>JASVEC010000008.1:0-1200000 GCA_030770535.1 Batkoa obscura
TAACCCTAACCCTAACCCTAACCCTAACCCTAACCCTAACCCTAACCCTAACCCTAACCCTAACCCTAACCCTAACCCTAACCCTAACCCTAACCCTAACCCTAACCCTAACCCTAACCCTAACCCTAACCCTAACCCTAACCCTAACCCTAACCCTAACCCTAACCCTAACCCTAACCCTAACCCTAACCCTAACCCTAACCCTAACCCTAACCCTAACCCTAACCCTAACCCTAACCCTAACCCTAACCCTAACCCTAACCCTAACCCTAACCCTAACCCTAACCCTAACCCTAACCCTAACCCTAACCCTAACCCTAACCCTAACCCTAACCCTAACCCTAACCCTAACCCTAACCCTAACCCTAACCCTAACCCTAACCCTAACCCTAACCCTAACCCTAACCCTAACCCTAACCCTAACCCTAACCCTAACCCTAACCCTAACCCTAACCCTAACCCTAACCCTAACCCTAACCCTAACCCTAACCCTAACCCTAACCCTAACCCTAACCCTAACCCTAACCCTAACCCTAACCCTAACCCTAACCCTAACCCTAACCCTAACCCTAACCCTAACCCTAACCCTAACCCTAACCCTAACCCTAACCCTAACCCTAACCCTAACCCTAACCCTAACCCTAACCCTAACCCTAACCCTAACCCTAACCCTAACCCTTGTAAAATATTGGTTTATTAGCTCTCGGATTGATTATAACGCAACAATCACTCAAGTTGCTGTGTTCTCAAGTTCAAATACAATCAAATCAGAGTCCCTTATTTTGATTTGCTGCGAGAATTTCTAACTTCATATTGCGAAGAATATTATCTCGTTTTAATATCCATACTTATTGGAGTATAAAAGAGATTCTTCAATATGATAACTCGAGGCTTTTTAACTGAATTACTCCTTGATATCGTACTATTAATAAAGTCACTAAGTCTTTCTGACAATATCTTACGTAGATTTTACAGTAGTATTGTCTATTCTATTTGTTTTATATAGTTCGTAACTTATTACGTATTATTCTTATTCATTTAAGTCTATCTTAGTTATATAAACTAAGACCTTTCGACTCAAGGCAAGTTAATCAACCAAGAACTGTTTTTAACTCCTACCACTGAGTATCAACTTTCACAACGATATCAGGGAGTAATTCAATTAAAAAAGCTTTGAGTTATTATGTTGAGTAGTCTCTTTTATACACCAACTGGGTGGCTATATATAAGGAACATTATAACAGTTATTCCTTATTATAGTTACCAAGTATGGACATTAAAACGTGGACAATAAGTTCTTTACAATTAGGCGGTAGGGATTCTCACAGCAAATCCAAATAAGGAACTTTGGATTGATTGTATTATATGAATCACGGTCAAATCGAATACAAGGCTCCAACTAGTTTTGTAAATAAGTTAAGTGACTATTATATGATAATCAGTTGTAGAGCTGATGAGGCAATATTTTACACAAGTTAATAAAAAATACTTTAAGCTTATTATAATAAAATTTTAATAGTTTTTAATTATTTAAATTGTTTTTATAATTAGCATTATATGGGGATGTTTTTTTTGGTTTCATTATTTTCTCCATTTTTTAAGCGCTATTTTAGAAGAAAGATTGTTAGTAAAATTATTAAAAAAACACATCCTTAATATAGATTTTATTAAAATAAAAGGCATTAAACTTAGGGTTAGTAAACAAACAAGCTTTATTTTATAATTATTATAAGTAAAATAAAATAATTTTTTTTATTTATATAGCCTATATTTTTTTAAAGTAATATATAAATTACATATTTCCCCTACTTTTTTTAAAATTTCAAAATTAATTAACTAATACAGCTATTTAAAGCTAAATATATGAGGATGTATTTTTTTGTTTAAGAATTTTGCTAACAATCTTTCCGCTAAAATAGCGCTTAAAAAATGGAGAAAATAATGAAGCCAAAAAAACATCCCGATATGTTTAAACTTAGAAAGTTGCATTAGTTAATTAATTTCAAATTTAAAAAAGCAGCAAAAAAGACAAACAATAAAAAATATTCTCAAAATTATTTTATAATTATTTTAACAAAATTTTAATTAAGCTATAAATATTAAAAAATACATTATTTTAAATATTTTTATTTATTATTTAAGCTATAAATTGTGTAATTATATCAATATTATAAAGTTTTATCAAAAAACATATTTATACAGCTAGTATGATATTTCTCATAATGTTATAATATTACAAATAAACTAAAATTTTTAATATTTATTTGATAAAGTTAGCTATTATATGGGGATGTTTTTTTTGGTTTCATTATTTTCTCCATTTTTTAAGCGCTATTTTAGCGGAAAGATTGTTGGTAAAATTCTTAAATAAAAAAATACATTCTCATATTATACTTTATAGCTATATACTCAATATTGACATTTGGTGATGTTTTTTGGTTTCGTCACTTTTTCCATTTTTTAAGCACTATTTGAATGGGAAGATTGTTAGTAAAATTCTTAAATAAAAAAATACATCCTCATTTATATTAAATACTTGATACTATTTTAATTTAAACTTAAATCAAGTCATACTTTGTTTTTGTTTCTAAAATAAAATTTAACTTAATAAACAACAAATTATATTTTAATATAAGTAAACTTATTTTTTTAATTTATTGTCACTAATTATTATCTTTAAACATTTTAGTATTAATTAGATTAAATTATAAATGCTTAAATTTAGCGCTTTTAGCAAATAATTTTATACAAAAATTTAGTTTTTGATCATTTTAAAATTAAATAAAAAGCCATTAATATCACAGTACCGAATGCATAGAAATATTTTTCATAAAAATATATTGGGACATCCAGATTTTAAATTATTAAGTGACAAATTTCCCAAACTTAAAGATTAATAGATACATTTAATAAAGCAAACAACTAAAAACAATTATTGGTATATTTAAAAAAAGAGAAAGCAACGCCTCTAAAGAGGGATTAGACGTTTAATTTCAAAGATATTGAAGGATTAAGGTATTCTTGTATATCTTCAAAAGCTTTAATAACGATATAAAGAACTTAAATGCTCAATTTTGGAAAAATATTTTAATCTCGAATTAAGGTTTCCTTTAACTGATTTATGTCCAATAGTAACAAATAATAAACAACTTTATACAAATTTAAAATTAGATTTAAGATAGGTAACGTTTTATTTTACTGCTGTAATATAACTATAACAAAATACAATAATCGAAAACATAATATTTTGAATCATTAGATAAAAAAATGTTCAACAGTTTAATAATAATTGAATATTTGCTCTGTAATCATTGAACTATAGGTGTTATTTTATACGAATTCTTCCATGTTTAGCAATAACATCTCTACCAAAACTATAATAAAATCATTTGCTATCTGGTTTATATAAGTTATCCAACAATTAGTCTATAACAATGCTAATTATTGTACAAGGCTTCTACATATTAACTATTATAATAATCCTTCAATAAACGTACTATAATTCTCTTGTGTTCGATTATGCTTTTCATTGTAGCATGCTTTTAATGCTGTTGTAAATAAAACGGATCCTTGAATTGTTATTTTTCGTTTGGCTTAAAAGTTAGCTTAGATTTATAAAACTCTATAGGGATTAAAAAATGATAAAAAAGATAAACTTACAATTAGCTTTAAATTATTTTATAAATAGCACGATATGCTTATTTAAGAGGTACGAAACGGGAGGAGTTAGTGGCACCGATACCTGGACGACCGTGTTTAACTGGTTTGTAAGAAATGGAGAATTCACCAAGATAGTGACCAATCATTTCAGGCTAATAAAGTTAAAAAAATAAACTAATATTTTTAGTATAATTTACCTTAATTTCAACTTCGTTGAAAGTTTTACCATTGTAAATACCGATCTTAGAACCAATCATTTCTGGAACAATAATCATGTTACGGAGATGAGTCTTGACAGGTTCTGGCTTACCATCTTCTCCAGCATCTTTTTTGGCTTTACGGAGTTTTTTGATAAGACCCATTGGCTTGCGTTTGAGACCACGTTGGAAACGACGACGAGCACGAGCATGGAAGAGATCAAGTAATTCTTCAGATTTTAAATCAAGAAGGGCATCAAGCTCAATACCACGGTAAAAGTAAGTACGGAAAGTTCTCTTCTTTTTGATTTCAGCAGTGTTGTCAGCCTATTTAAGCTATTTAGGAATATTTCTTTATATCATCTTATTAATTAACAATTTATCAATGATAATACAATCCTTAGATATTTGATGGATGCTTTTGTTGGATTTAGATTTTGAATCATAATTCCCTTTATTCTTTCATCAACATTGTTATTATCATCTTTTCTAAATCGCATTCATTTAATAGTTTAGCTGAGATTAATTACCATTATGATTTAGTGAAAGTTAAAGATAACTGCACGAAAGAGGGATCATTGTTTCTTCCTACTATGAATCTTTGTTAGCTTAAGGTGAGTTAAAACATAGCTCAAAAAATAAATTTATTCTATCAAATCAAAGATCATTTAAATGGAAATATTGAAATATTATTTGTCAGAAAACCAGACTGCAGCAAATTTAAATTTATTTGATTTATAAATTTATATATTAGCTTATTATATTTAACATATTTATTAGAATACACACACTGCTATAATTTTTTGTTATGCTCAATTTTTAAACTAATGGAGTTTAATAAAATAGGAGTACATATGAGTACTCAGATACCGCTGCTTTTATTAAAATACTTAATTTGTTAAAATAGTTAACTTGATCAAATAATAATTTTATTGAGCTTTTTTGTAATAACTTTTGGAATATTGAATATTTATTTTTGAACTTATATTGAGTTGAATGATTTTACCAAGGCTTTATCCATTTAACTCAACATTACTTTCAATTGTTGCATTATAAGATCAAATATTACTTTTATTAATATTTAGATAATAAAATATTTAAAATAGCACTACTTATTTTTAGTACAGAAGGTAAATTTTAAAAATATAAACTTGAAGCTTTTACCCAACAATATTATGAAAATGATTGCATGTCTAATAATGAAACTTTTGCTTATTTAAAATTGTATGAAAAGCTTACGATTTTTACTATATTTAGTGGCGTTTATTTATACAGATCTCTTTTATACAAATGAATTAAGTGAATAAGTATTAATATTAAACCAAATTCTACATAAAATTTATACAAATTATGGTTATAGATTTTATTATGAAGCTTGAACTTGGTAAGAAAATAATACATTTTATATTACCTTATGAAAACAATTAAATTACTTTAGTTTGAACCGTTCCCATGTCCACCCAAAATTTGTGCACGTAATCTTAATAAATTTTGTCGCTGCTCAGGTGGTAATAAATCAATTTCGCTATTTGACATACTCATTACTTGTCTTATAAGCGCATCCTGTTGATCGCTCTTGATTGGTTCATTTGGTGGTGGTCTAAATTGTGTTTGATGGTGAGATACAAAAGGAGGTGGGCGCTGGTGATGAGCAGGAGAATGGGAAAAATTTGGCTGATTTCCCGGTGGAATTCTTTGAAATCCTTGCATTTGATTTGGCATAGGTGGTCGAATATCATGGCCTGGTGAATCATATGGTATACTATTACTGGGGTTATCATCTATTAAATTCATTATTTTCATTGCCTGAACTAGGGCGAAGCAAAGTTGTGGATTTTGAGCCAAAAGAAGCTTTGCATTATTTGTATTAAGTTGTATCATCATCTTAATTATAGATTAAAAATAGAATATTATAAATACTATAAAGTTTACATTAACCTGTGTTATTAATTCAAATATTTGAGGTGGAGACATTGAAGAAAGAATATGATTGATTGCTTCATTTGAATTAAAAGGTGGTCTAATCTAAAAGATATTTTTAAATTAATAATACACAATATAAATTTAACATGAATATTTCGAATGTAAAAGACATGAGTTAAATTCTTTATTTTGAATATTATTTTTATTAAATAGGTTTACCTCTTGCTTATTCCCACCACCTATATTTTGTGGTGGAAGGTTTTGTTGGTTTTGATTATTTGGATTTCCCTGAAAATTAGACTTTGATTGATTATTATTTGCATCCGCTTCAGCTGGTGCAACTTTTAACTGTCTTCCACCAATATCATATCCATCTAAATTTCTTACTGCACTAGCAGCTGTTGCTGCATCTAAAAATTCACAAAATCCATATCCTTTTGGTCTCCCAGTTTCTCTATCACGGTTTATTCTGAAATTAGAAACAGGGCCAACTTCCTTAAATATTTCTATCATATGTGCTTCGGTACAATCAAAAGGAATGTTACCCACTATTTTATTAATAATTTTTAACTGAATATCAATATAGATTACCAAAAACTGCGTTAGACCCAGAGAATTTCTGCATATCAATAAAGTTGGACACAAGTTATTAAAAATTTAAGATAGTTGAATCTGATAATTGAAATATTGATTTAAGGGTTTAGGTTCACTTTAGAGTCAGTATTTTGTTATTTGCAAATTCTAATAGAATGGCTCCAATGAAATTCTACATATGAATTTCAGATTGAATTGCATTATTTGGATAAAACAAAGGATAAATCAATAATTGATGTAAACTTCAATTGTATTATTCGCTATTTTTAGTTTAACAAGAACAATTTTAACCTTAATATGTGGATTTGTTTTAAAGGATTACATCATTATTTAATCAAATGCCTCTTCTAAAATTTAACAAAATAGCTAATTTTTAAAATGATTTTTTAAATGATAATGACCTTGGCTGATACCAATAAAGAAAATAGTCACGGCTCCTCATATTCAGTTTCTTCCTTTGGAAGCAACTTTCTCTCCCCTCATAAGCACCGGAAATCCAAGCATCAAAAAGAAATTGAAGCAAAAAAATTAGCCTTGAATGTAAAAGAAATCCTATTAGATACTTCTGATGATTTAAAAACTCAGAAAACAGTAAGAGCATTACAAGATCCAAGAACATTAGAAAAGGTTTTTGATATATTAAAGTGTACCCCTTCATTACAAAAAAGCAGTTATCAAAAAATATTGAAGAAAGTAAATAGTATACCTAAAGTGGAAAACGAATCAAGCACAACCATAAAAGAGAAAACAACATTGAATAAGAAAAAGAATAACACCAGATCCAATGTTGCCACATTTAATAAGAAGCCATTTGATTTGTCAAAAAAGAGTAAAAGAACAAGGAAACCTAATAAGCAAAGCAAGGTAAACCCGAAAATAGCCGAGTTAGCCTCTTTCTTTGAGAAAGATAACAAATCACTTTCAATTAAATCTTTTGAACATATAAAAATAAAAAAAAATGATACCAAACCAATAACGTATAAAAAAGAGGGTATAAATGGAAGCAATTATAAAACATATGTAAAAACCGAAGATAAATCTACTGAAAAGTTAAAATTAGAGCTTGATAATATAGTTCCGGATATTTTAATTAATGAAAGGAAGGGAACAAAAAACAACATTAAGCTAAAAGAAGAGGATAATGATCTAAGTTCAATGGTATCTCATAACAAAGAGACCCCAGCTGTTTTAATTGATGAAAAGAGAATCACAAATAGTATCGATGGTATAAAACAAGAGAATAACAATTCGAGCTCAACCATAGTTGATCATTTGAGTATAAAAATAGACGAGGGTAATTCATCGATCATATCTGAACTTTCATCAGAGTATACAACTTTTTCTAATAATGACGCAGATGATGATATGAAATCGGAAAGCGAATTAAGATCAATTTCTGAATCAAGTCTAAGTGGAATTACGTTAAAAGAATCGCATATTCTTAGGGATTCGTATGCCAAACAGCTGAGAAGAAGGCATGCCATGAAAAGAAATAAAATTTGCCCGACATCAAACCTTTGTTCTCCAGTTCCTACTTTTGACCCTTCCCTTCCATTGGACGATAAGGTTAATTTTGTTAATCCTCTTAAAAAATATTTTGGACTTCTTTCTCCTTCAAAAGGAAACAAGAAAAAGTCAGATATATTGTGTTATGACCACCATTTACAAAGAGCATATCTTCCAGTTGAACTAATTGAAAATATACCTATATCAGAGCAAGTCAAAGTTTTTATTAATAAAGACGAAGTTGAAGCTTATAGAAAAAGTGGAATGACGCACCTTGATATAAATACAATCAGTCAAGATAAAGAATCTATGCCAGGGTTATTGTCTTCTGCTCATGACATATGGTATGAAGATTTAAGCCCGCCAAAAGATGGCGTATCTGTATATGTTTATTGGTGGGGATATGAAGTTTATGTACCTGTGAAAGTACTAGAACAGCTTAGAAAGCAGGGATCTACTACCACTTCTATAATTAGCTTTATTACTGCGATCACTACAGCAGTACCTTTAATTCAGCCAATACTGAAAATTTTATCCGCCTTTATTTCAATGGAATCTTCAGCGTCCGATCTATTTCGATCAGACATTGGAACTGTACTCACTGCAACGTGGATTTTACCTTTCTTAGTAATACCGAGAGCGTGGAACTAACTAATTAATACTTACAATATTAATATCATAGCAATTTTAATTTTTAACTAATCATTTAATTATAATAAATAATTAATATCAATTTTATCATTTCATGTTGTTGTTAATTTGTAATAATATTGCAATTATTATAACTTTACTATTACTAACACCCAGATAAAGCTTATATGGTTTATGTTCTCTACTTTAAAGTTAATTAATATTTTAATAGCTATATAGCATCGGTATGTTATTATATTTTTTATTTCAAAATCTTGTTATTGGTATTTTCAACTTACCACAACTATAGTGAGAAAAATTCGAACAAACGGATTAGATATTTTTAATAGTAATTAAGAGCTAAATTAAGCAAAATATAACCTTGTTGAAAATTAAAACAATGATGGTGAACTGTAATAACTTTCGCTACAACTTTTCAAATTTTACTATATTTTGTTCAAATATTTTTTGAAATACTATATGTGGATGTTTTTTTTGGTTTCATTACTTTTTCCATTTTTTAAGCGCCATTTGAGCGGAAAAATTGTTAGTAAAATTCTTAAACAAAAAAATATATCCCCATATAGGGTTGAAAAACCTGTACTGTGAATAACCACATTGACTAATTCAGTTATAGACAAAAATTCCTAAAAAAATAAACAGTTTTAAATAGTGTTTACAAATTGACATGTAAATTATTTAATAAATAACCTTAAAAATATAGCATTTATAGTTTTATTTCATTATATTAAAGATATGAGTTTATGAACTTATTATAATTATAAATACGAGTATAAATTCCTGGTAAATCTTTTTTAGCGCACCCTGAGCCAACCGAAACAATACCTACTAAATAATTACCGTACTGCGATGGGTAAAATAAAGGGCCTCCAGAATCACCTGTACAAGAATCAACTCTGCCTACTGCATATCCAGCACACAATGTATATTGTGAAACAATAGTATAATTGATCTTTTTATAATTGTTTACACAGGTATTGGAATTAAATACTGGAACATTTGCTTCCATCAGAACTGGAGAAGCTGCTCCTTTCTCCTGAAGCGCGCCCCAACCAACAACTTTTAATGGAGTATTATCATAGTAGCTTATACCATAAGTATCTAGATAGATATTCAGATTTCTTGATGAATAGGTACTAAGTTTCCATACAGCAATATCATTGTAGTATGTATCTGGGTTGTACTGTGGATGTTTGTTTATAGATGTCACTTTAGATCTTTTTGCTCCTTGTTGGCTATCTGGTAAAGTCAAGTTATATAATCTAGATACCACCTCAACTTGTCTAGGATCAACGTCAGAACAATGGGCTGCTGTTATAACCAGATCTTGTCTATAAAGTACGCCTCCGCAATAATGTTGTCCAAAAAATTGCAACGAAGCAGTAAACGGATATTTATTTGGTGGATATACAGCGTACCCTCCAATGATTTTAGGTTGGATTTGGCTATTGATAAAGCGAAATAAATAAATCAGATACAATAAAAAGATCATTTTATAATAATATTATTAGAGTATTATGGGTTTATATTTATATATATTTTATAGGATTTATTTTATCAAAGCCTCTTGATGTTAAAACAATTATAACTTAAATAGTAGTGTAATACTTGATTTGCAAAATAAAAATTCATGCCAACTATGTTAAATGTGAAGCTCACGCCCATTTTTATTCAAATAAAAAATGACATTAAATTATTAAAAGTACATTTTTAAGTGTATGAATTTCGAAAAAGCATTATATAAAGTGCTTTTGTGGTAAAATTCTTCATTCACAAAGTTGAAAGCATCAGCAATAGAAATAATTGTATATAGGTTGTGTTAAAATATATTCAAATAAAATAAAATGACTAAAAATTGAAAAATTTAAGCCGCAAAACTCAAGTGGTAGAAGCTTTTATTCAAAAACATACTATTGCTTAATTATCTTTTAACCTTACTTTGTATTATGTATTATATAAAAGGTGTGTCTAAATTAATGATAGAAACTACACAATATGTATCTACAATTAATATGCTTTTCACTTATAAGTTAAAGATCTGGGGTAGAATGTATCTAAAAAATCTAAAAATAAATGTTTGAGTCTTTCTACAACTTTAAACTTAAAAAAAGCCTGTAAAAATAGTAAATATGTGAGGTTTTAAAAGATTCACTAACATAAAAATAGATTAACTTATACCCTAGGTACAATTTCTTTCCGGTTTTGACTTATTGAAAATAGCATAGCCTAAATACAGATACTATAAAGATAGTTGTTCTTTTATTTAATTTTAAATAAACCACATTGCAATGTTTTTGTTTCAATATTTAGCTAATAATGTTTTTTTAATTTATGATATGTAAAAATGAGCAAATTAATGGAATCAAACAAACATTCTCATACTGGTTATACAAATTTTAATATAAATCAAATTGGAAAGTTAGATTTTTACTTTTGATAAAGTTTTCAAACTTATCCAGATATTTTTACAACGATCCTACTTATATTTGAGAATAATTTAACATTATCTTATTATTCCTAAGGGTAGCATGGATTAAATAATTGATAAAAATAGTATATAAATGATGAACTATGTAAAAATAAGGATACGTTTAGATCTAATTGGCTATCATTGACTCTGACTAATCACAATCAAAATCATTGGTTAAATTTGATCACAAATTATACAACATTCGAAATAAAAATGATGTGTTAAAATATCTTTTAAAGATTATAAAAAGGTATAATATACACTGCAATATAAGCTTTTATTTCATTAAACCATTACTTAGCATGACTACTAAGACTCAACTTAAGAAGAAGCCTATATCCTGGGAAAATATATTTATTGGTGGATTTATACAAACATTTGAAGTCTCCACTTTAGGTCAACCGTTTGAAGTAATTAAAACTCATATGGCTGGTAATTTTTACATAATTCAAAAAAATATAATTTATCATACATAGCTCATCGTGGTGATAGTATACTTCAATCAATAAGCAAAACTTACGCTCGTGGAGGTATTAAGGGTTTCTGGCAAGGTTTGATTCCGGTACTTTATTTTATTATTTTAAATATGTTAACTACAACTTTGATTGAAGTGGGCATGGATTGAAGCCTCTACTAAAGGTGGTGTACTCATGTTTGCCTCAAGTGAAATTGATTACCATGCAAGATCTTATGGATTATCTTCTGCTGCTTCTGGTCTTTTAGGAGGAATGGGCGGTGGCATTGCACAAGCATATACCACTATGGGCTTCTGTACTTTTATGAAAACTGTAGAAGTAACTAGACATAAAGAAGTCGGTGCAGCACCAAAATCCACTTGGAAAGTAGCTTATGAAGTATTCCAAAAAGAAGGTATTCGTGGATTAAATAAAGGGGTTTCTGCTGTTGCTATTCGTCAGATGACTAATTGGGGTTCTCGGTTTGGTATTTCACGTCTCGTAGAACGTGGATTAAAAGGAAATAGTGAGCGTAAACTCACAAACGGGGAGAGAGTTTTATCTTCGGTTGTTGGTGGAGCCCTTGCTTGCTGGAATCAACCTATTGAAGTAATTCGCGTTGAAATGCAATCTCAAGCAAAAGCACCTGGCCGTCCAGAAAACTTAAATATTTTCACCACTGCTAAATATATTTATCAACAAAACGGATTATTAGGATTTTACAGAGGGGTCACACCTCGTATTTGCTTAGGTGTTTATCTCACAGTAAGCTCTAAATTTTTATTTTTTACAGTTTATTTAGGTTTAATTTTTAGGTTTGTATGGTTTTCGGTGGAGATCAATTTAAAGAATATATCGCAGAACAACGTAGATTAAAAGCGCAAGAAGCTCTTTCAGGAACTACCAAACCTTAATATAAAAATTTAACTCAACTCTAAATCTTGCTATTTATCGAATTTATTTATAGGAATGCTTTGGTTTTTAATAAGTATTCTCATTTTTTTAAGCTTAGAGTTTAGTAAATTATTGCTTGAATCAAAAATCTTGAAGAATGTCCCTAGATATTTAATATTCATTTTCAGGATAATGGAAAAAGCAAAACTTATAATATTATGATGTGGCAAACATTATAACAAATAGAATTGTTTGATTACAATACAAATAAACAGGTAACAAATTTCTGAAGAAGTATGAGTACACATTTCAATTGAGCAATATGTGGACGTCTTTTGCTTCACGGTTTTTCCATTCTTTATTCATTGTAAAGTTTTAAAATGCTAGTCAATTTTAAAAAAAATAAAAGACATTGATGTATATTTGTTTAATTTTGAATGTTGAGAAAGTTGAACTTAAATTGATAAAAATACTATATATGGGGATGTATTTTTTTGTTTAAGAATTTTACTAACAACCTTTCCGCTCAAATAACGCTTAAAAAATGAAAAAAGTAATGAAACAAAAAAACACCCCCCATATGTTGTTTTTTACATCTATACTAACGAAAGAATTTAAATATTTTTAGTATTTTTATATTTTTCGAATTACAACGAAAATAAACATTTTAAAAAAGTACTGGAATAAACCACATATCTTTAGTGTACTTTTAAGCATCACTAATTAAATGCTATATTTTTGAGTTGGTTTTACATCTAATATTATTCAAAAAAATTTCATCAAATTATAAATCAAAAATGATAAGGCATGGTTTTAGAGTAGTTTAAGTATTTATATCTTTCTCATATCCACAATATTAATTTCTACAAGATGCACTAAATTTAAGTTCATGTTGACAATTAAAAATAAAATATATAATTTTCTTTGATTATTTTCATTTGTAATTAACTAAATGGCTTTTATGCTTTAGTAAATCAAATTGTTAAATATAAAATGTATTAACCCTCAGTATTATAAAAGCTACTATGCTCATCATGTCTTTTTTTGTATTCTTAAACATTTATATAAATAATAATTAAATTTTTGAAATATCAAACTACAATTGAATGATTGATCTATTTATATGCTCAATAAAATCCTGAAATAAACCATTTAACATTGAGTGTATATGTATCTACTATTGCCTTAATTGGCGATTTATAATGATTGAATATTTGAATTGCTAGTTTGAATTACTTTAATTTTCAAACTGCAATAAGATCTGTAGATCTTTGATAATACATTGTAAACCAAATGTGAAGGTTCTAAAGGAATATTCCAACTTATAGAATCAATTTTTAAAAAAATACTTGAATAAAAACCATCAACATTCAAAACTCAATCTATTTTATTATATTTTACTTTGATTTATAAAATAAAACATCCCCTTCATCTTCAATAAACAAACAATTTCTTGCAGATCTATAGAGAGATAAATGAAGAGGGGTCCTATCGTAAAGATAATATTGACCTAATTTGGCCCTAAGATATTTAGTTGCTTCAATTGCATTATAAAAAGGCATTTGAGAGAATAAGTGGTGTGCAACATGTGAATCATTGATATGATGGAGAGCAATATTAAGAAACCAACCAAAGTCACGATCAACGGTAGTCAAGGCGCCTCTGACAAAATTCCATTCCTTTGGATCATAATGAGGGATATAAACATCAGTGTGTTGTAAAAAGGTAATTGTTACTAGCCAAGCATTAACATTGATATAAGGGATTAGATAATATTTGACTACTGTCCAAAAGGAAGTAGTTTTAATAAAATAGGCTAATACCGAAAATGCTACTATCAATCCAGCATCTGAATATAAAATTTTAAATGCTTGGTGTGGGCGAAATATTGGAGATGTTGGGTGAAAGTGGGAAGTGTATTGCTTATAAGGCTGTCCAGAGGCATTCCATATAAGATAAGCGGGCCATCCCAATAACAAGATTTTAGCTACACGTAAAACCGAATAGATTGGAGCTGTTTCAACCGATTCATTTATTGTGTCATATAGTTTATTATGCTCGCTTCTTCTAATTGGCACAAATACTTGATCTTCATCTAAATGACCAGTGTGAGCGTGGTGACGAGCATGAGAAATACGCCAAGAGTGATATGGGACCAATAGTGCAGTGTGTAGTACAAATCCAACAGAATCATTGATAACCTTATGATCTGAGAACGCTTGATGGCCACATTCGTGGGCAATAGCCCATAAGCCTGTCATGAATACACCTTGAAAAAACCAGTACAATGGCCATGCAACCAATTGAATAGCAAACGAAAATGTATCAAAGTAAGTTGCAATATAAAATAAAATGGAGCATATTAACAAATCAATTAATGTGTGAATAGAAGACTTAAGTGTAGAGCGCTTGAATAAATGAGCTGGGATACTATCACGTAATTCTTTTATAGTAAAATTTGGTGGAGTATAGTTTTTATGATAGAATTCAACACCCTGGTTACTAGTTATATAGCTCAAATCGTTTGCTTTGAATCCATTGTCGCTCAAGTTTTCAGAATGTACTGAATCGAATTTTTTATTACTATTATCAATCGTTTCTGGTGGAGACATTGTTGTATAAAAAACTCCCTTAAGGAATTTGTCATTTTAATTTATACTTTGATTTTTTTAATTTTCCCTTTCTAACTTGTATTTAGGGATACATAGCCAATTAAATTAAAACAAAATAATCTAAAATTAACAATGGACCTATCATAGTGTTAGTCTAAAGCACCCACATATTCATTTATCCCCCTTTTTCTCAAATTTTAATTATAACTTATTATTCCGAGGATAAGTGGAGGAAAATCATAGAATACTAACCTAAACTACTATGATTAGATATGTGGTCAAAGATCTAAGATTATTTCATCATAGTACAAAAAATACCGTTTTTAGCAATATAAAAATATGATTAAATACTGGTTAAATTAAATACGATAGCACTTAAAGTAATAGTATTGATTTTTATATCTTCTGCTAAAAATCATTTTATTAAATTGCACTTAGAAGTAATGTTATTATCAAAATAAAAGTACAGGCTATATTAGCATATAAGTATGCTATGAGGCTTTTCCGTTTATTATTGGGATAGAAAAAATCTATTATCATGAATTTCAATTAAGATTAGCGTAGCGCTAAGTAAAAAGATATACTATAACGTTATAAGAATATAGATTTTAATGAACTTAAAATATTTACACTATCATATTGCTCCTTTTATTGATAATCAATTAAAGTTGGGTTGGTGTTAAAGGTTAAAGGTCAGGGGTTAGTGTTAGTGTTAAGGATTTCAAATATATAGTTATCTTAGACAAGTTGGTTTATTTTTTGCCCGGGCTTACATTTATTTAATGCTATGCCAGTTTTAATTGAAATTCATGATAATAGATTTTTTCCGTGCCAACAATAAACGAAAAAGCCTCATAACATACTAATATAACCAAAGTATGATCTAACGACGCTTTGAATTCAATGATAAAATATACAACATTATTGTAAAATTGTTATTTATATGCTTATTAGCATTAAATAACAATATATATATTTAATTTATATTTTAATATGGAGTAGACACTATACTAACCATAACACTTTAATTAAAATCCTCACATGTTGAATTTTTAAAAACTATGTTATACAATGTATGTTTGAAAAAATGTAAATTATATACATTCTAAAAACTTGTTTATGTGAAAGTTGGTACTCAGTGGTTGGAGTTAAAAGCAGTTCTTACTTAATTAACTGGCCGTAAGTCGAAAGGTCTTAGTTTATATAACTAAGATAGACAAATGAATAAGAATAATACGTAATAAGTTACGAACTATGTAAAACAAATATAATAGACAATACTACTGTAAAATCTACGTAAGATGTTGTCAGAAAGACTTAGTGGCTTTATCAATGGTACGATATCAGGGAGTAATTCAGTTAAAAAGCCTCGAGTTATCATGTTAAAGAATCTCTTTTATATTCTTTGCAATGGGAAGTTAGAAATTCTCACAGCAAATTAAAACAAGGAACTCTGGATTGATTATACCACATGATTTACGGTCAAATTGATTACAAGACTACCGCTAGCCTTGTAAACAAGTTAAATGATTATTATCTTATAATTAATCCGAGAGCTGATAAACCAATATTTCACAGCTATTTTAACGGAAAGATTGTTAGTAAAATTCTTAAACAAAAAAATACATCTCCATATGGAGGTGTCCGAATTGGTTTCATTTTTTATCCAATTTTTAAATATTTATATTTTAAAAACTTTGCTTAAAATTCTATAAAAATAAATTCTTTATTAAAAGCCAAAAGTACCTGACACAGTTTTAAATTATTTTGTTATAATTTATATTGTTAATTAGCGGAATTTCTATTAAATTTAATATAAATTTCTGGATTAGCAAAGATTTTACTAATATAGCCTGTATAGTGATATTAGTCAAAGTTGTAATATGTAAATAAATATATATTTTTATATAACTTTATTAAGAAATATTTATTATTAACTGCTTTATATTTAACACTGCAGATTTGCTATCAAATGAACAAATTATTTTAATGTTATAATTACATTATCAATATATCACTAAGTTAATAAATAGCTGCATGGGAGGGAGTGGTTAGCCCCAAAACTATAATTAACCATCCCTATGTAACACAAGCAGTGTAATAATAGTTTTTACTTATTATTACAACTACTTGCTCTTTGACTATTTATTAACTTAGCTATCAATAATTCAAGTAATATTAACATTTAATAATTGATTTCTATCATCTAATAAGCTACTTACTTGCTTACTAAATATTGAAACTTTTAAATTTTCAGTTATTTTTGTAAGATAAGCTGGGGTTGATCTTTTAATTTTTCTATTCTCTATAGACTCTATAACTTTAATTGGAATTATATCGCTTTTTTTTGATATATCAGATACTGGATAACAGTGTAGTTTTTCACCACGTTTAATAAAATGTAAATACTTTTTAATACCTTTTATTTTTGTTATTTTTTTTGTATCTTTGTTTCTTTCATACTTTTTAAAAATTATATTTATTTGCCCATTATTGACAGTTGAGTTATTAAATCTATTATTTTTACAAACAAAAATCTCAAATTTTGAAATTAATTGATCAATATCTTCTATTTTACCTAATGCTTCAGGATTATTTTTCCACTGTGAAAGATTTCCAAAATGCCCGTCAACTATACTTTTTCCATGATGCTCAGCAAAAAAATTAAGATCAATATTTAAACTACTATTTATTTTATAAATTTCTTCAAATACATAATGTAAAAACTCTTGAGATTTAAAATGATATCCTGTATCTGCCCATATATTAATTTTTGTAAACTTTTTAAATAAAGGCTCTTTAGATATTAAATCAATTAAACAATCTCCTGCATATGCTGAATCATGATTTAATATTTCAGATAAAGAATCAAAATAAAATTTGCCTATTGTTTTATCATTTTTTAAATACAAAACGCCAAACCCTAATACTGATATAGCTTGTTTGTTATAATGATCTAAGTTTATTGGATCTGGCCTTGTTCCTATTTCCATATTTTGTTTAAAGTCTAAAATTATTATACAACTTCTATTATTTAATTTTTCAATAGTTTCATTAAGTATGTTTTTTTGAGTATCAACACAAAATTCATGTAATTTATATAACCTTTTTTCTTTATTAAAAGATTCCTCTATCTCTGCTTTATTTTCTGTCGCTGTATTTATTTTATTTTCAAATAACTTTTTTCTAACTGTATACTGGGCACATATATTACATAAATCTGTTTTTCTTGCTGGATTTTTAAAACTATTTGGTATATATTTGAAAAATGTTGACCTAGCTACTGCTTTATCTTTTAAATCATTAAAATATTTACTGTATATCATTCTTCTACTTTTATTTAATATATATATATTCTCTGACGAATATTTATCATTATCTTTTTTACTAAATCTTGATGAAATAGTTGAATTATCAAGTAAATATTGTATAATAATCTCGATTTGCTCATCTTTAATTTTTTTTGTATTTTTGATAGTAGGTCGTAACGTTGGTATTTTATTATTATTAATTATTTTTGAATAATCATATTGATTTTTACTTATATTAAATCCAAAACTTTTACATTCATCAAAAGAATATACTGAAGCTATAGTCGATAATAATGCTACTTGGTTTTTATTTCCTGTTTCCCTTAAAACACTAATTTTATACATTGCTTGATTAAGTCTGTTATTATTAATAGTAAACTTTAATGACATTTCTTTTCCTTTTTTTGTTTTATTATAAAATTCCATAAACTCTGGGTTATTGTGAATAGTTGTTAAAATTGATGTAAATGAATTACAATGTTCATATAATGTGCTTCTCTCTATCGTATTAAATTTTTTAGAAATTCCATTTCGAAGTTTAGTTATAAAAGCTTACATTTTGTTTTTATTTTAATAAAAAATAAAGTCAAATAATTATATAATTATATATTATATAGCTATTGAATATTTAATAAAAAATACAAAACACTGTGAAATATCGTTTCATCAGCTCTGTGATTGATTATCGCATAATAATCACTTAACTTGTTTACAAAACTACTTGGAGTATTAAATAGATTTTTCAACATAATAGCTCGAGGCTTTTTAATTGAATTGTTCCCTAATATTTTACTTTTAATAAAGCCACTAAGTCTTTCTGACAATATCTTATGTAGATTTTACAGTAGTATCCTGTATTCTATTTATTTTACATAGCTCATGGCTTATTACGTATTACTCCTATTGATTTAAGTCTATCTTAGCTACATAAACTAAGGCCTTTTGACTTACGGCCAGTTAACTAAGCTAGAACTGCCTCTAACTCCAATTACTGAGTACTAACTTTCACAAACATATAATCAAAAAAATAAAATAAAATAAAATAAATAAAATAAGTCTTTAAGTTAAATTTTTATATTTAATTTTAAGCTTTTTAAATTTAGCTGATGATACATTAAAGACTTACAAATTTAAAAACTTAAAATTTGGATTAATTTCTAGTTAAATTCTGAAACCAATTCGGATACCCCCATATGTTATTTATATTAATTTAAGCTTATTTCAATTATATAAACTAAGGTTTTTTTAACTTATAGCTAGTTGATTAAACAAAAACTGCTTTTAACTCGAACCATTATGTACTAACTTTCATAATACTTTATTAAATAATAAAAACAAATTATTGAATATTAATATTACTTAGGTTACTAATAGCTAAATTAATAAACAATTAAAAAGCAAGTAGCTGTAATAATAAATAAAAATTATCATTGTATTGCTTATATTATATAAAAATAGTTGATTATAATTTTAGGGCTAACCACTCCCTCCCATGCAGCTATTTATGAATTCAATAATATATTAATAATGTAACTATAGCATTAAAATTATTTATTTATTTATTTATTTGATAACAAATCTCCAATATTAGCTATAAGGGGATGTTTTTTTTGGTTTCATTACTTTTTTCATTTTTTAAGCGCTATTTGAGCAGAAAGATTGTTAGTAAAATTCTTAAACAAAAAAGTACATCCCCATAAAGGAGTCAGTAACAAATATTTTTTAATAAACTTTTATAAGAACATACATCTATTTATATATTATAACCTTGATTAGTATTAATATATAGGCTATATTAGTAAAAGCCTTGCTAATCCAGGAATTTCTATTAGATTTAATAAAAATTCTACTAATTTACAATATAGATTATAATAAAATAAGCTAAAACTGTGTTGGGTACTTTTGTTTTTAATAAAGAATTTTTTTTTATAAAATCTCAAGCAAAGTTTTTAAAATACAAAATATTTAAAAATTGGATAAAAAAATGAAACTAATCTATACATCCCCATACCTTATCTAAATTCATAATAATTATACTTTTTTTAAAAATGTTTAAAATCACAGCGTTTGCAGTTGCAAGCAAAAAATTAACAAAAACTTAACAAAATATTAGAAATTCTTAGTATTTTATTAAGTTTTTATTTACAAATGTTTAATCCTTGAACTTTTAACATTTTAAAAAAGGTGTACTTATTGTTTTAAATTAAAGGTGACACTTTTTAACTTAAAGTTATATTAAATTAAATATGTCTATATAAATTATGCCTTTAATAATTATATAAGTACATCTAATTTATGATAACTTCAAGATAAAAAAATGCTTAGTTTGAATCAGTATTAAAATTATCAATTTATTGATCTGCATAATTAATTCAACCCAAATATTGATTTATTCAAATTTTAAACTAGTTCAACACCAAAGCGGTGTAGTAAATATTTTTCAAAAGTAGTGCAGGTACCAAAACATTGACTATTTGGGATATTATAGCTTATAGTAGTGTTGGACAGTGTTTCTCGAATAGCTTGTTTCTTAATTGATGACTTAAAAATAATTTTAAATGGTTCGTTCAGTTTTCAAGAATAATAAGCTATATGAAATTAACTTCTTACGGACAGTAAAAGGCATAAATAGTTCATAATTGAGGCTTGGTGTAATTAATATTTCTATTGGATTATTATTGAATATTCTGAAATAAAAATTCTAAACATAATATTAATTAGCCAATCTCATATCGCTTTACTTTAAAAAAAGCAGTCACACATTATTCGCACATAATACCCAAATCGATTAATGTTTTGCATATTTAAGAGCCAAAAAGGAAAGGAAAATAACATTTATATCAAATTTTGGTTCTTTTGTAGTAAAATGACTTATTTTATTTCCATGCTTATGACCGTAGCGACATGTATAAAAAGAACTAAATTTCAATCTTAGAAGCTTGCCTGTTTAATTGTTTGCTTGTATTTCTAAACTTCTTTGTTAAGGTTATAGATTTATACTTGGTTGTTTTACTAGAAACCAGGGACCATTTACATATATTATTAAACTAATAGATTTATATAAACTTAATTTACCAAGTATCTTAAAATGTCTTCCATTTATAACCTTAATCAAGAATTAAATAATCTCTCCATTTCCGCCACTTCATCTATATCTGAGTTCCAAAAGGCTCTCTCCACTGCAAAATCATCTGATGAAATAAACAAAGCTGCTGATTCCATCGCGAGCTTTATCAATGATAATGGTGTTGCTACTATTGGTGCCAGTGACCTTCTTTATAACCTTGATGTTAATGCAGTATCAAAGACATCCCCAGAAATACGTGAAGGTTCGTTACGTACTTACAATTCCATTGTAAATACCATTTCAAAGCCATGCGAGCCATTCATAGTTTCAGTATTGCCTAATATCTTAGAATGCCTTTCTGATAAGTCAAGTAATGTTAGACAAGCTGCCGATGAAGTAATAAATTCCCTTTTAAAAGTCATCTCCCCAAATTCTGTCAAACCCATTTTGCCTGTTTTGTTTTCTGCACTTGAGCTCAACAAGAAATGGCAAACCAAAGAAGGTGCACTTAACCTTATTGCTTCTCTTCCAACCATTGCTCATCGTCAAGTACAAGATAACTTAAAAGATATTCTTCCTGTTGTTTCTGATGCAATGTGGGATTCTAAACCACAAGTTAAAACTGCTGCTAAAGCTTGTATGACTTCAGTTACTGCATGTGTAGGAAATGGTGATATTGAACCTTTCCTTCCTCATCTTATTAACTGTATCGCTGATCCAACTCAAGTTCCAGAAACCATTTACAAACTTGGTTCTACCACTTTTGTACGTGCTGTAGAAGCCCCAACTCTTTCTATTATGGTTCCTCTTTTAGTTCGTGGTTTAAATGAACGTCTTACCTCCATTAAGCGTGTCACTGCTGTCATCATTGATAACATGTGTAAACTTGTTGATAACCCAGCTGATGCTGAACAATTTTTACCAAAACTTCTTCCAGATCTTGAAAAAACTATTGAAGTAGTATCTGATCCAGAATGTGTCAATGTTGTCAAACGTGCTCATGCTACTCTTCTTCGTGTAGGTGCTGGTGGTAACAAATCTTCAGCTACTGAAGCTTTTGCTAAACGTACTGAAATGGTTCGTTCCACTCTTGCTTCCCTTGTTTCCCAAGCTACTGGTTCTCCAATCGAAGATAACAAACTTGTCAAGATTGCTGTCAATTATGCTGCTACTCTTTCTGTTCAATCAGTAGATATCCAAAACTTTGAATTAGAAGATTGGAGCTCTCAAATCTTTACTCCTTATCTCAGTTGGATCCTTAAAGATCAAACCGATTCTCTTTGCCAATCTTTCCTTAAGCTTTGTGTTGCTGAACATGAACGTGTCCTTAAAGAAACTGCTCCAATTGAAGAAGAAGATGATGGTGTTGTCCTTTGTGACTGCTCCTTCTCTCTTGCTTATGGTGCTTTAATTCTTTTAAATAATACCAGTTTCAAGCTTTACAAAGGTCGTCGTTATGGTCTTTGTGGTCCAAATGGTGCTGGTAAATCCACCCTTATGCGTGCTATTGCCAATGGTCAACTTGATGGTTTCCCATCCCCAGATGAATTAAAGACCGTCTTTGTTGAACATTCCCTTCAAGGTGATGACTCTGATATCAACCCAATTGATTATCTCTGCAACAATGGTGCTCATACCGTTGAAGAAGTTAAAACTCTTCTTGGTTCCGTTGGATTCAGTGAAGATATGATGCTTAATCCAGTAACTTCTCTTTCTGGTGGTTGGAAGATGAAGGTTGAACTTTCCCGTGCTCTTCTTGCTAAACCAGATATTCTTATGTTGGATGAACCTACCAATCATTTAGATACTACTAATGTTGCTTGGTTAGAAAATTACCTTACTTCTCTTCCAGATGTCACTTCCATCATTGTTTCCCATGACTCTGGTTTCTTAGAGAATGTATGTACTGGTTTCATCCATTATGAAAACCGTAAGCTTAAGATTTACAAAGGTAATCTTTCAGAATTTGTACGTAAAGTTCCAGAAGCTAGAACTTATTATGATCTCTCTGCTTCATCTGTCAAGTTCTCTTTCCCTACTCCTGGTTTCCTTGAAGGTGTTAAATCTAAAGATAAGGCTATTATTAAACTTTCTGGAATTAACTTCACTTATCCAGGAACTGATCGTCAAATTCTTTATGACATGTCCCTCCAATGTTCTCTTTCTTCTCGTGTAGTTATTCATGGTCGTAACGGTGCTGGTAAATCTACCCTTGTTAAAATTTTAACTGGTGAAATGAACACTACTGAAGGTGAAGTATGGAAACATCCTATGTTACGTGTTGCTTATGTTGCACAACATGCTTTCCATCATTTAGAGCGTCATCTTGACAAAACTCCTAATCAATATATCCAATGGCGTTACCAATATGGTGAAGATAGAGAATTGTTAGAAAAAGAAACTCGTCAAATGTCCGATGAAGATAAAATTCAAATGGAAAAAGTTGTTGTCTATGAAGGTGAAAAATACCAAATTGAAAACATCTTTGGACGTAGAAAACTCAAGAAATCTTTTGAATACGAAATTAAATGGGTTGGTAAATCTTATGATGATAATGTATGGATTCCTCGTGATCAACTTGAACAATGGGGTTTCCAAAAAATTGTACAAGCCTATGATGATAAAGAAGCTGCTCGTGCTGGTCTTTATGCTCGTCCTCTTACCTCAGCTAACATCCAAAAACATCTTGCTGATGTTGGTCTTGAAGCTGAATTTGCTACTCACTCTCGTATTCGTGGTCTCTCCGGAGGTCAAAAGGTCAAGGTTGTATTAGCAGCTGCTATGTGGGATCATCCTCATTTATTAGTGATGGACGAACCTACCAATTATTTGGATCGTGATTCTCTTGGTGCTCTTGCCAATGCTATGGACTGTTTCGAAGGTGGTGTTATTATGATTACCCATAACACTGAATTCGTTAAATTATGTCCAGAAAAATGGTTTGTTGATAATGGTAGACTTACTGTTGAAGGTGGTAAACAACCAGCTGTTAAAGAGAAGCTTGAACATAAGGTTGTTGAAACTGTCAAAGATGCTTTTGGTAATGAAATTAAAGTCAAACAACCAAAGAAAGAACTTTCCCGTAAAGAAAAGAAAGCTTTAGATAAAAAGAAGAAAGCTGCTAAGAAGAATGGTGTCGCTTTATCAGATGATGAAGAAGATTGGGACATATAATCATACAGAATACTCTTATCCACTACTATATATATTGAAAATTATCTATTTATTTTGAATCATACTGTGTTATTCTAAAATTTAGCCTTTATCACTTAACTTTACAGGCAAGCAAACAGTTAGCGACCGATGAAGATTAAATTTTATAGTATACTTGTTTCGAAATAAATCATTACTATTATTATTTGGTTTTTATTTAAGCTCTTTATGTAGCAATTATAAATCAATTTTTTTTTTCTTATCTGGCTAGAATAATGAATAATATTCACATACTAGTTGTTTTTCCAAGTATATAAAATAAATGAAATAGATGAGCTTGATATTTGCTGAAATAAATTTCAGTAAAGGAAAGACGCTCATACATATTTATTATAAAACATTACTAGTTATTTACTAAGCGTAGAATTCAGAAAATTATTAAATTTTCAAGAACATGCCTATAATATTTTTAGGGATTTAAATGGTGTATATTTATAATAACCAACCAAGGCTATGGTAGCAAGTATAAAATTTAATATAGATTTTTATACATTGACTTTTAATCAAATGCTAATCTAATCCCATAACGATTTATTTTGAAATTTTTTTAAGGAATTTTTTTGTTTATATAATGTTCTTTAGAAACTATAAACAGGACTACTTACCAAGGCGTCCTTGCGCAATGGGGATCTCTCAAATGGCGTAGACCGAGAATAATAGTTTGAAGGGAATTATAATTTTAGTATAACAGTTATCTTTGATAGCATTATTATATTAAATTCGCGTTTCCTTTACATTTAATAATATAATAAATTTAAGCTAATAATTAAGTATTCTCTAACAAGAATGCTAAATTTTAAACCAAAATATTTTTTAATTTAGTAGAACCTTAGAGAAATAGCAACGTTTGTTAAAACACAGGCTGTTAGTAATTTGAGTTTTATCTTTATCTGCAAAATTATATACGAATTACACATGCTAGTAATTAGATCATGCCAAGTAGATAAAATATCATTAAACTCGTTTTTCAAATTAAAAAATATGGAAATGTATTTTCTGTTCTAGTATTTGGCTAATGGTTTTTAAACTATATATTGAATAAAACAAAATACGAAGTAAGAAGAGGTGTTTCCATTGTTATTTAGGCTAGAGATGTATCAAAATCCTGGAAAACTAGAAAAAATAGTATGCAGTAATATTAAGGCCTTATGTTTTAAAGTACAATAAATTTTGCTTTTATACTTCTACATCTTTGATAAAATTTGTAGAAGCAAAAAAAATTTTGTGAAAAATATATATGAGGATGTTTTTTTTGGTTTCATTACTTTTTCCATTTTTTAAGCACTATTTGAGTAGAAAGATTGTTAGTAAAATTCAAACAAAAAATATATCCTCATATATAGAATCTTCAACCAAAACTTATTTTAAATATGAAATTCTCAAATAAAAATAGTTTTAGAATGTGATGTTCTAATGAAAATGGTATTTTAGAATATGGGGATATATTTTTTTGTTTAAGAATTTTACCAACAATCTTTCCACTCAAATAGTGCTTAAAAAATAGAAAAAATAATGAAACCAAAAAAAACACCCTCATATATTTACTTCCCATAATCAAAAAATATACTAGAAGAATTAGTAGCTGCTTTAGCCAATAGATTTACAGTATTGTCTCACAACAATAACTAAGTGGTTAAATTTCTTATTGAAAATTAAATTTACAATCAAGACCAGACACCGCTTTAGACTAATGGATTTTAAGGCTTGATCTTAAGGTTCAACTTTGGTAAAACATCTATATTTCCTATATGAAATGCGGACACCACAATAAGGAACATCCTTACAAAAAATCATAATTTAAAATGCTAAATATTAGAGATAATAATTATCAACATAGCTTTGACCATAAATGATCAGCAAAAATACATCATAAAAACAATCAAAGATATTCCTTTAATATCAACACTCAACTCTTGCATAAGGTCAAGAAGGATAATAAAACTGAGACCTGATAGAAAAAAACTAGTTAATAACTTTTCTCATAAGGATAAAATAATATAGCTATACTATTAACTATTAATAATTGTATTTAAAAATTCGTATATCTTATACCTATATAGACGCCTTGTATTTAAATTTGCTATTTAGTTAGGGTTATAACTTAACCATCATGTATTCAAATAAAACTGTTTACTTTTGATTGTTATTTATAGGCTATCTAAAAAAAGACAACTTTACTGTTAGTAGTAATCAAAAATAGAATTATTAAATGAGGTGTAAAAATCTACATAAAAAGTTAGTATGGGGATGTCTTTATTTGGTTCACTATTTTACTATTAATGTTTATTAATTTTATCTTGTATAAAAATGAAAAGACAATGAAACAAAAAAGATATCCTCATACAATTATTAACAATTTTTATTTAACTAATTAATAGAAGTACGAGAATAACTTGAATAATCATTTATACTGGTAAAATTAGCCGAATTAAATGGATCTAAGACCTCAACAGATTGTAGATCTTGTAAGGTCCTTTGGAAGATTTCCCAATCTTCAGGAACTGGAACAGCAAACTGAATTATCATTAGCTAATTATTTTGACTTGAATTTAAAGAAAATATACCTCTCCAAGTTCATATACATATAATTTACCATCAGAAGAACCAATAGCTACTTTCATACCATCATCATGCCATACCAATTTATTCAAAGCGCATTCAGAAACTTTAGTTGATATTAACGGAGCCTAAATAACATTATAATCAAATGATAGATACTAATTATAATAAATACCTCAGTATCAACATTTAAATTCCATAAATCAAAATGTCCAGTACCATCAATAACTGCGAATAATGCAGGGTGGATTGGTGACCATTTAACATCATAAACATAATCACCAGAATGTTCAAATGAGTGGATTGCAGGAATTGAAACGGGTGTCGATGATGAAGGGGCTTGCATAGGACTCTATTTATCAATGATCAGTTAGAAATAAATTATGCTAAAATAAATTTACTTTAGAGCGCCATAATTTGACTGACCAATCAAAGGAACAGGTTAAGAAAAGATCGGAGAAATCGTATTTACCATTAGTTTGTGTAGGATGGCAAGATAAACCAGTAACTGGGCCTGTATGACCACTATAAAAATGATGTGGGTGTATACCTGCTTTACTATTGAAAATGTGAATATCCACAGTATTATAAATCAAGTTATTTTTTACCTTCCTGCTCTTTCATAACGATGGGCATGATAAATAGCTCCTTCTTCAGTTCCTACTAAGAAAGTAGAAGTTTCATTAGAAAGGAATCCAAGCTGTGTAACTGCAACTTCATCAGTTCGAGGATGATTTGTATGGGTTAAAAATAAGACATCCTAATAAATTATAACATTATGATGACTCAATAAAATAATTACTACCTGTGGTTTTGCTAACATATCCAACTGCCAAGTACAAACGTGTCCATCTGTTGAAGCAGTAATAGCATTCAATGTTTGGTGAGTACCTATCAATTGAAGGTTGTATACAGGATGGGTATGACAATCTGCATCCAAAGGTGATGATAAAGTAGGTAATCTGGAGCTAGAACGAGTATCCCAGATTACAACTTGACCAGAATAAGTACCACCAATAATTAATGTTGGATGGAACTCAACAAACTTTGCAGTTAAAACATCAGACTAAAAATATACGATTATTTTATAGATGCAAAAGTTGAATAAAACTTACCTGAGCTTGGAAAATAAATTCAGGTCTATCACTCAAATGCAAATTCCAAATTGCAGTCAACCCATCTGGCTCATTAGAAGCCAGGATGTTTTTATTGTATGTTGATAACAAAAGCTCAGGATACTTGGGTGACCATGCAATGTCCATGATCGAACGATTTCTAGTTACCTTGTCATCACAAAATACACTCAACAACTTCACGGTCTCCTTTTTATCCTCCTTGTTAGATTCATCACCAATAGTATAATCTGCTAAATAATCATATTTTTCACATAAAGCACGCTCCATAACTTTAGAGGCTGTATCTAAAAATGTAACAAACTCTTCCTTAATCACAATATCACCGATTTCTTCTTCTGTAAGCTCTCTTAAATTTTTAGCCTCAGTTTCTAATTCCTTTAATCTTTCTTCCTCAGCTAATTTAGCTGCTGCTTCAGCTTCTTCCAATGCTTTCCTATCTCTTTCTTCACCTTCTAATTTCCTAGCTTCTTTAATTCTTCTTTCAACTTCCTCTTCATCATATTGTTTTGAATTGAACATTGAAAGTGAAGTTTGTGCTTCTTTATTGTATACTACCTTTTCTTTAGGTGGTATATCGTAAATCAAAGATTTGATGGAGGTGAATTTTGGTATGATTCTTGCCGGAGCAGATGCTGAGGGTGATTTTGGAAGTTGTAAGCCTGCAGAGTTTGGTAATGATGCTCTACTACCTTGACCACGCTCGCCAAGAAATGAGGAAATTTCGGTTTCCATAATATCTGTTGATTTTTCTCCTCGTTTATGACGTGGCAATGAATCTAAAGTTGAAGTTCTTTGATGTCTAGCTATTCTTGGAGCGTCTGGAACTACTCTAGAGGATGTCACCGGTGGTATTCTTGAGCCTACATTTTCTCTAAGGGAAGTGGCTCTTGATAATCCTCCGGCCCCAATTCCAGGATTTCCACGTAAGGAAGCTGCTCGCGATAAACCACCACTGGGGAGAGCATTATTGCCATCAGGAATCGCATTCGTATCCACAGGACCCATCTCGGTTTTCCTTTGAGCCATATTGGCCCTAAGTTTTTCTAATTTCTCCCGGGCAAATTTTATCTTAGAACTTTTGTCCATTTTTTCTCTAAATTTAAAAACAGTTGTATTTTTATATTAAAATAAATTTTGGTGTTGAGTCTAAGTAAATGAAACGTAATTGGATACTTTCATTTTGAATAATTTCAGTAAAAATCCAAAATTTAAAATAAAAACTAATTATTGAGGTTTTGTTTTAAACCATACATTTTACTAAAAATATTATCGTTTATTAATTTTTTAAATATCTTCATAAATATCAGACATATTAGCTAGTAACTAATATTTTGTTACATATACAAATTATATTATAAAAAACTTCAACATACCAATATGTGATAAGATGGTAAAAAACAAGGCTATAGTTTGAATATGTAAAATAAGAGCATCTATTGTTAATTCAAAGGTTTTATTTAAGACAAACATATAATGTAGTTAAAAAAGAATTTAGTGCAAAATAAAGGTAATTAGCTTTATTAAATTATTACTTTATATATTAATATAAGAATAAAATCAAATAGATCTAATGATAAGTGTAAATTTCAAGGATTATAATCAACTATTAGTTTCCATTAATGACTTTATACTAGTCAACATTTCTTGTTGCTTTTATGGTATTTGAAAATACTTTTAATTGATATTATATTATGCTAGCTTATCTATAAATAAATTAAGTACAGCGAATTTGAATTATCTTATAATGCTAAAACTAAGGTTTGATAATAATAACAGTAATAATTGTGAATACTAAATTATCATATAGTCATTTTTTATATATTTTATAAAAAATAAATTGTGAACTTTTAATTTGATTTACTACGATGATGAAGTTCTTTTTCTATAATATAGTAAATAAAATAAGTAAATTAAGCTTTTAAATATAAATACCTAATTCAGAAATTTGTGCTTTAAGTTCTAACATATCAACGCCAATCGAATTCTTAAACAAATTAGTAACCAACCTATATTTGAGTATTAAACCTTACATATAATTTTCTAAGTTCAGCTTTTAAAGAATCAATTTGTTCTAATTTAACTGTAGTTTCTTTTAAATGACGAAGATCTTTTGATACAGTTTCGATGCTTCCGGCATATTTTCTTACCTAAATAAAATGTTAATGACATTTGGATTTAAAAAAAGGTTCCTTACTTTTTCAGTATTTGATTGTAATTCTTTAACAGAATTAAGCATTAATCCAGAAGCAATTTGATAGTCATTAATTAAGAGATAATATCCGCTTGCACCTGCAATAGTTGAGCCCAATAAAAAGCCAAGTAAACTAACAATTAAATTTACTTTTATTAATAAAAATTGAAGTTACCCTCCACGAAATGCACTCATTCTTGGTTTAACTGGGGTTGCAACGGTGCTATTATGTCTTATAAAGGACTTTGTTAAGCCACTTCTTGGTAAACTTTGGATTGCTTTCTTTAACATGTTGAAACAATAAGAGTATTTAGTTTAATTCTGTCGAAATAATGAAATTATATAAATTTGATCCAATCATATTGGTAATAATTTTATGATTTATTTAAATTGATGTTTAAGTGATTTTAAAAAGATAACTTTTTGCTGGTATAAAGCAAAATTTCAAAATTTTATCCAATAAGATGATATTATAGTATCACTCTTGCAAAATAAACTTAAATTATAAATGAAATTATTAAAAGTATTTTTTTAAATTATAGTATATTTAAAAACTAATTATATTAAAGATGTTAATAGAACAACAGCTTTATTTTTATTACCGAGATATTTTAAAAAACTAAATCCTGAATAATAGCACATTATTTTCATTGGTCCTGAGTGGATAATTTAAACATTATAGTATTTATAATTTAAAATAAAATCTTTTTAATTTATTTTTTTGTATTATTCTTTTAGAATATATAAATTTAAATTACATGAGTTTGCATTTAAAGATCAGTAGAAATACAACATAAAATACCCCAATATTCGTGTTAAAAAATGAATAGTTTCACAACAAGCCAATACATATAATTGTTATAAATTTTAATTATAAATAATTAATTCGAGTTTATTTTGATAATTATTCGAAATAGCTTATTATATGTGATGATACTTGTTTATAGTACAATTATAAGAAAAACAGCAATGACCTAATAGAAAATAATATAATCATAATTTTTTAATAGTATTAAATTTAACATAATAGTTTAGCAAAATTATCATTAAGAGCTTCAATGCTATCAAACCAGTTTTTAACCACTTGGTTTTTTTCATTTGAGACAATTTTGCCAAATACACCTTTAGATACCAATTGAACAAGCTTTAAGTGACTATATAAAACATAATCACTATAAGTCACTAGAAAATAATTAGTATTACATTAAATATAACAATATTTAGATTACCATTTTCACCTTCTAAAAATGTTTTGTTTTTAAGGGTAGTTAGAAAAGGTAATAAAAATTTATCAATAGCTAACGAACATCCTTCAAAAGTACTAGAAAATTGTTCTAGAGTCATGTTCAAAACATTTTCACGAGAATCTCGGAAATAAGCTTTATCATTATCATTCCCCAATTGATTATAAATATCTAAAATAATCACTTTATATAATGGTTGGAAATAACTGGCAATATAATTTTCTATAAAGTCGGAGAAATGAGAACCATTTGGAAATAAAGAGTTATTAGGATACTTCAATTCCAAATTTTTCACTATTTTACTACTCTCATAATTATAAGTGCCATCTTCATAAACCAATAGTGGTATTTTATTCCACTCTCCTTTACTTTGAAAATTTAATAAATTATTTTATTATGATTAAACTACTTACGTTATTTCAGGTATATCTTTTATAATTTTACTATAAGTTAACCCAGTATGGTCAAATTCGATATCCTTAATACTATTTAGTTATTAATTATTAATTCTCAATTATTTACTTTATGTTTTAGGGCTAATAAAACTCTCCAACCATATGGACTATAATATACACCGCCTTCTTTATTTATTAAATTATACAAAGTTAACATTTTAGTACAAATAATGAATAATTTCTATTCTATTTTATATTAGTTTCGCTTTATTTCTGAAATTAAAATTAATTTGTTTTGGGCACTGGTGATATATATTTAAAATATCATGGTTATAAATAAGTACGTATTACTAATCCATATTGTAACTAATTTGATAAATAGTTTCTTAAAGTTATATAACAGTTTTATTAAGCTAAATTGACATATTTTAGTGTATCAAATAATTTTAAAAATGTAAACAAGACCAAATAAATTAAAATAAAAAGTACTATAATTAACTTATTGTAGATAAAATGATTCACGTAATTTAAAATTTTTTATTTACGATCTTCAACCATAATAAGATGATAACCAAATTTCGTTTTAACTGGTGGATCAGTAAATATTGGGTTATCACAAGTAGAAGGTTGTAATGCAAATGCGGCGTCTTGGAATGGACCAACCATTCCACCTCGGTTTAGCCAGCCTAAACTTCCACCAGCTTTTGCTTTATCTTATATTTTAAAAATATTAAAATACTTATAAATTATAGTATACAAATAATAAAATACCTTCAGAATATTGCTCAGCAACCTAAATAAGTTTTGAAACATCATTAAAACAAACTTGTATCATAATAAAATTAAACTACTTTATCAAATCTCATTTTATCAACTTTGATCTTTTCAAGAGCTTCCATAATCTTTAATACTTATTTAAAATCATTTATTCTAATTTCTTCTTAATAAAATTATTTTTACCCTAGAATGTTTCTCACATAATATATGACGTACCTATAGTGTTTATTAATTTAATCAATTTTTGTTATTATCAATAATATTGATTTACTTTTACACTAACAGCTGTCTTTAATTTTGCTGGAGTGGTGCTCTTCTCTTCAGTTTTATTATTTTTACTTCCACTTGCTTTTGGTTTCCCCATTTTTAAACAAAATTGATTTTTATTTTTCACTTTAGAATCTAAAATATTGATTTTGAAATTTAAGGACTTAAAGAAATCTAATTTGATGTTTGAAATTATGGAAGCAAATTTGCTAAACTATAAACTTTATTAAATAGTTAGTTTATAAATAAATCATATGTTATTTATTTGATATATTAGATATCAGTTTTTATATTGTATTGGTGTAATACAATATATTCTAAAATTAAAACAACTAATTAAGTTAAATAAGTAATAATGTGACTTCATCATTTAATTTTGGAACTTAAAATCATAAATTGTGCCTAAATGAAAAAAGGTTTTTTATTATTTTTTAAATGTCCTACAATAATTAATATATATTGACTAATAATATTAAATAGATAATATAATTAAACTTTGTATATATATAAAAATAGATATAAATAATTAATAGTTTAATAAATAAAATTGAAGATGAGCAAACCTCAAAAAAATAATAACAAAATAGACTCTGAAGTTAATATAAAGGCTGTTCCAGAAACTAATAAAAGAAATTCGTTTCTAAGGCGTGGGTCAAAAAATTCAAAGGTAAACATAGCACATGTTATGATAATATAACAATATAATACTAAATATTAAAAGGACTCAAAGGAACCAAGTTTAAGTGTAATTATTGACCCAAAAAGTAAAAAAGAAAATGGTGGAGGAAAAAAAGGATTTTCTAGGTTACTTACCCCAAAGTATTATGAAATAAAAGCTTTAGCCTTATCAAAAGTTGAAGAAAAGAAATCTATATCTGAACATACGCCAATTCTATCCGATAAAAAGAAACCAAGAGATAATTTAAAAATAGCTAAAGTCAAAAAGGACAAAACTGAAAGTAAAGAAAAGATTGTTGTAAAGAGTACAGCAAAGGTAGATGAAAACAAGGATGATAAGAATGGTAAATTGGTTTAATAATAAATATTTTATTTAGTAATATTTTATAGGTTATTTAGCTGTTGATAGTAATAACAGTAACAATAGTAAGAATAAGGTTGAAAATGTTTCAAATAGTTCTCCAGCTGATGTGCTACTAAAAAGGAATACATCCAATGGCAGCGCTCAAAGCTCAATACCAGTAGTGGGATTAAGTGATATAATGGTATCTAGTACCCCATCGTTATCGCCAATCAATGTATCCTCAACAAGCCAATTAAATGAACTAATATCTTCACGATCACCTTCTCCAGTTTTGAATAGTAATAATAATAGCAATGATGTTTCATTCAACGAATCCTCTTTTAATAATTCGACAAACTTAAATTCATCTGCCAACTCAATGTTAATACGTAAATCCCTTGCTAGTACTTTAGGAACTGGTAGTTCCATTTCATTAAAAACAGTTTCAACTATAGGTAACCCAAAAGGATGGGAAAAAGTGTATCAATTTTTTACAGGATGGGTCAATAAAAACAAAAAGGGTATTAACATTCATAGAATACAAATCGAGAAAAGAGGAAAAGTAGGTCATCAAATATTTTTGCTAAAACATTTTTATTAAAATGTGTTGTTTAGAGATTAAATTCTACAAGACTCAAAACAATTAAAGAAAATATTGAAAATTCGAAAGATAAATTTTTAAGCCACACTGAAGATAGCTTTATAAATTATGGTAATTATCTTGATATCAATTAACTGTTGTTTATATATATACTAATAATATAATGACAGCCCCTTTATTTGTTTTAAAATTAGTATCACTAATGTTTTCAGAAGAGATAGCTAAGTTTCGATTGGAAACGGAATCAAAGATGGTATGGGGAATTCGAAGAAAGAACTGCATTGAGTATGTTGAAATAGATGCTCCATGGGAAAATCAGGTAATTTATTAAAATAATAATTTAAATTTATGCTAAATAAAATAGTGTGGTAAAAGAATGATTGGCCAAGAATTACAACCAAATGAATATATTTCAAGAGTTGTAAAAGAATGCTGGAAGTCGATTTTGAAAATAGGCAAAGTAACTAATTGCAACAAAGAGGAATTGAAAGTGGAAAGAAGAAAAGGCTTATGGTTTTTAAAACAATTTTGCATCATCTATGGGTTTGGGGTAGTTAAATTAGGGATGGTATCGCAGCATATGCTTCCTCAATTAGAAATGATTGCCACCTTACCCGAATTATTCCCTATTCAGAATTTTATTGAAGATACTATATATGGCCTCAACAAACAAGAAAATATAAGAGGCAAACATATTAGAAGAATGCCATCGTATGTCATCAGAAGTAATATGACTACTAGAAGACCCCCTCCACCAGGGTACCATATGCATCATAGGAAGTCAAGTAGCGCTCTCAAATCATCTCCACTAACACCTACCCATGCTTCTTCAAACTCAAACTCGAATTCCCAAAGCTATAGCCATGGTTTACAAACCCAAGAAGGATCTGGAATCACTCTAGAGAGATTAATACTTTATTTAACAGAAAGTTTAACAAAGATAAATTCACCATCTCTTTCAACTAAATTATTTTCTCAACTTGTACATGAGGTACCAAAAGGTGCTTCGATCGTTGATAATTTTCATAGAGGAGAAATTAATTTATGCTGTGATTATCTTTTAAGTTATGATTTCGTGATTTCACCCAATAGATGGTTTAGAGAAAGTTGTGATCAAAAAGAATTGAGTATTATTAATCAGGATGGCTTTATAGCGTACTTGGATAAGTTAGAAACCGACGTAGACCATGGAAAAATACGTTCAATAAATTTAATCAATAAGTCAATAGCATCAAACCATTCTAAGTATGCTAAATTGGATCCTCGCTTAGTTGCTTCCCATTTAAAGCATGTAATTTCTCAACATGGTGGTTTAATTTCTATTCCGATTGCACATGTGATTATTGAATTAGTTGGACCAACAATGCCATCACGCACAAAATCACATCCAAATGTAACTAACTGTGAAGCCTACGATGGTCATCCTAATGAAGAAAGAAATCAATTTATTCGATCCCTACTGTTATTATCCCCATTTCAATTTAATATGATACAAAAAGTAATACAAGTAAGCCAAAGAATATTTGAGTATTATAATCATGACAATGATATATTTACATTTCAAACTACCAGGAGTAATACTGACAAAGAAGGTATTACTCCACAAGAATTGGCCATTGTACTTCCAGTGATTCCAGCACATTTGCTTCCAGGTGTCCAATGTATTAAGCAGTGGAACTATGCTTGGGGTAAATTACTTGAAAATGGAAGTAATTTGTTTTTAGATCCTACGCTAAATGGCCTTTCCCTTATCCCAATTCGCTTAAGCAAAGGGTTTCAATCTACTTTGGAAATTTTACAAGCTTCTGGTATTAAGTTTTTATCTTAAAATAGTTTCACTTTTTAATTCTAATCAATTCATTTTTATTTTTTTTATATTGCTTCGTTTAACTATTTTATAACCATTACAATTTTATTTAAAAAATACTTTAAAAATAACTTATATTTATATTTAAGTATAGAATTTAAATTTTATTAGTTGTGGCTAAATTTACTTATATCTACAATTTATCTTTTCACAATAACAGACAAAAGTAGAGCCGAAATCACTATTGTTTGGGATTGCATAGTTTAGAGTCAACTCTTGATGAGGCGGTATACCTTGACCAGAATAGATTGCTAGATATTGATTAAGGATGTCTTCATTCTCTTTTAGATACCAATTTATAATAAAACTATTATAGTCATTGTATCATACCATATTATCTTACCGGTATAACTTTTAAATTTTCCTCACAAGAATGATTAAAGAATCTTGCTATATTACAATAGTCTAGTGCATCTATTTTACATGTAAAACTAAGTATTATAAACTGTTGTAAACTTAAGTTACCCTTTGATTTTATCTTTCATATTATTAAGTATATTACAGTCTAACCCAAACATATAAAAATACCCATATAATTGCGTTATCTTTGCTCTGCGCTGAACCACATTTGCATTTATAATTTCTCCATTATAAAATGAAATAAAAGTTCCCTTTTTTAAAAAGTTTTCACACTTAACTCCCCATCCCTTGTTTTCGGTTTTAAATAACTATAAAAGTATTAATATATTGCTATGTTGGTAATAATATAAAGTATATATAAACATTTTCTTTCAGTTTGTCTTTGAATTCCTCTTAACTTACAGTTTCCTGCGGCACACGAACAATAATCTCCACATTCATATGTTTCCGGAATAACCTAATATATCTTCTCTATGTATTGGTTGAGCTATATTTTACAATTAAGATGATAAATATGATAAATAACAAACTACTATAATTTGGTAGACAACATGAGCAACCATTGTTAGGCTATCATATATTTAAATCAAAATAAGTCAAAAGAATGGTCAAAATTACCGAACAATTATTTTTACAAGAACAGCCTTGTTGCTTCTCTTCAGTAAAAAAGTAGCTATTTTTATTTTTGGTAACAGCCTTACTCTATATCAGAAAAAGAACAATCTTTAAGTAAAATATTGAATTACTTCTATATCTGGCAAAAATTCTGAGAATCGCTCTTCCTCCTCAAATTGAAAATCAGGTCCAGCTTTGATTTCTATTTCACCCCATGCTTCTTCAAATTTATGAATATACCTACAATTACTTTGGATTTCTTCTTTAACAAGAATAACTTGATTCAAATACTTGTACTTTTCTTTAATACTATAGTTGTTTATTCTTTGTTCCCAAAAATTTAATATAGTATTCGGTGGCAGCCTTGTCATTATTGATAAATTTATCAATAAAGTTAAGTTTAATTTAAAATTTATAAACTTTAATAACTATAGCTCTTTAAAAGGAGTTGATATTTCTTTTTCGTCATGAAGGCCATACATCCTTTTTATGTACCTTATATATGCCCAATAGAGGCTTGTATATGCTTCATCAAGCCCAGTGATTAAGTTTAAGTTATTACTATTGTAACAAATTCTGTTTGTAATATCAAAGTATAGCTGTAATTCCAATAGCTCTGGTCTATAAAAGATAAAATCTTTTTCTTTGAAAGCTACAAGCCTTTTATGATCTATAAATTTCTTTAAATTTTCCATCCTTAAAAAAATTAGTTCTATAATCTCAAATATTAATATATATGAAAGAGAAAGTTTACAAAACTTTTATAAGTTTATAGCCATTTTATAATGATTATTTTCAAATTGACACGTAATTTTTAATTCCAAAAATAATTACTTAAACCTTACTCTATTTATAATACCAAATGACTATGAAGATTACTAATAGTAGTAATGGTTGATAAGATTTAGATGTAATTTTAAAGATATATTACATTATTGATATTTAATTATATTAAAAACCTAACTTTAGATACTCAAATATAAATTTTGCTTCAAAATAAAAGCTAAAAAAATTAATAAATGGGGATGTATTTCTATTAATAATTTTGTTAATAATTTTTCCAATCAAATAGTGCCCAAAAAATGGAAAAAGTGATGAAACCAAAAAAAACACCCTCAAATAAATAAGGGATAAATTAAATTATCTATTTAATTTCAAGCAGCTTACTTTTTAATAAAATGGAAGCAAAGACAATAAATATTAATAAAAAACAATCAAGTACCCCAGAAGGTAGCAAAGAAAACGAAGATTTTGATATTGATGAAACAATGAAGGTGTTAGATCAAAGTACAACTTTACTACCCAAAGTATTTAATTTTGTAAATTTAATGGGTGATAAATTTGAACACGAACAAACAAAAAGAAAAGTAATATTTCAAGATATAAATGGTCGGTTTTAACTCATATTCTAGTTATCTGAGCTTACTGATGCTTACAAGAATATCCACGAGGCTATTGAAAAGCTTCCAGGGATGGATTTATCCATTGAAGAACAAGAAAAAGTTTTAATCGAAGAAGAAGAAAACTTAAAGAAAAAAAGGTAAATAAGTTTAATAGTTTTGAATTAAGATTTATTATCATTGATAGAATAAAAGTTGAAAAGTATAAAAACCTACCTATTTTTAAAACAAGTCTTGCTGTTTTATCACCAGAGGTCGTTAGTAACGAATCAACATCCATAACACTACATAATGATATAAAAGAAGAAGCAAATCAAGTTGATAATCCAAAAATGAATGAACAAGTGAGAAATGATTTAAATCATGTTAACGGGACTAATGGAAAATAGATAAGCAAAATAAAGATAGAAGAGAACATGTAAAATTCATTAAGATAAGCTATTCAAATGATGATATAAAAAGTTTTATTATAAATTAAGTACAAAATATAATAAATATTGCTTTAGTTTTATGAGTTGGTTATATTTAAATTTTTTGTTGAATATCATTGACTTGATTTATAGTCAACATGATTGGTAAATAAATGTGCTTAATAGTTAAAAATACAATAAAAATGAGAGTAGTATAAATAAACTTTAAAAATATAATATAAATCATAATAATTATAAATTTTATTCAAAATTAAAACTATTATAGTAAAATTTATTAAACTAAGCTCATTTACTGTACCAAATATACGAATTTCTATTAAAAAGCAACTTTTTAATAAATACAAAAATTACAAGGCATATATCAAGGTGAGTCCGACCCCAATAACTCTTGTTTAAGTATCCTTTCTCTTATCCTAGGTGACTTCCTTTGTCCATGTTGAAATGCTCGGCTGACCTTTGCCTCTGTTATAATTTTATCTTCAGCTTCTTTCATCTTTTCATCAAAAGAGGCTAACAAGTTAGCGTTGATCTCATGATCTGCTTGAGGTTCTTGATCTTTATTATCTTGTCCTTTATCATCATCAAAAATAGATTCAACAACTACCTCTACACCATTTTTATTTGATTTATTTTCATTTATAGAGTTAGTTGAGTCTTTTAAACCATTTGCATATTCAGGGCTCAATCTGGTTTTTATAGGCTTCATCAAATGCGTTGGACTACGTCTAGTAACTCTAACTGGGCTAATTGATGACAGCCCCTTCCCAATTCTAATAGATTTCCCACTTAAACCTGATGTAGCTATAGTTGGACTTTTAGCTTTTACATTAAATAAAATAGGTGAGCTCTTTGTTTTAGTATTTGTTTTTATCAAATTAGTGTCATCTTCAGTCATCTTTTCAGGTGATCGGTCACTTCTCTTAGTTTTACTTCTGTTGCTTTCTTGTGATTTTGATAGGGAAATTGGAAGGGAGGGCACTGCACCATTCCGTGTTGGAGAAAGAGGTGACTTGAATTTAATAGGACTCTTACTTTTAGGTGAAACAGAAGGTTTTGATTGTATTTTTTTCTCCTCAATTACTTGTATTTGACTTTTGATTATAAATGGGTTTACGGATTCTGGTTTTAATACCCCAATAGATAAATAATAATTATATCTGAGCATCCATAATTGCTTTTCCAAAAATGAAAGTTGTGACTTACGTCCTTTATTTCTCAGTGCTAAACTCCTTCTAAAAGCTAAAGCGGGGCTCATGTTAATGAGTGGATTTACCTGCTTTCCATTTACTCCTTGACTACCTAGGATGATTGTCTTTGGAGTTTGTAAACCTGAAAGTGGACTTCTTATTTTTGGTAATGTTTTGTTTATACTATTAACAACTACTTGTTTTTTAGCTAGTATATTGTTTGTTTGCTTAGTAGAATTAAAGTTTAGAGAAAACGCTACTTTTGATCTATTAATTACAGGTTTGATCGTTTTTTGTGTTCCTGTTAAAATCTCATTATCTTTCGTAGTTCCCATTTAACTGTTTAATATTATGTATAAAAAGAGGTATCGAATGCTTAGCGTTATTATCGTTTAATTAGTGATAATAACCTAATTATTCTAACAAATAAAAAAATGATTAAATTTATTATCAAATCAATACAATCAATAAAAACAAGTACAAAAAATTCCCATAATTGGATTATTGTCTTATTTTACTAATTGTTCGATATTCGGATTAAATAATTTAAAATTATGCAACAACAAAGAAATCAAATTCGAAAGATTCTAACATTATAATATAATTATTTGAATGATAAAAACAAAAATAAAAAAATCAAGTATGCTTTTTAAACCTAAATTTGTATTACTGATTTCAATATAAATAAACAAATTAATCAAATAATACAAATTATATCAATAAAAAAATGAAAAAATTTGAAATCTGAAACCCAAAATTAATTCAATATTAAAAAATAATAATATGCATTGTTTATTAATTAATGAGTATATTTTATATAACTTTTTAAAAGTATTTAATAAATTTAAAAACTATTTATTTTTTTGAATTTGATTTATAAAAGTTTACTTAATTAAAGATAACAATAGCTATCATAGATATTATTGTATAATTTTTGGACTTCAAAATGGCTCAAACTACTTTATACCCAATATGTTAAGTTTGAAATAAAACGATGAAATAAAAACAATATAAAAACAATATAAAAACACAATATTTAAATGATAACCTTACTAATTTAAAGTAACCATTATTTCCCGTAATTTATTTTTTTATATAACATTATTCTTCCATATCATTAAAATCTTCTTCTTCTTCTTCTTCCATTTCCCCATTACCTTCCAAATCATCCAATTCTAAAGCTGGTAAATTATCTGCTTCAGGTTGAGGAGGTGGCATATTATCTTCGATTCCATCCCTAAAAATTATCAAATAAATATAAATAACTACTAACTACCAAACTTCAATTTTTTTAAAAGTATAAAATTTTACCATGGGATTGGAAACCTAGTTACTTTTGGTTTATCTGAAACTAATCTTATTAAGTGTTCATATGCAATATTTTGTGGTGGATTAATTTGTAACTCTTGGACATTGTATTCTGCTTTAATCAAATAAGAACATCTTAAAAACTCTCTATCCCTATATTGACATTTTAAATAAATAGCAGTATAATCTAATACATCATCTGGGTTTAATTTATTTGTATCTGGTCCTTTAGTCTATTTTATTTTATTTATTATTTCTATTTAATTGTTTCTTCCTGCTTTATTAGTTTACCTCCATTACAAACTTATTAACACCAACTGGTACTGGGCCAACTAAAAGTGAATCTAATTCTTGATCCCATTCTTTATTTGTTGAATGGCCAACGAAATATAAATTAAATTCCAAATCTATTAACAATAAAGTAAAAAATTAACCTATTTTATGTAAATATCTAATCTCATATAAGGACTTACCTTGTTGTAACTGACCAATACATTCAAACGTAATTTCAATTTGGAATGGTGCCAAAAAAGGAGCAGGATTATTTAAAATGGAGATATTTAAGATATTTACCACACTCATTTTAATTTAAAAGTATTTTAAAAACTAATCATTGTCCATATTACTATACTTCCCTTTTCTAAACCAATCATCTTTAAATACCTCACTATTACTTCCCTAAATATACTATATTTAGCAGCATCAATATAGTGAGTACGGATTGGTTCGTTATTATGGTACACTTTATTTAAATGAAATATGATATTTAAATGCTAAATTGTAATACATTATAATACAATACTTAAACTTATAATATACTTTAATATTTTATGATATGATTATTCGTTATATTTCATTTTAATATTTATTTTATCAAATAATTTTTGTAAATTTCATTTAAATAGAATTTTATTACATTTATCTTAAAATAAAATAAAAATCTAATATTTAAAATTATTCTGATATTTAGAGTAAATTATATGTGATTATCACATTGTAAATATTGCTGCTACCATAAGCTATTAAAACAAAGTTAGTAAAGGTATTTGTAACAAGAAAAAAAATCAAAAACATTCTAACATAATTTTATAATAAAATACAATAGCTTTTCTTTAATAAATATATATAGACTATTACTTAAACCTAGATAAAGATTTAAAATTAAAGCTAAATGAAGTTCACGAAAACAAAAGACTTTAGATAAACCAATTTAAGCTATCTCAAATGAAGTTTATTAGAATTCTAAAATTAAATAAAAATTACAAATCAATTTAGATATCCCAATCTTCTTCATCATCTGATAAAGCGACACCATTCTTCTTAGCAGCTTTCTTCTTTTTATCTAAAGCTTTCTTTTCTTTACGGGAAAGTTCTTTCTTTGGTTGTTTGACTTTAATTTCATTACCAAAAGCATCTTTGACAGTTTCAACAACCTTATGTTCAAGCTTCTCTTTAACAGCTGGTTGTTTACCACCTTCAACAGTAAGTCTACCATTATCAACAAACCATTTTTCTGGACATAATTTAACGAATTCAGTGTTATGGGTAATCATAATAACACCACCTTCGAAACAGTCCATAGCATTGGCAAGAGCACCAAGAGAATCACGATCCAAATAATTGGTAGGTTCGTCCATCACTAATAAATGAGGATGATCCCACATAGCAGCTGCTAATACAACCTTGACCTTTTGACCTCCGGAGAGACCACGAATACGAGAGTGAGTAGCAAATTCAGCTTCAAGACCAACATCAGCAAGATGTTTTTGGATGTTAGCTGAGGTAAGAGGACGAGCATAAAGACCAGCACGAGCAGCTTCTTTATCATCATAGGCTTGTACAATTTTTTGGAAACCCCATTGTTCAAGTTGATCACGAGGAATCCATACATTATCATCATAAGATTTACCAACCCATTTAATTTCGTATTCAAAAGATTTCTTGAGTTTTCTACGTCCAAAGATGTTTTCAATTTGGTATTTTTCACCTTCATAGACAACAACTTTTTCCATTTGAATTTTATCTTCATCGGACATTTGACGAGTTTCTTTTTCTAACAATTCTCTATCTTCACCATATTGGTAACGCCATTGGATATATTGATTAGGAGTTTTGTCAAGATGACGCTCTAAATGATGGAAAGCATGTTGTGCAACATAAGCAACACGTAACATAGGATGTTTCCATACTTCACCTTCAGTAGTGTTCATTTCACCAGTTAAAATTTTAACAAGGGTAGATTTACCAGCACCGTTACGACCATGAATAACTACACGAGAAGAAAGAGAACATTGGAGGGACATGTCATAAAGAATTTGACGATCAGTTCCTGGATAAGTGAAGTTAATTCCAGAAAGTTTAATAATAGCCTTATCTTTAGATTTAACACCTTCAAGGAAACCAGGAGTAGGGAAAGAGAACTTGACAGATGAAGCAGAGAGATCATAATAAGTTCTAGCTTCTGGAACTTTACGTACAAATTCTGAAAGATTACCTTTGTAAATCTTAAGCTTACGGTTTTCATAATGGATGAAACCAGTACATACATTCTCTAAGAAACCAGAGTCATGGGAAACAATGATGGAAGTGACATCTGGAAGAGAAGTAAGGTAATTTTCTAACCAAGCAACATTAGTAGTATCTAAATGATTGGTAGGTTCATCCAACATAAGAATATCTGGTTTAGCAAGAAGAGCACGGGAAAGTTCAACCTTCATCTTCCAACCACCAGAAAGAGAAGTTACTGGATTAAGCATCATATCTTCACTGAATCCAACGGAACCAAGAAGAGTTTTAACTTCTTCAACGGTATGAGCACCATTGTTGCAGAGATAATCAATTGGGTTGATATCAGAGTCATCACCTTGAAGGGAATGTTCAACAAAGACGGTCTTTAATTCATCTGGGGATGGGAAACCATCAAGTTGACCATTGGCAATAGCACGCATAAGGGTGGATTTACCAGCACCATTTGGACCACAAAGACCATAACGACGACCTTTGTAAAGCTTGAAACTGGTATTATTTAAAAGAATTAAAGCACCATAAGCAAGAGAGAAGGAGCAGTCACAAAGGACAACACCATCATCTTCTTCTTCAATTGGAGCAGTTTCTTTAAGGACACGTTCATGTTCAGCAACACAAAGCTTAAGGAAAGATTGGCAAAGAGAATCGGTTTGATCTTTAAGGATCCAACTGAGATAAGGAGTAAAGATTTGAGAGCTCCAATCTTCTAATTCAAAGTTTTGGATATCTACTGATTGAACAGAAAGAGTAGCAGCATAATTGACAGCAATCTTGACAAGTTTGTTATCTTCGATTGGAGAACCAGTAGCTTGGGAAACAAGGGAAGCAAGAGTGGAACGAACCATTTCAGTACGTTTAGCAAAAGCTTCAGTAGCTGAAGATTTGTTACCACCAGCACCTACACGAAGAAGAGTAGCATGAGCACGTTTGACAACATTGACACATTCTGGATCAGATACTACTTCAATAGTTTTTTCAAGATCTGGAAGAAGTTTTGGTAAAAATTGTTCAGCATCAGCTGGGTTATCAACAAGTTTACACATGTTATCAATGATGACAGCAGTGACACGCTTAATGGAGGTAAGACGTTCATTTAAACCACGAACTAAAAGAGGAACCATAATAGAAAGAGTTGGGGCTTCTACAGCACGTACAAAAGTGGTAGAACCAAGTTTGTAAATGGTTTCTGGAACTTGAGTTGGATCAGCGATACAGTTAATAAGATGAGGAAGGAAAGGTTCAATATCACCATTTCCTACACATGCAGTAACTGAAGTCATACAAGCTTTAGCAGCAGTTTTAACTTGTGGTTTAGAATCCCACATTGCATCAGAAACAACAGGAAGAATATCTTTTAAGTTATCTTGTACTTGACGATGAGCAATGGTTGGAAGAGAAGCAATAAGGTTAAGTGCACCTTCTTTGGTTTGCCATTTCTTGTTGAGCTCAAGTGCTTCGAATAAAGTTGGGAGAATAGCCTTAACAGAGTTTGGAGAAAGGATTGAGATAAGAGCTTTAGCAGTTTCATCAGCAGCTTGACGAACAACGGTAACTTTATCGGAAAGACATTCGAGGATATTAGTTAATACGGAAACAATGAATGGTTCAGCTGATTGACCAACGGTATTGATGATAGCGGTATAAGTATAAAGAGTACCTTCACGTACATCGGATGATTTTGAAAGAGTATTTTGATCTAATTTTTCAAGGAGATCATCAGCAGCAAAAGCACCAACGCCGTTAGCTTTGATGGACTCAGCAATTTCATTGGCAGCTTTTTTGAGGTCTTCAGTACCTTTAACGGAAGAAAGGGCTTTAAGAGATTCAGATACAGCTGGAGCAGCTGAAATTGAAAGGTTAGAGAGTTCTTGATGGAGAGTACTAGCCATTATCAGTATTAATTATCTATTTCTAAAATCAAAGTGACAACTATAGTTCCTTAATTTACTGCTTCAAACCAGCAAAGGGCAAACCTTCAAATTTCTACAAAATTTCATTTTATTGAATTTTCGGTAATTGTAAGCTTAGGGGCTATAGCCAATAATATCACTATGGATCGATATAATCAAATTATATAATGGCATTCGATATATTAAGTAAATGATTTGATTCTTATGGGATGGGTCAACTGATTATCTTGGTCATTTTTATAATAAACTTAATTAATTAAGGAAAGCTTAAATTCATATCCTTGAAATTTTATAATAAAATTTATCATTTATATTTTCATAAAATGGTCAAATTTAAGATTATCTAAATCACTGGACTTACCACGATTTGAATTTTATAAATTAATGTTAAGGTTTAAAATTCTCTTGTTAAAACAGGGAACTTGATTGATACAAGATAATCGAAATTAAGTCTAATAAAATAGCAATACAAGAAATTTATAAAAATTTATCATTTGAAAAAATAAGAAATCAAAACGAAAGATACATATAGTAATAACTTAATACATGTTTTAAAGAATAAGATAAAAACTTATTTAAGGGAGATGAATATTTGAAGTATACTAAGAAGATTGGCATCTAGTAGTTAAATATAGTAAAATTGATATTTATATTACAACAAATAAAGTACTAAATAAGTTATTGGTTCCATGGTGTAATGGTTAGCACCCAAGGTTTTGATCCTTGTAATCCGAGTTCGATTCTCGGTGGGACCTTAGTATCTAGAAGATATCATTTTAAAAATTAAAAAAAATTTTGGTGCTAAATTGGGGATAATTTTAAAAAGTATCAAATATAAAACAAAATTAACTTTTTTTATTTTTTTATTAAATTTAGAATGTTAGTAAATTATTCCGATAGTGATAATGAAGAAGTTACAAATAAAGTAGAAAAAGAAGAGTAAAGATTATATTCAATTATAATAAAGAGACCTCGCTAATATTTATACGCTAAAAGGTTACCATTACCTGAATTTATTATCAAAGATAATGAAAAAAAAAGTAATTTTGAAAAATAAATAAATAAAGCTAATATTTTTTTACAAAAAAAAAACTATAGAAAGATCATTCGATCCCACTTTTCATCAAGGTAGAATAAGAAAGACACCTCATATTGAAGGGAATTGGTCTTTTTTTTTATTTTTAAAAAGTAAATTTTAATAATCTTCATCCTTAATTAAAAAATAATTCATCTATAACTTATTATAGTTCCAATTGATATAAACTATTCACAATGGTATTCAAAATTAACTAAAGAAATAAATAATGTTTTTAGTGAAAAATATGGAAATAAGGAAGGTTTGAATATGTGTATTAATAAAGAAATTAATAGTTTTACTTTATCATTATCTAAAACATGTTTTTTTAAATATGAGCAATTGAAAGAATTGAAAAGTAAATTAAAACATTCATTTAATGGAGTGAATAAGTAAGTATTTTATTTAGTTATTTATTGTAATATATTACTATTTATTAACTATATTATTAGATTTACTATCCAGTTTAATAATTTAACTTATTTTGAAAATGAAGATAAAACACGTACATTTTTAAGTTTAGAAACAAGTTCCAATAGCAATCAAAAATTAAGCATATTATCAAAAAAAATGAATATTATATTATCAACTTATAATCAACCTCCATTTTATGATGTAAGTATCTATATTCTAATTTATTGATTCTTTTTTAATAATATTAATTATTTTTTATAGCCTCCAAGATTTCATACTTCTTTATATTGGTCATTACCACCTTTTTCAATTAATGAAACTATTCTACAATCTCTATTAAATAATGAAAAATTAACTAAACAAACTTCAACTATTGAATTTAAAATTGATAAATTATATTATAAATTAGGTCATCGAATGGAGTCAATAAATCTACAATAAAAATGGTATTTTATTTTATTTTATTTTATTTTTATAACCCCAATAAACTCATCTCCACTGCAGCAGAACCCCAATCTTTACCATGATTATGGCCTACGTTATCATCGGATCTTTGGATAGCTTGTTCATCACTTAAACAAGTCAATACCCCAAAGATAACTGGAACATTTGTTTGTAATGCAACATTGGTAATACCTTGAGTTACCGCTTCACAAATATATTCAAAGTGCATAGTAGAACCTTTAATTAATACACCAATGGCAATAACAGCATCAAATGGATGTTCATCATGTTTTTGGGATAATTGAATCAGTTTTTTACAAGCAAAGGGTAACTCATAAGCTCCAGGTACTTCTTTGATTACGATGTTACTGGATTGAACGTTGTGTATATTAATAAGTGTATCAATAGCACCTTGCTTTAAGTTTGAAATGATACCCTCATTCCAACGAGCGTGAATGATTAAAATACGTAAGTTGCTACCATCTACCTTTTCGACTTTTACTGGTAACCCTTTTTCAAATTTATTGCTATTCATTTTGTCTTTTTTAAAAATAAAAATCGAATGATTGCTTTATTTGTTAGTTTAAGTTTTTATTAAGTTCTTATTTATTAAATTTTTTATACATGGGATTATTGATATTTATGCGATATTGAATTTAAATTTGAAAATGAAGTTTTTTTTTTATTAAATGTTTTTTAATAAAATAAATATAATTTAATTAATATGATTTAATAAATATGATTTAATAAATATATATAATAAATAAAAGTTTAATTTAAATTCTATAAAGTCTATTAATAATTTTATTTCGACTATGATAATTTAATCAACCACATGTTAATTTTAAAATAATTACTAATTAATGTAACGTTTGAATATTAACTTGAATATTATTCAAAAATCCACCAATAAACTTTGTAAGTTGTAATAAAAAGTATCAACAATTTGTACCAATAAAGTAAAAATGTGGAGAAGAAAAAAACACTCTCAAAGAAAAAGAGAGGGGAACTTAGTAAAAAAATAACAATTTTTAAATTCTTGTTATTTCTTAATTAAATTATTCAACATTCTATTTCTTTTTAATAAATAAGATGTTATTTCTCTATTTTTATTTCTTAATACATATAACAATAGGGTTTCAATTCAATCAAGCTGCTTTAAAAGAGGTTGGTATTTATGGGAATTTTATTGGATTAAGTAATGTAATTAATGAACCTAATTTATTAAATGATAATAATTTAGGATATGGAATTTATTTATATAATAATACACTCAATAATACAATATTATCAACTGATAATAATAATAATAATAATACTAATTTACAACAAAATATTAAATTCAATAGTCAAACTAAGATAACAAATTATTGTATTAATGAAGTAAATAATACTAATCAATTATATTTAACTGGAGATATTTATAAAGATAATGAACGATATGGAATAATGAAGATCGATTTAGATGATATGAATAAAATAGAATATTTATTAAAGGATTTTAATGGAGAAATCAATGATATTAAATGTCATCAATATGAATTATATTTAGCTGGAAAATTTCAACTCAATTATAAAAATCAAAAGAATATTAATAATATAGTAAAATTACAATTAAAAGAGAATATATATTCTATAAATCCATTTGATTTTCTTGGTTTAAATGGACAAGTTAATAAATTATTATTATTAAATTCCAATGAAATATTAATGGCTGGTGAATTTCAATCTACTTTAGATAATATTCAACAAGGTTATCCTTATTTAAATGAATTAATATTAAATAAAGAACAAATTAAAATTGGTGGTAAATCAACAAATTCAAGTTTAAATCAATTAATTAATATAAGTCCATGTAATAATCAATTAGGTATTAGTTTAATGAATCAACAAGCAGGTTATATTCGTTTAGAATGGGGTTATGAAACGGAATTATTAAGTATTAAATTAATTAATTTATTATTAAATAATCAATATTCAACAAAATCATTTCAAATTTATTCAATACCAAATAATCAATTATTAGAATTAAAATATAATAGTAATAATAATAATAATACATTTAATATTTGTAAAGATAAATGTATATTAGATAATAATAATGAAGAGCAAGTATTTTTTATTAATTCAAAAGAAAATTTCCAATTATCAGGAATTGAAATTCATTTATTAGAAAGTTATAATCAAGCTATGGGTTTAAAAAGTGTTCGATTATTTACAAAAGATCAAATTATTAAATATAATCAATATAATAATAATAATAATAATAATAATAATAATAATAATGAAGATAACGATGAAGAAGACAACGAAGACAATAATAATAGAGAATTATGTAATTATAATAACAATAATTATCAAATAGAAAGAATTGGAAAATGGAATATTCAACATTATAATAATAATACTAAAGATTATTATTTAAGTAGTAAATCTAATAATAAAAACTCATTAAAAATTCAATTTAAATTACAACAATCAGGTAAATATCAAATTTATTTAAAATTAGGACCTTGTTATTATAATGAAGTTACATGTATTCAACAATTAAATATTCAATTTAATAATGAAAAAAAAACAATTCAATTTAATAATAAGAATGAGAATAATTTAAATTATTTATTAATTGAAGATCAATTTTTAAAAAATAAAAATTATCAATTAATATTAAGTAATAATAATAATAATAATAAACAATTAGATTTTTTATTTGATTCTATTAAAATAGTTAAATTAAATAGTAGTGATAATTTAAATGGTTTATTAAGTTATAATTTATTAAATAATACTATTAATGATCAACTTTATCCATGGATTAATCAAAATAATAATCAAAATAATTATACAATTTATGATGTAATAAAACATAAAGAGAATGAGATTATATTAGCTGGTAAAGATCAATTTAATCAACCATTATTAATTAAAGGAGATAATCAAACAAATTATGAATCAATTATTAAAAAAGAAGATAATTCAAATAATATTAATATTAATAAAGGATATATTCAACAAATTGAATTAATAAATAATGAAATATTATTATGTTATGGACCATTTCAATTAAATAATTCACAAATTAAAAATTTAACATATTATAATTTTAATTTACAACAATTTAATTTATTAAATAATAATATTTTATTTAATGATATTTATAATATTAATTTTATTAATAATCAATTATTTATAAATTCCAATTATTCAATTATAAATAATAATAATAATAATAATAATAATAATAATATTCAATCTTATTTAAATTTTAATGTAGACAAGAATAATACATTAAGTTTAAATAATCAAATTAATTTACCATTTATTTTTGGGTAAGTAAATTATATTATTATTTTATTGTTATTAATTTTATTATTTTTAGTAAATTAAATTATTTTATTTCTTATTATAAAAAGAATATTACATTAATTTTAGGTAATATAAATAAAGTAGAACAGGTAAATATAATAATATTAATATTAATATTAACTAAAATTAAAATTAAAATTAATAGATTAATTCAAATGGACTAGTTAAATTTAATTCAAATGGACAATTTATAAATTTACCTAATTTAAATAATAATACTAATAATTTAATATCATTAAATCAACAACAATCAATAACAACAGTCAATGAATTAAATTTAAATAATAACAATTTAATAGTATTAGCTACTAATTTTAAAATTCATAATCAACAAGGTGTTTTTATATTAAAAGATGAACAATGGATTAATATTAATATTAAAAATCAATTTATTAATCAAATTTATTTAACAGATAATGATTTATTTATTACTGGTAATTTATTAGATAATAATAATAATAATTTAAACAATAATTCAAATAATAATAATAATAATAATAATAATAATTTATTAATTACTTCTTCTACTTCTACTTCTTCATCTTCATTTTTAATTTATTCTTTAATTAATAAGGATTTTGATTATACAATACCAATGATTCGAGGAAATAATATTAAAATCAATAGCATTCAACGTATAAAAAATAGTCAAAATATAGCAATTGCAGGACAATTTGATTCAATAGAAGGTATGAAACATTGTAAAAATATATGTTTAATGGATATGGATTTAAAACAATGGATTGATTTAGAAATTGAATTACCAAATGAAATCATTCAAGTTATTAAAATAATTAATGATTTAAATTTTAATGATATGACTTTAATAGTAAAAGATATTAATAATCAAACTAAAATTATTAAATTAGATAATAATAATCAAAAATGGTTAAATTTAGATATTAAATTTAAAGGAGATATTTTAGATTTAAGTTTTGATATTATTTCTTCAGGTTATTTTTTAGTAGGAAAACAATATGAAAATAAACAACAACAACAACAACAACAACAACAACAACAACAACAACAACAACAACAACAACAACAAAAAGAAGAAGAAAAAGAAGAAGAATATTCTACTTATTTAGCTTGGTTTAATCGAACTGATAATTTAATCTTATTAAGTAATGGTATTAATAAAAGTAAATCATTAAATTTGCCTTTATTATTACCTTTATTAAATACAACAACATCATTATCAACGATAACAAATAATAATATTAATAATATTAATAATATACAAAATCAATATAATAAATTATGGCCAAAAGAATATACATTATTAATTTCAGGTCAATTAAATTTAGATCATTATGGTTTATGTTCAGCTGCAATTTATGACGGAAATCAATGGATACCTTATTTAACTAGTACAACAATAAGTAAAGAAAATCAATTAATATTAGGAAATTTAAATTTTTATTTACCATTACCTTATTATTTAAAACAAAGAGAATATTTACCTTTAAGTTTAATTATTTTAATATCTTTAGCTATTTCTTTATTATTAATATTATCTCTTGTTTCAATTGGTTTATTATTATTATATTTAAAATTTAAATCAAATATATTAAATCATTCTGTCGAAATTCCTTTATTATCTAATCCTTCACCTATATTAGATAATAAAATATTAAATTAAATTAAATTAAATTAAATATTATCTTATTAAATAAAATAAAATAAAAAAATAATGATTATTTTATTTCCTTTTTTATTTCCTTTTTTATTTTTTATTATAAATTAAAACACTCAAAATTAAAAATAATCTTTAAAATAATATATTCTTATTATATTCAGTTAAACTATATCCTTACTATATTCATATTCTACTTTTACTTTTATTATCCATAAAATTATTATTTTATTATTAAATAATATACTTTCAATAATTTAAAACTTAAACTCTTATTAATACACTTAAAATTCATTATTAAATTTTAAATTTTCTATTATTGTTTTTTCTTGAATAAAAAATGGAATTTGATCTAATTTCTGTTTTAATATTTTCAACTGTTCATTATCTACTTTAATATTATTTTTCATCATTTCTTGAATATCTTTAACTTCTAATTCAATCTTTTCAATTTCTTTTTTTAAATTTAAAATTAATTGAATTTCTACAAAATCAAATTTTAATTGTTTACTTTTTACAATTAATTCTTTTAAATAACTTAATTGATTTTGATTTTTATTAGGTACTAATAAAGATCTTGGTGAACATGCTTTTGGTTTTAAAATGGCTTTAGCTAATTCTCGAAATATATAACATTCATTTAAACATAACTTTAAATATTCAATTTCTTCAATATAATTTCCATTCATTGGAATTTCTTCAATTAATACTTCAATTTCTGTTAATGGTGGTAAATAATTTTTCATCATTATTTGTTGATATTTTAATTTCCATTCTGATTCTTTGATTGGATAATTCTTTAATTGATAAATTATTTGTTCAATTTGTTCAATTGTTACTTTAATAATTAATTGACGTTCTAATAATCGACAGTTACAAATACATGTCATATGTTCACTACAACTAATAATTTCCTTTTTATCACAAGTACATTGAATATAAGATAAATAACAAGGTATATTACAAAAAGCACAATTTTTTACAATAATTTCTTGATTTAATGGATAACTATCTTCTTTTTCTAATATAATTATTCTTTTAATTTTTTTTCTTAATTGAATTTCCTTATTCATTAATTCTTTTAACATCTCTATTAAATCTTTTGCTTGTTGTAAATTACTTGGTTTTTGAGCTGTTTTAATAATTAATTGTTCATGACTAAAAATGGGAGTAATTTTAAATTTAGAATATCTTTCAATACATTCAAACCCAAATTTAGACCAATCTAAAGGTGCAAAATTAACTGCTTCATTAAAGTTTAAACCTTGATTAAAACCAGCATGATAAGCTTTTGGAAATGTAATTACAAATTCACCAGGTCGTTGATCAACAGAATACACAGGTACTTGATGTTTTAATAATACATCAGGAGATATAGTAAGTGCTAAATGAGATAATACATTAGGATGTCTTTCAAATAAATTAGGTACTTCTTTTTTCATAGCCATTTCAAATTGATTAGCTGCTAATCCAGGTATACCATACCAAGTTTTAGTATCTCCCCAATGTTGATAATTTAATGAATAAGCATAATGATCTTCATTATGCCAACAAAAGGTAGAAAAACACATACCAACATAAAGCCAAGGGACTGTCATTCCAGAAATACTAGTATTTAAATGAGAAAACATAGAAGTTGGTAATGTAGGTAATATATTTAAATTCCATGGATTTTCAGATAATTTATCATGAGGTTCTTTTTCTTTTGTTGGAAAACCAGAACCAAAATAAGAAGCTGGTAAATCAGCACCATATTCAACTTCAATTTGTGAGATTGGGTTATTAACTAAATTCCAAAATTCTATTTCTGCAATACTTTCCCTTTCTTGTAATGTAAATTGATCAAAGGGCTTATTAATTTTATTATTTTTATATAAATCTTCAAAATATTTTCTTTTAAATGTATCTGCTCTTAATTTAAATTGTTCTAATGTGTAACTATCCCCTTCTTCAAATCCGATATCAATTTCTCTTAATTTAATACATGTTGAACAATAAAATTCACCTTCTGGTTTTTTATTCATTTGTGGTATTAAACAAGTAAAATGACAATTTAAATTACATTCTATACATTGTATTATTTCATTCAATTTTGAATTACAAGTACATAAAACACATAAATTTTCTTTTTCTTCTTTACGATTTTCACTTAATTTAACTCTCTTTTTACTATTATTATTAGTATTATTATTGTTATTACCCATTTTAGTATTAATATATTGATCATATGGATATAACCAAGTATCATAAAATGCTTTAACTGCACTTGATATAGAGGGATGAACTTTAACATCATAACCCAAATTACGTGCTAATTGACCATATAATTTTTTTTCACAAATCTAGATAAATCAATATTATTATTAAATATTAAAATAAATTATTAAAATAAATTATATATTATTAAATAAAATAACTTACTTTATTTCTACCACCAAGAAATTTAACTTGTTGACTTAAAAAATAAAGATCTATTGGTTTATGAAATAAAGTTAATTCATGATCCATAATTTTACCATATTGATAATGAAGTTGTTTAATATTATTAATAAAATTTAATCTTTCATGATTTTTAGCACTTATTGAATTTAATTGTTGACTTCTTGAATTAAATTTAAAATTCTAAATAATAATAAATAAATTAAAAAAAAATTAAAAAATAAACAAATTTAGTATTAAAACTAATAAGATGAATAAAATAATAATAATAATAATAATAATAATAATATTTACCTTTAAATCTAATGAAAAACTAGGTTGAAATGATTTTGGTGGTATAATTTTACAAATACCAAATTGTTCCGCTTCTTGTTTAATGGAAGCTATATATTTCGTTGGATCTTTAAACTCAAGTTCTGTGGGAAAATAAGTAGGCGCATTTTTTAAGCCAAAACAACGTTGTTTCTTATCGGATATGGATAAATAAGGTAAATCAATTACTTGTTCTAAATCTTCCATCTTCCATAATCCATAATATTTTTGTTGAAGTTCTTGTAATTTAAAATTATCTTCTTGAATCAAATTTTCTCTTTTGATTTCTTGTTCTATACTTAAATGGGAGCGAGTGGCTATTGTCTATTTATATTTAAAAATAAACTATTAATTTAATATATACAAATTAAAATTACCATTTGAAATAAGATTATAAAATAAATTGATAAAAAATAAATTCAGCTTCAATCAGTTTTCTATTTATTTAAATATGGTGGAAATTTAGGGGTTATTACTTATTTAGTTAATAGTTAGCATCAGATAAATGGCAATAACCCAATCATTTCAACAAATTGAACCAATTGAATTCAAAATATATTTTGATTAAATTATCCTTGAAAATAATGTGACTATTAATCTTATTATTAATAAACTTATAAAATATACATCATCATTAATGATGATATTATTTAACAATGGCAATAATATATATTTAATAATTATAAAACAATTAAACAATAATAGTATCGTTCATACTATTGAATATTATTAGTTAACTATATACAATTAAAAAATTTAGTCAATTTACGATTTTAAATAGGAATTATGAATAATTCATTAATTTGCATAGGCCCCAATTTTCAATCAATTTGATTAATTGGCTTAAATTTACCAATAAATTTCTGGCATAAAATTATTTAAAGTTCTTGTAATTTTATGTTCTAGTTTCTAATTTATATTAATATTATTAATATTTTTGATTTATTGAAACTAAAAGAAAAAAGATTCTTCTTTTACTTTGGAATTATAGTGGTGGATTCAAAATGGATGGTTTCTATTTGTGTACTTTATACTCCTTTTAATCCAGTCGGACTCTATTTTTTAAGAAACACAATATGGAGGTGTTTTTTTTGGCTTTATCACTTTTCCATTTCTTAAGTGCTATTTGAGTGGAAAAATTATTAGTAAAATTCTTAAAAAAATACATCCCCATATATCGAATAGAATTTGATTGAAAATGTCCTGGGTCTTGATCGATTTTTTAATAAAAAACCTGGGTATTTATTTATGGACAAATTTAATTTAATACTCATGTTGCAGCTCAACTTTAACCTAATTTGTGATAATTTTTATAATTAATTATCTATTTATCTAATTTTTTAAGGCATTATCGTAAGATTTAAATTAATTCTATAAAATATTGATTATTTAATGAATAGTTAAGTAAGTTACAATATAATTGCAAAAGCCTTAACCTGCTTTAGAAAAAAAATGGTAATATAAAATTAGAACGTTATTAAAACTAGTGATAAACAATTATCATTTACAGACAATGAAAAGATTTGCTGTTGCAGATAATAACTAACTTATTTTAATTCAAAAAAAACTATAATTTAATTTCTAATAGAATTATAAACGATCTGTAAAATATAGTAAAATTTATATTAAATAATATACTATTAATTATGGTAGCAGATTTTTTATTTTTCTATTGATTTTTTTAAACTGTCATAACAGTTATTTACCCACTTTTTAGTTATTTTTTATTTAAATAAAACTTTTAGTTATAGTAACTAGTTTAATAAATTTATTTTTATTTTTTATAATATTTTAATTAATTAAAATATTGTTGTGATTTTATTTTTATATTAAAACCCATACATATTATTTAATTTGTTTTTTTAGTTACGTTTATTTTATTATATTTATATTTATTATATTTATATTTGTTATTTTATATAATTTATTAATATTTTAGTCTTATAAATAAGCTTATTTTAATTATATAGTTTAAAGCTTATTGGCTATCAGCTTTATCCAGAATTATATAATATGCATAATAACTACCTTTATCCAAAAATATAATACTTTATTATATAATTAACTTTTGAATATTATATATATTTTTAGCTTTTTATTATAAAACATTTAGAGATGTATTTTTTGTTTGAAAATTTTATTAATAAAAATTTTATTTATAATGCTTAAAAAATGGAAAAAGTGATGAAACTAAAAAAACACCTTTATTTTTTGTTTTTTAACTATATTAAATAATATTTTAATATAAATATTTTATTATTATTATTATTATTTTGTTTTTTACATATTTTTTAATAAATTATAAAGTTTTTTTAAAGTTTTTTAAAGTTTTAGTTTATATAGTTAAAATAAACTTAAATCAAAAAAAACACCCCCATATAATAAACTATAAATTATATAAAATAAATAAAATAAAAGATATTATTATAAAATTTACATCAAATATTATTGAAAAAACTCAGTAGCTTTATTAAAAGTATAATATTAAAGAATGATTTAATAAAAAAGCTTTGAGTTGTTGTATTAATTTATATATATATATTAACTTAGGTAATTATATATAAAAAACATGATAGCAGTTATTTTTAAATTATGTATAATTACTTTAAAGTTTCCTTAAATTAAATTAAATTAAATTGATTATAAAAGTATAATCATTATTATAATTAAGTTAAATAGTTATTGTGATATAATTATTAAACTAATAAAATAATATTTTACAAAAGCTTATATTAAAATTTTGTTAAATTTGATAAAAAAAAGCAATTAAATAGAAATCAAATTTAATTAAATAACATTTTTTAATTTTATATTTATTTGTTTTTAAACACTTATTATTAGTATTATGAGCTTTACTATTATAGAAAAACCAATTACATATGAAGTGATTATATATATATATTACTTTAATTTAATTTAATTATAATTTTTGGGAAAAAAAGCAAAGAGGTAATCAATTGTTAAGTTTTATTATATACTCATATAATATAGTGTTTAAGAACAAATATTGCATTTATGTAAGTTTAAAAACTTACATGAAAAGGATAGTTTATGAATTAATAAGGATAGTTTATACTGCCCTCATTTAATTAAAGTTTTTGAAGCTTCTCTTCTACAAAATTACAAAGTACGTTTTATTTAATTTATATATTGATATTAATTTTTAGTATCAATACTGTGTTTCCGTAGATTCAGATGGTTTTCAGGTCATTGAACTTCCTGATAATATTTATAATTTTATTTGTGAAATGTCTATTGACATTGGCCCACTAATCTCGGTATATAACGACATAGATGATTTAGGTATACTTAAAGGTTTTAAATGCATCAAGGAAACTATCTATATGGAGGGAGTACCTGCTGCAGTTCCTGACAAAACATATTCATGCAGTTGTAAAAATGGATGTGCTTTGGACCATACCTCAACAAATCGTCTTTGTAATGGAAACAACCATACACTAAGTGAAACTACGCCATATAATAGCAATGGTTTACTTACTGATGAGCCTTTAGAAGTAATTTTGGAATGTAACGAACTTTGCCATTGCCCCATCACTTGTATTAATTGAGTAGTCCAGAGAGGAAGGGAAGTGAAATTACAGATTTTTAAAACATTTGAAAAAGGGTGGGGAGTCAGAGCTATGGAAGATATACCCAAAGGCAAATTTTTATGTGAATACGTTAGAGAAATTATTACCAACGAAGAAGCTGATCAAAGAGGGAAAAGGTACGATCAAGCACGATCTACGTACCTTTTTTATCTAGATATTTTTGAGACATCGGGTGGTGATGTATATACTATAGATGCTTACACATTTGGTAATGTAAGTCGCTTTCTCAATCATTCATGTGATCCCAATTTAGCTACACACTCGGTTTTTACTGTAAAATATGATACGCCCGTTTATAGGATAGGTTTTTTTACAACTAAAGATATAAGTGAAGGAGATGAGCTATCCTTTGATTATCAGCCTTTAGCTAGTGAGGATGATGAAAAAGGAATGAATATTACAGATCTTACCAATGGCAATTATGTATGTAAATGCCTAAGCTCAAAATGCAGAAGAAACATTCATTTATGAGCAATAGAAATAAAGTAATTTGAAGGTGATTCAAGCAGCTTTTAACTGAACAAAAACAGTTGCTAGAATTAAAAAGACAAGTTAAAGAATATTCATATTGTTAAAATCTCACAAATATTCGAGTTTCTTAAAAATATCCCTATTGAACTTGCTCTAAATCATTAAGAATATAGATACTTATTGAATAATATACTCGATAAAAATAATATACACTATGTGATTTGGTTTAAGTTGAAACAATCCCACGCCACTTTAAATACATTTTTAGATATGAATGTATAGTATAAGACGGCATTACACAACATCACCTATTAAAACTTTATAGTATAGTATTATATTTTTCTATTTTAATTATGTTTATTTTAATATATAAAATCCATAAGCATAAAGATAACTAGTAGCTTTCAAATTTAGCAAAGTTCCACTTAGATTTTATCTCTTTAAATTAATACCAAAAAATTATCTTGCTTCGAATTGAACCACTATTTAAAAATAAACATTTGATGATAAATGATTTAATGAAACTTACATCTTTTAGTACGCTTTTTGAATAAAACACGGGAACCACATCTTGTACAACGTACAACTTCTTTTGGTCTTATAGTACTTTCTTCTCCACACTCTATTTAAAACATATGAATATTTATACTTTATACATCTTCTTGTTACTTACGAGAGCAATCATAATTAAAATGACTCACATCAAACTTTTGACCTGATTTGGATTCCTTTTTCACTTCTCCGTGCTTTAATTTTTGGCTATCCATCTTTTAAATATAAAAAATACAAACAGTTATTTAGTTTGAAAGTGTTTATGGGATATAAGTATAGAGCAAAATTCTGGTTGGTTATATATTCTTAGTCTAGATATTATTGGCTTAACCTTTATTCTCCTATTTTAATCATTTTCCAAGCAAAAAATTCATAGTAAAATAACATTTAATCTACTTAATTAATGTTGTGACATTTTATTGAATATCTTAAAAAAGTAAGTTATAATAAAACGAATAATAGTTTAATATCATTTAAATAGTTTAAAATTAACCATAATAGGAAAAGTAAACAATGGCCACAATAAGTCAGTCTTGAAATAATAATAATTATAAGCCAATTATTATAATATTATTTTCATTTATTAACTGCTAAAAATCACTAAAATACTTTCATAATTAAAATAAATATTATAATTTAGCTTTTTATTTCTCATAAGACTTGATATTCATTTTATTAAAAAATCTGTACATTTTCATTTCTCTTTTAAGTTCTAATGATAAATACTTTTGTCGAATTATTTATAATTAGTACTAGCTAGAAGTGTGTATCAGTCATCTATATTATCGCTCACTTCATACCTTGTTGGAGGATTTAAAAGTGATGTGCTTATAAAAGTTTAGAAATCTTAAATTGGTGCTATCAATCCTTTTCATACCTAAAGTAAAACAGGCGAATGCTTTTTTATGTTAGTGTAATATCTTATGATGTTTTAATTATTAACCCTTAATTAATTGAGGATTTGCATTATAAAATACTATAATCTTGATATTATTAATATAAATATTTCCGCTTAAATCTTGTTTTTAAAGTTATAATAATCCTGCTCACAAAATCCTTAATTAAACTAAGTAAGGATTATATAATACCTGTTTCTGTGGTATAATAGTTTAAAAAGTATATTGATAATGTACGAATTAATTAAATAATTATAAATACATTTATTATTTTAAAAACTTTATTAATTGGAAAATTCAGAAAATAAATTCAAGGGAAGAGAAGGTATAACTTGTGATCTAAAAGGTTTAAGCAATTGATTGTACAGAAGTAGAAAGATTAGATTTAGCATTATAAAAATAAAATTGTGCAAAGACAATGAGGTCTACTGTAATGGTTCCGGCCGATCCCATAATCCATGGTAAATTTTTAAGTATAAAATCGAAATCCTTGCTATTTGGATGAAGTAAAACTGATAATGAAAATGAACTATTCCCGACCATGCAAAACAAAAATAAACTCATTGATAAACCTTCTACCGATTTGCGTTGGTAATTTTTGAATATTTGTGGTACTCTGGCTCCCCAATACAAAAGAGTTGAAGTCCATCCTAATAACACTCCCAAGCTTAATTTATATTGTAAAGCTATATGGATAATGTTATCATGCCCATTTTTAGTGTTCAACCAGACAATTATCCCGAATATACCTAAAAATGCTAATACATAAAGGAATATTTTATTATTACTATTAGTTTCTTTTTTATTGGAATCAACACCGTTTATGCTACAATAAGTGTTAGTATTATTCTCATTATCATTAATCAATAACTGAGTCATTTCTTGAACTGGTTTATTATACAAATATAATTGATAGATCAATACTAAATCACAGAAAATGAAATAGACAGAGAGTAATATGGTAGTTGGTAACAAATGCTCTAATATGGCACCCGCTAAATTTATTAAGTCCCCTACTAACCATAAATATATGAAATAAGGTGATAATGAAGAAGTATCTTTTCTCTGATAATTTTCAATTACTTGAGGTATAAATACGACTATCCAACAAATTAACGAAGTGGTTGCTAAAGAATCTGAATAAAAAGTATCCATGAGTTATTTCAAAAAAGGTTTAAAGATTTAAAGCTTCAATTTTATTTAAATACTTTTCCTTAGTTTATTTATTTTTATCAATTAAGAATAAAATTGTTTATTCTTTTAAAACTTCAAAATTTTGTTCCCCTAAGTTATTTTGACGGTTCGAGAATTGTGGAGAAAAGGTATTTTTATAGTAATCCTGTATTATGGGAGCCTAACTTTAACCTTACCTAAGACACAGTATATGTATAAGTTTCCCAATATTAGGCCCCAAGCAAGCGTATTATTATCAAGTTGTAAGTACTAAATAATATCAAATTTATTAATAAAAATATTCTATTTATTACATTTTGAAGTTCTTCGTAGAACTGTCAACTTTGCCAAATTAAGGCTCAATCTATTTACCGAATTCTTAAAAAATATGACTGATTCCCAATCACAATGTATCCAAATTTAAATTGAAGTTTTTGATGTGAAGGTTCTTGTGGTGGAATTGCTGAGTGTCATGAGGAGCAGTCAAAATTGTTATAAAATTTAAAAGTTTACATTCAAAACATAATGCGATATTTCAAGCAAATAAAGTATTTATCCAAATAAAAAATAAAAAATAAAAAATAGTGCTATTTGAAATAATAAATTACAATATTTAAATTAATACAGGCTCCCCAAAAATACAATAACAATTATATATATTTGTGTAAATTATTAAAAATTGTCTGATAACAAAGAATGATTTAGTACCACATAAAATATTTTTGAATATTTTAAAATAATATTATATAACGGGTTGAGTTTATTAGTAAATTGTTATTACTTATTTAAATTTAATATTGAGTTAACGAAACTTATAAAATGTCAAATCCTCATTTTAACATTAAAGTATTGTCTTATAATAGATATTAAAAACGATTTAACTTTTGAGCTTTATTCTAGGAATGTGTTTTTTTTCAAAAATTACACATTCGAACACTTTTTATCATATCTTATTTTAAACTATAATAAATTAACAATAGTGATTGAATGATCATTGTACATCTTATAGTTCAATATGGAATCTAAATAATGTTATCAATATAATTTTATATAATAAGTGTATTAAATAATATGGAAATAAACTTAAAATTTATCCAAACAGTATTTATTATCATAAAATAATAGATTTTTTTTTTCATTTGTACATTTATTTGAATTTCAATATTAGAATGATTTTACAATAAAATCACTAAATCTTTGTATGGAACTCTTTGTAGTTTTAAAAGAAAAAGGATCTGATGTTATTTAATACTAACTTGAACAATCATATTTTAAATATTTTTATATTTATTACAACATTTCGATGCTCTTAATGAAAAACTTACACCATAAGTCGCCTAATATTATTAAATTCCTTTTATTAAAACAAAATTACCATGCATTTCATATTTTTCTAATAATTATATCTCATGAACCTCTTTCTTAATTTAAAATGATCTTTTTTCTTGTCTTGAAATAATAAAATCGCTTGCCTTCTTGATTTTAATTTGAATAAATAAAAACTTTTAAAAATAATTTCCTTTATATAACAATCCATTTTCGTCAATAAATTAATCCTTGTTAGCATATATAATTTTATTTAATTCTTCCTTAATACTTAAACGCGGGAAGGATACAACATCTAAAACACGTGTAAAAATTAAATAACATGGACTTGAGAATAAACTTACAATGCGGACTCTTTCACCGAAAGCTGCTGGTGGGATGTTAGAGGTGAACTTAGCCTTAACTTTACCGCTGTTTCCGTGGGAACGAGTGATACGACCCCAGATGCAACGGAAGCGGGAACCATGTTTGATGGTCTTGGCTTTGTATACATAGGCTACACGTTTACCGAGATAGAAATCAGTATCATTTTTGGTTTGAACTCCTTCAACGGCAATGATTGATGAGTTGGAATCTGAGTTACGCTTAGCGCGTTTGTGTCCTAAAATACGTCCATGGGCAAAAAGACTATAATATACTGTATTAATATAATTGCCATTGAAATCTAGATGTTAATTTGTCTCTATATAATTGAAGTAGGTATAATTTTTGATTTTCCTTCATCTTTGATCAATTTCTAAGCTATCTTGTATTAGATAAAGTACTCACCGGGCCATTTTATATAGTTTCCCGATATAGGTGTTGATACAACTAGAAAAGAAGGGTTAATTGCTAATTACTTTTACTATATCAAACTGATGCATCCATCCACTTTGCTCTCTAAAACTCAAATTGAATCCGCTTTTAAGCGATTTGATTGGGTTATCTAAAAGTAAATGTTATGAGCTAATTTGCAAAGATTAAATCCAAAAATAAAGATTAATTCAAGGAAATCCCTTATAAATGAAATAATCTAAATAGAATGTATAAACTAGAAAGCATTATATAATATTTAGAAAATGTAATAAAATAACATATTTAGTAAACTGGTTTTAATCTATTTATTTATCGAAATGAGTTATAAAAAATAGATATCTATAAAGCTTAAATATTTAAAAAAAAGTCTAAACCATACGTCTTTAATAATATTGTCGTAGTTTATTTTGATATTTATAAGTCCCTAGCCCCAAAAAGATACACTATGTGAGCCGAATTCTTAAACTATTAAAAATAATTCCATAAAAACTGTAAAAACTCTATTAAGACACTGAATTTATTGGAGGGTCTAAAGACTCTTCGACAATTTTATTATTTTTAACTTAATGTTCAGACCATTTTTATTAGTAAGAAGGTATTATAAATAAATTTAGTTGGACTTCTTACGGAAGGAAGAACCTAGAAAAAACTGTTAATAAAATATCTATAAAAAGAATAAAGTAAATACCCTCAGTGAGACGGGCACGGCCACCAGTTGGTTGGCAAAGAACAGTTGAGCAGCTACCGCAAACTACAACAGTTTGAGCATGAGAGAAGACGGTAGTAATGTTATAACATCCTTTTTAAATTTAAATAAATTGTTCAAAGTTATAAAAAAAGAATAAAATACCTTGGCACTTAACATCCATGAAGTAGGAGTTTGGAGTAGCTACAAGACGCTTCATTTTGTGAAGTTTCTTTTCATTTTCGATTGAAGGATTGAGAAGATCAATAGCGAGCTGTAAATGATAATTTTAGTTCCAGTTCTAATATATTTTTCCAATTAACGTTTAGTTCTCTTTTTTATTCTTTTCATAAATTGAATATCGTTTAAATTACATCCATCAAATTTCAAATAAATTCATTTTTAAAAACCATTTAAATTTCTATTCGTTTTATTCATTTTCCAATATTCTATTTATGCTAAAACAATTAAAGTTACATACCACCATCTTTGCTTACTTTGAAGTCTTTAAAGGTCAAAAGGGAGGAGCACCAATTTTTGATTAGTTTTTATTATTCATCCAAATATGCACAGCTTCTCCTTAGTTGATGAATTTATGCTGCGCCAATTTTTTGTTTGGCAAATAATTGCTTAGTTGACGACTAATTAGAAAGTTTGGATGGAATTTTATTTGACAAGATAGTAATAGCTTTGCTAAAATTACTATACATATGACCAAATCCCAGAGGTTAAACTCATAATAAGGTTTAATTCAAGATAAATGGGTACTTAAATCAAACGATATTTGTAATATATAAGATGTTTAATCCGAAGTATATGCGCTTCCTATTTAAGAGTCTAGACACTAATATTCATTAAATATACCACTAAAGTATATATAGTAATTATATTGAGTCTTTTATTGAGATTGATACCATTTATTGTCTTAATATATAATCTCAAAAGTAAAATAAGTATATATAATGTTTAAGGCGCTTTTATGTCATAATTTAAAAGGTTTTACTTTACTTTTACTTTATACATTAAATAGTAACTCCTGGACATATGTGATGTCTAAAGTAAATAAAATAAATTTTAACAGTTAGATCGTATTAGCAATAATAATTAGACAATAAGAGATGTTTATTCTAATAAATGTTTTTACAAAGTCAATCAATAACTCATATTAGCTATCTTTTAGTTTTAATTGTCTTTCAAATAATGTTGTAATATCAATTGCAAATATTAAAAACATTAAATCTATAAATCTATAAATTGTAGTTTATAGAAATAAAATAGAATAAAATAAAATAAAATGAATTATATAAGACGTTGATCTTTTATCAAAGCACTTACAATAATCATTAAAGCAAAAATAGTCTATCATAAAAACAAATTATAGAGGTAGTTGTGTAGTTAAGATAATAAGAGGGTTTAATCGTATGTTGAAATTCTACTCTAATCATAGAATTTTAGAAATACTTGAGTCGATATTAGAAATTTTAATATATAGAATCAATAATAAGGGGGCTTGTTTATTATAATACAAAAAGTACTCTCACATTTTTAACAATCTTAATATAGTAAAATACATATCAAAGTTATTTAGATAAATGATTAAACGCTTATTATTAAAAAGATAGCATGTAAAGTCTTTTATTTAAGGTTTTATTGATGTTTTAATTTCAAGTACCACAAATAGTAGACAAAATAGTAGAACAAAAAGACATTTCAGATTGATTTCAATTTAAGACTGGTTGTATTAAAGTCAAGTTTGATACAATATCTTGTATTTTAGATAATTTATATTACCATTTGAGACTTGAACTCGCAATTAGTAAATAAATGGAAAGCTCTGGTGTGACGCATTGTTCAACTTTAATAATATAAGTAAACAATTATTAATATGGATTCCAATCAAGTAAAAATCAAATGAGATAAAAAATAATTCCTTTGCTATTATACTGTATAAAAAGAGTAAATATGGACATGTCTTTGAGAATCACAGCAATGGTTTTTCTGCCTAGTAGTGCTTAAAAAGCAAGAAAATAATGAAATTAAAAAGTACATTCCCGTCTAAAAATAAGAAACTAATCCGTAAAAAACATCTTCAATCTCAGCACCCGGGATCGAACCAGGGACCGATGGATTGCTAGTATTTACAGTCCATCGCTCTTCCAACTGAGCTATGCTGAGGAGCTTGCCTTTTAAACTGGCAATATATATATAAAATAATATTAAATGTTTGTGGCTAAAAAACAATAAATTAAAAAGCGATTCGTGACTCTGCTTTTTTAATTTAAAAATGTCTGGTAAGTTTGGGGACTCAATAAATTAAAATTCGAGAAATTTAATAACATGCTACAGATTCACTTGTCAAATGCCATCATGAGTACCTTGCTCAGCAGGATGATGAGCTTAATATAAAGATTAATGATATCATTAAAGTTACTAAGAAACATGGAGACTGGTGGGAAGGGTTTAACCTTACCAACGAAGCTTCAGGGATCTTTCCAGCAAATGTAAGCGGTTCCATTATTATATATTATTTTTAATAATCGTTTAGTTTGTTATGCCAATTTCGGAAACTAAAGCTCCAGTACCGGAAGGTAAGCTTAAAGCATCTGATTGGTAGTTTACTAATGTGATTAAGGTGCTGAAAAAGTAGTAGCAGATTATGATTATGAGGCGCAGGCACCAGATGAGCTTAATTTTGCTAAAGGCGATATTATCTTTGTTTTAGAAAAAGATGATGGTTGGTGGAAGGGTGAAAAGGATGGGAAGGTTGGAGTGTTCCCAGCGAATGTAAGCATTATATTTTTCAAATGGTATTTATTAAAGATGACTTTAGTTTGTTTCAACCTATAAGGAAGTAACTTCAGTAAAAGGTATTGTGTTTTTGTAATCATTGTTTAATGCCTTGGATATTTTTTTGACTTGTGAACTCAATCTAATCACTATTGAATAGAAGAACCTGAAAAAAATGTAGCCGAGACCGAAGCCGAACCTGTACAAGAAGAGGAAAAGAAAGGTAAACGCACATTATTTATAAAGTATCATTTTAATCATTATTAGATTCTAGCAAGAGAACTTCAATTGCAGATGGTAACCTTATGCCTTTTTAAAAAAAAGATATTTTATTAAAGTGATAAAGGTTTTAAATTAGGCGCTTATGGGGTAAAAAAAGGCGGACTTGGATCTTTGTTTTCTGGGGGTTTAGGACTTAGGAAATCCAAGTCTAAATCAACAAAATCTCCTGAAGAGGTATTTTATACTATTGTATTAGAGAAAATTTATTTAAATTTATAACTTTATAAATTTTAGTCGCCCATTCAAAGTAATAAAGAGAACGGTCCCCCAGAAGAGAAAAAAGTATCAAATGCTGCTAGAAAATCAATTGATGTACCTAAAGTTCCAAGTGGATTTGTTAAAAAAGAAAATAGAAAAAACACATTACCAACTGAGGGACTTGAACCAAATAAGCCTACCACTGTCAGTCCATCTGATCAACCACAACTACCAAAAGATCCACCGGCTTTAGAAGCTAAAGATTCACCAAGTCTCTCATCACGTACTTCAAGAGAATTACCTTCTATACCAAAAAACAGGATGCCTAATTTACCTCCAATTCCAGCAGGATTTAATGCAAATAAAGCACAGAATGTAAACGAACAAAAAATTCCAATTCCATTGCCACCGGATTCAGGAGTATTACCTTCTGTACCATCGCCACCTAAATTATCGGTACCCTTAACCTGCTCGTTGCCTCTCAATTCAACGGTAGTGCCTAAATCTTCAGCACTACCTCCAGTACCACCAATGAATAAAACACCGCAACCGGTTAATGACTATACAAAGGAAGAAGTAAACGATGTTACGGAGGAGAAAGAAGAACCTGAGCCAATTAGTAGAACCTCCTCCCATTCTTCAAGACAACCTATAGGAGGGGTACCAATCTTGCCGATTCCAGGGATGCCAAAGATTGCACAAATTAGCCCAAAAATATTTGATAATATTAGTAAAGAGGAATCATCCGAAGTTATACATGAAGATACAGCTGAGGATAAACCAGAGACTTTAGAACAAAAGGTAATTATTAGTTCAATTATTTAGTGTAACTTCTAATATTATTTAAGGATAATAAAATTTGTTTAGCAGAAATTGTAACAGATTATACAGCTCAAACTCAAGGTGAACTTACTTTAATTGCTGGTGATGTATTGAGTGTACTTGAGCAAGGAGAAGAGCATTGGAAAGGAGATTATCATGGAAAGATTGGTTATTTCCCACCAAGTGTAATTTAATCATAGGCATTATTTACAATTTAGTATTGATATTTATTTTTTAAAGGCTGTTAAATTAACTAATGAAGCTTCACCAGTCTCAAAAGAAGAAGATCCAAATCCTGGAAAAGGTTATTTTATTTATATAATAAACTCAAGTAATTGACTTTTTTTTAGGCTTTAAGCTCGCTGCTTATGGCGTAAAAAAGGGTGGATTAGGTGGTCTTTTTGCTACCGGTGGACTTCCTCAATTACGTCGTTCTAATACTGGACATTCTCCTAAACCTTCTACTAGTTCTCCAATTGAAGTAAGTTTTTGTAAAAATTATTATAAGTTTAAATTAACCATAAAATTAGACCCATCCTGTCAAAGAAGTGAAGCGAGAAGGTTCATATGATAAAGTAAGTAATGAAACCAAGAAAGTAGTCGAACCTTTTGTTACCGAAGCTAATGAGTTTGATAATGCAATCGAAGAAAATCAAGTCATACCGGGAGATGTAAGAACAGTGAATCCAAATTATATCAATAGCAATGTTGTTCAAATCAATGCACCACCGGATAGTAAACCATTACCTGCTGTTGTTGATATTGATAGAGAAGGTTTCGATAATGTAATCAATTATGGTTTACCTAAATTAAGTATTTCTCATGAAGGTGCTGGTTTCCTCAATTCTCTTCCTTTAGCTGAAAAACCTACTTTGCCGGAAATTAGAAGTGGTAATATTATATTTGTTTTATGTTAAATTTGGGCCATTAACAATCATTTCAGTTCCTATTGATGAAATATACGAAGAAGAAGGATTCGATAATAAAAACAAAATTGATGAAGTCGAATTAGATGGCTCTATCGATGAAGAAAGATCAAAAGAAAGTATAACTTCACCTAAGAAGTTAGAGGAAGTTATAGAAAAGTCACATGAAGAGGAAGAATACGAATCAAATGAACAGAGCCTATCTTCAAGTATTAGATCCCTTCCAACTAATTTAAAGGAAAGTGTATCCCTTCCTTATCCAGCATCATCAACTCAATCTGAGTATAAACCAATCCTTCGTGCTGTTTCAACTGATGGGGTGGAAAATAAGTTAACTTTAACTAAATCCGAAGTAGTTAAAAGAGATATTAAAGATACTAATGCAGAAGAGTTTGTTATGATTAAGTCGCCAGAATCAGTCAAGGCTGAAATTGAGGATGAAAGTGAAGTAGAGCAAGAAGCAGCGGTGAATGATAGCTTAAATAAGGTATTATTAATTTGTAAACAATGTATAAATTTGATGGTAACAACCGTTTTAGAACATATCACAAGACAACCATGATATCCAAGTTAATGAACTAACTCAAGGTAATTATAAATATATTAGATGATACAATCAAAACTAATATTTAATTAATAGAAGAAGACGTAATTTCTACTAAAAATAATGATCTTTTAACTTCATCAATGGAAATTGTAACAGCTGAGCATTTAACTACTGATAAGGAGCAAGATAAAGAAGAGGGCAGTGAACAAACTAATCAAAATGTAGTTGAAGAGGAAATCATTGAAAAGGAAGTTGAAACTTCGAATGTCCAGGATGCAGAAGTAATAGAAGATGAAGAGCCAGCTTCTTTATTATCTAAACTTGGAGAAACCAGTCAAAGTCCAAATATTAAAGTACTTTCAGTTGGTAGACCAACAGGTTCAAAGACACCTGGGCGTCGTAATCGTAAAAAAGCAGAACCCACCCTTTCAGATAGCTTAGAAAAAGCTATTCAAGAAGAAGAGGAGGTAAAATTATTATTTTGATATTATTCTACATGATTTTTAGTTATGATTTTTTAGGAGATTGTACCTGAAGTTACCAAGGAAACTTCAACCGACGAGTTAGTTAAAGAAGAAACAACTAAAGGAGGCTCTCTTGGTAGACATAATAAAATAGCTACCCCATTTGCTGGATTAGCTGGAGCACCTAAATTGCCATCTAAACCAGTACTTGCAAGGTTTAATTCACATCATAAGGAAGAAGAAAATAATACTGAAGCTGCGAATAAATCCGAATTACAATCCAGTTCAATTGCAAACCGATTTTCTAGTATTCGTAATAACTTTGCGGATCAAATAAAAAATAAGCCTGAGCAACAACGTTCTCCCGTACCTTCTTTACAAGAAAAATTAAAAGAGTTTGTGCAAAAGGAAATGCTAGCTTTGAGGGAAGAGTTTGAAGTTAAATTGGAAAATGAACGTAAAGCTAGATTGGAAATCCAAGCTCAGTTGGATGCTCTTTTGGAAAAGGTTGATGGTTCTAACAATGCTTAAATAAGTTGATCTTAACATTTTTTATCTTTACTTTTTTTAATAAATTTTAATTTTTGATAAAAACAATAATTTAATAATAACAACAATAAATAGAATCATTGGGTTTTATTATAAATAGTGCAAATAAATAATATTACAAAAGAGTATGGTTTAAGAATCCGGGAGTTCAATAAGATCAGTAATAACTTTCATAACTTCTTTAACAATTGGGTTATAAGGAGAAGCATTATTTAAATATCCCAATCCTTTTTCGATTAATGTTTTCAATTCTCTTTCTGAATAATTCAAATCTTTTGAATTCTCAGAGCATAATTTAGTAGCTAAAACAAGGATTGCATTCCCTAAACTAATAAATCTAAAAGGTACCCCATATTTACAGAATACTTCTCCTAATTCACCTGTGGCATTAAGAATTTGTATAGCTGAATTGATAGCCATTTTCTCGTAATAACTCACTTTTTTTGCTAAGGGTAATTTAATATACAAATTAATTACTTCTATTATTAATGAGTTGGAAAATTTAATTATATATAAAACAAATATAATACATATATTATAAACCCATTTTGGTTGATTAGAATAAATGCGTTGCATTATATTTTTAAAATAATTGATACTTTTTTCTACTTTCTTTAAGATCCAATCTAACTCTTTTTGTAATAAATCGACATCTTCACTCTCCCTTTTATTACGATATATTTTTATATACCCAATGATTTCTGTTAATAAAGCCATCCATCGCCAATACATACCTGAGGCTATCTCTCTAATTTCTTTTTTTTGAGTTAAGGTAGGAATATCAGGTAACCTATTCAAGTTTATAATTTTAGGATAAGGTAAATACCAATCTTCCGGTTGAATGGAAGTTGGTCGGTTTAGTGCTAATGAATAATATTTATCATGAATACAACTACCCCACCAAAGATGACAGCGATATCTTATCATTCTTTTATTTAAATTCAATGATTTTGGTATATTTTTATTTAAACCTAACATAATACTTAATTTTATAGAACTATTTTGAAAATACCAAAATTTATCTACTAAACTTAATAATACTTGAAAATTGGTAACTAATACTAAACTTTGGACTAAAGAGATACTAGGTTTAAAATAACTATTCAAAAATAAATCAATTAACTTACTATCCAATTGCTGCAATATTTCCTTATCATATTTTAAATTTGGTATATATTTATAGCCCATTCCTATTACTACTTTTTTCAATAGCTCATTAGGTTTATTACGAAACGCAATTTCATCTACCACTGGAAAGTAAGGGTTGAAATAATCAAAATAAGCATTAATACATTCATTTTCAAACCACTTTACGTTTAAATTATATCGATTAATAACCCTCAAGTTGGTCAACTTAACTTCATTAAACTGTTTTAATTTTAATTTCTTTTTCCTTTTATTATTGATTAAGTTTAATGAAAAATAATTGATAATTAAATTGCCAACTGGATTTTTACCAAAATATTCAAAACTATTATCTTTCTTGATATAAATCTGTTGTTCCCCTTCCACTTCCGTTGTTTCTTTTAAGATTGATTTAAATAACGCTATGCACTTCCAATTACATAAATTACTATTTATTTGATTTATTACTCTATACTCAGGTAATATTTGTTGTTCTTGAGTCTTCTGCTCTTCTTTAGACTCTATATTTTTATTTTCTTTTAAGCTCTTATCCTTCTTTTTACTATTATAAACCATATATCGACCCTTTAACTTCCATTCTGGTAATAATTTATTGGGAACATATTCTTTAATTGCTATTTCTTTTTTTTTAAAATTATTATCCAATTTCATCCCCTTATTACTCACTACTATAATAGAGTCCATTAATTATATGTTGAGGATTAAAAGAGTAATATAATTTAATTGTAGGCATCTTTTTAATTGTAGTTGATTATTAATTCTAACTGAAAATTTATTTTATTTTATTTTCGGCATGATTTAAAACTGGATTTCATAATCAAACTTGTTCATACATGGATGTATTTCTATGTTTAAGAATTTTACTACAATTTTTCCGCTCAAATAGCGCTTAAAAGATGGAAAAATGATGAAGCCAAAAAAGACACCCCCAATATGAACAAATTAATTTATACTTGGTTTGAGTTTATGCTAATATTTTATGCTGATGTCCAAGTTTTAGTTCATTTACAATTTTAATCGAAAATAAAGAACATAAAACGTCACTGCTCCTAAACTTAATTCGGTCATTTGGGGAGTATCTCTTGATGATTACACTTTGCTTGGACAACTGTATAGTTTTAAACCACTGATGAGGGAATAGTACTTGTTTGGATATAGAGAAGTGTATTATAGAGTTTCCACCAATCCTTTGGCTGCAAATACCACCAATTCTTTTGGAAATCATACATGACAGCCTTTATTAAAGGCCACTCTATTAGCCCTCAAACTTGGACTATTATTTTTTTGTTATAGCATAGATTTTAGCTGATGTCACTTTATCTGTCCACTGCTTCTTTACGGCATCAATGGTTTGGATTCTCCATAAAGTTTTCCATTGGTTAAATTTCAATCTATACAGCACTACTTCGCATTAATACCCTCTTTTTAGAGTGGGTCGCCTTGACTATAAGTGAAAGCAAACATTTATGGTTGTCGCTAACAGATCTTCTAAGGGAGCTCGTTGATCTAGTTTTATAACTTCGTCATAGAGTCTATATACTGCACTTCTCCTTAAATTTCAATTAGTTTGTTCATCTTTTTATAACTAAATTTTAATACTTTCTCTTTTGGGTTAGTATATTCAAACATAAATAAACAAAGTTTAATATGTGGATGTCTTTGTTTGAACATTTAATCAGTAAATTACTCAACTCCTTTATTGTGTAAAAAATGAACAAAAGATTAAACAAAGGACATTCACACATACTACTATTACAGTCTTAACAAAATATAACCCAGGGGCACTTTGTAAGTAATCATTGTTTTTTGGTTGAAAAGATAAAAAGTTCTTGGCTACAACACCAAGCATTCATGTCTAGAAGTAAATATTTTCCTTGTAAATAAATTAAACCGGAATACTTCTATACTCTTACCGCTTAAGTTTGCTAAAAAAAGGTGATTACTTATAAAAGACCTTATATTAATAATTTAGAATAATTTAATAAAACAAATTATAGAAATTTGGATTTTTTATAGTCGATCCCGGGTAGTTGGACTACTTTTTGTTTTATCTTTATTTCTTGCTGTAGTTATCATTATTTCTAAAATAATGATAACTATTGTGTATCTTATATAATAATTTGAACACTCTCAAACATTAGGAAATCGAATAATCGTCAGGGTTAAAGGACCATGAGCAATTTGACATGAACTTAATAAATCAGTTGATATAAAAAATAAAATAATGGATTAAACAATATTTTAACTGGGTATGAAAGCCTTCTAGATTATATATAAGAATTTTTATAAGGTTATAATTAGCCTTATATTTTAATATATGAGGATGTATTTTTTTGTTTAAGAATTTTACCAACAATCTTTCCGCTGAAATAGCGCTTAAAAAATGGAAAAAGTAATGAACCCAAAAAAAACACACCCATATTGATAAGTAAATTGTCATAATAGTTGGTTCATGGTTATTATATTTATTCTTTACTAATCAATTTTCATTGTTAACTTAAATCATCAATTGTGCAAGCCTGCGTTGTGGTAATGTTTGATTTATAATTAGTATTCAAAGTATTTGGAAGAAAACTATATATGAAACTAAAACGTATCAAATATATTTAAGAAAATCACATGTTTTTAACTTTATCACTCTTACTTTTTATTATTACTACTACTATAGGTGAAAATCCACTTGGGTTAACTTATTTGGATAAGACCTGGCATAAAATTGACCATAATAGAGTATGATTTGAAGTGGATATGAGGATGTGAAGATGTTTTTTTTGGGTTCATTACTTTTTCCATTTTTTAAGCGCTATTTCAGCGGAAAGATTGTTGGTAAAATTCTTAAACAAAAAAATACATCCCTGTATATCACCAAAGTATCAACGTAATTGTCAACAGTTACACCGTTGGTTACTAATAGTAGGAAAACAAAGTATTACTAAACCCAATGAATGATATGGAGGAAAGAGCTGTTTTCGTGATTCTAAACCATGTTGTACAAGATGTCATCAATATTGTACTGATAATTTTTTAGTTAAGATTATAAATTCTATTGGTGGCATGAAAAATTTAAACATTATGGAACTTGAACCTTCAAACAAGGAGGAAGATTATTTGTATGTAGCCCCTAGAATTGAAAGTTCTAATTATATCATAGTAAAGCTCCAAACTATTCAATCGGATAGCCATTTATTAGGCATTGAAAATTTTATCCTCTAGCTAATGATATGTTAAGAACTGCAGCTATACAATACAATTTTAGTAATTACTTTAAGTTAATACCAATTTTAGAAATTAAGTCGAGTTGTGGGCCTTGGGGCACTGTTTACGATGGGGATCGTGGTACTTATTGTACTGCAAGTAAAGAAGATTATAAATCATCTGCTTTAGCTTCTTGTCTTACCAATTTACCATTAATCAATACTTTTAAAATGGTTTATAATAATCAAGCTTCAAAATATATGAGAGATGCTTTAACTCCTGATTTTGATAGCATTCCATACGCTGGGAAATTTTGGCTACTACTACTAATGTTATTTTAGGTCCTACCGCAGATCAAATGACTCTTAATGGATATAACGGAAAGGAATTTGATGAAAAATTGGTTCTATTTAATGGGGCTCGTAATTAAGTTTTGAAACAAAGTGGTGAATTCGCAAAAGGTTACTTTAAAGATAACTTCTATCAAATTATGGAGACAATCAAAAGCGCATTATATACTTCTATTGTTTTAAATAAATATGTATATTAGATATGTTATATGATTTAGTATACTTTTTTATGAGTTTGAGTATCAAGATTTACATTATAATGTCTTTTTATTATTTATTTTACTAACAAATCGTTCAATGTCAATATTCCATAGAAAATGGATAAAAATTAAAATAAAAAACAACCTCATATATTATAAAATATAATAATATATAATTAAACCATGTAAATTTATAGTAAAAAGGAATTAAAACAACTTTTAATTTTACCCATTTTTCACTCATTAAAGTGGTTTTATTATTATTAATTCTATCCCCAAATTGACATCTTCCCACCTCTTCATTCTTTCTCACTCTTTCCTATGTTCCTTCTTCAATTTTTTTTAAATTTTTACTAACTTTAACTTCTGCTTCGGATAACGTGGAATATTTATTTCCAAAAAATTTTAAGCGAACTATTTTACTTGGCATAATTTTTTCTTCTATTTCATCCATTTGTCTTTCATCGTTATCCTCTTTTATGTTGATAACTTCTTTACTTGAGATGTTCTTTTCTTTTTCACTCTCATCTTTATTATTGGTATCGATATCTGATAAACTGGAGTTATAACTAGAGGATTCCCCTAGACATTGACTCAGTGGAATAACAGTAAACCCATTCTTTTTAATGTTTTCAATTAGTTGATTAAACTTCAATAAACTTATATTATTATTCGACAAATCTAAAATAAAAGAAGTTTCACTTGAATCATATTCATCAAATAAAGTAAGTGATTGATCGGATTGTATATCTTTAATCGATAAGTTAGGTGTTATTGAGATTAAATTAAGAGTAGATAATGCTGGCTTTATAAATTTTTTTACAGCTTCTAGATAGATAATGAATTTTGGATATCTTTCAATTATGGAATGGATTTTTTTCTCACCAGCTAAAATCTCTTTATCTACTGCCTTCTCATTATTATTCAACTCTAACTTTATCCCGATTTCATGACCAGCATGAAATTGACTTCTTAATACCTCTTGTTGTTCACTAGTTAATCCAAATCTTAAGTTCGTAGTGGAATAAAAAATATTACTTTTATATTGATTTTCTTCTAATATCGAAATTATATCCTGTAAACTAGAAATAGTAGAATCCATGATTATAGAGACACTACCAGAGGATTGACATGATTTGGTGGAATTAATGAAGTGGAAATAGCTTAGTAATAGCGTTAGAAGGAACAGCATATGTGTTTGAGTTTAATTAATCAATAATTAAAATGAAATAAATGGGAGATAAAAGTAAAGAACAACTTAATTTTGATTTATTTTTTAATCTAAACGTGTTCTATAATTAATTTTTTTTAGGTGTAATTAAAAGTTTAAATTAAAATATAAAATTGATGGAAGTAAATAATTGAACTATCAAATGTTAAAAAATAAAAGATACAATTATTATTATTATTATTATAATTTATTTATTAATATTATATTGATTCATTAATGGATATATATAGCAACTATTTTATTTTATCAACTATTACTTTTAATTACTTTTTACTTCTTTTAGTTCATTTATTAATTTAATTTATTAAATAAGAACATTTAATAAATTAATAATAATTCCAAGTTTGAAATGTTTTTTTAATTTTAACAATTAACTAATTTAAATTCTTTATTTTTTATATAGCATAAAATTTAAAATAAACAAATAAACAAATAAATAAAATATAATAAATAAAAATAATATTTTTTAATTAAATAATAATACGAATAAAATAACTATTACATAGAAGATAAAAAAAGATAAAAAAATCAACTTGAATTATCTAAAATAATGTTTTAGATTGATAAGGGGAAGGATTGGCACCTAATTTGGCCAATATATATTCAACTGGAAGTGCATAAACAGATTGTTTTCTCTTTAATGTGGTAGGTTTAAACATAGGATTTTTTTTAAATAAATCAAAAGGCCCAGACCATCCAGGAAATTGAGCAATAAATTCTAAGGGTTCATGACCTGGAAGTACCATAATAGGTTTTAATTTAAAAGGTCGATTTTCTTTTAAATTAATTAAATTAGTATATTCCATACTCATATTTAAGTAATTAATCCAATTTAATTGATCTTGATTAATTGAATATTTAAACCATATAAATAAATCAAAATAAGTATCTAATAAAATGATCTTATTCAATCTCAAATCACTTTGATGAAAGTTATAAATCTCAATTATATTACATGTTTGTAAATCTACATTCAATTTCAATTCAAAGCATCGAACTTTATATTGACCTAATAAAAAAGGTTTTCTTGCCCATTGTAAAGCATCAGCATAATCACTTCTTTCCCCGATTAAATTAAAAAACTTCTTAGGCTCTAATTTTTCTCGAATTTCTTGTAATTGATAGTGAGGTGGGGCTAATTTTTTACTAGCATTAACTGCAGCTAATCTTTCAAATAAAAAACTACCAATACCATGCCAGATATATACTTTTTCTTTATAAATAAATATAAATGAATGTCCAGAACATAAATATTTGCTATGACATGAAGTTTGTTCGACTTTAATATGATCTGATTGTTGACCTATTACATGATACATTACTTTTTCATTAGGATTACATAATTGATTACGTCGATTTCCCCATTTTGTTATTAATATTCCATTAAATAATTTCATAAATAAAGACGGTTCTTTTCCTTGTAATATTTGTACCATTAATGCTTCTACATTATTATCTAAAGCTACTTTACTAGGTGGTAATATTGGTTCTTTCGCTCTTTTAGAATGATAGCCAATCCAATAAAATATAATATGATGATCCATTTGATAAGAATCTTTATAATGATATAATAATATATAAGATTCATTACTATAAAATATACCAAATTCACGTTCATTTAATTCTAAATGTTCATCTTGATTTTTCATTAACCATATTTTTAAAGATACAAATGTATGTTCATCTAATTCATTTAAAGGATCATGATATGTTGTTTGATATATTTTTAATAAGTTATTATGATTGATATCTAATTAAATTAATTGTTAATAAATATATTTTATATAAATAATTATGAATTATTTTAATTAACTTACTTTGATCTGATTTTAATCCAGTTAAACTATCTTTCATTTCATTTAATTCATCCCAATCTCTAAATTTACTAGTAAAATTAGAATGTTCACTACCTTCAAATTCTACACGAATAGTATGATGAGCTGGTAATTCAGGACGAGAACTTTTTAATAATGACTAAAATAAGTATAAATATTAAATATTATTAAATATTATTATATATCTTATTAATACTTACCCCAGCAAATCTTGAAGCTTCTCTTTGATATTGATCATTACTATCTTTACCAAACCAAAGAAAGATAGAATATTCACATTCTAAAACATAGGCATTTTTACTACTCAATAATTTAGCTGATATTTCATCTCCACTAGCAATTAAGGGTGCTTGATAGGGATGATTTTTAAAACTTGAAAATTGAAATAATCGATAAGCACCTGTAGTTGATATAGCCATTTGTTTATCTTTAAATAACATCATTTTTTTAAATTTTTTAATTAAACTTAAATTCGAACTGGATTTAATATTATTTTCTTTATGTTGATGTAAATTATTATGTTGAAATTTATTTACCATAGATAAATTTGATTGGCTACTTTTAAATTTTAATAATTTATTTCTTAAACTACTTGTTGGTGTTTTACTAAAGATGCTTGATTTTCCTTTTCCTTTTAAACTATTTAATTCATACATTGTATTTAATTCATTATTTTGATTATCTAAAGATTTAGTTAACTTCAATCCCAATTTTGATTTTGATAATTTATGATTTAATTTATTAATATGAATTGTATTACTCTTTAAATTAACATCATAACTATTAAAATTTTTAATTGTATGATAACTTAAACTATTTGTTTGAAAAGTATCTTGTTGATTATTATTATTATTATTATTATTATTATTATTATTATTATTATTACTTTCTTTAATAATTTCTTCTTTATTATTTAATTGTTGACTAGTTTCATCAAATATAGTTAATACATCTTTTAATAAATTACTTTTTTCTAATGGTGGTAAATAATTTAACTTTTCTTTTAATCTTTTAGGTGTAATTGTAGCATCCCCAATTATATTAGATTCTTCTTTAATTTCTATATTGTTATCATAGCTCGATGAAGTTTGTTGAGATTGATTTTTAAATGCTTTATTAAACATTAATTCATGTAATGAAGATAAAGATTCTTTAGTAGAATGTTGATTAATTGATGATGATATAACTTCGTTCTTTGGACTATCGAAATTTAAGGGACTAAATTCAATTAAATCTTTATTATTTTTTGAATTAGTATTAATATTAATATCTGAGGTAGTTAATTCAATTGTATTATTATTGTAATTATTATTGTTATTTATGTTATCATTTAATAATAATTGATAATGATTGCTATCTAAAATTTGTTCATTAATAAAGGAAGTAGTAGATTCATTGTTATTATTTTTTAAAAAATGACTATCTTTTGAACTTCTATTAGAATCTCTTTCATTTAGATAGAGGATAGAAGCACTAGTTAAAGTAGATTGGCCGGATCTTAAATAATTTTGTTTTTCCATATTATTATTATTACTACTTAATTGAAAATTTAAACTTGATTTATATTCTAATTTAGTTACCATATTATTTAATTCTTCTTTTAAAGAACCTAAACTTAATCGAAAATTAATACTACCATCTTCAATATCATTAGCATTGGAATTTAAACCTAAACTATTATCGAAACTTTGTCTTTTTTCTTCAATTGAATTTAAATTGTCTAAGACAGTACTTAATTCATTATTATTCATTATATCATTTTGTAATTCGATATCAATGGGATATGAATTTGTTTCAATTTCTATAGGTTTTATTAAATTTGTTGGCAACTTTTTTGGTGTTTCTAAATCAATTAAATTCTCTTTTGTTATTGTATTAACTCTACTAATGGAAATTCCAGTTTCTTCTTCTTCTTCTTCAAAGATTCCTTCTTTTTTATCTACAATTTCTTCACAATCATTAAAAACTTCTGAATCCTCTTCTTCTTGAATTTCAAACTCACTTTCATTTTCATTACATGAAAGATAAGTGGATGCACTATAAATCGAAAATTTTGATTTTTGTCTTTTATGTAAATTAGTTCCTAATGGATTTAATGGATTTGGATTTAAATTATCAAACGAATATAATTCTTCTTCTTCTTCTTCTTCTTTTTCTTCATCTTCTTTTATCTTTTGATCATTAAGTTCTAATAAAGGTGTAGGATTTGAAGAAGATGTACAATTTTCTGTAATATTATCTGAAATCAACATTGGTGTTTGTGCAATTTCATCAAAATAAGGTTTATCGTTATGAACGATAGATTGTGGTACACTTAATGTAGATGAAGAACTTAAAATTAAGGAGGGGCTAGATTGTTCATTTATATTACTTAATATATGTTGTTGGATTTCTTCTTCTTCTGAAGTTTCTATTAATTCTTCTTCTCCTTGTTCATATTGTGAATTAATAGATAAAAAATCATCAGCTTCACTTAAATCTTCATAATACGAATAATCCATGGAAGTTTGTGATGAAGAGGATAAAGAAAGATTGTCATCTTGATGATGATTGATATCATTCTGACTATTACCTTCATTAGATAAAGTAGAGTAATTTAAATTGGGTGATGTAGGTAAAGAAGTAGCCTGTCTTTGAGTTAAATTAGATACTTGTAAATTAGCATCATAAAAATTATCTTCTTCTTCTTCTTCTTCAATAGAATCTTCTTTCATTTCAATGGCTATTGTATTTCGGTATTGAAAATTATGATGATGATTATATTGATTTTGACGTAATAAGGGTAAATCATTCTCTATTTCATTAGAGGAATTGGAAGTATCGGTAGAATTCGTATCTCTGGGATTAGGAGTCGATTCTATTGTTTCAGGCAAAGAAATATAATGTAATATTGGACTTAAATTTTGATTTTTAATACTATTAATATTATTAATATTATTATCTAAATCATTTATAATTGTAGCTGGGTCTAATGGCTTAATAAATAAATCGGCTTTACTATTAGATATTAAACCTAAAGAACCGTTTAAATTTTCTTTAGACGGTCTTTTATAAGATAGTTTGCCACTAACTAGATTCATACTATCAAGTTTTGTTTGAGATACTTGTTTTAAATTATTTAATGCATCTTCCCATTCTTGGCCATCTATAATACGTTGATGACGATTTAATAGTCGTTTGTTTTGAAGTTTAAATTGATCTAAATCCTAGAGAAATAATAGAGAAAATGGGTTAGTATACGTTAATATGAATAGAGTAAAATAAAATTATTACTTTTTTTAATTTTTTTAATTCTTCTTTTTCTTTTTCAATACTTAATAATAAATCTTCTGATGTTGGTGAAGTTTGTAAACTTAAATTATCCATAATTTTAGTTTATAAATTGAATAAAGGATAATAATATTAAATAAAAAGAAAAGAAATAAATAACAAATTAATGTAACTTTAAATATTAGAAAAGAAATAAAAAGCTAAAAGTATATAAATTATTATTATTTTTTTATTAATATAATGTTGAGCTGTTAGTTATCTAAACTCAACGCCTTAAAAATACTGTTGATATAGAAAGCTTCCAAATCCCATGTTAACGTGTTATTTTGGCTATTTTTGTTATGATTTTTTTAACCGTTTAAAATCCATTTTTTTTGTTGATATTTTTGAAATTCGTTAACAAAATTCGGCCTGCTAAAATGTCAATTTTGGATTTTGTTTGCCTTTTTAGAAATTAATAACCACACCTAAATTATTTATTTTGGTGTGTTTTTAAGATGTGTTAATATAGCGTTTGAGTCCAAGTAAATATGTTTTTTTAGTGTTAACTTACTTCAATGATCTCTAGTTTCTTAAAGTTAATTAATTACTTTTACATTTTTTTATATTTTGAATTGATTTTGTTAATTTATTATCTTTTACCCCAGTTTATAAATTTAATAAAGAATAAATTAGGCCCCAAATTTAATTCAAACTTAATTAAAATTGTAGATTTACGAAACTTGGCTTTTTAATGGCAACTTTGAAACTTTTTATTTACTGTATGATATTTGTATCAATTATAGATCCAAAGTGAAGTCTTATTTAATATTTCTATTATTCAAATAGTTTATATTGCTATTTTACATTGAAAAGTTATTAGTTAATATCTTCCCCAAAACTCATTTGCATTTATAAATCAATAGATAACTCATTGAAGTGTAGAAACAATATGATTCTCAGTTTGTCTCTCGGACTTTTGAAAGGGTATAAACCCATCAATACACTATTTACCTCTCCAAAAGCAGTTTATTGATAGCTTAAATTTCTTAGCCCAGTTATTTAAATAGTTGAAACATTTTATTATTCGAACAAAACACATTGAACAAAGGTCAATCTAAAGAACAAAAAAAGCAACCGATTCTTATTAAATAGCCTAATAGAAATTATCATTTGACTTTATTTATTATCATAGTATTTAATAATTTATCTAATATAAAACTTAATAAAATTATATTTTTCTCTATTCTAGTTTGGTTATGATAATAAAAGTAACATCAACTACATACAATACAAGAAATTAGCGCATTCAATATATTAATAAATTCTATAGATTACAATTTATAGCCTTTGTTATTTAATGTAAGCATAAACTTTTTGATTATTAGCTATTGAAAAATGGACCTTCAAAGTGTACCATTTGAAAATTTGGTACGTTTATGCATACATTATATAGAAAATAGTTTAAAATAATTCTAATTTTTAAGTTACTAAAGTAAGTAACATTGTTAATAAATTTAATAAATTGAAATTATTATTCACTTAATTTCACGAATAATAAGTCCATTTTCTAGAATATATAAATAACTAAATAAATTATTTTAATGTAATTTTTTTTTAACAGAAATATGAAACTTTATTTCTTTGGAATCCTGTTATTACTAATTCAATTATCAACTTGTAGTTTTTATTCAAAATCATTGAATTTTAAAACAAATATTCTTGCTAAACATGACAAACAAAAGAAAGATCTCATCAATGTTCAACCAACCGTCGACAATCCGACTTTACCCAAACTTTTAGAATCCAAAGAACAACTTTCAACTCATGGTAACGCTACTTCCATAACACAGAACAAAACAACAGTTACACAAAAAGTTAAAAAGAAAACCAATATTACCTTGAAGAAGATTAAAGATAAAAAAGCATCAATTAAAAAAATCAAAAAATATAATAAATTAAATAATAAATTGAATGGTTTTAAGAAGAAAGAAGATATACTTAAAGATAGTTTGAAAGATGAAAAGAAAGTGATTAAATTGTAAGAATGTGAAAGGAAAATTAAAGATGAGAAGAATGATAATGAGTATAATGGTTAAGATTCAATTATTCAAAGTTATCATTAAATGAAAGTGAAAGTGAAAGTTAATAAATAGTTGTTTGAATACAAACTATTTTTTTATAAATTTAATCGCCTTTATTACCTTTTTCTCTTACACTATATTTTCTGGAATTTTTCATTAATAAATTTTCAAATCTATTATTTCAATATTAAAGCCAATTATAAGAACAATTTAATAAAATTTCATGGAAATAAATAAAAATAATGGAATTAGATAGCTTTTGAAATATTCTATAAACAAAATAAATAATAATTTTAATATACAGATGGAAAGTTTCATAAAACTTATTGCTATCAAAAACTTCATAAATATTCGGATAAACACATTTTGATAGATTATATGGGGGTGTTTTTTTAGCTTCATTGTTTTTTCCATTTTTTAAGCGCTGTTTGAGTGGAAAGATTGTTAGTAAAATCCTTAAACAAAATACATCCCCATATAGACAATCACCGTTAAAGACGAGTAGAGAACATTGAGGACTTGATAATAAACTAAACTAAACTAAACTAAACTAATTATTATTACAATATATGGGGGTGTTTTTTTTGGCTTCATTGCTTTTTCTATCTTTTAAGCGCTATTTGAGTGGAAAAATTAGTAGTAAATTTCTTAAACAAAAAAACACATTCCCATATACATAAGGCTATAACATGTTAATTTATATGAGGATGTATTTTTGTGTTTAAGAATTTTACTACTAATCTTTTCACTCAAATAGCACTTAAAAAATGGAAAAAGTAATGAAACCAAAAAAAACACCCCCATATGAATTAATTTCAAACCTTGATTCCAATTGAATTCAATTTGGCTTTAGCAAAAAATAGCAAATGAACTACTAAGTGCTATAGAAATGCTTACTTTTTTACAACTGGTCCAACTCTGTTAAGTAATTTAGCAGTAATTTTTACAGTTAAATTATTATTTAATAAATTTTTCTAAAGCCTAATTTAAATATTTTAACTGAATTTGGACATATTTGTTTTCTTAAATGAGCAATTAAGAAATTTGCAATAGAGTTGGATCAACTGCATTTGATCAACTTCGATTGATACCTTTTTGTCCAGTATATTAACTTAAGAATATTTGGAAATTTAACACAATATAAAAAATGGACAAAAAAGTGACATTGATAAATTCTGTTTTGAATTTTAACCAGGGATTTAAACTTATTCATATATTATAAGGTAATTTCTAGAGTAATCTCCTTTTTTGAGTAAATCCATACATATAAGGGTGTGAAGTTGCTATAGTCTAATTTTTTTTACATAAAAAGTATTTGGCATTGTAATCAATAACCTTTTTATTTTCTTTATCCAAGAAAGGGAAATTAATTTAGAAACAACTTTGGAATTCAATCTTATTTTATTTTGAAAATCCAATATTTAAATAATCAAAACTAAAATAGTATTAACAAAAAAAATCATAAAAAAGACATTCCCTTTATTATTAAAAAAATTTAAGCCTCTCCACTTGAACTCTCAGTTGTTGAAACTTTAATTAATTTCAACAATCAAAAGACAAAACACTTAACAACTAGTAAATCAGTGTCATTTTCATCTTTTTATTACATGTTCCTTAACTTTAATTAGACCCATGCTGTCCATCCTTCATACATTTTAGCTAATGAGTTTTTGTCCATTGCTTCCTCAATCAATTGCTTTGTTTTTTCTTTTATTTGATCTTTTTTCAGATATAAATATTGATTCAAACAATTTGGAACTAATTTTTCAAATGACTTTACCTCCCCTTCAATCTCATTTAATAAAACTTGATTCAACTTCAAAGATTGAAATTGAACATTTAAATTATCTAATTCATTAATTAAAATTGGTATTTGTTGTTTAAATTCTTTTAATTTATTATCTTCATAACTTGAAACTTCTTCAATTATTAATTTAAATTCAATTATTAAATCTTCTTTTAAATTTTGAATAATATTAATTAATTTCCTTAATGGTGGAGTTGTCATTTCAAATCCAATTTTTAATTCCTCTAATAATTCACTGGCTTTATCAAAAATAATTGAATTTAAATATCTTAATAATTGATCATCTAAAAATAAATTAATTTGAATTAAATTTATTACTTTTTTGTTTAATAAATTCATTAATTGTTGTAAATATTCTTTTAATTTTGATAGATTGGATGGCAATACTAAAATTAAATGTTGATATCTTAATTTAATTCGTTCAAATTTAATAATATCTTGTTTTTTTCTTTGTTTATAATACAAACTTTGAGGTGATTCTTTAGTCCAAGTAGTTATATTAATCATTGAAAATAAATTTTCAATTAATCCATCATTTTTAAGTACAATTTTTTCTAAATTAGTTTCACATTCCAATTGAAATATTTCAAAATGATTTTCAATTAATCCCAACATATTTCTAGTTAATCTGAAGGGTACTAATTCAGGACAAGGTAATTCCAAACCTCTTAAAAAAGAGATATTAAAATCAATTAATATAATTTCATTATCTTGAATATTTAATAATAAATTATCTAAATGTCGATCCCCAATACCAACACAATAACCTAAAATAGAAATTGTAGCTATAGATTGCATAATTTTTTTTGATCGAAGATGATATTCCATAAATGAAAAACAATAACCTAAAATTTCTTTTTTAAATATTTGACTATCCACTTTATCACATAATAAATTATAAATTTTTAATGATAAATCAATAGGCCATAATTTTCGATTATTACTTAATTCTTTTTCTTTAATTATTGGTTTAGCTAAATCCCAAAATAATTTATTAGCTATATTTAAATTGTTTATATCTTCTTCTTTCGTTATTTTATTTTCTTTACTATTCTCTTTTATATTATTATTATTATTATTATTATTATTACTTAATGATTCTTTACTATTCTCTTCATATTGTTTTAATAAATTATTTTTTAATTTCATTTGATTCATTAATTGTTCATTTTTTAATTTCCTTACTTGATGATATTTATAAATTTGTTGTAAAGGAATTGTATTATCTATCCATTCAATTAAACCACCTTCTTTATTAAATGGTAATATTAAATAAGTATTATAATTCTTATTTAATATTAATTGACTCATTTTAAAAAATTGCATAATTAATCGATCAACATTTAAATCTTCAGATCCTTTTAATAAATAATTATATTGCTTTCCATTTTGACCCCAAATACTAATTTTCTTAGGTTTGGTTTTACTAGGTAATATTTGAATTTGTTTACTTATACTTTGAATTTTTATTGTTGAATTAGGTAACCATAATTGATTAAAATCAATATTTTCATTTAAATTGGGACAAATATCTTTTAATAACAATGTTCGATGACACAATACTTCTTTTTGCATTAATTTTTGAATTTCTTCAAATAATTTCCATCCGTTTTTAAATTGCATAATATCCATTGGTTTCTTTAATAACTTAATAGCTTTATTAATTGATTCATAATATTTATTAATTAATATAGTTTCATATGGAGTATTAGCTCCAAGTTCAAATGTATTATTAAATAATTCTTGAATATCTTCAATTAATGGATTTAATATTGTTTGATAAACTAGTATTTGTTTATTTAATTGATTTTGTTGTGGTGATAATATACTTTCTAACCAATCTAGTTCTATATGTATTTTTTGAAATAAATGTTGAATTTCTAAATTCCAATTATTTAATTTAATTACCCATTTTTCATCCCATAAACTACCTAAATTAGATAATGAATGAATAAAATCAATTGAATTTGTATATTGTATTAAATTCATTTGTGTACATTCAATTGTTAATTGTATTAAATTTGAATGTTGATTATATTTCATTAGAATTAAATAAATTAAATCTGACGAAAAATTATTTTTTAAATAATTTTTTAGTATATTTAATATAATAGTTGAAATCCTTGGATTTTCTAAATGATATATTACTTGTTCTATTATTTTACCCCATATTGGATTCTTTCCTAATTTATTTAATTCTTGTATTGTATTTTGTTGTAAATAGAAGTAATAATCTTTCATTAATTTTAATATTTTTAATCCTATACAAATCAATTGTTTTTGATCCTTTATGTTGTGTTGATTATATAAAAAATAACCTGTGAAATATTTTAAACTTGAATTGACTAAATTTTGAATTTGTTCTTTTAATTCTTTTTGAAATATATTACAAGAACCAATGACAAAATCGGAATGTTCTATTAACTTATTCTCAATATCTTCCATCTTATTTTCAAATACAGGTAATACTACTTTTTTGAAAAATAATTGTTTATCTTGGCTATTAACTTCTTGATAAAATATTTCCACCATTTTTAAATCCACCCCAAAATAATTATTTAACGTTGATTTTAAATTTAATTTTAAATTTAACTTTAAATTGATTAATTGATTAAATAGATAATCACCAATTTCTAAATCATAATTATGAGTTTGATTTAATTCAAATATACTAATACATAATTGTATAAATTCATCATTAATTGTTCCATTCTTGGGGTATTTTATTAATTTATTATTATTATCTGAATCATTATTGTTAAATTTACTATTTATTTTGTCTAAACTCAACAATTCCATATTTATCTCATTGTTTTCCCTATTTTCCTTAATAGAATTTAAATAATCATATCCTAATTTACAAATTAATTCTTTATTCTTTTGATCCGAATGAATCAATTCAATTAATTGTCGAATATTATTACTATCATACGGGTTATATTTTAATTTAAAATCCAAATTTAATATTAGATTATCTTCTTTTGATAGTATGTTCTTTAAATTAATTAAATATTGTTGATATTGATAACTAAATCTAGAATTTTTACTATGATATAAACAATATCCTATCATAAAATCAATATTATTATTATTATTCTCCTTTAATATTTCTATATTAGCATTATATTTTTGTCGATTTAAATGGTATAATAAATCAATTAATATTGCATCACTCTTATTATTATTATAACTATTATTATCCTCTTCCTTCAATATAATACTACTTAAATCAAACTTAACTTCGGATTGACTATCTTTTAAATAATCCAAACAATTTTTATTAAATTGTTTTAAATTATCAACTTGTTTAATATCATTACCTGTTTCATTATTATTATATAATTGATTTAATAATGTTAATAATTTAATATCTTTACATTCAAAATCAATTGAATTTAGCTTCAATTTAGCTAATTTATTACAAATTGGACTAATAAAATCTTGTTGAATATTTAATATACCTTCTTTATTATCTACTAATAATTGGGTTTTTAATTTTAATATAGTATTGACATCAATTTGAATTCCTTTACTTGTTATTTTACTATTTAAGAAATTAAATTGTTTTAATTTACTATCATCAAAATTTTTAATATATCCATTGGATTTATTATATTTAATAAATTGTTCATTAAATTGTTCAAAGTTAATTTCACATTTTAAAAACTTATTATCTATTAACTCCTTTTCTTCATAATTAATTTCCTTCATTCTTAATGGACAAATAATAGTCCCAACCCAATTTAATACGAATTGTAAAAAATTCAATTCTTTTGGATCAAAACAGATTTTCTTATAAATAATCGTATTATTTAATAATTCCTTACTTAAGTTTAAAAACTCTTCTTCATTTTGCTTTACGTTACATTCCATAAAGCCCAAAATAATATTAATAATCAACTCATTCTCATTCTTATTCTTATTCTTATTCTTATTCTTATTCTTATTCTTATTCTTACTCCTTTCTATCAACTGAGATGAATTCTTTCTCGTCCACTTTAATAACTCTAAGATTTCTCTATGATCTTCCATCTCTTGATATTCCATAATCATTCCCATAATTACCTGCAATACATCTTCATTGCTTATATTCACTTCCAACTCCTTATTTTCACTAACACAATCTTTTAATACTTTCCAACCCAATTGAATTATTGTAAATTTATCCATAGATTTTTTTGCCAATTGAAATAATTGAAATCGACATTCAATAAACCAAGTATGACATACTTTTTGATTGGTAATAAAAAAAGCAATTGAGGATTTTGGTGCTTCTGGTAGTCCATTTTTATTTTCATTTACAAAAGGATAATGACCATTAATACAATAATCCATCCAAAATTCTAAATAATTCATTATTTTTAAAAATAGTTGTATATTGAAATCATTATTATTATTATTTTGATTTGATAAATATTCCATACTATCTTCAAATGCTTTTAACGTTTGACTAGGGCCACCAAATGGGGTTCTTAATCTTGCTAAGATACAATATCGTGCCACTTCCCATGCAATCCAGGATTGTAATGTTTTTAAATTGAGGTTGAATATTGAAGGGAAAACGTTAGAAATTACATCCAAATTACCACTATCTTGAAATAATTTATTAGCCCATTCAAGTTCATTGGAAGTGGTGGAGATGGAGGAAATGAGTGTAGTGTTGTTATTTGATATTAAATATTGATTCAAACCTAATTGTTCCATTACATATTGAAAATGATGAGGTTGAAAATAGCCAGAATGAGGAGAGTTATAAATTAATCTTTGCAAATAATAATCTGTAGTGATAATGTTATTATTGTTATTCAAATTATTATTTAACTTCAATGGAAATAATTGAAATATTATACTAAAATAGAATTCTCGAATTTTTTCTATTGGATCATTTAAATTGAATTGAATTATAGATTTCAATTCTTCATTTTCATGAATCATTTGAGTAAAAGCTATTGAATTGAATTTTACTTTAATAAACTTTAATAATAGTTTAGCTATCTTTAATCGAATTGTAATAATACTTTGAGTTGAATACTGTAATAATATAGTTTTCATTAAAATTGAATTATTCCTTCCAATATTACTTGATGTATGGTTATAACCCAACAATTTATTACATAATTGAAAGATTAAATTAAAATAGTTAGTATCTAACTGAATGAAATTTTGTTTCAAACACATGTTTAAAAAACTAATATATAACTTATGAGTGGTCATTAAATTACTATTCATCATAAAATTATCTACATACAGAATCAATGTATCTAAAGTAAGTAGTAGTATTGGATCAAAATAATTTATATGTTCTTGAAGTTCAATTGATACTAAATTATCCGTATCTGATTCTTTAATAATAGTTAAACTATTATTAACTATTAATATTAAAAATGCAATAATACGTTCCATAAATACTTCAAAATATTGACTTAGTAATACTAACAATTTTAAATTAAATAATATATTTTGTAAATAAATGGATTTATTGTGACTTAAATTTAATTGTTGAGTTTTCTTTACATAAGATGCCCATTGATTGTTATCTAGTTCTATTTGTTGTTGTTGATTGCTATTACTATCATCTTTATCATTGTTATTATCATTATCATTATCATTATCATTATTCTTATTCTTATTCTTATTCTTATATTGTTTAAACCAATTATTTAATATTACAAGTTGTTCTTGTGCTGAAGTAGTAAGATTTTGTTGAATAAATTCATGAATTGATTCCTCAAGTGGATTATCTTGTTGGTGATTATTGCCCTTATTAACCTCCAACACATTAAAATAATACGTCATAGTTTCCAAAAAGAATTCATTAATTGAAGGAATTAATTTGAAAGATAAAGCATGACTCTTTGCTTTAAAATCATGGTTATTATTATTTAAGTGTAATAATAATTTCTCAAAAAATGTAAAAATTTGATTTATCAATTTAGCATCTTTAGTTGAATGAAAATATCTTAATTTTAATAAATTGTTTTCGGATTTAATTAATTGTTCAAAATAATTTAATTTTTCAGTTGTTGTAGATTGTTGAATAATTTGATATAATTTATAAATCCATTTTGAATTTTCAAATTCAACAATATTTTGTTGTAATAAAATTAATTGTTTATTATGTAAATTATATAATAATGTACTATAATTGAAATATGTATTAGCTAACTCATAATTATCTAATATTAAATCCATTAATTTAATTTCAATTAATCCGAATGATTTGTTGATTTTAATTTTAATTTGATTTTGTTCTATTGAATCAATTAATTGTTGATATTTATCAATTAAATTGAATAAAAATGGAATGGAATGTTTAAATATCTTTTCTAACAATATATTAAATAAAGAAGATTGATTAAACTTTTTATTTAATATGATTTTTTCTTTTTCATTATTTAATTCCCTTGTAATTATTGATAAAAAGATAGAAAATATTCTTAATTGATATTGAAATTTAATAATAAAATTCATATTATTTAATTGTAATGAATTTAAATTTAATGAATATAAAAATTGTTCAATTAATTTACTATAAATTATTGGATTAATACTTTGATTTTTAAATAACTTAGATATTATTGAATGTAAAGTAATATTTAATTTACGATCAAAATAATCTTCATTTTCTAATTTTAAATCATTAATTAAATTCATAATTAAAAATACAACTGTTTCAAAGTTAAATTCAAATCGGATTAATATAATTTCAATAATTAATAATATATTATAAACTTCGTCAAACGAAATATTTTGTTTGTTTAAAAATAAACTTAAATCTAAAATAAAAGGTTGAACAAATGGTAAAAAATCCGATTTCATTTTTGTGTAATAATCTAATTGATTAATTTCTTCTTGTTTTAAATTATTTTTAAAGATTGATATATGTAATTGTTGATTTAAAAAATCTTTAAAACAATTAATAAACCACAATCTTGCATTCTTAGCTATTACTGAAAAATCGACGTTTTGATTAATAATTTCTTTATCAATAAACTTACTTTGAATAAATCCTTTATCACATAACTCTCGCAACGCATTGAACATCCATAAAAAATAACAACCTCGATTGTTTTCTAAAGCTTGACCAATAAAAGCAATCAATTTACTAATATCTTTACAAAACAAATCACCTTCTCTATTAGCTAGAAATAAATTAATTACTAAATAAGTAAAACTAATTTTAACTTCTGAATCCGTTATCATTGTATTATGTTGTATTTGCTGATTGTTCAGTTTACCAATGGTATTATAAACAAACATATTTTTAGCCAACCAATACAATCCCATTGGATTTCTTATACTTTTTTCAATATTTTGATAAAATTTATTTAGTTTTCGATAACTCTCTTTTTCTTTTTGTAATAAACTTAATAAATATCGGAAACTTATTTTAATGTTTTTGATATCTGATTTATATTTTAAAAAAAACAAATTAGTATTATTATTATAATTATTTATCATTATAATTTTTATATTGTTTTAATCAAATTTACCTTGTCCATCCAATCCCGTTAACTCTTTATTAAAATTGATATTCCACTTAGGGTATATTACTTTAACATTGTCATTCACTCCTATCTCGTTTCCAAATTGATATTTACCTTCAATAATCTCTATTTCCCCCCCTATATCTCTTTCTTCCTGACCAAACCCATTATTTTTTATCCCAGTTTCAATCTCATTATTGACATCTGTAATCCCGCTCTCTTTTTCTTGAACTCTTGGTACAAATGTATGTGCACTTGGATTTAAATTTGATGCCATTTATTCAATGCTTTTGGATTAATGTTTTAAAACTTAAGATTGACTTTAAAAACATTAAAAATGATAAATAAATGGAAGCTGAATAATTTAGCTTTTTGATCTGCTGAGGTGGAATTTTTGCCAAGTTTTTTGACAGAGTTAGATTGATTTAAGTTGAGTTTTTGCAGATCAAAAGTGAGTTGAAAGAATATTGATGGAGGTGGAATATTATTTGATTGTAATATTTAAATTGAATATAAAAATATCAGTTGATTATGAACATGTAGTTTTTAAATATTGGTCCCCATTATCTGGGTTACTTTAAACCTATGATCCAATTTATTTGCAAGTTTGATTACTTATAGAAATTGGAAATTTAAGTATAAATGTTATGGAAAGTGTTACTATTGTTTAATCTTTAAAATAAGCTATGTAGATATAGAAAATTCATTGTAACACATTGAAAATTTTCAACTTATCTTAATCTAGTTTTAAACTTAGATGTTTTTTTATAAATGGGTACAATTATTGCTTAAAATTAAAATCTATTCGCTACTTATGCTCAGACAAAATTTTCAATATTTAAGTGTCCAAAAGAGTGATATTCAATGAAAAAGTAATGATAATATAAAATCAGATAAAACTAGTACAAATTTTATTATAGTGAAAGTCAATGAAATTCGGGATATGTAAAGAAGCTAGATTTATATTATTTTTAGAATATTGATAAGTTACATGGAAATAGGAGCATTTTATTTCTAGCTTATACTATCATTTTTTTATAATTTTATGAAAGTTCGAAAGCAGTAGTTTGATCTTAATAGATATATTTATAAGACTACCTCAAATAAGAGCTTTAACTATTCACTCTACAATTAAATGACTATTAACCTTAGTAAAAAGTTTAATACTAAATGATTGTAGATAAGTTAGAGTCATTATTGATCAAAGTCCTAGTTATTATGTATTTAAACTTTACCCCTCATATGTAACCATTAGCTAATTAGAACAGGGCTTAGAAGGTATAAAATGGGAATGAGTTGAATACTTGTATTTCACACTTGACTTCAAAATGAGTCTAAAATTTGAGTATCTATCTGAGATTGTACTAGAAGAGATTTTTAAATATATGAGCCCAATTGAGCTGTTTAAACTGTGTTTCTTAAATAAATATAAACAATACCAAGACTATAAATTCAATTTTGTTAAGTAAAAGGGATCATTAATGAGGTATATGTATATAAATAATGAGATGGTTCAATATTTAAATCATTGTTCAGATATAACATCTATAACTTACGAACAGTCATCTAATAATGACAATGTGCTAAAGATTGAATTGTCTAAATTAAAAAAATTAAAAAAAATTTCTTGGAATTACATACAATCTATTCAATTATTTATCGATTATTTGAAACAATTGAAATTGAAGTGGACGATATTATTACTAAAGATACTATCAAATATTTAGATCCAGGTAGACTAAAATCCCTTATACTAAACGCAAGGGGCTATTTTTCAAGACTTCAAGGATTAGATGTTGTTAAAACAAAGTTTATTAAGTTAAACGTGCTATAGTTAAGCAGTATAAATCATGTTCATTCTGTAGAAAAAGATCCGGAGGTAACTTTTGCATACAATTTAGAGTTGAAAATCCAAGGAAAATTTAACACTGAACACAACATTAAATACTTAAGCAATTTAAAGCAGCCGAAAAGCGTGACATAGTTGGACAACTCTAAAGGGTTTTTAATAGCACAAACGAATATGCCCGTATATAATTTTTTTAAAATGCGACGCTGTTAGTTTATATCTTTTTAATTCTCATTATTCAATTGATGAGGTATTTTTTAAGATTATCAAATTTAAAGCAAATTCGTTTATAGCTTAACAAGTGAGCTGTTAAGTTTAATACTTTTTCTATCAAATATCCAAACTATTATCTTCAACAATTTTTGTGACACGGATATTATTGAAAACACATCTTTTAACAAATGTAATACAGGTATCAATGATGTTTTTACTGAAAGAGATTGCTTAACCAAATGTAGGTTTATAAAGAAATTGAAAGTGATAGATTTGTACATACACTTGAGGACTTGTTTCATTTTTTATCCTTATTTCCAAACCTCAAAATATCCAAATTAAATATTCTAGGCTATCAAATATGAGTATAAGAGTTTAACATAAGCTTACTACTCCATTGTTGTTATTTGCTGCTATTTCATCTAAATCAAATCCAGCTGATTATATAGGAGTTTAAAAAATTCCTATGTTAGATTAGGTGAAATTATAAATCCAATAAATAATTCATTATAGTCATGGTAATAAATACCTTTAAGCCTTGATTTTTATATTTTTATTATGACTTATCTGTATATTTTCATTGAGACAAAAAAGCAATTACTAATACATTGACTAGGTACCATTTAAAATTATGTGGTTTTGAAGTATTTTATTCTAATTCTAACTTTTAACGAATTGCAGGGCAATACGATAACTCTTAACTTTACTGTGATTTTGATAAATTATTAGCTCAAGTACCAGGTTTATCTTAAAGTAAAAAAGGACTTTATTTGGAGCTACTGATGACATTGTATTTACATTCAGTGGTGTTAGTAGCTTAAAGAATTTTTTGGTCATATTCAAATGTTAATAATTTTATTATCAATGAAGCAAAAGATCCAATATTTGTATAGAAAGGACTCGAATGTTTAAAAAATTTTAATGAAAGTAAAGACTAACGACGTCTATTAGCCTCTTGTAGAGGACAAACCCTATTGTAAAAGCACTTCCTATGCTGCAGTGGTTTGTTGCGTCTTCCTCTTCATCCCTTCTTCACACACCAAGCTAACGTTCCATCCTGCTCCCTTAATTCCCACAGACTTCTACCTTGGTCGCTTGAATCTCATTTTCACTGAACTCAGATTTTACATTGCTAGATTCGCTCACAACAAATGAGAGATAATCAAATCATTGATTCCCACCTTCATGACAGGCCCCAATCAAACAATAGTGAAGTCTTTCACTAACTTCCGTAAAACTCGCCCTCTATTTGATTTTGTCCCTCCTTAAAACTACTTACCTAATCTTTATATTTTAAACTAATAAACACAAAGCCCTTCAGCCTTTGAATTTAAAAAAGTAAGGACTAATTATCATCCTTTCCATAGATTTCCGATAGGGTTCCAAAGGCTAAAAAAGCCATTTATGCTTTATGTATTTAAAAAACGAGGGTTCAGTGATTAAAGGTTTAAATAAAGTAATTTTTATGTATCAACTGTGGTAATTTAGTACAATATATTGATATCGGTTTTTTTGAAACCAGTTGCCTTGTGTTTAGTTAAAATGATAGAAGTAAGATGTAGATATTAAGAAACAACTGAGGATCAAGTCAACTCTATGTTAATAAAACCACTTTTCAAATATACTTTAATTTTCAAATAATATAGCATCTATTATTGTATTATAGCTTGTTATTGAATACTGTATTATATTCTGTTTAACATTGGTTAGATTATCACTCATACAATTAAAACAAAACCTTATCTTTGCGTCGCTATCTATGGATTAATACAAGCCCAAGGTTCGATTAAAATACTCTTAATTTATAAGTGTGAATAAATGAAAATTTACTTTATAATACATATGCTTATATATCAAATTTATTTTTTGGAATAATCATAAAAACCTTTACCAGATTTACGACCAAGGTTACCTTCACTGACTAGTTTTTGGATCGTTTCGCTTGGGGTAATTAATTTATCCCCTTGTAAATGGGGGTTAGAATCATACCATTGTTTAGTAATAAATTGTAAAGTGTCTAATCCAACGTACTAAAATAGTATAATGTTAATGCATTGTTATAAAGCCATTAATGTTATTATATTGGCTTATTATATTATTATATTATACTATAATTAATTACTTACGTCCATTAATTCAAAAGGCCCCATTGGGTACCCTGCACCTAATTTCATACCGATATCAATATCTTCAATGGTAGCATCTCCTCTTTCATGTAATCTAACAGCTTCGAGCATATAAGGTACAAGGAGACGGTTGACAATAAATCTAGTAGCAAAAACATTAAAGTTACTAAAATATACTAATATTAAATTGAACTTACCCAGGAGTATCTTTACATTGGATAGGGGTTTTACCAATAGCTTTACAGTAATTGGTAAGGTTTTGAATTACCTCTTTACTAGTGTTTTCACCCGAAATTACTTCGACTAATTTCATTTGTGGTACTGGATTAAAAAAATGTAAACCAGCAAACCTATCTTTTCTATTAACTAACTGAGAGATTTGATTGATTGGTAAAGAGGAAGTATTGGAACAAAATATAGTATTTTGTGGACTATTTTCATCTAATAATTTAAATAATTTTTGTTTCACTTCTAAATTTTCAACAATAGCTTCAATAACTAAATCACTATCTTTTAAGGAACTGGTCAAATCATTAGATACGCTGTAATTGGTACTCACTTTTTCGATAAATGCTTTTTGTTCCGACTCTTCAGTATACTTTTTTTTAGCTACTCTGGCCAAGGACCCACGAATTATTCCTTCTCCTTTCTTTAAGGCATCCGAGCTTTGATCTACCATAACCACTTTATAGCCACTTTGACTGGATACTTGTACAATACCACTGCCCATTAAACCAGCTCCAATTACAACGACTTTTTTAATGTCTTGAGTTTGGTTGCTTAAACAACGGAGTAACGTTTTAGTGAAATTGGTTTTTAAACTTGGTTGAAGTTGAGTCTTAAGAGTAGGTAACATTTTGTTTTATAACTTGAAAAGTAAAGGTATAAAAAGATAATCAAAGTCAATTCCATTTTTATAATTTATGGTATTTAATTCCTTAGTTAGATTTGAATTTTAGGTTATCTTATTTTCAGGTGACGTTGACGAGAAGAATTTGTTTGAATTTGTGAAATGAAGAATTTTGCAACTTTTTTTAAAGAAGCACTTTTTTCATTTTTTATTTTATTTTATGTCGAAGTTATTCGTGGGTCGATTGAGTAAATATTTATACCAAGGTAAAGTTCAATAACAGCAACAGGAAACAATGAACTAATACGACTATGTAGAACCCAATCTATTAAAAGATTATTTTTCTCAATTTGGTGAAATTGCTCATATCAAACCATTGGTAATTAAATTCCAATCCAAAAATTAACTATCAATTAATTTATTATTATTATTAGAAAAAATTTAACCCAAAAAGGAATCAATATGGATATTATTGTTTTATAAGGTTTCATGAAAATGATATTGCTATCAAACATATATTAGAGTTTGAAAAACTTCATAAACACAATGTTTATGGAAAACAAGTGGATGTTGCACTCAGTTTGGACAATGCTAAAAAGCAGTAGGTTGCATTCGAGTTGAAAGTTGGATTAATATCAATCAGTGTTTTTAATAGTGTTTTTTAAAAATCGAATAGTTTCGAATCTTCATTTATTTATTAACATTTAATAAACTAAAAATTAAGTTTAAACTATTATCTTTTATCTTTAATATTTTTGATTTTTAATCCCTCAAAAATTGGTAAAAGTGAGCAAAGGTTTAACTTTTGCAATAAAAATATTCAAGAACCCAAGAAAACAAATTAAGATCTAGTTTTTTTTTAAAAAAAACTACTCAATATCAAAACCTTTAAAGCATGAGTAACCCCCAAGTATTAAGAATGTATTTAGTAGCGGATATCAACTATCCAATAATCCGACAAAAAATGGTCTATCAAAGTGCTTGTGATACCTTAAATAAAGCTTCAGGTGTAGCTGAAAAATTGGCTTTTGCTTGGAAGGAACTTACTACTCCTAACGGTAACTTTTAACGATTATTATTGTAATCTAAAACAAATAATTAACCACTCTAGATGGTCAATGTTTCCTTATGTTTATGCCCGTTAATTTAAACCCTTCACCACCGGATGGGTAAAAATTATTTATATTTGATTATTTTTAGTAACTAACCAAATTGTTGATTTAGTATCGAGTGGAGAGATCAAGAAAAACGTACTTCTATTAATTTGCCAGATGGCAAGGTAAAAAATATTATTATTAATAGAATTAGCTTATTAAAACATTAATAAAGGAGTTACTTATATATGAAAAAAAAGAAGGTTGTTTACCAGGAAGAAATGATAGCAGTATGATACGCAGACGATTTGTTTTAGATAACAAAAAAGAAGTTCAATTACAATTGTTTCATTATTTATCCCATAACTCGGACGGTAATTAATTTAATTCATTAAACCAAACTTTAGCATTTACTTAACATTTTAATTAGCTAGTACCAATTTTATGGACAAAGCAGCGATGTATCAAAGTTATAATCCCATGCTAGCAGCTAGAAATTTAAAACCTGGATCGAATTTAGCACCTATTATGCCCTATCAAAATAATCTTCAAAATGTACAACATTTGAAAAATAATTTATTAAAGGGAGGAGAAATTAAAAATAACCCGTATAAAATTAAAAGGAATAATTATTTATCAGATAGAATTTCTATGAATCCAATGGATAATATGAATAAAATGGTAAGAGTTATTTTTTGATTCTAATGAGCTTTGGCTTATAAGTTTTTGCAGAATAGAAACCCTAATGATCCTGCTATGTCTCACGCTCAACAATTGGCTGCTATCCAACCTAATTTAAAGGTTATTTATGGAGGTGAATGGAAAATATTGTTCTTTTGTTTGTTTACTTAATTTATTTTAAATTAGATGACCTTGATTTAGTAAATATAAAAGATGTTGCTACTCAAAGATATAAAAGGAACCACGATATGGTAGCCGAAATATTTGACCCAATTCCATGTAGTCGAATTCAAAGTAAGATAGTTTAATAACTACAATAATAATCTTATGCTTATTAAATTTAAATAGAGGATATTAAAGAAATTAAACTACCAGCTGACAAGACGAAATTAGATGAGTTTTTGGTAAGAAATTAATTAACCCAAAAGGAAGTAAAAGTAATTACTTTTTTTATTAGACAAAATATAAAAAAGATATTGAAGATATTAAACGAGTTAAAAAAGAACATGATGAATCACAGACAAATTTATCTAACTTATTAAATAAGCAATTCAATGATCTCAAACATTGTACTCAAGCGGAGGTAAACCCAAATAACTAATATCGCTAATTAAATATTTGATTAAATTATTTTAGCTACTAAGTAAAAGTAAACATCAAATCGAAGCGATTTTTGGCCCACTTTCAGATCGTAGAATTCCTGTTAAGCTAGTTAATAATCCTGAACTACAAAATGATGATAATGTTAATATAATTGCATTATAATAATAATAATAATAATAATAATAATAAAGAATAACATTTGCTATACTAAAAGTTGGTGCTTAACTAATAAACTTTACCTCTTCTGTCATGTAAAAATATCCAATTGAGTATTTCAACTGTTTGAAAAAAAATTAAATGAAATGTCTTTTCAACTTTCTTTTCTTTATTTACTTTTTAAATATTAAATTAAAAATATCTGATAAATCCTTTAACAAAAGAATTTATTCCCATACGGTAAAGAATTATTGTTGAAAAAATCAGCCAGAAAAGTAATAACTTTAGATTAAAATATCCTAGTTAATATAAAGATGCCATTTTAGTTTTTTTATTTTATTTTTTATGCAATAAATTTGGACAATTTATTAATAAAATCTAAACAAAAAAACATCCCTGTATATTAAATGCTTGAAATTGAAATTAAGATTAAATATAATAAAATAATTAAATATGTAAAATTTAAACACTTAGTTAGTTGCTTCTAACCATCGTTAATAAAAGCCTTAAAGCTAATCTTTATTTATAATCATAATCCTACTCACGTTTCTATATAACTAATTTTAATTAAGCTTCGGTTTTAACTTTGATAATTATTAAACTGTAGAAGAATTCACTAATTTTAGATTTTTTTGAAATAACAAAAGGATATCAACCAAAACAATAGATCGATAGTTTATTCACTTATCATTTTTACTACTGTTTCAACTAGTATTAATTAGTGTTGTTGCTTTTGTTACTGATACTGAAATTTGATATTGAATTTGAATATTAAAATTTTTAGTAAATCGTCATAAGTTAATAGAGCTAAGAATACTTTAGAATAAAAAGGATACTAGTTATATTACTAAACGCCATATTATCTAAAAACTATAATAAGCTGAGTTTAATTAAACTCAGAAAGGTAAAGTTAAATAACCTTGATGTTAGTAGCCCTTCAGTATTTAACAAAAAACAATTAGAGAATGGTGGTGTTTTTTTGGCTTCATTACTTTTTCCATCTTTTAAGTGCTATTTGAGTGGAAAGGTTGTTAGTAAATTTCTTAAACATAAAAATACATCCCCAAATAGTGACCGTTTTATTAAAAATTAAGATAGTCCCTCTGCTTAGTCACAGTTCAAAGGTTGGCCATTATTAAGCCCAAAATATGGAAGTCTCTCGTTGTTTATGTACTTCCCGTTACCCAAAGACTGCATGTTGATATAATCCTCGAGGTGTTAAATTCTAATTCATAAATTCTATGAAACAAAGTCTACTACTTGTACTTCTGGTATACATAAGTTTTAGAATATATGGGAATGTATTTTTTTGTTTAAGAAATTTAATAACAACCTTTCCACTCAAATAGCACTTAAAAGATGGAAAAAGTAATGAAGACAAAAAAACACCACCATATCCACTTTTAATAAAATTGGGGAAATTTTAATAAAAATTAAAAAACACAATGTGGTTTTTTTTAATTTCATTTATTTTTATAATCTTTAAGTGCTATATATAGAGTGGAAAATTATTATTAAGATTCTTAAATAAGAATAAATTATATAAAAAGATGGAACTAAATAATTATATACAAAATTATATGAATAACCATTCTAACTAAAAATACTTGACTTGTCAATTGAATTAAATACTTACATTGTCTTTGAATAACAATATCATCTATTACCTTTCCAAATTTATAATTATATGCCAGTGATTTGTTACTTTTTGATGTAACCCACAATTTAGTAGCATATAATATTGGACAAAACTTGTTACTTAAAGTAGTAATACCAAACATACCAAGATTAATTAAATAAATAGCTACAATTCGATACCAATAACTAGGCTCGTAATGAGGTAGAAAAAATGGATGTTCATAAACTACAAATAGTGGACATAGTAAAAATATTCTCCCTAAGATTAACATTAACCTATAACTAAATAATATAATTGAACAAATGAGCCCGTAATTAACATTATGGCATGGGTAATTTAAAAAGGGTTCAATCGTTGTTAAACTCAGTTCTTTTAATACAGCTTGTTCCAACTCTCTTAAAGCTTCTGGATGATTTTTAAAACATAATAAACCCATTACTTTACGTTTTAACTTTGAACCAATGTTGAGTAAATATTCGGAGTCTTTATCAAAGAATAATAGTTTAAATTATTCAATATCGTAATGTAAATATAATAAAAAAGGCTCTTTAACAAGATCATAGATCGTTCCGTTTTTTATACATTGATCTCTATCCATGGTATATTTATGATTCCTTTTTTGACATCAATTCCTTTGAGGGGACAGTATCGCTTTTGTTGCCTAGGTAGTAGTTCAAATAAAATTTGATATTTGGTGTACCATTCCAAAAATTTGATACAATGTGGCAGCTTTAAAATGTGTTTTACATGGTGATAATATTCGTCAAAGGTGATTGTGCAGTCTGTTTGTCTCAATAAAATGGAACGTAATAGTTGACCATTTGGCGTATACATGTCATCTGGCGGATTGGGTTTAATAAATTGAATAATAAAATTATCAAATTTCATGAAATGAAAAAAAATAACAGCTAATTCCATCATTTAGTTTAATTATATTATTTGAAATTTAATAAAATGTGTAAGTGTAAAAAATATTAATATTCTATTAAATAAAACTTCATGTGTGAAAATTTATGATTGAGAATCATTTATTTGGATTTTAGTATAATTGTTCGAGTTTAATTTAGTTTGAAAATAGACTGCTTGCATTTAATAAGACTCAAATATTGAGACCGTGACTTCAGCTGTTGCAATCCTATTATGACCTAAATTGTGTTAATTATTAGAACCAATTATCGTCTTATAGATTTTTTTAATGTCTAATCTTTAGGCTTAACCTGATTTTGTTTGAATTTTACTCTTAAATGAATAATTGATTAAGTCGTAAAAAAGCTACAACAGCTGCACCCTCTGATAAAAAAAAGTATGCTAACTTGTGTATTAAAGTAATTCAATGTTTTAAAAACAGATGAAAAAGAATACTCTAAAATGAAAATATTAAATCTGACTACTACTATTATTAATAATATGGCTTAGTTTAAAAGCTCGGTTCAACTTTGTTCAATTTAGATTTTTAGCAAAAATTGCAAATTAAGCATTAAGTGCTACAAAAAAAAATTGTTTTTTGCTTAATTTTGTAACTCGTTAAAACGTTTTTCTATTCAGTATTTATTTAATCACTTGAATACCATGAGCGAGCTCTACTCGTACATAATTTTAAATCAAAATAGAATCATGATGAAATCTGCTCGCATAGTTTAAATCAAATTAGCCCTTTGAATGTTAAATTTAAAAAATGTGTTGATCTAATTAGCATAAAATAGCTTTGACGTCATGACCCACTTAAACACTAAAAATTTGAAGTTCGGTACTCAAAGAGTTAAAAAAGTTTCCAAAATTTACGCTACATAGTAAATAGACAAAAAAAACGAAATGGAAAATTACATCTTTATTTCAACTGAGCTTTTAAACTTACTCGTATTTATTTAATAAACTAAGAAAAAATTAAATAACTAATTTAATACTTTAAGTTTGGATTAAATAAAATAAAAACTCCCTATTAAGGCTTTTAATTCGAACGATAAAGTCATGCGTAGGACAGCTTGTAGCTAGATGTCCTTCGTTGTTTTTAACTTGCTGTGAATTTCTTTAATATGATTTAAGGACCATGGCTTTTTTATATCACTAAATCTATATCAAATAAAGTTAACTACAAAGTATAAACAACAAAATACATTTGATTGCAAGATGTTCTACTAAAATAAGATATGGGGATGTTTTTTTTGATTTCATTACTTTTTCCATCTTTTAAGCACTATTTGAGCGGAAAGATTATTAGTAAAATTCTTAAACAAAAATACATCCCCATATCTAACAATAAACCAGACACTAATCCAATTATATGTATTATCGTATTAGCGATATTTTGACAATAACAAAATATGACTAAAATAAAACTATATTTACGAGTTTACATTATGAGAATAATTAATTGATATAAAATTATAATATCAGTCTTAATAATATTGAAATAATGAGAAAAAATATTACAAAACGGTATAAATTTATAGTATTAAAAGTTTATTTATAAAGGAGATAATAATAAATAGTAAATTATTTTAAATAATGTAAGATTAGAATATAAGATATGCTTAAAGGTATACTAATGACTTGTTTTAAATCATAAAAAATACGGTATTGATAATCATTGAAACAACGAAAGACCCAAGGATTAATTTCAATAATAATTTCCATTGCATTCGAATCACAAGAGGATCTTCTACTTTACCAAAGATACGATTATATAAGATAGGGGTCTTATCTTGAGGTACCATTTTAATACGAGAAGCATACATTACTGGACAAATTCTCATATTTAAAAAAAATAAACCAAATAACCCCATGTTTAAGAAATACATAGGTATAATACGATACCAATAACTTGTATCATAATAAGATTTAAATAATCTATCTTCTCCATAAATACAATAGAATAAAACGAACATTAAAGCGATACCAATACAAAGAAAGAATATATGGTTGGATAATATAACAAAATAAGCACGCCCATAATTGACACTATAAACGGAATATTTTAAAAATCTATCTACTGAATTTAAACTTAATTCTTTTAAAATTTCATCTTCTAATTCACGTAAAGCTTCTGGATGAGTAGTTTGACTTAAATTAGTTAATACTTTTCTTTTAATCAAAGAATTAATATTTAATCCATTTTCGGATTCATAATTTAAAAACTCCCTTTTAAAATATTCAATTTCATTAGTTAATGGCATTTGAGTTACATCTACATCTGTACTTGAAGCGGAACTTGATTCACTAATTTCTTTTTTTTCAAAACTATATTGGACCGAATTATCTCCTACTTGAACAGTGGGAGGAAGAGGAACCTTTTTCTTTTCACATAATGACAAGCGTTCAAATTTTTCTTGATAATGAGTATACCATTCTAAAAAATTGATATATTCGGGACTCTTTAATACATATTTTACAAATCGTATATATTCTTCTAAAGTTATAGGCTCTTCCGTTTCTCGACGTAAAATCGCTTTTAACACATTTAATTTAGCTACCGCAAGGTCCCCACTGGGTGGGTTTTTAAAATAATTGAGTACTCCTTTAGTTGCTAATACCATAATTGATTTTTATTTTTGTTTTCAGTATTGACTTGACTCTTTATATACTTTCTTTATTATGTATTGAGACAAAAGTCGCCTTTAAAAAGTCAGTGCATGAAACAAATGGATTTGATTTTTATGCTCTATACAACTTTTATAGCTCTTTTATGATTTGTTTAACTTTTTATTTAAGAAAAAAACTCTGCCTAAATTGACTAAAATTTATAAACCAGAGTTCAAAAAATCAATAATACTAATAAATTGTTTATAAAAATTACCGTTAAAATAGTCAATATGAGTTGCAATAGTTCCAATAGTTAGTAATAAAATCAAATTTGATTTATGCCATGAATCCGAAATATTCAAATCATTTAAATGCAATAAATTGCTTAATAAAGTTTTATTTTGTAAACAGAAGTAGTAAATGCCATACAATTTATCATAATGTATAATATACTCGTTGTAATCAGTAATATAACAATAATAAAGTGCCATGTTAATTGTAGTTAACTTGATATATGATAAATGGGAATAAATGCTTTTACAATAATGGCATTTAAATTAATACACCAAATACCGAAACTGTTATTTGTATAAATTAATGCTAAAAAAATTTAAGAGGTTTTATTTTATTTATGAGTTTATGATTCATCCCATTTAAAATTTTAAATTATTTAATATTGAAAGACTAAGCATAATGATTATATTAAAAAACTTATACTTTTATTGTCTGATATTCATTTATTTTATAGTTTAAACATTACCACGCGCTTATTATTGAAGTTAACCTTTGAAAAATATTTATTCTATTTAAGAGCAACTTTAAAACGAAAGTGAAATCGTATTTTATCAATTAACTTAATTTAAAATTATTTCAAAATGAATTTAATACATTTTTTTACTAAAAGTTAATCAATAAAATAGAAAAAAAGCTTCATATACAAATAAATGGAGACTATAACTCTGCTATACATATATATAAAGATAGACGCCATCTATCAATAACTTAGCATAAAAACATAGAAACTTGGTATGTACTTATAGATTAATAATAATAAAACCAATAGTTATTAGTTGTATTTAACATGTGCTAAACCATTATTGAATTTCGAGTTAAATATTGGGCAAATCCATTTAATTTCAACTAAGTAAATTGGATTCAATTGCTGAAAAATGAGAAATTAAACAAATAGGGTTTAGGCTATAAATCAGAAAAATTTGATTGGTCACGTTTATTTTCTAAAGTGATTAAATTTAATTAAAAATAAATAAAATTAACTGTTTTTCAATAATTTCAATTCAACATGTTAAAATTAGAAACTGAACGATCAACAAGTACCAAGGCCAAAGATCAATGGAAACGATTATTAGATAAAATTGGCATCTTACCTAACCCAATCTTCAAATTAAGTAAAGGCTTAAAACCTAAATTAGAAAAGAAATGGCTAGTATTAGATTTAGATGAAACATTAATTCATTCAACGTCTAAAGGTTCTAAAAATTGTGATCATATGGTTGAAGTATTAATGGATAAACATGCAGCTCTCTATTATGTTTATAAAAGACCCCATGTAGAATATTTTTTAAATAAAGTGGGGGAATGGTATAAATTGGCTATATTTACTGCTTCAATGTCAGAATATGCTAACGCGGTAATCGACCTTTTAGACCCAGATCATAGTTTAATTAAAGTTCGATTATATAGAGAAGTAAGTAATTAATAATTCTTAATCTATAAAAAAAGAGAAATAGTAATCATAATAATTTATCCTATTCTATAGTCTTGTATAGCACATGAAGATAAAGGATATATAAAAGATTTAAGTTTAATAGAATCGGATTTATCACAAGTATTATTAATTGATAATTCACCAAGAGCATTTGAAAAACATCCTAATAATTCAGTTGTAATACAATCGTGGTATAATCAAGACGCTCATGATCAAGCTTTATTAGATTTATTACCCTTTTTAGATGCTTTAAGATTTACTAATGATGTACGTTCCATTTTATCGTTTAGAACTAATTGAAGTCAAGTATTTTATTTCAATATTTTATTTATGTTATATAAATTATCTTTTTTATTATTAGTTCTATCTTTTAGTTCTACTTTTTATACTAAATTAAAAAATTAATAAATTTTTTAATGTATTCGCTTTAATTTTTGAGAAAAAGTAATTTGTTATTTAAAATATACTATTTAATAGTTCAATGGAGTACCTATTAAAAGCTAAAATAATAATCAAATAATAAAGTATAATATTTAGAATAAATTAATAGAATTTAATTAAAATTAATTAAATGGAGTTAAAATATAATTGGTTAAAAAAATGAATTAATTAAAACTTTGAAAAAATCAAAAATTAATTAATTTACTAGTTAAGACAGCTAATTAATAATAATTATAATAATTATAATATAATTACTTTAAGAAATCTTATAAATTGACTTTATTAATTTAGATTCTTATATTTAAAAATATCTGTCACTGACTTGGGAATTTATTTTAATTAAAGCACCCGTTTAAAATAGATGCTGCTAAATTAATGTAGCAGAATTTTTTATTTTAATAAATATTAAAAAATTTTATATCAGAAACTCAGATTTTTTGTATTTTTAATAGTTTAATGTTATTGAAAAATAAATAATAAAAAACATTTTCTATTATATTTTTCTTAAGTAAAACTTTTTTATTTCTTTTTAAAAGCTTTTTTTTGAAAATTATATATATAAACATAATCTATTTAAATAAAAAGTAAATTTTTTATTTCTTAAAATTATATATTTTAACTTAATATTTAATATTTTTTAGTTATATAACTCTAAATCTGCTACTTAAAGTTATTTAAAATTAAAAATATTATGTTAATATAAATTTTAATAATTATTTAAAAATACAAATAAAATTATTTAATTAAAATAAGGGGATGTATTTTTTTGTTTAAGAATTTTACTGATAACATTGTAATACTTATACTTATTCAGATAAACTAATAATAAATAATTTAATTTAAAAATAAATATAAACATTTTAAATTACAAAATATCAATATTTTATATTTATATAACTCTAAATAAACTTTATCATTATAATAATAAAATGGTTTAATTTATTTTATTAAATGAACCAAATACTCTTTTAACAACTCATATCGAATTATAAGTTAATCAGTATAAGATTAATCCTAAAAGAAATTTATGTTCCTTGACTCCTTTCCATTAATTTATTATTAAGGTGACAGTAAACACTTAGAAGTTTGTCGCTATTTAAAAACAATTTATAAAACTAAAAATTCAACCAAATAGAGTTAAAGGACGTCAATTATATTTTTCAAAAATTAAAAAAATTTAATTATTTCTATATATGAAATACCAATAAAAGTTTTAAAAATTAGAAATTATTTATTTAAAATTTCAATTTATTAATTTTGCCTTTTATTATGTAACTTTTATAAAATAACATGAAAGCAAATATAGAAATTTTCCGAACAAGAAATAAAAAACAAGTTATAATTCACAATGAGGTGGAAGTAGTGGAAGATCTTATCAAACTAATATTTAAATTAAAATAATAATCTTAATTTTTATGTACTTTTGGAGTCGTCTCAATCATTATACTATCTCTTAATTATTATAACATTAAACATTAAAAATTATTATAAAAATATATACAATTCTTGATACTTGAGTAGCTTTGGGGTTAGATTAATTGATTTATTCAATTAATAATTGTAAAAATAAAAGTAAAAAATTATCATTTAACTTTATAAAATTAAAAACAAGAACAAGAACAAGAACAAAAACAGAAACAAAAACAAAAACAAATGTTTGTCAGGTTAATAGTAGTTATAGCTCCTTTTTTAATATAATTTCAAAGCTTATCTTTTCTTTTTAGAATCTATTACTCTTGGCAAATGAAAGAAACAAAATCATGTTATATAAATACATCTTGTGCTTTTAATGGTTCAATTATCCTCAATATAAATTAAATAACATTAATCTGAAAATTAATAAATTTAACAACAGAAATGGACTATTATATTTATAATCAGGTATTTAAAACACTCAATCTCGGTTAAAGTTATTAAATTGGTTGTTTTAAAACGGTTGAATTTATCCTACGATTGATCTAGAAGTTATATAGCAGTTTATTTCTTTATTCCTCTTATAATTCCAACCAATTATTATTCTCATATTAAAAAAGTGGCAATAAATTAAGCAAATAGATAAAAGTTTTATTGGCAAAATTTTAAAAAATTAGTATGAATTTATTATTCTTGATTTCTAAGCGGTAAAACTATTAAAAATTTGAGGATAAGGTTTGGAATTTTAACAAAAAAGCAACTAAATAACATTACTAAATTTGGGATTGTAAGATAAATGACAAATTATAATAACAACTTTTTATTTTTTATAAAATTTCAATAAATAAAATAATAATGAACGGTTAGTAATAAATACAATTCCAATTTTGGGAATTAAAAGTTAGTAGTTAAGATGAAGTTTAAATTTAACAGCGTAATTAAGATATTTGACTAAAGAATCAAATTCAAATGGCTTTTGAATATGCCCATTCATTCCAATGGTTTTGTAAAGCTTCAAGTCTTCTTCTTCAGAATTCGTTGTAACTGCAATGATAGGAATAAATCGATTCATGAAGTTAATACCACTATTTCTAATAACCTTGGTACATTCGATTCCATTCATAATAGGCATATCGATATCCATAAAGATAATATCAAATTGCTGGGATTGAATTAACTTGACTGCCTTCAATCCATTATCGGCTACTGTTATGTTATCGATATAATAATATTTACTTAACATCTTTTGTAATAATTTTTGATAGATGATATTATCGTCAACGATTAAGATACTCAACCTTTCCATTTTTGAGATTTGGGATTCTACTTGATATTTTTTATTAAAGTTAAATAATGGCGCTAAACAACAGTCAATCATTATATTATATATTTTTTTAGATAAAATTATTTTTATAAAATCGTACTTTGCTTATTTATTTATACTTTTTATTATTATTATTCTAACAACCTTTTGTTGATTTCTAATTTCGGAACTCGGCATACTTGGCAATTTAAGGAATTGCTTCGGGTTTAAGTTTAATTATGGAAGATTATTTTGACTCTATTTTATAGTTATTAAATGATAAGCTAGATCATAACTTTTTGTAAAGAACATTAGTTTTTTATAAATAGAACTTATATAAAAATTTAATAATAAAACATAGTAACAGTAACCATTATCAATGATATGAAATATTATATAACGATAAAGAAACATTGTAGTTTTTGATAAAATAGAATTCACAACTCGTGTTAAAATTTACTTTTCTTTTTTTACGCGTAATCTTTCTTCCTAATCTTATTTTGGTTTGAGTTTCTAATCTATTTAACTTACTCTAGGAGATTCCAAACAAAGTTTCCAAGAAATGAAACTTTAACTCACTATTGGCCAGCTTTGAAATCTAAACTACAGCTGTTGCAACTCTTTTGAGGCCTAATTAACTACTCATTTAAGAAAAAAAAAAATCTTAAAGTTTATTAAAATATAAGAATCAGGGTTTAAAAAATTGACTAATAAATAACTTAATTATAAAAGTCACTGATAAAAAGTCATAAAAAAATTTCAATAACTCTAAGCGGGAAAACTTTAAAAAATTTGGTTACCAAAATTACTCAAAAAGAGATTTATAAAATTTGCAATAATTGGTTCAAAAGCCTATTCATCTAATTTATTTTATAGTTAATTTGATTACAGCTTAATATAGGGATGTATTTTCTTGTTTAAGAATTTTACTAACAACCTTTCCGCTGAAATAGCGCTTAAAAAATAGAAAAAGTGACGAAATCAAAAAAAATACTCTCATGTAATATTTTTAACACAGATATTATTATTCCATTCTAGGGCCTACCTTTCTTATCATATATTTTACGAATTTTTGCTGCGCTCAGATACTTTGTATTTAATTCGGAGTTCCGGGTAATTGAAGTTGAATTAGTAATTAGTACAGCCTTTATTTCTAATCTAAATTAAATGGATAAATCGAAATTAAACCATATATCAACGATTTGTAAAGCTCAAAAAGTAGGTGTTAACATAGTCATATAAAAGAGCTTATCCGTTGTTTTATAAAAAGAGTTTATTTCTTATTTTTTATTTTTTATTTTTTATTTTTTTGATATCAAAAAGAATATTTTTTAATATTAATAACATTCAAGCTTCAAAACAAATCGAATAGTGGTAAATAAATTTAATACTATATAAGTTATAATAAAATGAAAAATGACAGCGGTTATAAAAATAAAAATTTGAGATTATGGTATAAACAAAATATCAAACTATAACATGTGAACTAAAAATAAGCTACAATACTCACTGTTCTAAAAACTTTATTGATTCTATCTTTAACCCTTTTTTATGAACTACTATGAGCACACGAATCATTTTCCCAATTACTAATAATTTTTCAATTCCTGTTAGTAATTGGGCAAGCGGTTTGCGTGTTCATAGTGGTTCACGTCTTCAGATCTATACTATAAAAAAAATAACGGGTTTAATTTAATAATAAAAAATTGAATTAAGAATAAATTGATAGCGAATAAATTATTAGACTGTTATTAATAATAGATGGCTGTTAGTAACCCTATTTAATGAATTATTAAGCAAAACTGTTACTACTTTTATAAGTTTGTAATTTAAAGTATCAATGATATATTAACTTTTTATAGATGGTAAAGTTTCAAATACTAACTATTAAGATGATGTCAAAGTAAAATACAATCAATACTATATCAAAAATAGATTAAGATTTCAGTAAATTTGGTGTGAGCTATTTTTAGTTCATTTATTTATCAAAGTAAAGAATTAATATTAATTGTTATAAAAAGTTTATATAATAAGGTGTAAACTTTTGGTATTAAAGTAATAAAAAGATCGGACATTTAACTAAGAAAATGAAAACCAATAGTAAAGTATAAGATTATTAAAAGTTATCAGACAAACTCAAATGTGGGTGCTAATTAATTAAATCATTCATAGTTAAAATTTTCAATATAGATTTTATAAAGGTTCATTACATGTCAAACAAAATTTTATTTTAATAAATGAGTCAACAAAATTAAAAGATAAAAATGTCCAACAGGACGAGGATGGGGACTATAGTATACAGATTCATTTATAAAAAAACACAGTCTTAAAATAAATGAATTTTCGGTTAAAAACCCGATAGATCAATTTAAATAAGACACAGTCTCATTACGATTGAATTTGAGGCAAGACCAAGAACCTTTTAAAAGCAGCTGGATGAAAAGGTTTTTTAATACACCCATTCATCCCTGAGTCACAATAACTTAAAATATCCTTGTTTGTATAATTTGTAGATACTGCAATGATAAGCAATTCTTTATCAAAAAGGTTCCGTATAACTTTAGTGCATTCGATACCATTCATGATCGGCATATCGATGTCCATAAAGACAAGATCAAATGATTGCCTTTGAAGTAATTGAAGTGCTTGGGCGCCATTCTCTACTGTGACGATATTAGTGATCGAATAGTATTTTGTCAATGTCCTTTTCAATAGTTTTTGATAGATAATGTTATCATCCACAATTAAGATTTTTATTTTTTCCATTTTTTCGATTTCAAGTTCGTCTTCTTCACAATTAATTAATAGGCTATTGTCTGTAAATTGATTCATGGGACATGGCATTAGGAGGTGTCAATAAGTAAAAGAAGAAAGTAAAGTCAAAGATTTAGTTATCAAAACCAACTTTAATATACAAAAAAAATAAATTCAATTTTAATCGTTTTATAGAAATTGCTACTTTAATTAATTGGGTTTGACAGCTACCCAGGTATTGTTGCCCCTTTTTATTCTTTCACCGTTTTTTTTAAAGAACCACTCATTTTTTTTTGTGATTTTTGATTTTTTTGTAAGTATAAAGCAAAGTAATCTTAGGGAAAAAATCAGTTAACTATGTGGTTAACTGGTTTATTTAATGTACTTGATTTTGTTCTAGAATATATATATATTTATTATTAGTACTTAAAATGCTTTTTTTTACATAATAACATAAATTGTATAACTATTTTTAACTTTTTGTTTTACTGTTATCTAAACTGTTCTGTAAGTGATAAAGGCGGTGGTTTAAGCTATAAAAATAAATTATTAAAACATTAATACAGTAAATAAACATCGAGTATTGAATAAAATAAATGAAGACAGCCTATACATAACCAATTTTATATCATTAGTTGAATATATGTTTTAAATAATTCCATTTGAAGTTAAATGTATAGGTTAATATGAAACTGCCTAGCCTTAATTAAATTTAGTTAAATTAAAAGTTTATCCCTGATTTTACTTAGATTTTGTTTGTCAAGGGCTGAACTAAAATGTCAAGAAACTATATTATTTGTTCGAAGCCATTAATAGTATACCAGTGTCTATTTACCATATCTATTAATATTATTTTAACTCTTATGATTATGTTATTAACTTTTTTATCTTACATTTTAATTAAATTAAGTTAATATTTACAGTATTAAAATCTTAAAAAAATACTATACAGTTAAATAAAATATTTGTAATTTAATAATAAGAGATAATCTCTTCTTAAGGATCTGCCTTTTTAGCGTACCCATCATAGAGGATTTGTATTGCCTCGAACCATTTTTTAATTGATTCATCTTTAGACTTAACGATAATATACTCAAATAGAAACTTGGAACTAATCTGAAGAGACTTGATTGATCCAAACAACAAAAAATCTGAATAAGTAGCTAAAATAAAATCAATAAACTAATTTTTCAAATCAAATATCGAGCTTACCTTTTTCACCTTCTAAGAACTTATACTTTGCTAAAGAGCCTCTAAACGGTGCCAACCACAAGTCGACGTTTGGTAAGAGTTTCTCCCTATCACCAGCAAACTCCTCCAAACTAACTTTAAACATACCCTCTCTTGAAGTTTTGAAATATTCCTTATCCTCTTTGTCTTCAAAGTTTTCATAAATATCCAAAATAATACATTTGAATGTATCCATGCTGAATATATAGTTTTGTAAAAATTGGTTATAGTAATTGCCATTGGGAAATAGTAAAGGTTTATCCGGGTGTTCTTGTTCAAGATAGGCTGCTATAGTGCCGCTGTCGTAGACAATTTGGCCGTCATCACGTTTTAAAACTGGTACTCGGTTCCATGCTCCATTACTATGTTATAGGGGTTGATTTTATATTTATGAGCTGTATTTATTTAAACTTACGTTAAATCTGATATCTCTTTAGATACGTTGCGAAGTTTCAAGTTAATAAGTTCAAACTCCAAATTCTATAAAAATAATAAATTAATTTAATTAAAAATTGGCCAAACTGATTTTAATTACTTTATGCTTTAATGCCATTAATATTCGCCAAACAAATGGACTACCTACATCTCCTTTAGAATTGGACTCTACTGAGTATAATTGATACATTTAAAAAATAAGCAAATTTTAAGCACCCTTTTTAAATAAATTGATGACATAAGCCCGCTACATAATTTTAACTGCATTTATTCAAATTCCTTTTTATAAGCATGTTTTTTTGTTTTAAAATTTGCATAAGATAGTTTTAATAAAGCTGCTAAAAAGTTGACAAATTACTGAAACGAGAAAGATATTATTTTTTGAATATGCAACAATGCATACATTTTGGTTTATCTAATAAATTTAAGATTTAGGGAGAGCAGAAAGAGAAATTACGAGTTGGATGGCCTGTATGAGATATGCGGAACCTTTATGATATCAATTATGGGGCCCTAATCCAACATACTAAAGTACCCTCATTGTTTAGGAGTGATTTGAGTCCTACGGCAGATGATAATAAGCTTTTACGATAAATATTCTTTCCATATTTGAAGAAAGACTGTAATCAGAGGAAGAAGTTGAAGAAATCCATAAAGTAGGTTGTTGAAAGCTCAGTGAGTGATCCAAGTAGCTCAGGTGATAGCATGGGTTCTCGTAGATCAGCTAGTTAAGTGATTAAACGGTTTATTCAATGCATTTAATTCGTTCTGAGGTTTTATTCTTTACTTGTTATTATTTTAGGTATCCTTTTTTAAATAAATTAAAACTCAATAAAATAACTACTCTTTTTTCCCTCAGCTTTTTGATTATTAGTTGGGTTGAAGTAAGTTATTAATGAATTCTACAATGTATTGTCATTTATTAGTACCAAATTTGTATCTATTTATTTTATAGCTTAATATTTTTTAATCTTTATAATGCTATTATTGACTTGTTGCATTCTATGTAATAGTTATATTTAATTTTACATCATTTAAAATTTATAGAAAAAATAATTTGAATCAATTAAAAATACTTAATAGCCAAAAAGATTGCAATTCAATAATAACAATCAATGGCATCCTGGAGATTCTGTCTTCTTATTATAGCCATTATAGGGCATTTAGATTGCTTCAAACCGTTCTTTAATTAAGTCATCTTTGAGCTTAATAACCAGATTCTCAAACATAAACTTAGAGCTCATGTGAATAGACTTAATCAACTCAAGCAAAACAAATTCGAAAAAGTAGCTAAAATAAAACTCGATAAACTATTGATTAAACAAAAATACCAGCTTACCATCCTCACCTTCCAAAAGCTTATACTTTACCAATGAAGCCCTAAATGGGGCCAACCATAGACCAACGTTTGTTTAATGATTCTCCTTATCATTCAACAAACTTATTCAAAGTAATTTTGAACTTGCTTTCAGTTGTAGTTTTAAAATATTCTCTTTATTCATCGTATTCGTAGTTATTATAAAGATCCGACATAATGCATCTGAATTTGTTTATGCTAATCATTTAGTTTTGTAAAAATTCATTATAGTAATTGTCATTAGGGGATAGTGAGGGTTTGTTTGGATGTCCTTGCTCAATGCAAGTTGCTATTGTGCCACTATTTTAGATAATTTGGCTATCAGAGTGATTTTTTACTGATAAAATCAGAACCTGGTTGAACTTATGTTGACTCTGATATTTCTTTGGATACGTTGCAAAGTTAAGTTGATAGGCTCAAGCTCCAAATTCTAATGAAAATAAAATAGATAAAACAATAATAATAATCTTTGATTACTTTATACTTTAATGCCATCGAAGTTCGCCATACGTAAGGGTTGACTGTCTTTCTTCCGGAAGTGTACTCAATAGAGTATAGTTTACACATTTAAGAAAATAAAGTAAAGCAATATAAACACTTTTTTTTAAATTGATGAGATAGTAACCTTAAATATTTCTAACTATATTTATTAAGTTTTACTTTTTATACCTAATTTTTTGAATCTTGTTGCACTAAAGTAGACAAAAGCTGAAATGAAAAATACAATATCGTACAGAACAATTAGAGTTAATAACAAAATAATAGGGCAAAACATAATGACGCAGAGAATCAAAACATAAACAATATAAAGCGAAAATAAGATCTAAATTTTTATTTCCTAGCCTCAACAGTAGTCTATTTCACTACCCAAAAAAACAATTTAGCTAGAAGTTTTAAGTTGCAACCCATGCATATCCTTAATGTCCTCTTTTAAAACCTCATTAACCAAACGATGTTGTTGAACTAAACTTTTTCCTTTAAATGCATCAGATTCAAGTTGGATAGAATACATTGAGCCACAACCACCTTTATAAAGAAATGGGTCAAAAAAATGAATGAGATTAAAGTGTTGACTTACCCGATATATCCTTGACTTCAATCTTTTTGGGTGTGAATTTTTCACTTAGTTTTTCAAATATTATGCGTTCGCCCTCAGTTAAGTTGTTAGTACTGTAAAACCTAGTATGGAGTTTTGGTGCTCTAGCTAAATGGCGAATAGTCTTAAACATTGTTTATATTGCTAAAAAAGATAAATATCAAAAAATTAATTAAATTTTAAAGCTAAACTTTAGTTCTTTTTGATTGGCTCAAATTTAAATTGCTATTTTTTATAATAATTTGAAAATAAATGAGGATAAAAAAGATCATATATTAAAACATTAATATAAATGAAAGATAATTTAATTATTTTTTAGTAGAATCGAATCCGGAGAATCTAAACAACATTTAATTTTAAAGCTATGTCATGAAATTTAATTTACCCCATAATTTTAGCCATATCATCTGGAAGTGAAGCATCTATAGCCTTCACCTCTTTCTTCTTTTTAGTCAGCTCTTTTTTCTTTTTCTTTCTAAGCTCTTTCTGTTCCTCTTCTTTCTTCATTGCTTCCTTAACACTTTCGTCAAAATCTATTAACTTTAGCAATTAATTAGTAAATATAACATTTGCAATACCGTATTGACGAGGTGCATCCCTTTTTTGTTTAAGCAGTAGTAGCTTTGCACGTACTTGCTCCAAAGTGCTTCTTTCAACTCTTAATGAGATACCAATCTCACTTAAATCTAACATCAAAATTTACTAAACAATTATTAAATAATAAAAATAGTTACGTTTCTTGCCGTTAATATGGTCTAACCAAGACAAATTATCCTTTAAAGTAACATCGCAATGCTCACAATAAAAACCTGGCTGTTTATTACCAAAACCTTGTACCACTTGCGTTTTTCCAACACTGGCATCTAAATTAAGCTTAGTTGATCTTGCTCTTAATAGTTCTTTTTGTGGTGCAGGTTTGTCGTCATCTTCCGAATCCGATTTCAAATAGGATAAACCTAGTTTGCTCAAAAATTAATTAGTTCTCTTAATAACAAAAGGTTTGTCCTTGCCTTTCTTTTCACGCTCTTTATTGATCTCATCTCGCTTTTTCTTTTGGGCTATTTTACGTTTTCTACGCTCATACTCATCTTGATTTAAACCTCTCAAGCTTATCTCTTCATTCTATCATTTAATTTTTTAATCTTATTGTTGATTGTTTTTATTATTTACTTCAGACATCTTTAATAAAAAAGTAAATTACAAAATTTGCTTTATGATCAATTTTAGCTGCACTTTTTGCTTAGATATACTTTTAGTGCTTCAGATTCACAAACAAAATATTACTCACTTTTGAACAAGTTCAAGTTTGACATCCTTTAGACAAAAAGTACAATTTTTACTGTAAATTAAGTAAGATGAGAGTAGTAATAAAAGGTAAAACAGTACCAACAAACGAACACAAATAATTAACGAAAATTTATCATAGGTGGTGTATGGAAGAATACAGAGGTAAAAAGATTAACTAAAATTATATTCGCAAACTAAAATTATTAGGATGAAATCCTCAAAGCTGCTGTTATGAAGTATGGGAAAAATCAGTGGGCAAGAATTTCCTCCTTATTGGTGAGAAAAACCCCGAAACAGTGTAAAGCTAGATGGTATGAATGGTTAGATCCAAGTATTAAGAAGGTAGCCAGCTCCCTTTTTTTTCAGAAATAATATTAACTCAAGTTTTATAGACTGAATGGTCAAAAGAAGAAGATGAAAAGTTATTACATTTAGCTAAGCTTATGCCAACGCAATGGCGTACCATTGCACCAATTGTTGGTAGAACTCCAGCGCAATGCTTAGAAAGATATCAAAAATTATTGGATGAAGCCGAATCAAGTACCGCTGGCTTAGAGCTAACTTCAGGCTCAATAGAAGCAGCACCATCAGCAGACGATGTCAGACGTTTGAGACCTGGTGAAATTGATCCCGATCCTGAAACAAAACCTGCTCGTCCCGATCCTGTAGATATGGATGAAGATGGTATAGATTTTTGTAAACTTTAGATTATTAATCCTTATTATTTTAGAAAAGGAAATGTTGTCTGAAGCTCGTGCTCGTTTAGCAAATACTCAAGGTAAAAAAGCTAAGCGTAAAGCACGTGAAAAGCAACTTGAAGAAGCTAAAAGAGTAGCTGATATGCAAAAAAGAAGAGAAATGAAGGCAGCTGGTATTGAGTAAGTTGTTATCAAAGAATTCAGGAGCTAAGAGCTAAAATTTAAATAGTATTGGGTTCCGAAAGAAAAAGAAGGGGATGAATTATAATGTAGATATACCATTTGAAAGGAAACCTATTGAAGGAGTATACGATACCAGCGAGGAACTCAGTAAAAGGGCAGCGGACCCCAATTTCAAAGCTTTGAAGTTGCAGGATATTGAACCTAAAAAGAGACATGAAATAGAAAGTGAGCAGCAAAAAAATTATCTCAAAAAACAAAAGGAGCTTAAAGAAAAGAAGGGCGGGTTAGCAGAAAATACGAATTTAGATAAAATGCTTAATAAAGAGTTTTCAGTCAATCGTACAAAGTTAGTTTTACCAAAACCTCAAATTGGTGATGAAGAATTAGAACAGGTATTTTATCATTTAATGTTTGATGCTTTATTTTATTCACTTATCTAGATTGTTAAAATGGGCTTAGATAACCAAAGTGCTTCTCTTTTAGATGATAATCAGGATTCGGTAGCTCAGGGATTAGTTACTGATTATAATCAAACTCAACTTAGTATGACTCCAATGCGTACCCCACGTACTCCAGCCATGGGTAATTATTTCTACTTTTAAATTCTACTTTTGTTTATTAATTCACTATATAGTGGATACTGTACGTCAAGAAGCATTGAATCAGTTAGCTATGACTAGAATGCAAACACCATTATTGGGTGAAGATGTAGCAAATAATTATAACGAAGAGCAAGGTACAGGATTTGAAGGAGCAACCCCACGTCAAGCACCGATCCAAACTCCAAATCCCTTACTAATTCAAAACACCCCAGCCAATCAACAAACACCAGCGTTTAAAACACCAGGCACTTCTTTACGTGATAATTTTGGCATCAATGTAACCGAAAATGATTATATTGTTTCTGAAACACCAAAGATTGACCAGCTTAGACAAGTAAATATTCATTTATAATATTTTATAAATAATAATTATAATCTGCTAGTTACAATTAAAAGAAAAAATAGCCCAAGGTTTTGTTAATCTACCTAAACCAAAGAATGATTTTGTTATTGTTGTACCAGAAGAGAATGAAATAGATAATGAAGAGGTTGAGGCTGAGCAAGAAGTTAAAGAAGATGCAGCAGAGGTTGAACGTCGCATCAAAGCAGAATTAGAAGAAGAAGGTAAAGGTGAATTAACTGAGAAAAAAATAAACTAAACTTTAATAGAGAGGATCCTCTTAAAGCAAAGAAGTCAATCCCTCAAACTTGGGTTACCTCGACCATTGTTTTTCAACTCTAGCGAGTATCTTGAAAATGCTAAGAAATATTCTAGTTTTGATAGTGAAACGCAAAAAGAATTACTTTTGGCCGACATAATGATCCAGGAAGAAACTGTTCGTTTATTACAATATGAATCTGTCATTTATCCTGACAAAAATGGTAAAGCTGTTAAGTTTGACCTTTCAAGTTACGATGAGTTTGATGAAGATCTATTGATTGAAGTAAGCTGCTTTAGTTTAATTTATTATTTTAATTTATGTAAATATGTAGGCACGTGAGCTTATTGAAGAAGAGTTACAAAACAGACAGTTAGTTGATTATTTTGATGAGGATGAGGAATCAGATGATTTAGATCAAATTCAAGGTCAATATTACAAAAACCGCGAACGTATTTCCAAGCTAGGAGGTAAAGTACAAAAACATGAAAAGAAATTAGGGGTGCTTTTGGGAGGTTATATGGTACAATTTGACTTTTTCATTTGTAAATTTTTATTAACAAAAAATAATAGGCCCGTGCTCAAAATCTTCGTAAAAGCATTCAAGGTTATTTTGAGCAGGTTGAAGAAGCTAGTATTGAGTTTGAGTCCGTTTCCAAGCTATATCAACAAGAACAGATTGCTTCAAAACTTCGCTATGAGGTGAGACACTTTTTATAAGTAAATAATGTTATTTATTAATTTTTAGAAACTTGAACATGAGGTGCAGCAATTAAAGAAAGAAGAAGGTTATTCGCAAGAGAAATATGCCGAGTTAAGCCAGATTAAACAGCAGCTTATGGCTGAACTTTATCCTGGAATGTGAGTTTTAATGAGGGATTAGGAATGAGATTAATTTTTTATAAATAAAATTACATTGTCATATTCAATTATCAACTAATTGAATTTTTATTCCATAAAGTTAGGCAAGGTAGTGATAAATATTAGTAAGGAAGAACAGTATCAACCTAGTCTTATGATTTTTTGTATTCATTAATTTTTATCACTATTTTCCAATTCTATAATTTGCATATTTTTCTATACATGGGGGTGTATTTTTGTGTTTAAGAATTTTACTACCAATTTTTCCGCTCAAATAGCGCTTAAAAGATAGAAAAAGTGATGAAGCCAAAAAAACACCACCATGTAGTTGTTAAAAATTAAGTAAATATGGGTCAATTTAAAAGCTTGGTTCAATTTTTGTTCAATCTAGATTTTAGCAAAATTGCGTATTAAGCACTAAATGCTACAAAAATATTTGCTCTTTTGTTTAATTTCGAAATTACTCATAGGAACATTTTTTATCCAGTATTTATTTAAAAAATTCCAAAAATTTATGCTATATAGAAAATGGACAAAAAAATGGATTGGAAAATTTTATTTTAGTTCCAACTGTTTTCAAACTAATAAAAATAGGCTATTTTTTCATTCACTTGAAATTTAAATCTTATTTAACGCTAAGTACAATTTTACAAAATTTAGTTTCTTTAAATAAAAATCTGCAGGGAGCTTAATTAGCTCGTGTAATTTAATATTACAACTTTAAAGAGTTGCGATCACACCCCAACTTTCAAAATTTAACTAATGGAGTTTCAAATAAAAACAACCAAAACTAACAAATTTAAAATCCAATGTTTATTACAGTAGCTAAGCTTAGCAAATAATTGCAACTTTATTTTTTCAAAGTCAAAACGAATTAAGATCGAACTTTAATAGAATCAGATAGTACCTCTAAGGAGTGTAAGGATAGTATTTAAAAATTCTTGAGCCATGGGGAAATGAGGAATAGCATTTGCCAATAAATTTAATCCTTTCTTAGCATAAAATAGAGGATCAATTTCTTCATCTGAGTTAAAATTAAAGCCAGGATCTTTTTTGAAGTCGAAATCGGCATCAATGCCATTAGCATCAACATTGGTACTTAAATTAGTCTCATTCTCGTCATTTTCCTTTAAAATCTGTTCCTGATAAACGGTTTTTATCAACGCAACGATGGCGTTAGATAAGCAATAGAACCTGTATGTAATACCATACTTATAAAAATTAATTTCCAGCTTTTCAGCGGCTAAGATGATGGCAATACAAGCCATCAATGATCGTTGCTGAACTTTGTCCACTCGCTTTGCATTGGGCACTTTTAAATAAACATTGCAACATTCTAAAACAGAATTATTATAAAAGATAGTATGGTACAAAAAAAACTTTTCACATAATTTAAAGACCCACAAAGGTTGATTATGATATACTCTTTTCATTTCTTGATAATAATTTTCATCGAACTTTGCCAATTTTAGCAATGTTTTGGTTAAGGTTTTTAATAAAAAGTCTTGCTCTATTTGGAACCTTCTCCTCTTTAAATAGTTAATATTTAATAACAACTCGCTTAACAGTACTTTTCCTTTCCAATAAATATATGACGCTCTCTTCAACACTTTATTATACTCAAACTCGTTCTCATATTCCGATAGCCTATCCAGTGGCTTGTGTTCTGGATACGGCAGCTTCCATTCCCCAGCCTCAATCGACATTGGTCGGTTAACAACAAATGGGAAAAATCGATCTTGAATACAACATGCCCACCATTGGTTGTATCGGTGTCGTATCTCATTTTTGCTCAACTTTGAATTGTTTGGTGCCGGTAGGTGTAATCCTAATAGACGACACATGTGTATGCACATGGCCTGATTCATCCAAGACTTTTCAAACTCGGAAACAGCGGATTGATATTGGGCTAAGATTGTATATACAGATACCACCTCCAAACTTGGTTTAAAATAGTTCTTTTTGAACTCAGTAACAGCAACTTGATCTAAAACTTGGTTCATATGACCATTGCATGTACTGTTAGGTAAGTATCGGAAGCCTATAGATACAATGGCTTTGGTTACCATACCACTGGGTTTTTTATAGTATGACTCCTCGTTGATGACGGGGCAAAAATATGAATAAAATTGGAAATAAGCCTTAATACATTGTTGAATAAAGTATTGCTTTTTTAAGCTTTCTTCAGTATAAATAATATCAGGCAATGTTAAGGTTTTAATCGGGTTAATATTGATCTTGATTTCTTTTCTTTTTAATTCTAATAAATTAAATGTGAAATACATCATCAATAAATTCCCTGCTGGATTTTGCCCTGTATATTCTAAAGTGCCATCTGCATAAATGAATAGGTTCTTCTTCCCTTCATCTAGCCTTGAACTGCCTAATATCATTCTAAATAATGCCATACTCTTCCAGTTACCCATCCTTAAATTATTATTGTTGCAATTTAAATTGGTATTTGTATTATCAACATTGGCGTTGATAAGGTCCTTATTATTTTTGGTTTGTTTAATTATCTTGTTCTTTTCATCGCCTTTATCTTTAGTATTAATATGAAATTTCATTTGAAATACTTTTATTTTGTTGTTTTCTCCTTCATTTACATACTTTAATTTTGTCCTTACTTTATTAGCTTCTGTTTTTTTGCTGATGGACTCATCCTTATTACTTGTATACAATATATACTTTGCTCCCATCTCATTGATAATTTGCGGCTTCTCATTATGTGATACAAACTTGACTTTTTTCATTTTAAAAATTAGTTACTAGTTTTCTTCTACTTTCTATTTATACTTTTTAAAACTTGTTGAAACACATGATTCTAGTCGATCATTTTAATTTTATTAAGTAATTTAAAAATTATGAACAAGATCCAACTTAGTTTAAAAGTTGTAATTAAAGGAATTTATGTTTATCTCTTATCCAGCTAATTTCAGTAGTAAAAACGAAATTTGAAGCTAATTTTAATCGCCCTTAAACTTTTGTTAGAATTTGATATTCCTTAGTTATCTCTTTAAACTATTCTTGAAGTCTATTTTATACACCTCCGTTAAATATTTTAAATGGTTTTTAAGCTTGGCTAAAATTTTAGCCTTTCTAGATTTCGACGAATTAATTTTAACTTAAATAATCATTATTTTAACTTTAAACTAACAATTTCTATTATATCAACAATCTTTATTTATTAAAATCGATGAAAACATAGTTGATAGCAGCAATCAGTTTATAGCGCTGCATTTGGTTTTTTATTTAAAAGATTAAGGCTTAAAAGAGGCAGCATAACCACCATAAAGATTTTGAATTGAGGTAAACCAATTATTTAGGCTAGGATCCTTATGATCAGTAACAATAGCATTAAAAGTTTCAATGGAAACCATTTGAGCAAATTTGAGATGGCCAAATAAAATATAATCCGAATAAGTCACTTTATCACCTTCCAAAAATTTACTATCAGCCAATGTTATTCTGTACGATAGAAGCATTTTTTCAACATCGACTTTATGATCCTCTTTTTTACCAGCGAACTTTTCTAAACTGGTTCGATACAATGCCTCACGTGAATCTCGAAAATATTTACGATCTTCTTCGCCCTCAATTGAATTGTAGACGTCTAACACCACAGATCTAAACAACGGTAGAAAACTACATGAAGAATTCTCTAAAAAAGTAGCAAGATGGCGGCCATTGGGGAAGAGTGGATTTTCGGGATAGCTAGCTTCAAGGTAAGTGGCAATTTTTGGGGAGTCATAGATATAACTTCCATCATCAAACTTAATAAACGGGATCTTATTCCATTCACCATTGCTTTTATAATAAATTAAATTGATAAACTGATTTTAGTAATAAAGTACCTTAATTTTGTAATTTCTTCTTTAACAGAAGCTACTTTAAAGCTATGATGCTCGAAATCTATACCCTAATAATAAATTTAGCTTATGTTTGTTTCAAAAATTAACTTTATTTACTTTGTGCTTCAAAGCCATCACACTTCGCCATGCAAATGGACTAAAGTGTTTACCATTTGGTTTGTTTACTAAATCATAGAATTGAGTCATTTTTATTTGTTTTATAACTTATAGTCAATCATTTTAGTGTTGTTTATATACTATTAAAACCATAATATTCCCTCTCCTTAAGTCAGTAAGATAAATCAAAATATTACATGTAATCAAATGTAAGAATATCTATTTCGGATTACTAATATTATAGCCTACCTGGGTTAATCTATCTTGCTCCTTAATTTTTATAACTAAATAATTACACCCAAATATCCTTTATTTAATAGTATTTTAGGCTATTGTTGCTTCCTTTTTCAACAAGTCGTTAGCCACAAAGGGATTAACTCAACTATACTTCTAATTATTTTATAAGTCGGAAAACCTTTAGTTTATCCCTAGTTTAGATTGGAGGTTGTTTTTTATTTTTTCGAAATTTTGAGCCTTACTATTTTTATAAAATCCAAGGTTGAGTTTGACTTTTTAACTAAGGGTAAATTATTCGCTCAATTTTTTCATTGACCCTTTCGGTTCCATGGGTTTTTCTAAATTTTAGATATGGCAAGATAACTTGTCCATGATAAAATACCTCGCCAACGGGGCCGTAGAGGTTAAATAAGTAATACCCCTAACCTGTTAAACATCTCTTCCTCTAATCAAAAAGTACTAATTTTCCTGACACTAACTTTTTTGTTTTAATAGTTAGGATATGGGAGTGTTTTTTTTGGTTTCATTACTTTTTCCATGTTTTAAGCGCTATTTGAGCGGAAAAATTGTTAGTAAAATTGTTAGTAAAATTGTTAAACAAAAAAATATCTCCCGATATATAATTGCCCAGATTCTAACTTTTAATTTTTTGTAGTAAAAGCCATCTTTTTTTTCGCGTATATATGCGGCATATTCGACAAAATTGGCAATTGTCATGATATAAATATACAGCATATGCGCTTAATGGGTTAAGGAAAATTTATCGCTTAATTTGATGTAAAATCCTAGTACAGATGGTACTAATTCAGTAATTTATGTCAAAGTTTATTTTTATTTCATGCTATTTAGCTTGCAATTAAAAGCTTTATTAAATAATATATGTATATTTACGTAAAAAACAAACTAAAATGTGAAGTTAGATAAAAACTTGAACCATTTTTTAATCCGCCTATAATTTAATAAATTTAAGGAATGAATAGTCTGTGTCTATGTACCTCCAAACGCTGTCCACATGTACCCCATTTCTGTGCGGCTCTATGCGAAACGTAATTCTAATCTATAGGGCTTACTTGCTCAGATCTAAGCTGGTGCTCTTAAACTAGAATGATTTCCTCCAATTAAAAAAACTTCCCTTCATTATCTGACCTACTCATCTTTTAACTTTAAATCTTATATCTCTGAATCTAACAGCTGAATATCTGCCTTCAACGATAAATCATATGGGAGTTCCACAATTTCAAGGCCAAAAATAGAAAACACAATTTGACTTTTTTAAGATATTCTCGAGCTAACTTCATTTTAAATTGCTAATAGGTTTTTTACACTAAAGTTCTGCGTCATTGTTGCTTTGTTCTTAATATTAAATAAGGCGCTGCCTTTCGGGCTAAGGATATAAAATAAACTAATAATATGATACTTATAATATACGAATAGAAAATTAATTTAAGCATCTCTAAGCAACAGGCTGATTTTATATTATTATACTAAATGTTACTGTTTCATTCTGGTAATTTCATAACAGTCACTCTGATACATTTAATTTATCAACTTCTAAGCTATATTGGTGTGCCTAATAAAATATAAGCAACCTTTCAATAAACTAGTTTTTAGAGTACAAGTTAGATAAATTTAAAACAAATCGCTTTGTTTCAACATGTAGCCTATTAAATGTTGGGAACTAACTTCATTTTGAATTGATAATAGGTTTTTTTCACTAAAGTTCTGCGCCATTGTTACTTTGTTCTTAATATTAAATAAGGCGCTGCCTTTCGGGCTAAGGATATAAAATAAACTACTGATAGAATACTTGTAATATGCGAACTTGAATGAAACCAGATTAGTAATCAATTATGATTCAAGTTTAATGATGGAGGGTATAAATTAAGAGAAAATAAAATCTAAGTTTATTTTTTAATTCAAAAAGATAAAGATGGTAGAATTTTATGATTTAGTAAATAAAAAGGGCGGTAAGCATTTCAGTCCATTTGCATGGAGAGGTTTATTAGCGCTAAAACACAAGGTAAGGGAGTTTATGTTATAATTGAAGATAGTTTTTTATTTGTTTACTTAGGGTATTGAATTTAATCATCACGGCCTTACGTTTACAGAGATTAACGAACAAATCCCAAAGCTAAGGTAATTTTATTAATTTTAATCTTAATTTATTTAACCAAAAATAAAAGTAATGGCAAATGGAACAGAGTCCCATTAGTTAAATTTGACGACGAAACTTTTGCTTATGACTCTTCCAAAATAGCCGACTACCTTGAGGCTAATTATCTAGAAAAGCCATTGTTTCCAAATGGACGTCACTTTGCCACCTTTTTAGAAAGTTATATAGCCGAGTTTTTACCCTTATTTAAGTCCGTAATATTGGATATATTTAACTCTTTGGAAGCAGAAGAGGATATCAAATATTTCCGTAGTAGTAGGGAAGCCTCATTTAAAGTAAGTTTAGAGGAATTTGCTGGTAAAAAAGAGGACCATGAAGAAGCAGTGGACAACTTGTTGCTACCTTTCCGCAAGACTTTAGCTAAAACCAAGTTTTTGGAAGGAGATAAGGTAGCTTATTCAGATTATATTCTGTTTAGTCATCTTAAATTTGTTCAAATGGTTTCTATTGAGACATTTGATACATTTGTTGCAAAGCATAAGGATCCAGTTTTAAATAGCTGGTTCAACTCAATTCAAAATCTTTATGATGGGTTCGGTGCTTCATTTAAACCTTAAATTTAATCAAATAAAATAATATTAAAGGTATTGACTATTTTAAGTGGTAGTAGTTAAATTTCAATCACATTTAAAATATTTTAATCTATTAATATTTTTACGAAGCAGTAGCTTTTTATAAAATCGTAACTTAAAAGTGAAGCCATGTTTTTATCTGAAAGGGCAATTAGTTCCCCAAGTACGCATTGCAACAGGAAAATAGGAAAGATTTGCTGAAAGAGGATATGAAGTAAAAGCAAAAAAAGCAAGGAAAAGGACTTAATTAAAAATTTGAAATAAGAAATTAATAAAGCTAAAATATTAATAAGCATAGGAAATTAGTTCCTCGTCCGTTATGATCTCACTCAATCCAATATTAGAGTACTTTCTAACTTATCCACAATACTGATGTCCATAGATCCAAGAGGAGCAATCAATAACAATGGAGAAGAGATAAGATATTCAATTCGACCTTGGGCACCTTTTTCAATATGTAATCCAACGATTTTAATAGTTTTAATGTTTGGAAAGAATGAAATGAATTGCCTAAACTAATCAAGTGTGCCCTTAAAAGCACTAATATCAGATTGTTTGATGTTGATACATCTATGTATGTTATATTCCAGACCACCGAAACCAACCTCTTCTATCCATTTAATATAAATCTTTCGAATGTTTGGTAGTAGAAGCAATATGAGTGAATTAATTATTGAAAATTTGATAGCAATCTTTCTTAATGTCGATGTTTTTATAAAATTGTAAGTAAACATATTATCAGAATCAAAGTAGCTTAAAGTAAACGTGTTGATATTTTCAAATAAGCTCCTATTGTAACAATATTTGTTTAAAATGGTATTCAAATGGTCCAATAACTTCATACTTTATCTTACGTAAACCCTCAAGCAACCCAGTATCAAATTTAGTGTCAAAGTGCCCTTCAGTCATTGATTCGAAATTTCACTAGAATTCAGATTAGGATCATAATTTAGTGGAGGTAAATATTCTCATACAATAAATGTAATATTTTTAAATCCTTAGACTTTGGATTGATAATATATAATCCAACAAGGTCTTTATTGGGCCCAATACTTAATTTTAACGATTCTGAATTTTTTTGATTGTAAAATTTCATAATATCTTTGATACATACATGTCTATTAATCTCAGCTACCTCAATCTGATCTAAATGCTCTTTAAACAATTTCAATGATTGGATAACGTTAGGTGGCATTATATCCAAATACATAAGTTTAGGGAAGTTGATTTTGGTTTTATCATGATTAATATAAATCTCAGTAATAAAAGATACTACCTTTACACTCAGACAATAACTTATTGACTTAAACACACTACTAATTAAAAGTAAGTTCGCAATTGAATATCCAAGTGACGTTTCAAATAAATATTAACTGATTCTATGTTTATCATAATTATTTAAATACATTGAATCGGGGAAATTGTATAAAATATTTGTTTAAATAATATGATTTAAACAATTCCTTTGAGTTCAATGATCAGAGTATTTTTTACAATAGTTCAACTGGTATGGGAACAAATGACAACTGTGTCATGAAGTTTATAAATAAGTAACCTTTTTAAACCTTCCTTGTCTTAAATACCGTTTTTCTTAGAATGAACCAAGCTTATAGTTTTATTTAATAAAATTTTAAATGTTATTTTACTAGGATCAAATTGACATAGTAAAGAAGAAGTATTTATGGGTTTAGGCTATAAAATTGATCATTATGTTTTTGGGTCCTTTTAGTTTTGGTTTGTGTAATGGTATGGCTTTTACGTTACTTTATTAGTTGTTTAAAGACAATTGAATTTTTGATAACAGAGCCAGTTCTTTTGCTAATAACAAATTTTAGATACTAATAACAGGTGTAATTATTTTAAAATATTCAAAATTTTAAACATTTTATTACAATAATATAATATGTTGGATTAGTATTAATAGCCAAGTTTACTATGAGAATTGAAAAACAAAAAAATACATCCCCATATTTTAAAAACTATTTGAAACAAATATTAAATATAAATTAAATTACCATTATTCAAAGTACATAATTAAATGCCAAAAGATACTATTTATTTTAATAAAGACTATTCTACTAAATTTTTGACTAAATATACAATAGCTTGTAAGCTCATTTGATTGTCATAGTCTCTTATATATACCAGAGCTATATGCTTACTACGTTCATTGTATTGATAATATCTAATAGAGTTCGAAAAGAGTAATAGGCCACGAGAAAGCTTTTTAGAAATCACAACTTCTTGAAAGATAAAGCCTTGATGCTATAGGCATCTTTTAGACAGACATTTTATTAATAGAAATATTGTTCACTGCAGTTTTTTCAGATTCTATCAATATACGGAATGCTGCCGCAGACACAATAAACCCAGAATCAGTGGCAATGGCAAAATTTACTAATCCAAATAAATGGTTCATTTATTCAAGGTTGTTAAAAAGCTTCTCTTTTTGATCTTATTTATAGTCATTCTTCAAGATAAGCTTATTAAAACTTAGCTAATTACAATATATTATTTATTCAATAGCTGCAACCGATACCACCATATAATTAAAATAACGCTATGAGGATAAGCTCAGCTTTTTGAACCTGTATTTATATGATTATTCTTATTATCGTTATATACTGATAGGCATTTATCTTACAGCATATAACTCTATTTCAATTCGTAGTTTGAACCAAGTTTTTTAATCTCGTCCTTTAAGAAAATTAAAAACGTCAAGTGCTTCATAATAAAAAGAGAGCAGTACATTTTTTCAGTTACATCATTAATATACGGTCATTTACGTCGGATAGTTTTACTAAACGATGGTCATCAACATTAAAAGATGATTAAAATAAGATAGTTATGTCATCCTAATAGTTTTTTTCATCAACACATCCATTAAGTATAAAATCGGAGTATATTGCTTTATAATTTTTAAATAAAGTAAGCTAGAAAAAGCATTCTCATTAAAGTCTTTATCAAATCCTTCTTTTATTTCTGATCCAAAATAAGTACTAAGCTTGTAAAAGAGTTACGTATAGTAATATGAAATTTACGAATAACAGGCTTTTAAGAGCTATACAGGGGTGTATTTTTATGTTTAAGAATTTTACTAACAATCTTTCCGCTGAAATAGCGCTTAAAAGATGGAAAAAATAATGAAATCAAAAAAAAACATCCTCATATATATCTTTAACATATTGATCATTAAAAAAAAATGCGAACTACAAATCATATTATAAGTAAAAAAAAGCCTATAGATTACTTGACTGTCATAGTTAGCTAGGGTACTGCTTCTGCAAATAAACGATTATAACACAAAGTTTGAAAAATTAAAGATATATGAATGTTTATTGTCTTTTTAGTAAAATAAAGACCAGGTAAGTCTATTGTGTGGAAACGGAATGATATCGAGTGGTAAGTAGAGAAAGTTAGATGGTCGCATTAACAAAAGATATGATGATTTATTGATTCATTCCTAATTTCATCCAATTTGACATCAGAGTATTCTCTAACTTATCGCGGATTTTAATATTAATATCGCCAAAGGATATTTTAAGTAATAATGGAGCAGAAAGTTGATGATTGACTTGTATATCTGCATAATTTAGTTGATATTAAAAATTTTCCGCTTTAACTACTTCAAGATTCAGAGATAATGATGTGAAGTAAATACAATTTTCAGTTGTATTATAAACAGCATTGATTTTAAGTTGGTTCACATATTTACATTTGTATAAATTAAGCTTATTTTTGTCAATATTAAATGTATTTACTTTTATAACATCGAAGCAAATACTCTGGGTTTTTGGTAACTCATAAATTGCTTTCAATAGCGTCATCCTCAACTTCTTTATATACATTTCATTTAACGTTGATATATTTATAAACTCATAATTGAGTGACTTAATTGAGTCAATGTAGCTTAAAGTACCGACATAACAGTTCTCAAATAGCTTCATGCATCTTTTACCTTTGTTTAAAAGAGTACCCTCAAAATCAATCAACTGTACACTTTTGAACTTCCCTAAATCTCTAGAACAGCGAGTATTAAATCTTTTTTAAACTCTCCTTGAGCAACTAATTCTAAACAAGCCCTGAAGTCTAACTTTAGATCAAACCAAGTAGGTTTAAAAATCATTTTATGAGACTTTAGATGTAACTTCTTAATTGATTAAAATTTGACTCAATAATATCCAAACTCTCAAGGTGTAAATTATTATAGCTACTTATCTTTAATAATTTTAAATTATTGGGGCTTAAATACATAACAATATTTTTGATACTGTCATCATGTATAAAAATGTTTGCTAGCTCAATTTGAGTTATACAATTGTTAAATTATATTATAATGTGAAGATTAATATTCGTTAATATGTGTAATCCTTTCAACCTTGGTAGGTCAGCATTGATATTAATATCATCAATAAATGTAAGATCATGAATGATATTAGTTTGCATATAGTGTACATAAGTTGTATTAGGATACATGTTGGTCGATTTCGTGTTGTTCTTAGTTAAAAAGACAAGCTTCATTAAAGGATCATCTTCTTTTATGAAGGTCTCTTAGCACTTTTTATAATTAGAAAGAGCATAGCGTGAATGGATAAGATTGAATTCTATAGTTCCATTTATAGCATTAAATAAATGTTTATTTGGGAAACGTAAACCAAACAGCTTGATTGGGATTAGCAATTTAAATATTGCTTCTAACTAAGTGACTGGTAGGTGTTCGAATTACATTGACATTATAAAATGAATTTAAAATAAATAAAGTTCATTTATTTCTACATTTTCAATTCGACAGGTTTAATCTTTATTTATCCATGACATGAATATTGCTTTTTATTATATGAGTAAAAAAATTAAACAGGAATTTATTATAGCTTTTGTAAATCAAATAAATGTCAATTTTATAAATGATTTAATTATTAACTGGTGAGAAATAATCAATCTTTATTGTAGCTAAAAGTATATACCATTTTTAGAAATATATTTTATTACAGTAACTGAAAAGTAGCTATCAAGGTGTTAACAATTTTATAAAGTTATAGCTTTGAAACAAACCTGCCAAAAGCTCACTATCAGAATAAAATCAGCGAATTAAATTAGTTATCCTTAAATTGACTTAAAGATGTAAGAGTAATTGAAGCTAAAGCTCAATAAAATCTTACATAAGCTCAAATTGGTACAAAAACAAATCTATTTACATAACCTTATCATTATTTAATTTAAAAATTGAAGCTAAAGTTTAGTTTAAAATTATAAAAAACTTAAATTTCAAAAGTTTATATCTAAATAGCACTAGTCTGTTCTAAAATAATCGTTTAATGCCAATTTTATTTATCTTTTTATCTATTGTATTATTATTCAAAATAAAACACAGGAATATAAATTGTTACTTTCAATTTCACTACCCACCTAATAAGAATTAGGTAAAATTTTTAGTGCATTTATTGTGCTATTTTTGCATCAATTTGAGCTTATGTAAGATTTTATTGAGCTTTAGCTTCAATTACTCTTACATCTTTAAGTCAATTTAAGGATAACTAATTTAATTCGCTGATTTTATTCTGATAGTGAGCTTTTGGCAGGTTTGTTTCAAAGTTAGTTAAATAATGAAAATTTTAGATAATTTTTTGGATAAAAAAGACAAATATTGAAAATAGATTGATATTGTACATATGTATGTTTTATTTTTTACTCAAGCTATAGATTATACTTTATATAAATCTATTTTACTTCTTTAATAATATTGTTATAAGTTTCTTGAAAACTATAAATAAATAGTTGTTACCAGTACCTTTAGGTTCTAAATTCATGAAATCTTTTCCACTTTAATAATAGGGAATGGTAGATGGAGAAGGTCAAATAACTATAATCTAAATTGTGCCTATACAGAATTACCCTGTTTCTGATTTCGTCCAATATAACTTTGGAGTATTTCCTAGTTGATTACGAATGCTCCTAGGAAGGGAAAAGGTAGGCATTATAATTAATAATGGAGAAGAAAGCGAATGGTTGGTGTTGCTATATCTTTATTATTATTTATTCGATAATCAAAATTTATAATTTTAGCTACTTTAAGGTTTGGAAATAGTGATATAAAATAATAGATTTTTTAACTGTGCCACAAACAGTGTTGATCTTTAGCTGTTTAACATGTTTACACTTATACGCTATAAACCCATTTACATAGATATGAAGCTTATTTACTCTTACAACATCCAAATAAACACTTTGGATTTTAGCCAACTCATAAATGGCTTTTAATAATGTTACTGTTAATTTCCTTATATGCCTCTTTTAACGTTGGTATCTTAATAAAATCACGATTGATTGACTTAACTCTATTAAAATAACCCAAAGTAATAACATTATAGTTCTTAATTAATATTAAATTACTAAAATCATTATCTAAAAAAACTACCTCCCGAATTGATAAATTGTACACTTTTGAGCTTTGCTAAACCCCTCAAGCAGTTAATATCAAAAATTGTAATAAAATAATCTTCAACGATTAATTCCAAATTAGCACTAAAATTTATCTTTGGATCAAATTCATTAGGTGTAAGAATAACTGAACGAGACCTTAAACGTAACAACTATAACTTAGTAAACTTAGATTTAATAATATCCAAGCTATCAAGATAAAAGCAGTTCCATCCATTTATCATCAATATTCTTAAGCTATCTGGACTTAGATAATTAATAACATCAGCAATACTTCTATCGTGTATACGAATATTTGTTATTTTAATTTGAGCTAGATAATCACCAAATCTAACTATTCAGTAAGGGATGTTGCTTGAGGATACCTCTAATGCTCTTAACTCGGGTAGTTCAGCTTTAATAATGATATTACTATCATCTTGGTTGTCATCATCACCAACATGGTTTGTGTAATTGATGTAAGTTATATCTGGACAAGAGTTTAATAGTTCAGTATCCTGAGTATGTAGATATAAATACTTCATTGAAGGCCCATTTTGTCTTAAAAAGTTCACATAGCATTTTCTACAATTGACAGAATTGTAATATGAGCGCATAAAATTGTATCTTATGACTCCACTTATAACCTTAAATAACTATTTATCAAGAAGCCATAACTCACCCAACTCTTCTGGATACAGTAATTAAAATATCACCTCCATAAAATGATAGGTAAGTACTCAAACTGGGTTGGTGTTATGAAAAACAACCAGATTGAAAGAAGGATATTGTTTGTTTATATACTTTTTAATTTAGCAAAGTTGACAACTATCCTTAATGACGTAACATGCCTTTTTACTTGCGTAAAATAAAAAATTCAATAATCATTTTTTTAAAGTTTCTTAGATTGACTGAAAATTTTTCACCATGACTATAATTTTTTTTAATATTTATGAAAGGTTGAAACTCGCTGGTGTTTTACAAGTTAATGTTGAAAAATTCAAGGCTACAAAGGAGAGGTAAGATGGGTAATTTGGATAATAGCTCCTAAACAATTGAATTAAAACGGAGAGTTTTTGGTTAATATTGAATAAAAATCAAGGACATAGTATTAAAAAATAGCTCCTATTTCATAACTAGTTAAATTGTAAATATAGTGTCCACTGTTTATTATTAAAAGTTAAGCAGAACTGATTATACATAGGTGTTTTGGTTTGTTTTAATTTGATATTAATTTCTTTAATATGAATTGAAGTATTTTCAACTTCCTTAACCATTGTTAAATTTATTCAAATGAAATTAATAGTAGATTAAAAAAACTAAAATTGGTTGAAATGCAACCAGTTTTAAAATGATTTATGTTAGATTCTATGGAAATAGTCACTACAACTTATAACTCGCTATATAGTTAACTTGGAATTAATCCTTTACTATAAATAAATTTTTTATACTCGGTAATAATAATGATAAATTGTCATTATAATCATTACTATTCTATTAATTATTCATTACTCTTTATATTATATTGATAAGTAGTCCAATTAGTATAAATATGTTAGTGGATTATTTTTAAACGAATAATTTGATATTGATAAACTTTTTAATGATAACTTTTATGTATTTTCAAAGGACAAAGTTAATTTAAATACCTTCAATATTCTACCATCATTACCAACCTTAGAATGTATAAAAGCGTCCAACTCTTACTTGGTTAGTGATGTTTCATATTGTGCATCCGATTCATTTGCTCCAAAACATTGGATTAGAAGTCTATCCGTTCAATTTGGAACGACTTGTCAAGATGCAATACTTTAAAAGAAATGGATCTAAGTACTTGTAGTATCACTTTTCCAATTCCAGCTTTAGGATGTCCAAAGGCTACTGGTACTTATAAAACCGAGGATATCCTCTGGAAAGTAGATAATCTTAATGCTTTAAGATACTGTATTTTAGATTAGAGTCCATTGTCAATAAAATGAAGTGAGAAGACTAAAGTATGACATTGGAATTGTTGGATTTCAACCCAAATTTTATGAGGATTTCAAATCAACCAATAAAATTGAAACTAAAAAACAAAGAAAATACCAATTTTAATTTTTTATTTCAAATAAAAATTATAGATTAAAAATGAATCGTATTAAACCCTTGTTATATCCTACCAAAAGATATTTAACAACTAAAAAACTAATCACTACTCCGATTTATTATGTTAATTCAAGTAAATTTTCATCTCTTTAAATACCCCTCATTAATTTATTAACCCTTTTCCTTAGAACCTCATATTGGTCATTTATACAGCAATGTGGTATCGGATGTCTATAGTCGCTATTTTGAATTAACTGGAGATAAAGTATTACAAAGTACTGGATGTGATGAACATGGGTTAAAAATCTATCAAGCCTCAACAAAACAATCGATCACTCCACAATTATTTTGTGATCAAATAGCATGTAATTTTTTAACATTAAAAGAAAAAAGTGAAATGAAAGAAGATACGACTTTTATAAGGACGAGTGAAGAAAGGCATAAAAAAATTGTTCGAGAAATTTGGTTGAAATTGGAACAAAAGGGATACATTTATAAGGATTTTTATGAAGGATGGTATGCAATCTCAGATGAAGCTTTTGTTAAAGAAGAAGAAGTAGAAAAGAAAGGGGATAAATATTATGTAAAGAGTAGTCAATCTGAAGTGGTTTGGATGAATGAACCAACGTATAAATTCAAATTATCCATGTTTAAAGAACAAATTCAACAATTTATTTTAGAGAATGAGAATGGTAAATAATATTTGTAGATAAAAATTAATATTAATGATTTTAATTTTAATTTTAATTTTAAATTAGCTATTTTACCATTAACTCGACGTAATGAAGTATTAAGTTTAATTGAAGATGGTATTAATGATTTATCTATATCAAGACCAACTGAAAGAGTTAAATGGGGTATTCAAGTACCTAATGATAATACTCAAACTATTTATGTTTGGTTAGATGCTTTATTCAATTATTTAACAGTAACTGAATATCCAGATATTAATTATAATCAATATTTTGATAATAGAATTCATATTGTTGGTAAGATTTAATTTAATTTAATTTAATTTAATTTAATATCTATTATATAATATATATATATTTTGTATATATACATTAATATTCTTGTAATTAGGCAAAGATATATTAAAATTTCATACTATTTATTGGTATGGGTTTTGTTTAGCTTTAAGTTTAAGTTTACCTAAAACAGTATTGGCTCATGGTCATTGGACTAATTTAGGGATGAAAATGAGTAAATCAAAAGGAAATAGTATTGATCCAATACCATTAATTGAACAATTTGGTTCCGATCCTATTCGCTATTTTTTATTACGTAATGGAGGGGATTTTAATATGGATTCAGGTAATTTTGTATTAATATAATATATAATATATAATATATATAATATTATGAATTATTTTTATTTTAGATTTTAATGAAAATACTTTGAAAGTTAAATATAAAAAAGAATTAGTTAGTTTATTAGGCAACTTAATATTAAGAATTACAAGCCCTTCTATCAATCCAGAACAAAACATTCAAATTATTACAGATATTAAGGAATTTAATATGGAAGAACATCAATTAATTTTGCAATTTAATAATATAATAAACCAAAGTAATCAACATATGCTTCAATATCAGCCCAATAAGAGTATTGAATTAATAATTAATGGATTAATATTAGCCAATCAATATATACAAAAAAAAGAACCATGGAAATTAAATAATATAACAGATTTTGATAAAAAACAAAAAATTCTTTATTTATTATTTGAAATTATTAAAATTACAACCATTTTATTATTACCTATTATGCCTATTAAATGTAATCAAATATTGGCTATATTAAATATTCATAAGAATAAACGCAATTTAAACAATATTGAATTTATGAAGGGTTGGAATATTACTAATAATAATAAGATTCATTTGATTAACAAGGAAAAATTAATTGAATATTCTCCATTATTTCCAAAATTAAATTAAATTAAATTAAATTAAATAATAATAATACTAATAATGTCAATAATATTATTAATATTATTGACATTATTAGTATTATTATTATTTAATTTAATCAATTCGATTAGATACCCATTCATAATAATCATAATAAATTTGATTAAAATAATTTCTTTTATCAATTGATTTCTTATTTAATTGTTGAATTTCATACAATGTCATATTAACTTTTCCTCTTGATTCACTACATAAAGGTATAAATTGATAATCTGATTTCTTTTTTTCTTTTGTTTTATATTCTAATTCTAATTGTAAATAATTAATATTATTAAAAAAATAAAAAAATAAAATTTTTACTTTTTAATTCTAATTCTGGATCATCTTGTTCAATTATTTGTTTCATTTCTTTCATTACTTTATTTGCTTCTTTTAATAACAAATTATTTCGATTTTCTTCAGGCTCATCTGGAGATATAAAACTAAATTCTATAAAAAATATTAATATTAATAATTAATAATTAATAATTAATAATTAATAATTAATAATAAAATTACCATATTTATCCTTCAATCTTTTATTTAAATAAGTCATATCTTCATTTTTATCATCATTATCATTTTCATTAAAACTTTTATTTTTTTGATATTGATAATTTGATTGATTTTCCAATTTTCTCTTCTTTTTATTAAGATTCTTATTCTTATTATTATTCTTATGAACTTTTATTTGTTCATTTTCAATCCATTTAACTTTTTCTTTTTCTTTTATTTCCTCCATTATATTTTGTCCTTTATCCCTCATTCGATTTTTACTATTATTATTACTTCTTAAATTAATTAACTGAGATAGTGGAGTCGAATTTAATAATCTGTTGTTATTAAATAGTTCACTAAATTGACTATCCGTTTTAGAGTAATCAAATTTATTATTAATATTATTAGTGTTTTCTCCATTTAATGACATCTCATCAATAATTTCTTTTTCTTTTTGTTTCTCTTGATGTTTATTTTCTTTACTTTGATCAAATGAATTATTGCTCCTTGAGTTTGATTGAAATTCAATTGATGAGGTTAAATTATTATTATTGAGCATTGAACTCATTTGTTTTTTAATTTCTTTCTTTTGTTTTTTATTATTATCATTAAATCTATTTTTATCACCATTTAATAAACTTAATAATGTATCATAGCTATCATTCCTATTATTAAATATTGAACTCATTTGCTTTTTAATTTCTTCATTTTGTTTATTATTATTATTACTATTATTAAATATATTTTTATTACCATTTAATAAACTTAATAATGTATCATAACTATTATTGTTTCTATTATTACTTTTACCAATTAATTCGGATAAAGGAGTTGAATTAATTAATCGATTAGTATTAAAAATATTACTAAAGTGAGTTTCATTTTTTGAATTATTTAATTCATTTTTAATATCGAAATTCTTATTTATTTTATTATTTAATGAAACATCTTCAATTATATCTTTATCTTTATCTTTATCTTGAAATAAATCCATTTGATTATCTTTATTATTAAATATACTATTATAAAAATTAGAACTAAATATTGAAGTTCTTGAATTTTCTTCTTGAATTTCATTTTGTTGATTATTTAAATTATTATTTAATAATTCATTATTTGTTTGTTTTCTTTGATTAAATAGTTGATTTTGAAAATTACTACTAAATATTGATGGTGGTAATATACCTGGATTATATTCTTGACTTTGTTGTTGATTTTTTATTGGATTTTGATTTTGATTATTATTTAACAAATTTAATAATGTATCATTATTATTACTATTATTATTATTATTACTATTATTATTATTATTATTATTATTATTATTATTATTATTATTGTTATCATTATTAATTATGGATTGTAATTGATTCAACTTGTTTTTGTTATTTATAGTATTAATGTTAATATTATGTTTTTTATGATACAACTCATCCAACTTATTAGTATCAATAAGTATTGTTTTCCTATTATTATTATTATTATTATTAAATAAACTGTTATTATTTTTCTTAATATTGTTTCCCATACTTCCATTCAACTCCTTATTAACATTGTTTTTTTTATTATAATATAGTTGATCCAATTTATTAGTATCAATTAGTATTTTCTTATTATCTTTAACTTTATTATAATTAAGTAATCTTTGTTGATTTAAATTATTATTATTATTATTATTATTATTATTATTATTAAGTATACTATCTTTACTATAATTGATCGATTGAAACCGAACTTTATCATTAATAATGTTCTCATTATTCTTATTATAATTATTATTAAATAATGATTCATTATCACTTAAATTATTTTTATATTTCAAATCAAAATTAATTTGATTTTTCTCATTATTATTATTATTATTATTATTATTATTACTGAATAAACTCCCCAGTTTATAATTTGCACTCTCAAATATAAATTGATTTTCCGACAATGTACTACTTGTATTTAAAACCAATTTATTCCTTTTATTATCCTTTTCAATGCTTTCTCCTGTTTCTTCAATAAGTTTCCATTCTGGATATTGTAAGTCAAAAGTAGTTTCCATTTTATTATTATTATTATCATTATTAATACTATTATCCTTACTCTTAAAATTAAAATGAACTCTCTTGCTTTTTCTATTATTACTCTGTATATCAGTACTGTTTCCAATAGTTCGATTTTTACTTAAATTGTCACTATTTTTATAATCAAATATTGCATTTTCTATTATTTCTTCTTTTGTTAAATTGACTTTTTTTATTGGAAAATAACTTAAATTTGTACTTGAACTATCTTTATTGATTTCATTCAATGTCACTTGTTTTCTACCATTTTCTGTGATAAGATTGATACTTCTTATTGGTAAAGAGTTGCTACTTGATTCTATTGATTTCTCCATATTATATTGATTTAAAGTATTGTTTTTGTTATTATTGTTATTGTTATTGTTATTGTTATTATTGAATATATTTTTCTCTAAATTAAAATCAATATCACTAAATTGGCTTTCAAACGAAGAGATTCTACCATATTCGTTATTTTTAATACCATTACTAAAGATAGATATACTTTCACGTGATCTATCAATAATCTCATTATTTCTATCCATTTGTTTCATATCCTCTTCACTGCCAATTTTGAAATTCTTCATTGAAAAATTATTGAGAGTTGAGAGTTGATTCTTACTATTAATATCTTCATCTTTAACAGAACTTAAATCAATTAAGGGAAATGAACCATTGATTGATGAAGCTAATTGATCCTTATTAAATGGATTAAAATTATTATTATTATTAAAAATATTATCCGTTTTATTAAATTCCATCTCATTGTATTTATCTTGAACCCCCGCTTCTTCAAATTCAACGCTATTTCTACTACTCTCACCAAACATTGATAAACTTTTCCTAAAACAATTGCTTTTTGAATCCAGTATACTCCCCTTCTTAAAACTCAGTATTTCTTGTTCAATAGCTTGTTCTCTTAATAAATCTAATTGATTTGGTGGAAATGAATTAAAATTAAGATTTTGAGGTCCACTGTTAATTACTTCTCTTCGGATGTTTTCTTGAGTGGGATCAAAATCTATCAATGGAAAAGAAGCACTACTCAAAGCTTGAGATTGAGATTGAGATTGAGATTGAAGCTGGGAATTAGAACTAAAAATGGATTGGTGATTGTTGTTGCTATTTAAATTATTATTGCTAATGAACATGTTTTCCATTGAACTAGTTTTGTATTGAGAACCTAATCGAGACTGTGGAATATTATCTTGTTGATTTAAATCCTCATTGTTATTCAGCCTTTGATCATTATTTATATTATCCATACTATTCTTATCTTCAACTTCACTTTCTTCCTCGTTAATCAATCTTTTATACCTTTGATATAATTCTTGGTACTTACTGCTAGTATCCTTTGTTCCAATTTCCATTAAGATTTAATGAGATTAAATCTAAGCTGAGTTGAAGTGTTTATGAGGTTGAAACGAAGATTTTTTTTGATTATTTTAATTTTTGGTTAATTTCATTTTTATAAATTTTTATTAGCTAAAAATTTGCTTGATCAAAAAAAAAGGATAATATTTTGATGTTATTATTGTTGGTCGCAATCAAGAAGAATAGAAATCATTTTGCAAATTTTTATTCCTTTTGATAATGTATCAATTTTTGGATAATAAGTAGGTAATAAACAAACAGAAGCTGATTAGCTCATTTCTACTAATTGAAAATTAAACCTTACTTTAATCTTCCCTAACCTTAACACTAAGCCTAACACTAACCTTTACCATGTATGGGATATTTTTCTAAGCTTGAAAAGCTTCTTAATTATTTTTTTTGATTGGCACTTTTTTAACTATAATAGGAAAAAAGTATGCAAAAATTAGTAAGGGAAATAAAGCTCTCCATCCTTTTTGACCTTCACCAATGATTATGTCACCAAATGAAAATTGAGTTTAGTAGTTAAACTGTAAAAAAATAACAGTTTCTTTCCTTTTTAGTTTTATTTCATAATATCAATCCAATTTGATTATTTACCAGCTACCTTTTAGAAGTAAAATTTAAATTACTAAACCTAGATAGATGAGTTGCTTGATTTACACTTTTTGAATAAATATTTATAAGGTTGTAAACGAAGTCATCAAATTGAACTTTATTCATTCACGCTATGCTCTCTGGATCTAAAAAATACCAAGGCACTTTTGTAAAAAAAATGGAGCTATAATGAAGCATTTGTGTTTAAATCATAGGAACATGGAATTGATAAATTTTTGTCCTAATATCACTTTTTAAATTATACAAAAAATACCAATTTTAATAATAGCCTAGATGACTGTGATATTAGTGTTGAAGTCGAACTGCCAAAACTAAAAAAATTAAGTATAAAAGCAAATATTAGGTTTGACGAAATAATGGAAATTCAAAATTTTTGGATATAAATTGAGGTTTTAGCTACTTAGATGGAAGATAATAATGTTAACGACATTGCTAACTGCTTAAATCCCAATAAGTTAGAATCATTAAAAATTAATGCTCATCGTGATTTTTATTTTAATGATTTGGATATTATTAAGTCAAAGTTTAATGAATTAAATATATTACATTTAAAGTCTCATTGATATATTTTTCCGCTCACTAAATTTAATCCCAAATTAAATTTTAGTCTCAATTTGAATTTAGTTGTTGAAGGCAATTTTAATTACTCTCATAACTTTAGTATTCGTTTTTTTGGAGATTTAGGAAAACTCAAGAGTTTGTAATTTATTGATTTGGAAGGCACTTTATTAAATAAAGACGAGAATGATTTGAAGTTGATTAATAACTATAATATCATCAGCTTGAGCTATTTTTATCCAAATATATTACTCAACTATGATTTTATAAAATTATCAAAATCAAAGGAAATAGGTATAAACACACTATTAGTATCACTATTAAAAGTAGTTTGTGACTTACCAAAAATTTGATACCTTTTCTTTAATTCTATAAGAGTAAACACATTTCAAATTGAAAAAGAAAAGTTCAATTTATACAAACGTAAATATGGGAAGAAACTTACAATCAATAAAGTCTATGGCGCAATTGAGAATTTCGTTTATTTTTTATTTTATTTCCGAACCTGAAAGTGGTTAAAATTAAACATTTTAATTAAAAAGAAGATATAAATGCAGATGTCAGTTATCAACTTCTTGCTCCATTACTACTTAAACTTACCTGTGGATAACATGAATGAAAATGTTTGTAATAAATTAGAAAGTATTCCAATGTTGAATTGGTTGAAATTGGGAACAAATAGTAAACTTTATGCTTTTCGTCACTACTGCGTTTGACTATCTCCTCCTACCGTTTTATAAACATTAAATTTTTATCAAATAAATACTTATTATATCCTTTCCATTTTAAATAAAAATCTCTCATTTACCTTTCATTATTTTTTTAAAACTTGATAATATAAAAAGTAGACTAAAAAGTTATGTTCTTTTTTATCAACAAGTTTGAGCTCATCACCTATTGTATAGCCAATAACCAAGTCCCTATGAAACTTTTTTTAACTGCTTCTTAAGGATATAAATTTAAATCGTTGTTAATAAAATACTCACCAAACGTGAAAATCAGTCTTTGTTTGATTTCTTATATCATATTGTAGAGATTAAATATCTATAACTCGTCTTTTTTCATGAAAATAAAACACAAAGAATGTCTTTGAATTGTTAAAAAATTCATTTAAATTCCAATTTGTTAATAAAACCTATACCTGTGGTTGATTACCTCTATAATATTTTTTTCAACACCTAAATAAAAATGATATACTTTAAAAGTTCCAACTCATTATAATTTTAATGTGGTAGGCCAAATGGAGGATTTAACATGTTATAAATAGATTATCAAAATCTAATCATTGAAGTTTTACTAAACCGATTAAAAAAGTAATAAATTTTTGTGTGTATAAAAACTTAAAATTAAATAAAATTTATATAAGCATTAAGTATAAATTGCTATTAAATATTTGCAGTTTGATAGATGACTAACAATTTGTAAAAAGAAAATGATGTTGTACCTAATTAATAAATCAAAAATTGTAAAATATTAACTTAAAAAAATATTCCTACACATTTAATGTTTATAAACTTAGACATCAAAATTTCATATCCGATGGGTCATTATGGTAAACTAAAAGATTATTTTAATAATACTGGACAAATCAATGCGCTATTTATCGAAAACATTAATTTGTATCCCCGATAGATTATAGTGATATCAAGCCGACGCTTTAATATCTATACCCATTATTTCTAGAACTATGTCTCACTGGTGATCTTGATCTATATCTTCCTGATTCTACTTCATTAGGACGATATCTATCTCGCATTCTTGGTGACCTAGAACGATCATCTCTTCTTTTTCTTGATTCATAATCATCATATCGGTCATACCTACTAGACCTTGGAGCATCTGCGTAGTATCGCTCTCTAGTTGAAGTTTGACCATCTTCATAATGACGACTAAAACAATTAACTTATTTACTAAAACAAAAAGGTTAATTACCTTTTACTTCTACCTTCATAACTTTCATCTTCACTATCTTTTGAGTGTTTTTTACTTTTACTTTTCTTTTTTTCCTTTTTCTCTTTTTTTTTTTCCTTTAAATGAGCCAATTTAATAGGATTCTTTAATAACTTTTCTAAACTCTGTTTTTCCATTTTTTTAATCATAAACAAAGGATCATCTCTTATTTTATTTTGAGTATCTCTAATCGAATTAGCATTCGTTAAATCCAATGCTTTACCACTACTTAAACCTTCTCCACCTTCAATTAATTTATCTCCACTTAATAACTTATCAATCTTTTTATCCCCTAACAAATAACTTTCTTTTTCTTCTTGTTCCATCACTTGATGAATAGGTCCAGAAGCATACATCCATTCTAATTTATTGGAGCGTTTTCTAAATTAAAGTATTAGTACTTTATTAAATTTTAACTTAAAATAAGCTCTTACTTCAGTCCAGCTTGCTCTTGTAACTGTTCCATTTCTTCAATCTTTCTTTGTTCTTCAATCTCTTTTTTTATTTGTTCAATACGTTTTCCTTCATCTTCTGCTTTTTTTTCTTCAAGCCATACTTTCTCCATGTTATGCATCCGTTGTGGATGCCATGATTTTTTGAAATTCTAACATAAAAATTGGTTAGCTTGTGATTTGAAAGACTTTTTTGAAATTTTACTTACCAGATCGCCTCCTCCCATTGTTTGTTTTAATTTATTTTTTTAAAAGAATAAAGATGAGTTTCATGGCACTTTCTTTTTTTAGAGCGTTTCAGGTTGAGTGCAAAATTTCATGGATCAATAATAATTGGCAGGAAAATATCCATCCAATTACTTATTTGGAGCTAAGCTTGCATTTTATGCAATTTATCTAAGTTTAAGATTGAAGTTTTAGTTAACAAAAAACAAGTCATAAATTTAAAATTTTGGGTAGGCTTAAGAACTTGTTAAATTTTTACAAAAATTAGTTTAATAATCTTATAATTTTAAGTATCAAAAGTGAAAAAACTATTAAAATAAAATAAAATATTTTTATAATTATTGATGAAATATCTTAAATATTTTATAAATTATATTTAACTAACTAAAATTATTGTTTATGATAGTTTGTTTTATAAATAAATAGTTTTATATTTTTAAATTTAAATTATAGTAATAAATAAATGTTAAAAATTTATCTATATTTTAAAATTCGAATACAATTTTTGGTTTATATAAAAAAACTTGATCATTGTAAATATAATTAATAATAACTAAACTTGTGAGTTATTATTTTATCAATATTTAAAGTTTAAAAAACTTAATATAGCTATTATAAAACTTCTAAATTTTATTAAATTAAGTATTTAAACTTATATTTTTATATATTTTTATAAAATCAATAAAACTGTGAAAGTTGATACTTAGTGGTCGAAGTTAAAGGCTACTCTTGCTTAATTAACTTGCCTTGAGTCGAAGGGTCTTAGTTTATGTAACTAAGATAGACTTAACTTAATAGAAATAGTACGTAATAAGCTACGACTTATGTAAACAAATACAATGGAAGATGCTACTATAAAATCTATATAAGATGTTGTCAGAAAGACTTAGTGACTTTATTAATGATACGTTATCAGGGAGTAATCCAATTAAAAAGCCTCGAGTTATCATATTGAAGAATCTCTTTTATACTCCAACAGGTATGGATATCAAAACGAGAAGATAATATTGTTTGCAATATGAAGTTAGAAATTCTCGCAGCAAATCAAAATAAGGGACTCTGAATTGATTGTGTTTGAACTTGAGAATACAACAACTTAAGTGATTGTTGTGTTATAATCGATCTGAGAGCTAATAAACCAATATTTCACAAAGTGTTTCAAAAGTAATTTCCCTTTTAAACTAAAAAAAAATAATACAAAAATTAGTATCTATAATGACCATTTTGTACCATTATTTTAGTAGATTTGTTCAAAGAATATGATTACTTTTAAAACAAGCTTAGAAACTGCTGTCTAAAAAAAATTAGTTTTCAAGTTATTTAAAAAAGATCAAACTCATAGTTTAAAATAAAACAATTCAATTTCTATTGAAAATAAAAATAAAAATAAAAATAACAAAATAAAATATCTATAAAAAAAAGTTTTATAATAATAAAAGTAAATCAGGGTAAAGACAACAAAATTATGATATTGAATAATAGTTCTTTCAGGAATACTCAATTCCATTTCCCCCACCTTCTTCCTCTTCATTTCATTTCTAATGATTAATCAATTTCCAATGAACTTCATTTTGTCCTGCTTTTAAACAATCTTTTACCATAAAATCAATTGCATTACAAATACTTAATAATTTTTCTAGTTTTCCACTCTTAGATCTCCTTAATTCCACTTTATCTTTATCCAGTTGAATTTTTGTTTTAAATTCCATTGAATATCTAGTAATAAATCCAGATAAAAAAGATAATTCTCGATCTAAATCAATAACAAAAGGTGGATTAGGACCATGAAAACCAGAACTATGTAAAGGTGCAGAATATTCTTGTTGAACTGCTAATATTTCCGTTTCGGGTTCAGACTAAAGTAATAGTATTGAAATTAGTATCATTAAGATGGGAATTTATTCTTATTAAAAATGAATTACCGCTATATAATCAATAAAGTCCATTAAATTATTCATATTGTCCATAATAAACCCATTCATTTGGGCCATATATGGTTCTTTAACACCAAAATCAGCTAAATTAGCTAAACATTGTAAGGATTTAGCTAATAAAGTTAATGTTCGATGGGTTTTTGGATCAGGATGATCTAAATGAGAGTTAATTTTAATTTTAATTTTAAAAAAAAGAGTGAAAAGTAATTGGGAAAATAAAGTTTACCTTTAACTAATCCAAATAATTTAGGTGATAATACAGCAGGACAAAATAATCTTAGAAATAAGAAACCACTATATAAAAAGAAATTTATATTAATTTATATTATTAATTATTATTAATTATTATTTACCTAACACAAGTATATCTTGTCATTAATAATAATTCAGGTTGATTTTGATATTTTTGACCAATTCTTAATCTCAAATTAAAAAAGAATAATCTTAATTCTCTATAAACTTAAATTAAAATTCTATTATTTATCTCTAAATTAATTGTTTACCTAGGACATAGATGTTTTGATAATTGAATTGAATTCCATAACCTTTCACAATATGAAAATAAAATCTTCCATTGATTTTTAACATCTTCAGGTCGTTCTAATTTATTACTATCTACTTCACAAACAATTTTATTATTACAAACTTCTCGAATAATACCACCAATAGTATCTTCTAAATATTGTAATCCAACCATTTTCATATAAGCATCAATTGTCTTTGTTAAAATGGAATTCCCTCGAAATAATATATTAGCATCTTCAGTGTTATCAACTTCTTTATAAGCTAAATAATTTAATAATTCAATTGCTTTATTTTTACATGAATATATCTTTAAAAAGGTTTCACTTAACCAATCTAAATGTTGATTATTTAAAATTAAATCATAAATTAAATCTGATTTATAATCTAATATTAATTCTAATAAATTATAATATTCCCCACTTTTTAATATATAAACTTCATCATAACGTAATTTTAATCTTAAATCTCCATGATAATTAAAAGATATTGGTAAATTTAATTGATTATTACTATTATTATTCATTTGATTATTATTATTGTTATTATTATTACTATTATTACTATTATAAGTATTAATGTTATTATTATTACTTATATTATTATTATTATTATTATTATTATTATTATTATTATTATTATTACTATTATTATTATCTTTGGATGAAAATAATGTTTTTTTCTTATTACTTGGTTTATCTTTTAACTTATTATTATTAGGATTAGAATCTCCTTCCATTAAGGGATACCAACCTTCATAAAATTCACCAGGACGAATAGATTTAACTGGAATAAAAGAATGAGCTAAACCAACATTTTTAGAATATTTATGATGAGATATTAAATTAATTGTAATTCCATCTTTAAATCCTTGTAAATCTTCCATATGAAAATCCTCTCTCCAAAATGGATTATACGTTTTACTTTTAATACTAGTAAATCCAGTTAATTTATCATCAAAATAAATTTGACAATAAATAGATTCATTTGTTCTTAAATTTTTGCCATCTAAAATACGCAACCAAAAAGAACGATATACTCGATATAATTTAGGTAATGGTAATAATTTACCAAAGATTTCAGGTTGGGCAAAAGATTTTAATAAACAAATCCAGATATCTCGTTCCATAAAAGTTTCCACTTTAAAATAATAAGCTTCATCATCCGTAACATAAATTGAAAATGCACTCTTTTCATTAAAATAAGAATCATCTAATTTATTAATATTAAATCGATTCATTTCTTTAATATCAATTTTTAATAATAAATTTTTATCATTTTCAGTATATAATGATAAATATCCATATGAACTTAAATGTAGTAATATATTTTTCCAACTACCATATGTTGATGGATGATTAAATGTTAAATCTTTATTTTTATTATGTTTATATTCTATAATAATAATAATAAAATTGTTAATATATTATTATTATTATTATTGTTATTATATATATATTACCTCTTAAATAAGCTTTACCAACTTTAATAATTTGTTCTTCAATATTAAGTTTTATTAATGATGATCTAGTGGAACTTAAATCATCATAGGAATCTAATAAATTTAAATTGATTTTATTCATATCATTACTACTATTATTATGATGAGTAACTATCGTATTATTATTATTATTATTATTATTATTATTATTATTATTATTTTCATATTTATTATAGTTTATTGAATTATTGATATTATCTTCATTTGCTTTTTCATTTTCATTTTGTTTTGTTATTAATAACTAAAATAAAATAAAAATTAATAAATATTTTATTTTACTATTTAATATTTACTTTATAATTTTCTTCAGGTATATATTTTCTGAAACAATTCATCCATTTTTGCTTATTTATTGTAGTTTCATATTGTAAATATAATTCAAAATCACTAAATAATATTTTATTAATTATTATAAAATATATATTATATAAAACTTACTTATTATCATCAATCATTGATAATTTTAATATATGATTTTTAGTAGGATGATTATAATCTTCAATAATTGTATTAAATAAATGAATTGGTTCCTATAAATTAAATAAAAAATAATAATAAAAAATAATAATAAAAAATAATAATTAATAAAATAATAAAATAATAATTAATAAATTTACTTTTAACGTTTCATTATCTTGATGATCATATAAAATTAATTGAGATTTATGATTAATTTCAAAAAAACCTAATTTTGAAGAAGATGAATTATTTAAAAAATAAATTAAATAACCAAAGCATATTTGATCTTCTTCATTATTTATATCTTTCATTAAATTATTATCATTATGTATTAATCCTAACTCTTTTTTATATGTTTTAAATTCCGTCTAATTTAAAAAATTAAATAAAAAATAATTATTAATATATTATTATTATCATTATTATTATCATTATTATTATTATTATTATTATTATTATCTTATATTAATTTTTCTTACCGAAAATAATTCTTCTCCAATTTTATGATGAGTAGGTGGTATATCTAAATTAATAACTTCAGGAAACTAAAAATAATAAATTAAAAATATTATTATAATAATTAATAATTTAAATTACTGAATTTAAATTTTCTGCCATATTAGATAAAGTAGGCTCAGTTGATCTTAAAGTAGATAAACAATCGGAATGCCAACGAGTAAATCGTTCCATAAAACCAATTAGTTTAAAATACCACCATAATTCACTATTACTTTTTAATTGATTTAAATAATCAATCCAATTTAAATAACTTTGAACTTTATATAATTTTAGATTGTATAATTCATGACTTTCCTATTAATCAAAATAAAAATTAAATTAAATAAATGTTATATTACAATATAATTTTACTATAATAATGATAATAATAATAATTAACTTACTTCAACTAATTGAATAGCTAAACTTGGTTCCATATAACATTTTTTTAAACCAATAAAGGAACTTTTTTTTTGTAATAATTCATTACTTTGTCGTTGATATTTTTGCATTTTAACCTAATTTAAAAAAAAATTATTAATTTCATATTATATATTAAATTGATATTATTATGTTAATAAAATATATTATAATTGATTTGCTATTATAGTTGATAATTCCAACTTACTTCTAAATCCTCTTGAATTCTTGATTTCATACTTAATACTGGTACTAAAAAAAACAATATTATAGTTAATATTAAGTTATTAATAAAATTAATTTTATTCTATTTACTTATAACTTCTTGATCCATAACATTAAGTAAAGAAATATGAGTATTAAATATTAATTCAATTGATTTACTCATTTTATCTAATTTAATAAATAAATAAATAAATATTATTAATAAACAGAAATAATATTAATAAAGCGATAAGATAGATAGAGGTACTTACCAATTAATTGTTCATCAAATGAATCTTTATAAATACCTTCTCTTAACCCTCGAAATTTTTGTGTCATTAAATTAGTACGTTGTTGAAAAACTAAAAAATAAAATAAATATATTAATAAGCTGGACTCAAAACAACAGCAGATAATTAAAGACAATAAAAGACAATAATATTTAAAACATATATATCAATAATCTATATCAATTAGCATAATTAATATTTCTTACCTTTCATACTTTCAATAATCCCTCGATACGCTTTAACCCAAGAACTAATCTCTTGCCAATCTTTTAATATTGAAGATTGTACTTCAATTACAGATTGTCGAAATATTGGATGATCATTATATGCTTGTTTAATGTTTAAAGTGACCATTTAATATTAATAGTAACTATAATTATGATAAAGAGAGTGTAATATTTTTTATAAATATATGCTGTAATTATATTTTTATATAAATAAGATACAAATAAATAAGATTAAAGAAAGAATAAAGAGAATTTTATAAACTTTCTTTGATTTGTTTTTATTATTATTTTTACTTTGGAGTTAATACTTCCCCCTGAATCTTGGATTTTTCATTGATTTTTGGATTTAAAAATATACAAGTTATTTTTTAAGGGCTGGATTTACCATCTCCTTTTTTTGGCCTTTTTTTTAATGTGTTGGTTTTTAAAAGTGACTTTATTTTTTATACGTTTTAATGTAATAAATTTTTATTTAAAAAAGTCAATACACACTTAATTGGTTTTATTTTATTTTTTATTATAACAGTAATAAATTGAAGAATTAAAAAATAAAGTAAAATAATTATTTTATTTTGTTTATTTAGTATTAAGATTTAACAAATTTGAATAATAACTATTGAAAAGTGAGCAAACCTCAAAATAAAGGGGGTACTTTGATTTCAAGTGATAAAATAGGAGTTCTTAATTTTTAGAATTTTACGAATGGAATTTTACTAAGTTTGAAAATAATTAAAGTTATGAAACAAAAAAAAATTATATAAAATTTTGTCATAAAATGTGAGTTTCATAAAAACGGATTTATGCAAAATGTTACAAGAAATCATAAATTACATTATTTAAAATAATATAATATATAAATAAATTAAAAAAAATAGGGGATATAGAAATATTTTACATTTATCCTGTATATCGACTTTTTTTATAATAAACATTATTTTTAATTAACTTGTTTATGTATTAACTTTGAACTTTATTATTTTTAAACTACTATCATTTTTATTTATTTATTTTATAGTATTTAAACTAAAAAAATTAATAAACATTACCAAATATAGCAAAAGTTATAAAAAATACATCAGTTGAAATAAACCAGATAAAGTAACTCTTTATTGGTAATATTGATAATTTCAATAAAATAAAGAGATGTAACTCGAATTTACTAAAAACATTTTTATTACAAATTCAAAATTAGTTAAAATATTAGCCAAATCGCAAAGATGAGTAACTTTTTTTAAAAGAGAAGGTTTAAATAAAAATAAACTAAATAATTAATTCAAATGCCACTTCGAACCTTAACTCTTCTGTATCACTGACGTCTCTAATTTTAAATCCACTTGTCTCATTTTTTCTTCACTTTCTTTATCTCCCTTCATCCTCACTCCGTTTTCATCACTACCAATTATTGCTTCAATATCATTCCCATTATACTGCCCCATCTGCCTCTGCCTGCTTGACTTTTTCCTAACTGGTGTATTCTTTTTAATTATATGGGTTGCTGTTGCAATATTTGTTTTATAAACTGAGCTCCTCTTACTGAAGCCTTCATTTAACTTATCTGTGCCCATATCGTCATCAATCTCCGATTGCATTCGATTGATTTGGTGTTCATTATAAGTCTTTTCCTTTTTTTCTCTCTTTTTTCTTACAGGAACAACGATATGGGACTGGGTATGTGGGATCCTTGATGTTTTATCGTTAGAATGGGATGAGGGCAGCTCAGTAGAATATTTTTTATTATAGGGAAATGGCAGGGATTGTCTTTTGTTGTCCAAGGTTTGATGTGAAATACGGCGTGAGATCTTCAAATCTAAATCGGAGAGATCACTGGTTCTTCTAGGGTCTAGGGTGGTGCTCGTCCTCAGCTTTAATAGCTGCTCTTTATTTATGAAGGAGGATAGTGGTCGATCATCTTCATCTTCATTCTTCTTCAAAGGTCTTGTTTTCGTTTTTAGTTTCCTTTCTGGGTTTTTTTCTTGTATTTTTTCTTGTATTTTTTCAGTATTAGTTGGTATTTCTTTTAGATTCTCCTCTAAGTCATTATTTTTTATTTTATTTTCAGTTATTCTTCTTATCACGATGGGTGGCTCTGTGGGTGGAGGTGGTAGGGATATTGTTGGCTTGGGTGGTAGTATTTGATTGGCTTCATCTAAAGCAGGCGATGTAAAGCCATCATTATCGATGATTATTTCCTCTTCCATTGTTTCATTTGTTTCGCTCTCATCTCTTATTTCTGTTAAGTTAGTTTCATTTGATATTAATAACGATTCGCTTAAAATATCTTCATTTATCACCTCTTCTTCCATTTGATTTATTACTTGCTCACTTTGATTTATTTCTTTGTTACCTTTATCCTCTTCCTTACTCATTTTTTCGTCATTAATCATTAATAAAGGAGAGGTTAATGATTCCTTTATATTGCTTTTAGCTGTTAAATTCTTGATATAATTTTTTCCATTTACCCGTTTATTAATTTCTTCATTCAAATATCGATCTTCTTTGGATTCGTTTAAATCAAAATTCTGATAACTTTCGCCAAGCATATCTTCCGGTGTAAGTGCTGCTAACTCAGAGTCAATATCAATTGATAGTACTGAATTTTGATCTTCATAATCTAATGATTCAACTTCCCTTATTTGATTCCTAAATTTGCTAGCTTGTTCCCTTGTGAAACTTATGTATGGCTCCGCATCTAAATCTTCTGGCTGTAAATTGGCTAGCTCTGAATCAATATCTGGTAGATCTAAACCCGCTTCTGAATCTAAATCTAAATCTAATTCATCGTTTTCTTGATTGACATTTTCTTCTTTTTGTACGTTTGGCAAAGGAAGAGAAAAAGAGGATGAAGAGGGCGATAATGCTCTTGGTGATCCTGAGTTGATTTCCGGAGAAAACAAGCGACTCCTCAATTCAGCTCTAGAGTTATGATCCTTTGGCGAGCTTGACGGTAGTGAATTTAATGAGTGTACGCTTTTTGGAGAAATACTATGTTCGTTATTGCCTTGCGGCAGTCCTCTCAGCGAAGAAAATTTGGTATTACTTTTTTTATCTCCACTCAATGCTCCCCTATCCTCTATCATAATTGTTGGTTTATTACACGTTTCATTAACCACTGGCATTAAATTTAATAGTTCATTTTCAGCCAACCCAGAGTCCTCTTCTTCCTCTTCACAATTTAGCCATTCCTCCGAACTGCGTTCTATTGAACTCGAACGAGGCTGTTTTGGACTCGATTTTGAACTAAATTTGAATAAGTCACGTACAAAGTTATAAGAATCTGAACGTCGCTTCTCTTTGCCTTTTTTTGAGCCTATAGAATCCATCGACCGCCTTCCACTTTCATTAGCGGAGCTATACTCCAGCTCTGAAGTGGCACTCGAGGTCAGAGAAGTAGTTGAGGCATGTCTTGGTGAATATGGGCAAGTTTCTAACAACGCTTGAGAAGCGTTTTTTTTGAACCAGTTTAATACTTTATCCAAATGCTTCACCCTACCCTCCAGTGTATCTTTATCTGTCTGTAGTTGCCCAACCAAAGTGTCTTTGGTTTGTACCACTTTTTTCAAGGCGTCCACACTTAGTTTGCAATGCAATAATTCTCGTTTGAAGTGCTTATTTTGCTCAGTTAGGTAATAATTTTCAATTTCTACCTTTTCTAAGGATACCTGGTTTGGTAAAACCTCCGGTAAAGCATTATCCGATGAAGCGTTGGATAATACAGAGTTAGGACTCTTTAATGGAGATGGTAGAGATCTTGCCGGTGATAAAGGTGAAGATATCTGGGGGTTAGTCGGTGAATTTATTGGTGATGTGATTAAGTTGGTACTGTCTCGATTGATATCTTCATTTAGTAATGTTTTTAACTGTTTTTCAAATTGAGGGTCAAATGTCTTTGAATTATCTTTCTTTTTGTCTTTTCCTATACCCATTTTAAGCTTTGACATCTTAAAGGTCATCTTCAAATTCTTATATAAGGCTAAAATGGAAGTGAGTAGTGTTATATAGAGATGTAGTTAAAGTTACCTGAGTGAAAAGATGAAAAAGGCTGACTGAATTAATTAGTAAAAATGAACTCTTGCCTTTCTTGGTTTAAATTGAAAATGAACTAAACTGTTGAAGTTTGTTAAAAATGATTGGCTTAGCCCGATCATTAGTGATTGAATTATCTTTATCGTTTTGGTGGATTTTCGTTTACTGGTTAGGTGTTTTTTGAAAATTATAAATGGCATAAAATTTCAACATTTTGAACCTTTAAATGTTTAAAGCTTAAAATTTTAATATTTGTATAACACTTTTAAGAGCCATATCGGGGTGTTTTTTTTGGTTTCATTACTTTTTTCATCTTTTAAGCGCTAATTGAGTGGAAAAGCTATCAGTAAAATTCTTAAACAAAAAAATACATCCCCACATACTTTCACCGTTTCTACTTGAGTTTTTAAAATCAAAAATAATTAGTAACTAGTTTATTAAAATGTAAATGTATTGTTTTCTTAAAACAAACTAGTCATTTAAGCCTAAGTCTTTTGGAAAAATATTAATTGTAGAATATTTTGGGAGGACACCTCTATTCATTATCAATGATAATAAATAAAAATGCCTTTATTCTAATACATCATCTATTTTATTATTTTTCTCTTTAGCAAAGCTTTTAAGAAAAGAAGCGTAAACCTTTACACATTTGCTAAATAATTTATTTTTAATTATATGCTTATAACCTATAGTGTATTAAATAATAATAATAAAATAAAATACAACATCCTGAAAAATCGTCATTAATTATTATAAGTCAGGCTAGATTTTGAGCTATTTTTTTAACGAAAATAAATACAAAAAATTGTTATTTTATAATTATGTATTAAAACATTTTTATATACTACGTTAAAATTTAAAAAGCTGTTTTTGATTTATCCTTTTTAAATGTTAAATTTTAACGTGTTTAGCGTTGTACACTATTATAAAAAAGTTTTTTGAATATAAATTAAGATGATTTTTTGGTTTTGTCTAATTAATAATCATTTATATAATACAAAATTATAACAAACTATTACCAAACATAAGATGTTTTTTTAAACTAGTTCTATATCTGAATTTAAGGTTTTGATCATTTTTATACAATATAAAATTCAAAAAACAGTAGCTAAATTTTTAACAAAAACATATAAGATGAATTTTCAGCATAGAAAAAAACTACTAAAAGCATATAGATAGCCTTTGAGAGGGATAAATTGCTTTTAATACTCCCCAGGTGGTAGGGACTTGTTATGACTATTGTACTATTTAGCCATTTTAAGTTCTGATTATTTTATGAATTTTTTTCTGAAATTTGCAATTCAGTTATAAATTATTTTCATTTTATTGTGTCTTAAAATTTTCGTCATTTTAATAAACTCAATTTTTTTATTTACTTTAGCTTTAGATCAACAAATACTTTTTAAATGATGAGTACAACTAATAACCATGAAGTTTTAGATGGATCCAATAAAAATGTCGATATATGGTCTTCAATTTTAGACTCGGTTGCCCTTACTAAAATAACTCCGGTTAAAAATGTGTTCTTGTTAGGTAATATAATTTACATTTATAACTGCTTAACAGCTTTAAATGAGTATTCAATTGTTATTAATGATGATCGCTTATGAGATTTTTAATGACTTTAGCCACTTGATTTAAATTGATACATAGTGAATAAAGTTATTTACATATAATTAAATAGGAGAACCAAACTCCGGAAAAACCACCTTTTTGAATTTTATGAAACATGAAAGCCGAGTAAGAGATAAACCTGTTACTAAAGGAGATCAGATTTTAAGTACATATGAAGATGCCCCAGCTACCACCTCTGAAGAAGAATTTTTTAAATATTTAGATAAAAACCCAGCATCAACAAAATTGGCATATACACACTCATTTGTTGAACTAAAAGATGAAGAGTCAGATGGTAATTGATTATTTGAACCAAAATTTATAATAATTAATTTTAAAAGATACAATGGCGAGATTAAATTTATATCAGCTATCAGAACATGACCCCAAGTTACATGAACTTGTCAATTTAAGCTTAAATTATCATACGTATAAAGATTCTATTGCTTTGATCTTCTTGGACTGGTCAAAGCCTTGGGAGTTTATAAATCAACTTATTAAATGGTTAAGGGTTTTAGAGATAGCCTATTATAATGCTTTAGACCACGGAGGTGATCCTCGTACTATAAATGATCCAAATAGATGGACTCAAGGAATTGCACATTTGGATGAATTAAAAGAAAGATGTAATTTAATTATTATTTTTAAATGAAATCTCCATTTATTTATTCATCTAGTGGAGCTATTTTTAAGCGAATCAAAAGAACAAAGTAAAAACCCCCAACCTGATAATGGAGAGGAAAGTAATGATACAAAAGCTAATAATGGCTCTTTAATTCCCGAAGGATGCCTTACTAGGAACCTTGGACTTCCGATTTTTATAGTTTGCACAAAGGTATTTATATACATATAATAGTATTATTTATTGATTTCAATAGTCAGATAAAATTAAACAAGTGGTCCGAGATGCTGAGTTAAGCGAGAGACATTTTGATTTTATTCAACATTCACTCAGAGCTGTTGGATTGATGTGTAATATTAGTCTTAATTGTTTTAATTTTTAAGTTGACCTTTTTAGATGGTGCTAGTTTAATTTATACATCTACTCTTCGCCCAGATTCCTTTTCGTTGTTGAGAAATTATCTTTTATATCGCTTGTTTTCTGTAACAATATCCAATACAAATCAAAGTACAGATACTACTAATACTCAAGCACCTTCTACTTCCATCCTTCCATCCTATTTAAACCATTTCAAAGTAAAAGGACGTTTTATGGAAAGAGAAAGGATATTTATACCAAGTGGATGGGATTCGTATAATAAAATTCGAATCTTGGATTCTAACTTTGACTGCGAAGCAGTTCAAGAGGGGACTGCGATTGACCTTTACAGTGAACTTTCATCACATCTTGCAGCTCATCATTTAGCTAAAGTGAAAAAAGAGGAGGATGAAGAAGAAGTTATGTCCTTTAATGAAGCTTTTTCATCAATGATACCACTTCCCTTTTCATCAAAAAATGTAAGCTTGATATATTGATAAAGATTGACTTAACTCTTTTTTAGAAAGATTTGGAAACTTCTTATATTATTCCAGAACCTGAGCAACAATTTTTAGCTGCTCATTACGCTATGTTTCAAGGACTTGATTCTTCTAATTTTTTCAAAAGTCAAATGCCATACGTTGGTACCGTAGGAATGGTTGGAAAAGGCGAGCATACTGTAAGTATTAGTTCAAATTATTTATGCAATTATTAACATCTATTTAGAATACCACCGAGTCAAAAGTAAGGATATCATTTTTTTATAATCAATACAATCAAAACTTAAAATCTAAATAATGTAAAATTTAAAATTTATTCTTTTAGGTTGATACAAGTACAACAGAAAGCGCAGCATCTGGGAATTCCTTCTTCAAAATGTTAGCTATGAAAGATAGTTCTAATAATTAAAAAAGTTGGCATCTATAACTTGGTATATATTTTATTGGATGTGTGATATTTTGATTCATAAAAACTAATTATATAAAGTGGGGTATATAAAATCAGTAACTTAGTTTCTTTTTTTTTTGTAATAAGTTTAAACTATTTTCATAATTGTTCATAAAGTCTTGTATATTATCTAAGCTTTAATTATTTAATTATAAATTAATATATTAATATAGTTTTAGTAATCTTCACTAATAAATATTGTATCAAGTAATTCTTATAACGGGAACATATTCCCTGTTCAGTATGTCCATTTTAATGCAGGCCAAAATTTGAAAAATTTATTAGTTAAATTTATAATGAAAAAACATGACCACATTTTGAAGGAGGTGTTTCTGAATATGAAAAGCATCATTTTAATTAACATGCTCTATAAATAAACTTCTTAATAGTAACTGTAATCGAATTTATCGAATCTCACTCAGTAGAGACCTTTCAAAAAATTAATGGTGGCTATTAAAAGTGATACATGATTTAAGTTGTAAATTAGACTTAAACAGGAGTAGAATTTTAATTGCAAAATATTTGAGAGTTAAAATCGTTTGTCGTAATTAGTCCGGTTTTAAATTATTAAAAAATCCAAGTTCTATTTTTAAAAACTTTTATTTTTTAAAATGTATTTGAAAGACCAAATTAACGAAAGAAAAGTCAATGAGATAATAACAATAAATAAGTAATTAACTTCAAATATAAAAATGTTTAAATTTATTGATTCATATTAGCTTCGATTGTTTATTTAAAAGAGAGTTGGCAGCAATAAAATTCAATTTTGAAAAGGTCCATTTGGAAGATATATTGATTAAAGTCAATGAATTAAAAGTAAGTCCTATGATACTAATGCCAGTTATTTTTTTAATGTTAATATTGTATTTAGCAATTAAACCATCCAATATTCAATCAAATAATTGATATTATTGTTTGTAAACAAAGTAATCTATTAAACCAATTTTATTATGTTTAATTTAACCTTTATCTGTAGATAACCAAATAATAATTATACAAGAGTATAACAATTGTAACGAGGAGAATATTAAAAAAGAAAATTTAATATTGATTAATAATGAAATTGAAGAAGAAGAGTTTAAAAAGATACAACTATTATTTTTTCAATTAATTAATGGCATTTCATATTTAAAAAATATTAGTACTATTTCCTTTATCGGTAATTTGAATCCTAAAACAATTCATCAATACAAACTAAATGTCATAAATAATAACGATGATAGCGAGGTAATCTAATAATAACATAATGTTTGTATTTGTTAAATATATTTATTTAAGTAGTATTTAATTAAATTGCCCTATTTTTATTTAAGCTATTTATCTAATAATGGATTGTTATTTAACTATGAATATATGTAATTAAATTTATTAAATGTAACTAAAAGCTGACTAACAATTAAATAGAGACTTGTATTATTGTTCACCAGAATATTTAATAAGTATATTAAGAGAAGAAAAGACTATTATATTAGATGAAAGGGTAATATATTATATAATATTATCATGTTTAGAACTAACTAATAAATAAATAGAGTGATTTATGGAGTATAGCTATAGTTATAGTTGAAAAGATATTGAGAAAGGAAAAGATTATTCAAGACTATCTAATCTATCATAAAAATCAATCAATTACTACTGTCCAAGAATATTTTGTACAATTATTAAATTTATTAAAAGATAAAGAGGAATATCAATTATTTATACAATTTATTGAAAATAAAATAACAAATATAAATAATGAAAAGAATAAGTTATTGGATTTTTGGTTAATTATTAAACCGTTACTGAATTTAAATGTCAATCATCGTACTTCAATTAACCAGTTAATGACATTCAATTGTTTTTCAAACTTCAGGTTAAAGTTGTTACAATTTGATTTGTATTGTAATGAAATTGAGTATTATCAAAATAACGGATTAAGTAAGGACTACAATACCAATTTAATAGCATTAAGTGAAGTTTATTATTTATTTAAAATTAATAATAATGACAATAATAATAGTAATTATAATAATTCAATTGAAGACAAAATACAATATTACACAACAAATAATAATGAAATGAATAGTAAAGAGTATAGGATTATACAATTAGTTAATAAGGAAATTGTCATAAACAATGATGATAATGATAATTACAAAAAGAATGATTTTTTATTCTTTAAGTTAAACACAACATTTGATATCAATAGTATTAATTCAAGAACCTTAATAAAATATAAAAAGTTAATATTAGAATATCCAAAGAGTGCGTCAATAATTAAACAAGAGTATTACAATAACAATCAACAGGAAGAGTTAATTAAAAAATATTACTGTGGAAGATTATGGGCCAGTTTATTAAATATTAACAAGGATTTTGAAATGGAATATTCTAATTTAATAAAATATTTACCCTTTCTAGAAGAAAAGCAAATTTTAATGGATCTACCAAGATGCCATAATTATCATGCTTTGTTAAACTCAAGGCTTGGTCAATTGAAATTAAAATCTATTATCAAGTCTTTCTTATTCAATAATCCTAATTTCGTTTATTGGCAAGGTAATATTAATAACAATACTATGATGTGAATAATCTTATTTACTATTTATATAGGTTTAGATTCAATTGCAGCTACATTTTTAACTATTAATTATATGAAAGAAGCAATAAGTTATAAGAGTATGGAGCAATTTATTAAAAAGTATTTAAGCAATTTATTTTTAAAAGAAAACAATCAAATATTGAACGAAAAAATGGATCAGATGGAATTATTATTGAAATATTTGGATCCTACTTTAGCTAATCATCTATCCCATATTGAATTAGAGCCTAAATTTTATTCGGTTTCCTGGTTTCTTACCCTATTTACTCGTAAATCTTATTATTATTACTATTGTTATACATATTAATAATTTAATAATTTGTTTAGATGTATTTCCGTTTGATAAGATTTATCAATTGATTAATAATATCTTAAAATATGAGCCAGAATATACAATCTATTTAGCCAGTACAATATTAATTTATTATAAAAAGAAGCTATTAAAGAAGAACTTTAATGAAGCAATTCATTTATTTTCTAATAATTTGAAGGACTTAAATTTAAGTTGGATATTGACTCAGTCTACGTATTATTATGATAAGTATTTGATTACGTTTCATAATAATATTCAATATCAAAATCAATTTTCACCTTTTAATCCAGAACTACCTTTCTTAGATTTATCTGATTTAATCCTTCCAACTATCAATAATAGTAACATTTCACAATTAGAATATCTATTACTTGATTGTAATAAAAGTGTTGCATTGAACAAAGATAAGGAAATAACGATTGAGCAACCTGTACATTATAAGAATAGCATTATTTATGATCCAGAGGATGATTTAATTAGTCTAATTAAGTTTTTAAGTTTTAAAAGTAAACTTAAGACTGTTATTTTAAGTAATGATTTGGAATATTCTACTAATTTAATTCATCATTTAATTAAACACCAAGTACCTTTCGTTGGTTTGCCTTTAGCCTTACCTCAAAATTGTAATTGTAATCCTGGCTTCATTGGAGGTTCTGGGGCTAAAAAGGAAAAGTCGAATGGCTTCAAATCCTTATTTTGTACCTGCTAAAAATGAAAAATAAAAATTTATCATGTTTGTTATTTATTTTAGATTTTAAATAGCATGTCTTTTAAATTTCGAGCTATATATGAGGTGAACAAATGATCAAAACAAGAAACAGAGTTCAAAGTATTTTCGATTGGTTCTTTATCTTTAATATACTTATCGTATATCTAAATATTTTTAGGGGTTTGAATCTAAATTCACGTCGCCTCGCTTACCATTTTGACTGATGCCTTATTCACTCAAATTCAGTTGGTTAATTCCTTCTTACTACTAACTTTTTACTTGCTTTTTCAACAATTGAGTCATCCTAGTTTAGCTATATTAGACTTGTTTTTACCTCTGAGTACTTATTTTTCATTATAGCCTTTTTTTAATGTTTTTTGGCTGAATCTAAATTTCATTTGCTTCTCCTAACAGTTTCACTTTTGGTTGTGATCTTTGGCTCCTAGCGATATTTTGGATCAAGCCTTTTAAAAATCATCATTAGTCCCCCTTTCTGTAATCCTCTTAACCTTTTCTTTAAATTGTTTAAATAAGAATCTTCTCTAAATCTAAGTCTTTTGAATCATCTTTATCTTCATATTGAAATTATTGTTATTATTATATTTACAGACATCTTGTTTGTAGAGGTATTTAATATGCAGGCTTGGTTTGAAATAATTTACTGAATTGATGGTTTACTGCTAATAATACTAACTATATACTTTTATTTTAAAAAATATTATCATTATGCTTCTTTTTTTTTCTTCATAATATTTAACAAAAAAGATTAAATTAGCATTATCATGTCAGAGTTGATGGGCAAACTGACTGTATTTTTAGTTACATATCATATTTTTCAGTTAATAAGTTATGACCTTATCAATGTTCAATCGCTTTCATTTAGTTGTCATAGCCATAATATAGCTATTGTTTTATTTGTAAGTTAAAAATAAAACTTAAATAAATACACTAGTTTTATTTTTTTATTTAAGTTACAAAACAATGATGCTTTTATATAGTTAAATCTGTATTTTATTTTATTGAAATTATTAATATTACTAATAACGATTTATTTATTAATTCAATCATTAAACCTCCTTAAACTTACAAACATTCTTTTCTTTGGAAAATTATTTCATCCCAAGCCAACCAATCATTTCTCTCTGGAATGCCCGCAGTAATTTTCAAAGAAACCATATAAAAGACTAATTTACTAATTGTTTTCTATTTCAAAGCCAAAAAAAATGAATAACCTTACCACCACTCAATCCCCCCACGGCGCTTTATTCACTTGTCTGACTTGTCAAGTAGCTTTCCATGATGCCGACCGCCAGCGCAGCCATTACCACAGTGACTGGCATCGATATAATTTAAAACGTAAGGTGGCTGAGTTACCTCCAGTAAGCGCAGATGCGTTTGCAACAAAGGTTTTAGGTATGTAAAAAATAGCAGTTTTATTTTTTATCCTTTATAACTATATGGGGCTTTTAAATTAACGTATTTATTGTAGAAAAAAAGAACCAGTTAGATGAAGAGAATGAAGTCAGTGGTTCAATGTACTGCTTAGCTTGCCGGTAATAAGCGTTTTATCTGATTAAGATTAGTGTTAACTTTTTGTTTTAGCAAGGACTTTGGAACTGAGAACGCTTATAACAACCATATACAGTCTAAGAAACACAAAGAGAATGAAACCAAATTTAGTAAGTGGATATGGAAGGTATTAGCGATAAATATTAAACATTTGCTTTTAGATCAGAAGCCTATTGAAAGTATAAAGAAGGAAGCTGAAGAAAACGAAGCTGAGAATGGTGATAAAGAAAAAGAAGAAGACTTAGACGACGAAGAGAAGTTACTTAAGCTTATTGACGATAAAATTAAGCGAGCCGTTAGATTATCTGAGGTAGACTGTATCTTTTGTAACCATAAATCAGAAGATTTTGAAGGGTAAGTTAATATTTCGTACAAATAGATGACAGCTAATAGTTATTTTTATATAATAGTAATATGGAGCACATGTCGATAGCACACAGCTTCTTTGTTCCAGATATTGAGTATTTGGTGGACCTTAAAGGGTTGATCAAATATTTGGGTGAGAAGGTATCGATTGCCAATGTCTGTTTGTACTGTAATGGTAAGGGAAGAGAACTTAAAAGTTTGGAAGCAGTCAGAGGCCATATGGTAAGTTATTAATAGTAATAAAATAATAATGTATTAATAGCCTTTTGTAGATTTCTAAAGGACATACAAAGATTGCATATGATTTAGAAATGGATATTTTAGAAATATCGGATTATTATGATTTCTCTAAGTCTTATAATGATGCTGATCAAGTTGATCCAGATGCTGAATTAAGTGTCAAACCTGCTACTGGAGGGTATTTTATAATATATTTTATATAGCGAATAAACTAATAAGATTGTTTTGTAGTGTTGAATTGACTGAGAATGAAATGGAATTGATCTTACCCAGCGGAGCTCGAATTGGTCATCGATCAATGGCTCGTTACTATAAGCAATACATTCGACCAATTGATGAGCAAGAGGAAAGAGGCATGAGACGCTTGATTGAGAATGGTACTAAACATACTAATCAACCAATCTACGAAGCCAGAGGACGTCGATTCCTTATTACCAATGGAGAAAAGGATAAATTTAATAATAAGCAGATGTTTAAGGATAAAAAATTACATGATCATTATACCACAAGGGTTGGGATCAATGCTAACAAACTTCAACGTCATTTCAGAGAACAAATATTATAGAGGATTCACTTTTTGCTTATTAAAATTTATATTATATGATCATGTTTTACATTTTTAATTCTTATTATGTTATTAAGTAGTTGTTACTAAAAGGGCATTAAGCATAGCAATCATCAAAACTATAGGCCTACAGGGCACTTCAAATCCCGTTACCAATTGACAAAAAGATAAATTTAGTAAAACAGATTTTTTAGGCTAAGAAATTATATAAGTACTACCCACAGGGTTGGAATTATTCTTGTAAAGCTTTGATATCATTTCAAAGGTCTGATATTATATGGGCTTAGTTTATAAGTTTACACTCAAATAGATATGGTAATTATCTTTAATTATAAAACGCTCATTATGAAATAGTTATTAATAAAAAAATAGACTAGAATATATCAATAGGGGTTTCAATCTTTAATAGAGCACCAATCAATTTCTTGTTTGTTATGTTTTTTAAGGTATTCGTTTGCCAATTGAAAATGATTGCAGTTGAAAAAACCTCGACTGGCTGATAATGGGGAAGGATGGACGCCATTTAAAATTAAATGTTTATTCTAATAAAATGGCAAAATCAAATAAATATATTAAATTACATTGTGTTAATAAATTTAATCTTTACCTTATCTACCACCTTACCCTTCTTTTGAGCATAAGAGCCCCAGAAGATAAACACCAAATTGTGGTTGTTTTTATTCAAATAGTTGATAATCGCATCTATTTATAAATTAACAATTTTATAACCATGACAATTTTTATCTTACCTGTAAACATCTCCCATCCCTTGCCAGCATGAGAGTTAGCATTATGAGCTTGCACTGTTAAAGCAGCATTCAATAATAATACCCCTTGATTTGCCCACGCCTCTAGATAACTGGAAAGGGAAATTAATTAATAATACAATGTCACATACTCAACTTACCCATGTTTAGGAATAACAAAATTGGGATACTCATTCTTTATCTCTTTATAAATGTTTTTTAAGGAGGGTGGGATAATGATGCCTTTATTGACACTGAAACATAAGCCTGATATTATATTAGTAAATTAAACTTAATTTTATTCTCTTTTTTATTACCATGCGCTTGATTATCATTATGATAAGGATCTGATTTATAAAAAAACATTAATGGCTCATTTTCTTGTTAATAACATGATATTTTCGCCTACCTTGGCCAATAACTACCACTTTCACTTGCTCCAATGGTGTAAATCGGCTCCATGAATATATTTGACCTTCTATATTATAATACGTTAACAATTTATGATATACCTATTAGTAAATGATTTACCTGGTGGAAATATTTTTTTACCATTCTTCTTTTCATCTAATAGGAATTGCTTTAGCTGATAATATTAATTTTCAAGTGTTTGCTCTTATTGATATCATTACTTTCAAAAAATAAGGCTTTTGAATCTCTTTGGTCAGCACTTTAAGCCAACTTGGTTCCATTGTTGTTAACTCTAGCTGTAATAAATCTTTGACTTCATCAGGGAGTTGAGCTATGAAAAAATTAGTATTTTCTAAATTGGCGCTATTTCTTGTTACTTTCTAACACATTGTCTTCTTCTTTTGTATTAATTAACTGTTCTATAAGATTGACATTAAAATTGATCTTTTTTATAATATTTTTTTTTTTTATTTACCCCCATTTCCTTCTTTAGTATCACTTTTACCACCCTTTACACCAATTTTGTTTTCTTTATCTTCGCTCTTACTTTCATTCACTTTGTCATCTGTTCGATTGATGTTAATACTTAACTTATAATATGATCGATACATTACTCTTTTTTGCCTTAGGTATCCGAGTAAAAAAGGATTCGATAGGTGCTTGACGTTTTTCCATTACTTTTTATTTATTTATTATAATAAAAACAAAAAATGAATTTTGAATTTTCCAATTGAATTTGTAATCAATTTTCATTAGCAAATTGAATTTGAAGTTTAAGTTATATGGTTTAAGATAATAATACATTTAATAAACACACATATAATATTATTATCAAGCGTTAGCATTTTACTATGCAATGAAAAGATAGTATTGTATTACAGTAAAAATGAAAATAATATAGGTCTTTATTCAACTTAAGTATTTTTCATACCAATCGTACTTTAAAATTAAAATTAAAATAACCTTAAATTAAAATATAAAATAAAATTATTATTGAGGGATAAACAAATAAAAAAGTGCAATTTATCAACACTTTTGTTGATATTACAAGAACACTTTTATTTATTTATATATTTACTCTGTTGATAAGATATATTAATGTTACTTATAAACATATATTATTCATTAATTAAATTACAGCAAAATAAAACATTTGAGGATGTCTTTTTTGGTTTCATTTATTTGTTCATCCTTTATGTAACGAAAATGTTAGACAATTTGTAAGCTAAATTTGTTAAAGTGAATATATTCAACTATTGAATAAAAATTTAAAAACATTTAATAATCTATTTTAATATATTTAATAGCCAAATGTTAAGAGCTTTATGAAAGTAGCGTGCATTGTCAAGTTGCTCAAAAAAATTAATCTAAACGTAATATGGATATTTACAAAATATTATATTCATTTATTTTTTTTACACATAAAACCGTTTGATCGTTAGTATGTGTTGTAAATAAGCAAAGACTGTTAATGTTTCTATAAAAATAAATCGACTTTTTAACAATCATTTATACTTTTAGCCAATATTAAGCTTATCTATTTCGACTTTTTTGTTACCGTAACTCATAATACTGTTTTATTTATCTACTAAATAACGTTCTCCTTACTTTTTGTGTTGAATAAAAAAAACTATCTAACAAAAAAGAATGAAATATAGTTACAATACATCTATCATGACTCCTTAAAAATCCACATGAAAATGTTAATAAAAGGCCTATCAAAGCTTTTATTTTATAAATAACCTCAATATATTTTAGTTTTATTGAAAAAGTTAAAACTAATCTCCTTAATCGAAGAGACCGAAGCCCATATCCTAAAAAAATTAACACAAATCAAGACTAAAAAAATATAAACTTACACCATCAGATTCTTCTTCTTCTTCAACCTTTTCTTCGGCCTTTGGAGCAGCAGCAGCAGCACCACCAGCAGCAGCACCGGAGGAAGCAGCACCACCAGCTGAGGCTGAACCAACGGAAGCAAGTTTTGGAAGACCTTCAGCAATGAGAGCATTGACGTCTTTACCTTCTAATTGGGTAAGAAGGGCAGTGAGACGTTCTTCTTCAGCATCGATACCGACGGAAGAGAGGACAGTCTTGATGTCAGCAGCAGTTGGGGCAGTGTTACCACCGAGTTGGAGAAGAAGGTAAGCAGCAATATAACGCATTTTTACTATAATTGGAAGTTAGTCTTTGGTCAATGGTAAGGATTGAATCTTTTTTAAAAAGTTGTTATGCATTTGTTGTAAAGATTAAGGGTAGCATCCATCCCAATATCTGTTAGTTGTTGTTATGTTATGTTGGAAGTTGTCATAGGTTGTCATGTTGTTTTAGTATCTATTGTATAAACCTACCTTATTGAAAAAGAAAGGGATACTAAAAAAATTAGATCAAATAAATACTTACATGTTAGTGGTCGAATAAAACGTTTTCTCGTAAAGTAATTTAACTCTTGTAGAGGACAATACGCTCAAAACGCGATTACTTAAGTAAGAAGGTTTTTTATACTCGCTTTTTGCTATTATTTCTATCGATTTCGGTGCGTAGCCCGAGATTATTACTTCGGGTCCATTTATTGGCTAATTTTTTTAACTCGTTTTTATTTTTAAAATTTCAAATTTGAAATGGTATAAATATACTTTGAAAATTATTTTATTTTAAAACGTTAATAGCATAAAATGAAATTATAATGTTAAAGCTATAATAAAATAATTTAATAACATATTATGATATAGCTATATAAGTTTGATTGTAGTCTTTACTTCTATTTTTTGAAAAATTACTTAAAATTGCAACAATGTTTAAACAATTATAATTATTCATTTATTTTTAAATTATACAATTGAACTAAATTAGTAGCTATAGATTAGACATGCTTTATAAATGTTTAATCCACTTACACTAATTTGTTTATTTAAATCATTATACTTTTTAAATTGACATAAATTATAATAGTAAGTACTTTGAACCCATTTTTATTCCTTTAAAATTCTAACATTTATAAAATCAATAGTAATCAACATAAAAATTTATATCATAAAATAGTAATCGTTAATTTTTGTATTAAAATTGAGTTAATTTTGAGTTTCTACTCAATGAAAGTAACCAGTTTAATTCTAAAACTCATTACATTGTTTGTCTCACTAATTCCATAATCTTATAGCCATTAGTTAATGGGTTATCCATTTCTTTTTTAGTTTTAGTAATAACTAATACATAACGTACACTTTCAATTTGATCCTAATTAATAAACATAAACCATTTATACTTTGAAGATTAAATTAAAAATAAAAGTACCTCTTTACCAAATACAATTTCCTTTGATTTTTTGTTACGGAATAACACAACTTCTTGAGTGTCGAATGATATTATGATCACTGGAAGATCATCGTTATCTTCTAATATTTTAATTGAATGTACCTATAAACCCTATAAACATATATTTAAAAAAAAAAAGAAACTAAACTTACTTCAACCCTTCTAAGGTCTAATATTTTAGCATCTGATACTAATCCTTGTTGAATTTGAGAATCAAAGGTAGCTTTCAAAACATTAAATGACTAAAATAAATTAATAAATAAATAGTACAATAACAACTAGACTACTTACAGCTTCAGAACACCATTGTTTTAAAGCTAATTGATCTCCATTTGAATAAGCATCTAAAAATTCAGGAATGATATATTCTCTACAATCCTTTAAGAAAGATTCAATAGTAAATGTTGGATCAACAGTGAATCGAATGATATTAATTGCTTTAGCTTGTTCAGATTCAGCAAATAAACCAGACATCTTTTCAGTAATTGCGTCTTTAATATCTCTAGTATAACTTACAAATGAATTGTCACTTTCATCAAAGTTCTTTTTCATTTTAAATAATCCTATCATTATAAATAAAAGTTGATTTTAGCTATAATAATAAATTTACCTTGTACTAAGCTAGAATCCTCTTTAAACTTACTCCAAGACTCTTTCCAAGCAGAATCTTTATGTAAAGTAACATTACTTCCTGCATTAGGATCCTCTTGAACCAATTTAGCATTAGCTTCTTGTTCTTTAATCCTTTGATGCAATTTTTGTCTAATAACTTCTCTACTTTCTTTATCTTTAAAACCTCCATACCTACTTGCGTCTTCTGAAAAGCTTTCCACTTCTTCTTTTACTGCTTTATAAGCTGCTGTTTTTCTTATTGGCTCAGTAGTTTTATTGATCGCATCTGCTACTTTGGCCATCTATTATACTATTTAATACTGTTATTATTAAAAGTAGAAAAGTTACCCTTTCACGGTATGCTTTGACATATTCACTTTCGTTTAATTCTTTCAATACTTCATCAACGGATTTACCGACCGAATCAGCATACTTTTTAACTTCTACTAAAGCTTCTCCTATCTTTTTAGTTGCTGCACTTTCACTTACATCACTCTAAAATTAATTTGAGTTTTAAAGGTACTCAAATAAATAAAACTAGTTTACCTTTGCTTTAGAGAAAGCCTCTTTAGCCTTACGTAAAGCTTCTGAGTCACCAATCTGTTGAGTAGTGTCTTGAATTTGCTGTACGTTTTTATTGAGCTCTTTATCCTCCTTTATTTGCTTTTTGACGGAGTTTATAAAAGCACCAACAAAACTTTTATCGTTAATCAAAGCTTGGTGGCTTGTGGTGAATTGTCGTCCAGCTCTTACAATTGCTGCGTTTAATGGTACTCTATTTTTTAATTTAAATCCTTGGCTGATTAGTCTATACATCTTGTGCTTTCTATTATTATTAAAAATTAGCTTCTTTTAAAAAGGATTATAGTTTTTTTTTCAAAAACTATCTGATAAAATAGCAATTTCTATTAAGCCAATAAAATCGAATCAAATTTATTAGCTAGGAAAAAGCTTAATTATTATTCGAAAATTTGGTTGTTGAAATTTATTAATTTCGATAATTGTGCTTCACTCACAAGTTAGAGAATAACAATGTTAGAAATTTATAGTAAATTCTAGATACTTAAAATGAATAAAAATGTCAAAAAAAGCTCCCAGAGCTATTCTTGAGCGCGAAAATAAGTCCCAACCTTCCAGTTGAGTGGCAACATGGGTGGTATCTACAATACTCATCCTAAGTTATATATGTATTTATAATAAAAGCATTTTATTAATGAGAGTATCGACTATTATGCTATTTTATATATGGGGATATATTTTTCGTTTAAGAATTTTACTAGTAATTTTTCCACTTAAATGACGCCTAAAAAATGGAAAAAGTGATGAAACTAAAAAAAACATCCCCATATAAATGTTTTAAATGTCTAATGGTTTATCCAATTTTTATGTAAGGAAATTTGAAAAATTATTATTTTTATACAAAACATGGGCATATTTTAAAGGAAGTGAGTCAAGCATAATAGCCACTATTTCATTTAATTATTGTATAATGTAACTTTCAATAAAACGGGACTCACAATAAAAAGACTCTAATCAGATTGTATGTACTTTTCTATAGACCAATTTGATTAGTTAGAGTCTTTTTTATTGTGAGTTCCGTTTTATTGAGAAATACGTTCAATAGATTTACTGATAGTGTTGAGGTTAATTTTATTAAATTTCACTCAATAGAGCTTTTTTTTTTAAATTGTGATTGCTAGAAGCAATATGTAGTTGACGATACAAAATGAGGTATAAATAAGGTCCTAATTTACATATCCAAAAGATTATATCGCAATAAAATTGCTTAAGGCCAGATTCAAGTCAGTGAAAATAAAAAACAAATATGTTTAGATAAAGCCAAAAACAAAATATTTAATAGTCAAATAACACCTTTTAATATATAAAAATAGACTTCTAAACTTGCTCTTTTTAATGCATAATTTTATAATATAGTATTTTTTGGTTTTATTTTATAATTTTAGGTATGGGCATGTTCTTTTGGTTTCATTCCTTTTTCCGCTTGAGCACTATTGAGGGAAAAAAAGGCCAATAAATTCTAAACAATCAGCATTCCTATTGCTTAATGCTTTTACTGTTTAGTTGCTCTTATATCAAATTTTAAAATATTTTAATTTAGACTGTAGTTTTTGTAAAATTTATTAAAATTACATTATTTTTTATATAATCTTCAAATAGCAATGTTTTGTACTTTTTTTTAGTACTTATTTTTTTAAAATCGAGTTTAAAATATATAACAAACTTTTAATAAATTTATAAAAATTGAATTAAAATTTTATTCTAAACTTTAATTTATAATAAATCATCAAGAAACTAAAACAACCTCTAAAAAACAATAAATTAGACATAAGAAACCCATATCTATCCAGTATTCCTTTCGTGATTATAAAAGAAATAATTTATACTTTATTTTTAGAGTACTTACAAACAACCTTGAACTATATTGTCCAAACTCACTCCTTAATTTCTAGAATCAACTTTTGGAACTAGCTTACAAATAAATTTTTCCATTTTCTATAACGATTACCCGAATCCACCAATAAACTTTCACAATAGCCAAGCTGAACTTGGATGCTTATTAACCCCACCAATAAAAAGAACTAACAGAAATGATATGCAATTTGAACTTTGTTTAAGAAAAAATTTATCCGATAACAATTAACAGCTAATACAATCAATAATCAATCGACGCTATGGCCTTACAAAGCATGTATCCATTCTATGGGATTTTATATTTCCTCACCCATCCCCAATTATGGCGAGAAGTATTTTGTGGTATGTTACTCACCTTAGCAGTCAACATAGGAGCCTTAGTAGGTTTCTCTTTTGCTATCAAGCCCACAGTGGATGCATTATTTCATGCTGGGTGTGCGTTATGGGTATCCTATTTAATTGCTATACCATTGTATTTTATAGAAGTAGCTATTGTAGCTTTGTTATTTGTAGCTATTTTTTTACCCATCTTAATAGAAAATATCTTTTTAAAAACAATTGAATTAAAAGGTTATAAGGAAAGCTTGATGGATAACTATGCTCCTAATATGGATTATCAAACCTTTTTAGCGGGTATATTTTATGGTTTGGTACAAGTGAGTGTAGCATTGCTTTGTTTACCGTTGAATGTAATTCCCATTATTGGTAAGTAGTTTACTTGTTTCTATTCTTATATTAATTAATTCCCTTCTAGGTACTCTTATGTACTGTTATTGTACAGGAATCATACTAGCCTGGGGATATCGAATTCCAGAAATGTTATATTATCGAGGTATGACATTTTGGGAAGGTAAAGAATATGTGATGAATCATTTGAATCAATTTGGTTCCTTTGGTATGGTAGCTATGTTTCTGGAATTGATACCCTTATTTAATTGGCTTTTCATCTTTACTAATTCGGTAGGAGCGGCTCTATGGGCTGTGGATGAATATTTAAAAGATTCGAAAAATGGAACGTATTATAGTTACAGGAAAGATAGGCTCACAACGGGAGATAGTAATGAGAACAATGTAGGGAATGGAAGTAATGTAACGAATTATAATAGTAATGGAAATGAAGGTAGGAATGGTAACGAAGTTGTAAATAATAAGAGTAGAAAACAAGCGAATATTAGTATAGCTTAAAGTTTGGATTTTATTAAATAAAAGATATATGTTTTATATAAATTCCATTTTATTTATTTTTTTCTGAGATGTAAGTATTTAATAGAGTATGGATATATGTTAATAAAGACTAATTGGAATAATATTAACAGTAATTAGTAATAAAATGAAATTGATGGAATTCAAACTTACATCTAATTCATTAGGTAAATAATCCGATTGTAATTTAATAAGATCAATATCTAACTCTTCAGGTAATGTATGATGTAATATTTTTGATAAGGAAAAATCAAAGAATAAATAATAAATATTGGAAAAACAATAATTATTAAATGTATCTATTCGATAACCTAATAATTTTAAATCTTGTAATAGAAAAAATGAGCGCCCACTTAATCGATAACTGGTAAGTTTAGGTTCATACTGTTTTAATTGTGTTTGATGTTCTTTTAATTGTTGGATCTATTGAATGTGTTAGTATCAAAGCTGAGAAATAATAAAATCAGATTAATTACTCTTCTCAAATCAATTTGATTCGGTTTCATTAGATGTTGGCTAATTTTTTTAGTTTCAGTTATTATTATAGTATATGTTAATAATTATTAATTATCTTACTTTTCAATATGACTAACTTCTTCATCAATTAAATGAGTTAATACTTTTTTTTTATGTTGAATTGATTGTACTATATTAAAAAATAAAACAAATATCAATATCAATATTAATATTATAATGAAAATCAATATAATAATTACATTGTTCTTTTAATATTTCAATCTCTTTTATTAATTGTGGATCCATTTCTTTTATAATTTTTTAAAATAAAATAAAACAAAATCAAAATAAACTTCCTAATTTTGATTTTGATTTCTTTTTATTATTCTTAGAATTTTATTCATGTTAAAAGTTCAATTATTTGAAATTGTTCGTTTTATTAAAAATAATTAATAGTTTTCATTGTTTATTTATTTATATTTATATTATATTAACAATTACTATATAGCTCATATTTATTTTACAATATATAAACTTAATTCACTTAACTCACTTAACTAGTCCAATTATTTCATCTATCATATCAATGTTTAAAAAAAAGAAGGCTCCTAAAGATGTAGATGCTATCTTACTCAGCTACCAGGACTCTGTAATCCGTTCCGTGGACCTCACTAGTTTATCCACTAACTCCTGGATAACCGATTCCATCATCCATTTCTATTATACATATCTAGAAACCACTTCCCCAAGCCCTGAGATTTCCCTTCTCTCACCTAGTATAATTCATTTATTTTTAATGTTAAATCGCAACCATACCTCCCATGAAGAATTGATAACTATTCTACCAAGGAGTCTTATAACTTGTAACTTTTTATTTTTACCCATTAATAATCATCGACAAATAACTACAGGCGGTACCCATTGGTCTTTATTAATCTATTCTAAATTAGATGAATGTTTTTTTTATTATGATTCTTTGAGAGATTCCAATTATCATTATGCAAAAGAAGTAGCCAGTTATATTATCAAGTTATTAAATGTAAAATTATGTAAAATTAGATGTATGAATACACCTCAACAATGGAATGGTAGTGATTGTGGAGTTTTTCTATTGATTTTAAGTGAAATGTTGTATTTTAGATTAAGACAAGTGATGTTGGAAGGTTTATTAATTAATCCAGGATTATGGTCTGTAGACAATGGAGTTATTTTAAACCCTACTAGACAAAGAGAAAGGATTAAAGGATTGATTTATCATTTGATGGAAAACAAAAAATAAACCAAAAGGCCAATAAAAAATAAAAAATAGAAAAATGCTTAAATAATAAAATATAGCCAACATTCTATTCTCTTTTATTTATTGAATATTTTTTTTTTACCATTGGGCCTTTTGTACTCCTGGTAAGTCTCCACGTAAAGCATTTAAACGAAATTGAAATCGACACATTTTAAAATCGGATAAAATACCTCTACCTTTACCAGTTTCAACACATCGATTTTTTATATTAGTTAAACGTGCAGGACGAGCAATAGAATTTAAAGCTAATTGAGCTTGATATCTTAATTTCAAACTATTTTCTTCATTTCTTGTAATATATTTAAAACTTTGTCTTAAAATTTCATAACTAGCAGTTAATTGTCGGTTACGTAAATCGCGGATAACGCGCACATTGAGATGTTGCATGGTGACCCTTTTTTATTTATTGGGGAATTAAATAAAATTTGAAAATTGAAATTGAAAATTTAAATAAAAATGGGATTTGTCTTTTATTTTTAAAAAAAAATTAAAAAATTAACCAATCAAGTATAATTATTCTTTCAATAATAATCCTTTTTGATAAAGATAATAATTTTTACGTAATTTATCAGTAGTTAATAATTGATTTAAATAATTATTAATTGATAATTGAATCTTTTGATTGTTTACCTTACATAATCGTTGATAATGCTGATATAGTAATAAATAACTATTCAATGGCCCTAAAATAAAAATGAAATTATTATTATTATTATTATTATTAATTGAATTTAATAAAATAAAAATACTTACATCTAGCTTCTGGTTCTAATTCAATTAATTCAATTAATTGATTTAATTCATTTTCAACTATTGGAATTAATTTAATCGATAATTTATCATTTTCATTATAATCAATATGTTTAATTATAAATTGATTAAATTGATGTTGATTTTTAATATTATTTAATTGTAATTCATAATCAATATTTTGATATTGATTATTAATAAGATTCTTATTTTCAAATATTATATCTTTAAAGTCAATTTGAATATTAATTTTATTAAATTGATTAATGTCTTTTATATTTAATAATGGCAATTTCCAATAATTTGAATATTCTTTAATATTAATATTATTATACTTTATCCAATCCTCTGTTGTTAACTGCAGCTTCTCATGATTAATAAAAACCATTGGAATATTCTTAAATTTCATATTAAAATTACATCTTAGATAAATAAACCATTGCTTTTGATTTAATACTAAATATACATTTAATTTAATTATTTTATTTTCCTCTAATAGTTCGTCCATTAAATTAAAGTAATAAATAAAACTACTTTGATCTTCAGGATCTGTATAAAATGCATTTTTAACTAATTTTAATTCATTATCCATTTTCATTATCTCTTTAATTTTATTTTTATCTTCTTCATTCACTTCTTCTTTAATTACTATATCTTCAACTTTCTTTTTTAATTGAATTCTATAATGCCATGCACTAGCATTCGAAAATGAGGCTTTTATCTTTTCTCCAGTAAATTTCCATTCTTCTAACAATAATTCTACTTTATCTTTCTTTTCTTTCATTAAATGTAACAACTTAGCTACTATTCTTAACCTGTAATTCCAACCATGAAAATTTCTAGCATCTTTATTTAACATGAAATTAATTAATTGTAATTCTTTAAAATAAGTTTTATATGTATTTAAAGTGTCTAAAATATAACTTCGATGATTCCATATCCAATAAGTTTTGGGTCGTAGTTGAAAACAATCTTGAGTTAATTTAAGTTCTTCCATAGAATTAATTAAATTCTTTGGAATAGATCGACGGTCATTCCATAAAGTATAATAATCTGGGTTTTTTAAAAGGAGTTGACTATTAAGTAAAAGAAACTTTTCCACTATTGATGGTTCCAATTCTTTATTACAAGGGATTGGGAATAGTTGCTGTTTTATTAATTCATAGTTATTGAGCTCCAATTGATAAGAATGGATCTTTTTTTCTTCCAACTTTTTTATGGCTGTTAATTCAGTATCTGTATAAATTACTTTCTTTTGGCCGTGTAAACCGTATGACATTGTTAATTGATTTTATAAAATGAGTTTAGTTATAAAAATTAATAAAAATTAATAAAAATGAGTAGTTATGACTTTAAATTTTGACTAATAATTGGAACCAATAAGATCTTTAATATATATTCAATTTTTTATTAAGTGATTAATCAAAATAAAAAATCAATAAAAATAAAAATCAATAAAAATTCATATAAAATATAATTTATTTAACCCCTATTATAAAACAACTTTACTCCCCATAAACAATTTGATTCATTGTCTTTTTAGCAAATTCACTTCTAGGTTGAAACCCGTTGGTCCAAAGTTTCGTTTGGTATCTAGCTGTTACAATTAAAATATCTAAACCATCCACAACTTCAATGTTATCCCCATATTGATTCTCTACTTTACTTGTTTTTCCTTCCGAATATTTAGCATAAGCTAATTTAACTAAAGTACCTTTATTTTCTTTAAACACTTGTTTTAAAAAGGATTCATTAACGACCTGACTATCACCAGGTAGAGTATCTACTATAGTAACAATATTATGATTATCTTGTTGAATTAATTCATCCAATTTCTCTTGTCCAATAATTGAAATAAACTTTAAATTTTCATCCACTTCTTTTCTTAATTCTTCTACTCTTTCTAGGCTACGATTGTATACAAAAATAGTTTCAAAATTCAATTGATTTAAAGCATAAATAGCTGCTCTTGAAGTACCACCAGCACCTAAAATAATAGCTGATTTCTTCTTTTTTGTTAAAGCATTAATTTCCAATAATTTTTCACTTAATAAATCATGAATTCCTAACCAATCGGTATTATAACCTTTTAGCTTACCATTTTGTTTAATTACTGTATTGACTGCCCCAAGACTTTTTGCAATTGGACATAATTCATCTAAATAAGGAATGATTTGTACTTTGAATGGAATAGTAACACAAGAACCACCAAAATTATCTTGTTTTAAGACATTATTGACTTGTTCAATATCATCTGTTTGATAACGATGCAATTCATGTGGATAACCTAAGCTTTGAAATACGGCAGTATGAAATTGGGGTGTGGGTGAACTGGAAATTGGATTACCAAATAAGTAATATTCTTTTTTAGTTAAACTACCAAGTTGATATTGTGTATTTAATATTTCTTTTGAACTTAATTGACCTGGTGCAGCTTTTGAACTAAGTTTGGGATGAGTTACTGGGGTAAGATAAGGATTCAATACACGTGTAATTTTACCCTTCTCTCCCATATTAATAGCAATTAAAGGAGTTGTATTTGACTTATTATTATAATATTCATTTAAAAAAGTTAATAGTTTTAAATTATATTGGTGATCTTTTGCAGTTGAAATTAATTTAACAATGTCACCATAACTTTGTCCCTTTTTAATTAAATCCATTACTGCAGTAGTATCCCACTCTAAATTACCTGAAAGATCATGATAAGATGCTAATATTAAACTATTACGTTTATTTTGTTGAATAGATTGATGAATTTGATTATTCAAATTTAATTGCAAATCAATTACTTCACACCCTAATCTTAATCCTAGTTCTGATAATTCCAATAATTGATTTACAGGTAAACCATCTGGTAAAGAACCACCTTCATTAATTGTGCGTAAAGTATAAATTATTGGGTAATCAATTAATTCATATTTTAATAAACTAATTTGTTGAATAATATGATCTTTAGCTAATTGAAATTCATTAATATTATTTAAATCTTTATCTTTAATTAGTTGATCTACTCGTATTTCAACTGCATGGCTGCCTTCTGCAATTTCTTTAAGATCTGTTAATACTTCTTTAACATTGGAATTATTAATGCAAACAAAAAAGGAATTGGAATTTTTATTAATACTATTAATTGGATTTCCTACTTTACCTTGTAAAAATTGAATAAATTTAGTAAATTGATTCTTAACTAATTGAAAATGTAATCGTTGATTATTGTTATTGACTTCTTCTTTTGAAATAGAAACAAATTCATGACTACTACATTGTTGATAATAAGGTAATCTTCTTAAATAAACATCTTTAATTGATTCTTCATTAGAATAATTAGGTCTAGCACTATCCACATTTAAATAAGTTTCAATATCATTGATATCTCTCTTTAAAAATAATACCAATCCACCCTTCTTTTTATATTCCAATAACAATTGACGATTCTCTTCTAGTTCTACAATACCACCACCACAAGAAATAACTGTATTTTTATTATATTTACTAAAACTATCTTTTACTAATTGAGCTTCTAATTGACGAAATTCTTCCCATCCTTTTTCAGCTACTAATTGTTTCACTGGTATTTTATATACTTTTTCAAATTCGTAATCTAAATCTAAGAATTGATAACCTAAATCATCTGCCAAATATTCCCCTAAGGTAGTTTTACCCACTCCACGCATACCAATTAAAATTATACTTTTATCAGTATCTACTTGATTAGAATGAATATCATGATGAGGTTGAATATCATACCCTGATAATGGTACATTTAATGAATGTCTTAATATATCCCACCATCCTGGATATGTTTTTTCAATACATCTTTTTTCTTTAATTATAGTACCTGGTACTTGTGTACCAATTAATGAAAAAGACATAGCAACACGATGATCATCATAACAATCAATACCATCAACGGGTAATTTTAAATCACTTAATTTAGTACCATAAATAGAAATGCCATCTTCTAATTCTTCACAATAAACACCAAATTTAGCCAATTCTGTTACCATAGCTAATATACGATTACATTCTTTTACTCGTTGATTAGCAATACCTGTAATGTTTGTTATAAATTTATCGGCTGATTGATCAGTTGGATGTTTAGTAGCAACAGCAGCTAGTACTGAAGCAGTTAAAAAAGCATCCGTCATAGGTTCCATATCAATTTGAGGTAAACAGATTAAATTTCCTGGAGCTGGTCCTTTTACTGTGGTTGTCATTGAAGTTTGGGTTACTTCACAACCCATAGGTTTCAATACATTTAAGGCAAATTGAGCATCTCCCTGTAATGAATCATAACCTAAATTATTTACTTTAACAGTAGTACCAGTGATAGCAGCTAAGGATAATGGATAAGTGGCTGAGCTGGCATCTCCTTCAACTAAATAAGTTGATGGATTGATATATTTTGAACTTGGGATAAAATACTCATTAGTGGATTTACGTTCAACATTTACACCAAATTGTTTCATCATAGAAATAGTCATATCAATATAAGGTTGAGATATAACATGACCACCAACTAATTTTAAGGTTACTCCTTCTTTTGTATAAGGGGAGGATAATAATATAGAAGATACATATTGAGAAGAGATATCAGCAGCTAATTCAATGACTCCTCCTTTTAAACCTGAATTTTTACCTGAAGACTCAAATTTCAACGGAAGACAACCTTCCCCTTCTAAATAATTAATTTGACAACCATTGTCTCTTAATGCATTAACTAATGGTCCAATTGGTCTTTGTTTCATACGTTCATTACCAGTTAATATAATAGAACCTTCGTCTGCTTTTACTGAAGCACAAATAGTAGTAAGAAATCGAACTGCTGTACCAGCATTACCTAAATAAATAGCTTGATTGGGTACTTTAAAATTAGCTGGACCACCACAACCATGAATAACTAAATTTTCTCCACCATCTTGAAATTCATATTGTACATTTCCTAATAATCTTAAAGCTTCTAACATGACTTGGGTATCATCCGAGTGTAATAATCCACTTAGTTTGATTGTTCCTTCACCTAAAGCAGCTAATAATAAGGCTCGATTGGAGATGGATTTAGAACCAGGTACACTAACTTCACTATATTGTTGACTATCTAAGGTTTCTTTTAAATTTATTTGTATACCATAAGACATAGCACGAATTAATTCTTCATCATTAACGAATTCTGGATAGGGATTAGTAGTACTTCCTATTTCTTTCAATAAAACAATTCTCTTTTTACCAGCTACATTCTTTTTATCTAATTTAATAATATCCATCAATCTCTCAACATTTAATTGTTTTTGAGAATCACTTAATTTATTTTTTAATATTGAATCATAAACTGATATTGGTAAATTATATAATTTTAATACTCTACTTAATCTAGCAATAGTAACTTGATTAATATGTCCTAATGAACGAGCAATTTCAGCTTCTTGGATCATACCAATAGAAACACATTCACCATGTAGAAGTGATGGAGATAATATAGCTTCAATGGCATGCCCAATTGAATGACCAAAATTCAGTAAGCCTCTTAAACCACTTTCTTTTTCATCTTCAGTTACTACAAAGGCTTTAAAACGAATAGAACTTAATACTACCTTTTCCAATGCTAATCTGTCCACCTCATTTACATTTTCCTTATCTACTACCAACCTTTGAATACTTTCAAATTGCTTTTCTAATCGATTAAATTCTTCTGCATCCGCAATAGCAGCTGTTTTAATAACTTCTGCCATTCCATTAAAAAATTCTCTTTTAGGTAATGTTTGTAAATACTTTAAATCCACATATACCCTTAATGGTTGCCAAAAACTACCAATTAAATTTTTACCTGAAGGTACATCAATGGCTGTTTTTCCACCAATGGAAGAATCGACCATAGCTAATAATGAAGTAGGTAAATGGACTACTGGCACACCTCTCATAAAAGTAGATGCTACATAGCCTACTAAATCACCAATAACACCACCACCGAGCCCGAGGAGTAATGTATCTCTGGTACATCCAATACTGAAGAGATAATCTTCGATTTCTGCTTTATATTTTCTACTCTTACTTTGTTCACCAGGAGATATAATATATTCATAAACATTAATACCTTTTGGGGATAAACTATTGGTAAGTTCAGCCTTTAATTCAGTTAAATGTAATCCTTTTAAATGAGTATCAGTGATAATGACCAATTTACTGAATTTAGCAATAGTGGGCAATTCATTGGCAATGTGATTGGTAATGTTATAACCTAAATGAATACTATCTTTTCCTAGGATAGATACCTTTGTTAGGTTGTTTTGTTTGACGATTGGAGCCAATTGGGTATTTGAAATGGGACTTAGCATATTGATAAGTTGATGATAATATAAATAATTGAGGTTGTTTTATTTTATTTGTTGTTGTATAAATGTGTATAGCTTAATAATCGTCTTTTTTAAATAGTCAATAGTGACAATTTTGATAAAAAATAATAGGTGAAAAATGATTGCATTTTATAATTTTATGATTTTCTTTTATAGGTGACGAGTTATGAGTAATCGTTTATTTTTTTAATGTTAAGATTATTGGCTTATGTGAGAATTGTTAGTTTAGCCTTATCTTTAAATTGATTGTTTAAATATGCCGATAAGTGTAGTATATTATATTATATTGTATTCTATAATATTATATATTATAATTAAAATGAAGATTTAGCCTTAACAGTTATATTAAATAATTTTTAACATAATGTATTTTCGAAATTATTATGTTTTTTCCATTTAGCCTTATTTTAATACAACGAATGGATAGTATTAGAATACTCAATTGGCTTAGGGGAGTGTTGAATATCAACTTTTGGTGGTTTTAAGCGAATTGAAGTTATTGATAAAAGGATGAATTAAGATGGTTGAAGGTTGATAGTATATTATTATAATAAATAAATATTCTTATAATAATAAGAAAATGAATTCTGAGTCATTTATATAAGAGTTTATTTCTTATTTTAGTAAATTTAATAAAAGGTTAAATATTCGTCTTTTTTGTAATGAGATAGAAGTAAATGTTAAAGTACTGATAGATAATTGTTATATAATTGACTTATTTTTATAATATACTAAATTATTCTGTTAATATTAATAATAAATATAATAATCGATTTGATTTTATATGTATATCTTATTTGCCTCATATGCTGATTTTAATACGTATAGCCATCATATTATCCTTCTTGTTATTTTAAGTCAAGTTCTGTTAACACAATCTCTAATATCGAACTTTATCACTTCTTAAAGTTGTATACTTAACTTTTTTTATAAGTATTATAGGCTAAATTTGATATTATAAAAGCTAAATCAAATAATAGATGATGGTTAATAGTTTAAATAAATCAGGATGTCTCAAAAAGATGGTTAATGCGTGAAGACTGTGAGAGGTAAGTAAATTAAAGGAGTACTTTTTATGAGAGTGTTTTAATGATTCGATATAGGCTTACATAGGAACTATTGTAAAAAGGTAGATTTTTTTCTTTGTGACGATGATCAAAGATTGTACAATATATCTAATAATGCTTATAAACTAAACTGTTAATAGTGTTATCTTATGATATTGTTAGTATATTTTCATTTAAGTAAAAAAAATTGCAGTGTTAAGTAATAGAAAATTCAATCATTAATGTTAATAAAAATATTTAAAATGTCAACATTGGTTAATTAAAAATAGTTTAATACAAAATTAGTAAACTCATATGTAATTCAAATTTTTAATAAAATGATGATATTATCATAAATAGCTATTGAGTAACAGTAATTAATTTTATTAATATGAAAAGATTAGAGTAGTTGCTAAAATGAAATAGATAATTTAAACAAGTTTTTCACAGGTTTGATCTTTTATAAATTGTTAGCAGTGAGAATATAAATATGTAATATCAAGATATTTTTACCTCAAAATAGTTTTATTTTTTAATATACAGGTTGTTTTTAAATATTAAAGGAAGTCGAAACAGTTGATAATCTACCAAAATACTTTCAACTGACAAATAAAAATAATCTAAATAATTTAAGCTGAACTAATAAATATTACAATTTAATTTTTTTAAAATCTTGTATTAGGGGATGTATTTTTGTTTAAGAATTTTACTACTAATTTTTCCACTCAAATAGCGCTTAAAAGATGGAAAAAGTAATGAAGCCAAAAAAACACCCCCATTATGCATAAGTTATATTTACTAAAGCTTAGTAGCCATGTTGAATTTTTATCTAATGTAAGGTATTTATATTAAGGTATTATAAATTAATCAAAATAGTATTATTATAATATAAGCAAATGTTAATTTAAAAAAGCTAACAATTTGTTAATTTAAAAAAAATTATAATAGACTTAAACAAACTAATTTTATTATTTTTGTTACTAAAAAACATATCTTTTTTTTTTTAAAAGTTAATAAGCTATAGCTAAACTTATTAATATAAATGTTAGTATTATAAATAAAATTATATGTTAAAATTTAAATAAAATTATTTAAAAAAATCCTGAATATATAACTTCAAAAATCATTATATTATTAATAAAAAAGCTAATCTAAAAAGCTTATATAAAAAATATTTATCAAACAAAAAGCTTTTTATATAATATAGAATATTAACATTTTTTAATTTAAAACGTTATTTATTTTTAAATTAAACCATTTATTATTAATTTATTCAAACTGTGAAGGTTGATACTCAGTGGCTGGAGTTAAAAGCAGTCCTTGCTTGATTAACCTACCTTGAGTCGAATGGTCTTAGTTTATGTAACTAACATAGACTTAGCTTAATAGGAATAACACGTGATAAGCTACGAATTATGTAAAACAGATAAAATAGAAGATGCTACTGTAAAATCTATGTAAGATGTCGTTAGAAAGGCTTGTGGCTTTATTAATAATACGTTATCATGGAGTAATCCAATTAAAAAAGCCTCGAGTTAGTATGTTGAAGAATCTCTTTTATACTCCAACTGGGTGGTTATATATAAGGAACATTATGACAGTTATTCCTTATTATAGTTACCAGGTATGGACACTAAAATGTGGGCAATAAGTTCTTCGTGATCAGGTGGTAGCAATTCTCACAGCAAATCTATATAAGGAACTCTGAATTGATTATCATATTATAATCAATCCTAGAGCTAATGAAGCAATATTTCACAAGTATTATGGTTTGGTGTTTTATATTTAAAAAGTGATAAAACAATAGGCAAAGTTTGTTTTAATTTTTTTGCTAAATATTTTGGAAATCTTTTGTAATAGAAAAATAGTTTCAAAGCATTAAGTAAAATAGAAAATGCTAATCAATTAATTCCAGAATTTGAGATCTTTATTCATAAATATAATAAAATTAATAACTTAACTGTTGATAATGGGAAAACAGATGTAATTTTTAAAAAAGTATGAAAAAAACAAAGATATGAAAAAGTAATTTAAAACTGTATCAAGTACTTTTGTTTTTTGATAAGAAGTTTATTTTATAAAATTTTAAGCAAGGTTTTTAAGATATAAAATATTTAAAAATTAGATAAAAAAATGAAATCAATTTAGACATCCTTATATTTTAATTAAAAAAAGCCTAAATAAAATAATATTGTACAAAAATTAGTTTAAATAAAAAAGTTTTAAAGTTAATTCAAATTTTTAATAGTTTTAAATAATTTAATAAAGCAATACAAACTACAAAACTAATTTTATAATTTGTACCATAGTTAAATTTTTTTATTTTTTATTTTTTATTTCTTTATTAAAACTTATATATGGGGATGTATTTTTTGTTTAAGGATTTTATTAACAATTTTTTTATTTAAATAGCACTTAAAAATAAAAAAATTACTGGTAAGATCCTTAAATAAAAAAACACATCTTTATATATTAATCGATTTATTTTTTTAATTATGTCTGTTTTTGTTATTTTTATTTTTACTATTTTATATAATTTATTAATAAATGTTTTATATCTATAATATTTTATATATTTTGTTTTTTATTATGCTTTATATTTATAAATTAAAATAAATTTTAATTATATAACTTATAGTTTATTAACTATCAGCTTCATTCAGAGTTATAATACTGTAGGTAATAGTTGTTTTTAAATAAAAACATAGTATTTTACTATATGGAGGTATTTTTTTTCATCACTTTTTCTACCTTTTAAGCGCTACTTAAGTGGAAATAATAATGAAGACAAAAAAAACACCCCCATATATATTTCCAGTTTTTTATTATAAAATACTTTTTAATTTTTTTTAGCTATATTAAATAGCATTTTAATATAAATATTTAAAAATATACTTTTTTGTTTAAAAATTCTACTGATAGCTTTTCCACTCGAATAATGCTTAAAATGTAAAAAAAGTGAAGAAATCAAAAAAAACATTTTAATTTTTTAAAATTTTTGTTATCATTATTATTATTATTATTACAATTTTATATTTTATTAGCTTTTTTAACAAGTTGTTACAAACTTTTTTTATGTTTTCAGCTTTTTATAATTAATATAAAACGATCGAGCTTTGAGTACTAAATTTTATATGTTATTAACTAATATAAAATTGTAAATTATAATTAATTAATAAAAAAATCCATTTTTAAGTTTTAAAATAGTTAAAAATTTAAAACTCAAACTTATATCAAGTTTTACTTTTATCATATTTTAATAAAATTTATGAATAATTAATAGTATATTAAAGCTTTTATATTATAAAAAAAATAGCTTTATGTTTTTTAAATTAAAAAAATTTTAATATAATTCATTAACAATATATAAATAAATTAGAATGTATTTAAAATGTAAAACTGAGTTTTTAATTAAATTTTAAAAAATATTAAAATTGCTTTTATTTAGATAATATTTAAATTTTGAATTTTATTAATATGCAAAACTTTAATTTTATATCAATATATAAGTGCATATAAATTTATATAATAGTTTTTAAAAAGCTATAATAATGAATAAATTAAATTAAAAAATTTATTTGATCTATGCTTGATTTTATAATACTTCTGTATTTTATTGTTTTAATATTAATAAAAAAATTCAAGTTTAAACTCAGTCAGATTTGCTTTGAGCTTTTATCAGGTTTTTTTCAAATCAAGTTATAAAAAAAAGGACAATTTTAAAAATTATTTATTACTGAATAGTTATGTTTGAAAAGTTTTTTTTAAAAAAAAGTTTTTTAAATAAAATATATGTATGATAAATTCAGGTGCTTATTAAACATTTCAAAATTAAACGTACACTATTAGTTAATAAAAAAATAATCTACGTACTCTTTTAAAACTCGGATTATTTTAAATTAAATATGCTCGTTTAATATTAAAACATAGTTGAAAATATTCTAAAAGGCTATAATACTAGTATGGTATGATTAGTAGGTTTTGAATACACATGTTTATATATTTAGATGAAAAGCTTTGTGCTAAAATTAAGATAGCTAAAACTTTTTATAGTTATTTTCAATTTTTTAAACGTTTGGAAACCAATTTTTCATATCTTCGCTGTTTTGGTAGTAATAAAGCTTTTATTTTCTGATATTCTCAACAAAAGTAAAATACAAAGTGTTATAAGATCAAGTATAAATCAAATAGACCTTTTAATTTGATCTTTGCTTTTCATTTGTTTACTATTACAGCTTTTTAAAGACTGTCATATAAATCCATACGCATCTGCATACTATATATAATTATAAACAAAATTTATTAATCAATTATGGTTAAATTGTGTATAATTTTAAATTTTAAATTTTAGATTTTTATTGCTGTTTACTTAATACAGTCTTGTTTAATATCACTAGTTATTAAAGAATTATAAAAATAAAAATATAATATTTTATAGATTAATACATACAAGTTTAAAATAAATAATTTTAAAGTGTTTAAATTAGCTATAGAATATTTCCTAAAATAAAAAAGCTTATTTTCTTTAAATTAACTTTTAAACCTATTAAAATAATTTACTGATAAGGAAACTAACAAAAAAACATTATGTTCGTTTATAGCTATTTCCTAAAAAATTTATTATCAAATATTTCGTTTATACTATATGATCTAGTTATTTGCTTTTTATCATATAACTATAAGGATAAATTTATCTAAAGTAATTGTTTTTAAACTTAAAACATTGATAAAATGTAGATTATTTTCAATCTAAAGATAAAAATTAAGATAAAGATATCTTCCAAGGTTTTTCAAAAAAAGATAAAAATAAAAACAAAGCTAAACAGCATATTGGCAATTTATTAAATTATAAATAGATAATTATTGTTTTAGCAAAAAATCATCGGATGTATTTTTCCTGTTATTTTCATTAGATGATATAATTCCAATAATCTGTAAGGGATACAAACCCTTATCATTCTCTCTTTAAAAGGAAGCATAAGCCATAGTTTGATTGTATTGAATGATGAAATAGTTGCTATTTTTTAAGGGATGAAATTTACTATCTTCAAAAGATAAGATCCTTATTTTTTATAATTAAATTACAAACTAATTAGTATACTATTAACAGCAATAAAATAAATAAAATAGCATATATTTCATAAGAAAGAGAGTAAAACTATTTTATTAATAAACTCGGATTATTGTATAATGTCCTTCTTTTTAACTAAAGTATAAATTATAATTAATCCACAATAATTATCTATTTTTTTCGGTTGAAATTGATTCACCCCTGTAATCTGGAAAAATAAAAATGATCTTGTTATTGGCTTAAACTAATACAGATATCCTCTTTTTTCCCACGGTCATTCTCCCAATAGTTACTTAGTCTATGCAAAAAGCCAATAATTAGCATTGACTTTATTATTAAGGGAGGACAATCAAGTTATAAAAAGTCCAATTAACTACGATAGATGGATCATTTATTACAAATCAGTAATCGCCACTTGATCATTTTCGGATATGATTGGTGGATTCAAAAAGATAAGATTTGACTTAAATTTTTGTGGTGGAGTTTGTATTCATTCACTAAATCAATTAAAATAACTAAAGGATGGTTGGTTATTCTTTGGATGACGGAAATAGGCCAATTAAATCTAAACTGCCTTAAGGGATATTATAATGAAAAAAAATTCCCACGGTAAAAAGTATAAAAGGATGGCTATAGTCATCTTGTTACTCTTGATTAAATCAACGGGATATTCAATTACACATTTTTTTAAAAAAGTATCAAACTTTAATTTTATTTACTCAATCGTAGCAGATAATTCAATCTTTATTTTTTATTTTATTTTTATATAAACAATGACTTTTACTGTTCATAAAAAATTTCTCGGTAAATTGGTTTTTGTTTCTGTATTTCATGTACTAATTTTAATTTAGGCGGTAATTCTGTTGAGATAGCACGTAGTGGTCTAGTAAGTGACTTTGTAAAAAAAAACGGTGGTCATACTGTCATCACTAAAGTTTTGATTGCAAATAATGGTATTGGTGCAGTCAAAGAAATTCGATCTGTACGCAAGTGGGCTTATGAAACCTTTGGAAATGAAAGAGCCATTGAGTTTACTGTTATGGCCACACCTGAAGATTTAAAAGCAAATGCTGAGTATATTCGTATGGCTGATCAATACGTCGAAGTTCCAGGAGGCACTAATAATAATAATTATGCCAACGTTGAGCTTATTGTAGATATTGTTGAAAGAACTGGAGTCCACGTAGGTTTCATTTTATTTTTGTTAATCAAGTGACTAATTTTTAATTTTATAGGCTGTTTGGTAATTATTACAAACTTTATTTATTATTATATATTAATTTTTCATTTTTTATTTTTCTTAATCTAATTTAGGGCTGGATGGTAATATTTTTTATTTTATAACATTACGTAAACTAATTGGGAATTAGGGGTCACGCTTCAGAAAATCCTCGTTTACCAGAATCATTACAAAAAAGCAAAAATAAAGCCGTTTTTATAGGCCCTCCAGGATCTGCCATGCGCTCTCTTGGTGATAAAATTTCATCCACCATCGTTGCACAATCTGCTGATGTGCCTACATTAGGTTGGTCTGGGTCCCATATCTCAGAAACTGCTGAAGATGAAAACGGTCACATTACAGTACCAGATCATGCTTATTCTCAAGCATGTGTTACAAATGTACAGGAGGGTCTAGAAAGAGCTAATCAAATAGGTTATCCTGTAATGATTAAGGCTTCTGAAGGTGGAGGTGGTAAAGGTATTCGTAAAGTCGAAGATGAAGAGAACTTTGGCCATTGCTTCAACCAAGTATTAAGTGAAGTGCCTGGATCGCCTGTTTTTATTATGAAATTAGCTGGGAATTCACGTCATTTAGAAGTCCAACTTTTAGCTGATCAATATGGTAATGCCATCTCAATTTTTGGTCGTGATTGTTCAGTCCAGCGTCGTCATCAAAAAATTATTGAAGAAGCTCCTGTTACTATTGCTAAACCAGATACATTTGAAAAGATGGAGAAAGCTGCAGTTAGGTTAGCCAAATTAGTTGGTTATGTTAGTGCTGGTACCGTTGAATATCTTTATTCTCACTCTGATGATAAGTTCTATTTCCTTGAACTTAATCCAAGGCTTCAAGTTGAACATCCCACTACTGAAATAGTATCTGGTGTCAATCTCCCAGCTGCGCAACTTCAAGTTGCTATGGGTTTACCTCTTCATCGTATCAGAGATGTTCGTCTTCTATACGGTGTTGATCCTCATGGAAATACACCTATTGACTTCGAGTTTGCCAACCCTAATTCCCAAGAAGTTCAGAGAAGGCCTGCTCCACAAGGTCATGTAATTGCAGTACGTATTACTGCTGAAAATCCCGATGCTGGATTTAAACCTAGTGGTGGTATAATGCAAGACTTAAATTTCCGCTCTAATACCAATGTATGGGGGTATTTCTCCGTTAGTTCAAATGGTGGTCTTCATGAATTTGCTGATTCACAATTTGGGCATATTTTTGCTTTTGGTGAAAATCGTCAACAATCTCGTAAAAACATGGTTGTAGCATTGAAAGAACTTTCTATACGAGGTGATTTCCGTACTACTGTCGAATACCTTGTCCGACTTCTTGAAACTAATGAATTTACTGATAACACTATCAACACTGGCTGGCTTGATACCTTGATTTCAGCTAAGCTTACTGCTGAACGTCCAGATACCACTCTTGCCATCCTTTGTGGTGCAGCTTATAAAGCTCATACTGCTAATGAAAAACTCCGTAGCGATTTTAAAGCTTCATTGAAGAAAGGTCAAGTTTTAGCCAAAGATACCCTTAAAACAACTTTCCATATGGATTTCAACTATGAAGGATTTCGTTACAATTTCGTATCAACTGCTTCTGGTCCAAATAATTATAATTTGTTTATAAATGGTTCAAAAGCCCAAGTAGAGATAAAGAATTTATCTGATGGTGGTTTCTTAGTACTTTTAGATGGTCGCAGTCATACAATTTATTGTCGTGAAGAAGTAGGAAACTCTCGTATTATGATTGATGGTAAAACTTGTTTACTTGAAGAAGAGAACGATCCTACTCAGCTTCGTTCTCCTTCTCCTGGTAAACTTATTCAGTTCTTAGTTGAATCAGGTGATCATATTAATGCTGGTCAAGCTTATGCTGAAATTGAAGTTATGAAAATGTATATGCCTTTAGTTGCAACTGAAAATGGTACAGTGTTATTTACTAAACAACCTGGATCCACTTTAGAAGCTGGTGATATTCTTGGTATATTAACCCTTGATGACCCTAGTCGTGTAAAACATGCTACACCTTTCACTGGCCAGCTTCCAAACTTAGGTTCACCACATATCCAAAGTAACAAAGTACATCAAAGGTTAAGAGAAACCCTCCAAGTAATTGATTGGGCACTTAAAGGATATGATAACCAAGCTCTCCTTCAAAGCAACATCAAAACCTTGTTTGAGCTCTTAAGAAACCCAGAGCTACCATACTTAGAACTTAATGAAGTCCTTGCTTCATTATCTGGACGTATTCCAAGCGCATTAGATAATCAATTACATGACCTTCTCGAGGATTCCAAATCCAAAAATCGTGATTTTCCAGCTGCTCAATTACGCAAGATTATGGATGATTTCATTAAATCTGTACAACCAGGATCCGATCTCGTTAAACTTTTAGCTGCAATTACTCCAGTATCTAAAACCATCGAAGATTATTCTGAAGGATTAGCTTATCATGAAAAACATGTTGTAAGTCAACTTCTCCAAAAATACTACAGTGTAGAACACTTGTTCGACCAACCCAACTCTCGTGAAGAAGAAGCTGTATTGAAATTAAGAGATTCAAATAAGGAGTCACTTGATGAAGTCGTTGACACTGTTCTTTCTCATGCTCGTGTAGCTGGTAAAAACAATCTCATCATTTTGTTACTTAGTCAAATCAACTTTGAGAGCTCAACCGATAGCGCTAATTGCATTTATACACCAGTTCTCAAAAATCTGGCTTCACTAAGTACTCGTGGAACCGCAAAGGTAGCTCTTAAAGCTCGTGAAATGTTAATTCATTCTCAACTACCATCTTACGAAGAACGTTACAATCAAATGAATACCATTTTACTTAACTCTATAACTATGAGTTATTATGGTGGTGGCTGTGATCTTCGTTCTCCATCATTTGATACCTTAAAAGATTTAGTAGTAACCAATTTTAATGTTGAAGATGTACTCCAAAACTTTTTCTTTTCTGAAAATCTCTATCTTCGTATGGCTGCGATGGAGGTTTATGCACGTCGTTCTTACCATGCTTATGAAATCCTCGAAACTAGCCATCATTTTGATGAAAATGAAAATGAAACCCCTATTTTAGAATGGAATTTCACTTTACATGATTACTCAATTGATTCATTAAAAGCTAGTGGCTTATTCTCACAAAGTAAGAGAGCCGCATCTATTTCTGATTTAAGTTATATGGTCAAAAATATTGAAAAACTTCCTACACGTAAAGGTGTGATGGCTACTTTCAATACTATTGACGAGATCCCAGAAAAAATTGCAAGGATTTTCTCAGTTTTCCCGATCATCCAACAAACAGATGATAGTCTAAATAATGATGATAACTTCCCCAACGTTTTGAGTTTAGCTATTAAATCTCAATCGCCATCTGAAGATTCTAAGTTTGCTCAGGCTGTTCGCTCAATTTTAACTCAATATGCTTCTGAGCTTCGTTCCCATGGTATTCGTCGTGTTTCTATTGTTACTGTTCGTGACGGAAAACAACCAGGTGTATTTACCTTCCGTGAAAGAGAAGATTACAATGAAGATCAAACAATTCGTCACATTGAACCTGCAACAGCTTATCAACTAGAGCTTTCTCGTATGTCTAACTTCAATCTTACCCCATGTTTCATTGAAAATCGACAATTACATGTTTATTATGGTACTGGTAAAGATAATTTATCTGATCAGAGATTTTTCGTTAGAGCTCTTGTTAGACCTGGGCGTCTTCGTTCAACCACTCCTACTCAAGATTATCTTATCTCTGAAGGTGATCGCTTATTAAGTGATGTTCTTGATGGCCTCGAGCTTTTATCATCAACTCATCCAAAATGTGATTGTAACCAAATATTCGTAAGCTTTATCCCAACCTTTTCATTAGAACCAGAAGAGGTTACAGCTGCTCTCCAACAATATATTTTACGTCACGGAAAGCGTCTTTGGAGATTACGTGTAACTGAAGCTGAAATTCGTTTCACTATCCGTAGTCGCAAATCAGATGGTCCATTAACGCTTCGTTTCTGCATTAACAATGTTTCTGGTTATGTACCAAATGTTGAGCTTTACGTTGAAACTAAGAATCAAGAAGGCGTCACTATCCTCAAATCATTCACCGGTTCTCCAAGTACTCTTCATCTTCAACCGGTACTTACTCCATATCAACCTAAAGAATGGCTTCAACCTAAACGTTATTCCGCTCATATTATGGGAACTACTTACGTTTATGATTTCCCAGAGCTTTTCCGTCAAGCTTTAAGTATTCAATGGAGTAAATTTGCTGAAACAAACCCAGATGTTGTTGTCCCAGCTATCCTTCTTAAAGAGAGTGAATTGGTATTGGACGAAAATGGTGAGTTGCAAGAATCTACTCGTCCTGCCGGATCTAATACGTGTGGTATGGTAGCTTGGAAATTTGTTTTATACACTCCCGAATTCCCACAAGGACGTGAAGTTATTGTAATTTCTAATGATATCACATTTAAGATTGGTTCCTTTGGCCCATCTGAAGATTACCTTTTCTTTAAAGCTTCTCAGTATGCACGTAAATTTGGAATCCCTCGCGTCTATTTATCTGCCAATTCTGGTGCTAGAATTGGTTTAGCTGAAGAAGTAAAAGGGCTCTTTAAAGTTAAATGGAATAAAGCAGATGACCCATCAAAAGGATATGAATACTTGTACCTTACTCCAGAAGACTATAATTCTCTTAATGGAGAACGTCGTCGTAGTGTAAACGCTACTCTTACCGAAGATGAAGGAGAAAAACGCTATGTCATTGATGATATCATTGGACAAGCTGATGGCCTTGGTGTAGAATCATTAAGAGGTTCTGGTATGATTGCTGGTGAAACCTCTCGTGCTTATGAGGACATCTTTACCCTCACTGTTGTTACTTGCCGTTCAGTAGGTATCGGTGCTTATCTTGTACGTTTAGGACAACGTACTATTCAAAATGAAGGCCAACCAATTATCCTTACTGGTGCTCCAGCTCTTAATAAAGTTCTTGGTCGTGAAGTATATAGCTCCAATTTACAACTTGGTGGTACTCAAATTATGTACAAGAATGGTGTTTCTCATTTGACTGCTGAAAATGATTTAGACAGTGTTGATAAGACCCTCACTTGGTTAAGTTATGTACCTAAAGTTCGTGATGGTCCCTTACCAGTCCTTAAGGTTAATGATCCGGTTGATCGTACTGTTGATGTTGAACCAACTAAAGGAACTCAAGATCCAAGAGATTGGATTACTGGTCACTCCTCTGCAGATAAACCTGAAGCTTGGGTATCTGGTTTCTTTGATAAAGATACATTTAATGAAACTTTATCTGGATGGGCACGTACTGTAATTACTGGTCGTGCTCGTTTAGGGGGCATTCCAGTAGGTATTATTGCTGTCGAAACTCGTACTGTAGAGCATATCATTCCAGCTGACCCAGCAAATCAAAACTCTGAAGAGCAAACTATGGTTGAAGCTGGTCAAGTATGGCATCCAAACTCTGCTTACAAAACATCTCAAGCAATTAAAGACTTTAACAATGGTGAGCAACTTCCATTGATGATCTTTGCTAACTGGCGTGGTTTCTCTGGTGGTCAACGTGATATGTATTACGAAGTTCTTAAATACGGATCTTATATCGTAGATGCTCTTACTCAATATAAACAACCTGTATTTGTTTATATCATTCCAAATGGTGAACTTCGTGGTGGAGCTTGGGTAGTCTTAGATCCAACTATCAATGAAGATATGATGGAAATGTATGCTGATAAGAAATCCAGAGCTGGTGTGCTCGAACCAGAAGGTATCGTTGGTATTAAGTTCAGAAAACCACAACTCCTTGAAACTATGGAGCGTCTTGATTCAATCTATAGTGAGCTTAAAAAGAAACTCAAGTTATCTAAAGATGATAAAGAAACTGCCGAATTACAAGCTCAAATTACAAAGAGAGAAGAGTTACTTTTACCAATTTATAATCAAGTAGCTGTCCAATTCGCTGATCTCCATGATCGTTCTGGTAGAATGAAAGCTAAAGGAGCTATCCGCGAAGAAATTGAATGGAAAACTTCACGTAGTTACTTCTACTGGCGTTTGCGTGTCCGTTTAGCTGAAGAAAAGCTTTATAACGACGTGCTTAAAGTCAGTCCTAAATTTTCTCGTCCACAACTTAAGAAAACTTTTGAACAATGGTATACAAGTAGCCTAAATGCTTCAAATACTCCAATCAATGATGAAAGTTTGGCTAAATTTTTAGAAACTGCTCCAAAGGGTGATTTCTTATCTCGTATTGGAAAACAATTGTCTGAAAAGGTTGCTGAAGAGTTATTAATAACTGCTGAACAATTCCCAGAAGCTGCTATGGATGGGTTTATTAAGGTGTTTGAAAAACTTACTCCTGAAGCAAGAAAAGCTGCTTTACAGAGATTGGCTTCCCTAAAATAATTTTGATCTTCTCTACTCCATATTTTAACTACTGCTACTTTTTTATTTTATGAATTAAATATATATCCCATTTTAAACATTACTTTATTTTTTTTTAAATCTTGAAAAGTCCATAGACCCCAAATGTTTTCATTTTTGAGAGTTAAATTATATGAAAAATGAAAGAGCAATGAGGTAAGATATTTTTAAAATTTTACTTATTTATTAAAATATTATATCAACCAGGATATTGTATTAAAAGTAGATTTATTTTTATATTACTATTTATTTTCTATTATTTATTTTTTATTTTATTTGATTATTTTTGCTATTTTTATTCACCATGAAATTTAAAAAACATTTGGGTAAATTCTAAAACTAAAAAGATGTCATAATACAGCTGCTGCAACTCTATTGCGATCTAATTTGCGAGATTTTTAGTGCCATTTATTATTTGTTTAGATTTGTATTCTTAATTTCAGCAAAGCTTTATTCTTGAATGAACAATTAATTAAGTCACAATAGAGTTGTAGTAATTGTAATCATAGCAACAAAAAAGTTCAAGCTGCAAATCAAAATATTGAGTGATTTATCAGTTGACCATTAAACTAATATAACCATTGTTATACAATTGTTTTTTATAGAACCCTTACATTATCATAGCCTTTATTTTTTAGTATAATAGTATTTCCATTGATCTGTTACAACTTTATATCTTAAATAACTAGTGCCATGAAATTAAAAGAACTATTTAACATTTGTTAAATAAAACATCATAATAGTATTTATATTATGAAGTTTTATTATATGGGCAATGGATTAGCTTTAGAATAAGTTATATCTAATGAAGCTACTTTAGGCGTTTTGCGATTTTAATTAGAAAACCCGAAGATAGCCTTTTTATTAAGAAATTGGTTGATAAAAGTTATAAACAAATCTCAAAAACATCTATTTCTTATATTTCAAGGCTCGATATTGACTTGATAATTGTTTGGCTTTACACTATATTATTTGATACCACTTGGCATTTTTATAAATAACAAGCTACCAAGGAATTAATAGATTATCAGCAAAATATTGTTTGAATACAAAGTATTAATAATAGTTTATCCTTAACTCAATTTCTCAAGAAATTTTATAAGCATGAAAAGAGGGCAATTGCAGGATTTGAATAACTTATCATAAAATTCGATAGGTTTCATTTGTTCAAAAGTGTGCAAATGGAAGCTTAAATTAAATTAATTTAAAATTACAACACTCATTTTTTAGATAATGACTAAACAAACTTTACATGAAAACATAAACAAAAAAGAGAATGAAGAAATACAATTCAAATATTTTGTGCCTTTAAATAAGAGACCAGTCAAATCAAAGCCTGTTTGGAAGAAGGATGGAAAGCATAGTACATTTAAGGTTGAAATTTCTAGACCTGAAGACTATCAAAAAGATATACAAAATATGAAAAATAAAAGCCTCAAACTTGTATTTTCTCAAAAAAATGTCAAAGTGATAACGACTTTACCCAAAAGTATGAGTGCTACTATAAACAATTGGAAGGCTATTTCAATGTACCAGTCTATGCTTAAAGCTCAGCCTACAACTAAAGATCAATTATGGGTTCGAAAAGATGGAACTTTTGACTACTTTGGATGGAGCCCACTTGGACATATCATTGTGGCCTATTTATCAGTCCACTTAAAAGTCAAAAAGGAAAAACAAGTGATAAGTATAAATTTAGATAACTTTCAAAAGGAACAAGTGGTGAGGATTATACGCGCCAGAGATTTAACTAATGATTGGTTTGAAAACCTTGCTATTGATGCTTACTTTGAATATTTTCATTATTATTTACCAATTGTAGAAGAAGAAAGGGTTCGTATAAAAAGCAACTCTTTACTAAAAAGAGTCGTTATATCAATAGGCTATAACTATATTACAAACAACAAATTGCAGGACGAAGTTTTTAATTTACTAGATGCTGCTTTGCTAAATATGTTAAGCAAATACTACTTTGTCCCGAACATTGATACAGTTACTTCCCTTATACTTATATCCAATTTTCAGGCATTAAGATTTCATAGGACAAAAGTTTGGATTTATATAAATAGCGCAATTGGCTTAAGTTGTCTACTTGGACTAAACAGACCATCTCCGAAGATGTTAAAGCTTTCGAAGTCCCAGATAAGGCATCGTTGCCATCAATGGTGGACCTGCTGCATACAAGATAAAGCTTTTGCTTTAACCTTGAATAGGCCCATGTCAATTTCTCCAGATGGCTGGCGTATTCCATATCCTAAATACGAAATTTATAAAAAGCAGCCCCATTTTCCAGATTATCAAGCAGAAAAAGAAGTCAAACACTTTGCTTCTTTAGTTAATTTGAAAGGAATGGCTCAAATATCAGAAATAGGAGGAATCATTAAGCTTGAGTTCAATTCAGATAAAGCGAAATCAAGCCTGCTTGAAAGGAAATTGGAGCGAATTTTAGCAAAGCTACAATTATGTAAGAGCCTATATATCGAAGAAATGACCGAAGTTTATTGTAACCAGCCTAAATGGGTGTTTGATATCTGCCATAAGTTCCTACTGTCACACTCTATAATCCATAATGATATAGTAATTGAAACTATCAATTCATTCAATCGCATATGTGGTGCCGAAGTGGCAAAAAAATATGAGAAAAAGTACCTTGAAGCAGCTGCTTCTGTAATCATAGCTTGCGAAAGTTTAGGAGAATCATTTTTTAAATATGGTAGACTATTTAGGTTTATATGCTTAAGTACTGCAACGGTAGTTTTTGCTAAAAAATTTTGCTATGAAGATATAGGAAAGAAAGACGGAAAGATTACATTTGATGTACAGAGTTACCTTAAAAAAGGGCTTGTGATACTAGAAAAATCTAAAGTATACTACCCAATTACCTCCTATGCTTTAAATTTAATTTATTCTTTACTGAAACCCAACAAAAAATGATTATTACCAATCTACTTATTGCTATTGCCAAGTGTAAATATATATCCTCTTTTTATGTATAACTATTATAACTTTATTAATAAACACCCTTACTCAGCATCCATTTAAAAATAAAAGATACTCTAATTTTGAACTTATTGAATAGTGGTTTAGACATATGTTAACTGTTATTACTTTGAATTATATATAATAGCTTTATACTTTTAAGCAAATATCACTAAACATCCAACAACAATATTTACTGGTATCTAACACTCCATCCATATCTCAATTCTAATAAATTTATATACTCTTAAATTTTCGTTAAATAAATTATTTGCAAAATATGCAACTATCAGTTTTAAATTTCGGTTCATTTGATTTTTAATCTTTTCGAAAAAAAATGGGTAAAAGTGCACCAAGTGGAAAAGAGAAAGGTGGTAAATCATCAGCCTTAAAGCGCTTAAAGGCTAGTTTAAAGGAAGCTGGAGTGATAGGACCTGGAGGAAGGAACCGCGGGAGTCAAACCAAGAAACAGAGACAATCATCCAATACCTTAGAGGCTGGTAAAAATAAAAAAGGGGAAAAATTATCCTTGATTAAAGATGCTTTCAATCCGTTTGAAATCAAAACATCCAAAAATAAATATGAGATTATTGGAAGAAATGTAAAGGGCGTAAGCGGGAGACCAACATTATCTAAGCAGGTAGGAATCGATAATCGTAAAAAAACGTTATTGAAAGAGTATAATGATAAAAATCGAACTGGTACCATCATCGATAGACGTTTTGGTGAGAATGATGCTACAATGACCCCAGAAGAAAAGATGTTGGAACGTTATACCAGGGAAAAACAAGTAATTTACTTTATAACTAACAGATCAAAAATTAATTTTATTAGAAAAAAGTTCGAAACTCTTCTGTTTTTAATTTGGAAGATGATACTGAGTTACAGCTGACACATATGGGTCAATCTTTGGCTGAAATAGATGACTTTGATGAACCTATACCATCAGATGAAGATGATACTGGTGGTATAGATAGATATACAGTTCATAACGCTCATTTTGGTGGTTTTGACCCAGAAAAAAGTGAACAGGTATAATATATATATGTATTTATTTTATAATTAAATTTTTTAGAATGATGGAAGACCTAAATCAAAAGCGGAAGTTATGAAAGAAGTTATAGCTAAAAGTAAATTCTATAAGGTATAGAAGATTATTTTTTGTACACGATCATTTATTTATAATTGTTTTAGCATGAGAAACAAAAGTTGAAAGAGGATGATGAAAAAATTCGTCAAGAATTAGATAATGAGTTAGATGATATTAAATCATTATTGTTTTCAGCACAGCCATCAGAACCAATAGTTAAACGTAAGCCATTAGAATCCCAAAACTCGATGTTTAAAGTAACTTTTAGTATTACTTTTTCAACTTACTTTTAATTAATTATAATAGAAAACAAGTGTTTTTAGTAAAAATGAAAATGACACTTTTGATGAAAATAGACCTGAAGATTACGATAAATTTGTTAGGGAATTAGCTTACGATCAAAAAGCTCAAGCCACTGATCGTACAAAGACTGAAGAAGAAGTAGCTTTAGAAGAAAAGACTAAATTAGAAAAAGCAGAGGTAATTGATATTAAAAATGATCCTATTTTAGTTTGAATATTTGTAGCGTCATCGTTTACGTCGTATGCAAGGTCTTGATTCTGAAAGTGAAGATGAAGGTACCAATTCTCGTAAAAAATCTCGTCGTGCTGGTCAAGGTGATGATCTTGATGATGATTTTGTAACAGAGGAAGATGCTACTTTTGGTCTAGGTGAAGGTGTAAAAATCAGAGAGATCAACCCAAGCCAAAAAGGTGAACAAGACGAAAATGATGATGAAGAAGAGATAGAGGATGAAGAAGAAGACGAAGGAGAAGATGAAGAGGGTGATGATGAAGAAATTAATGATGAAGGGGATGATGAAGACAGTGAGGAAGATGAGGATGAAGATGAAGATGAAGATGAAGATCAAGGCTCTGATATCGAATCTGATGTTGAGGATGACCAACCAATCAATAACAATGATCAAATAAAGAAAAAGCATAAGATAGACCCAAAAATTAGCGAAGAAGCAGCGAAAGAATTGCCCTATACCTTTCCTTTACCACAAGAGCATGAATCATTAATCAAATTGGTTGGGAAAAGAGACGTTAAAGATCATGCGGCATTCTTGAAGCGTGCTAGGGTATTATATCATCCAAAACTTGGAGTAGAAAATAAGGAAAAAATGGAAGCATTTCTTTTGGTAGTACTAGAACACTTAGTTTACTTAGGAGATGATGAAGAATCATTAAACAAAGAACTCATAAACGTATATATGAAAAACTTTGTTGAGTTGGCTATAATAATCCCAGATATTGCTTCAAAGGTTAGCATAAGATTCCTAAATGAAGTCCATGAAGAGTTTAAGGATCAATTAACTCAATTAACCCGAAATCCTTCTACTCCAAGCCCAGGCCAGCTTTTGGTATTCTCTGTATTTACTCAACTTTTTTCAGTATCTGATTTCTACCATGCTGTTATTTCACCCATGTTACTTTTGTTTGGACAAATGTTACTTCAAGTTGACATTTTATCACCAATATGCTTAGCTAAATCTCTTTATATTGTTGGACTTTTTTATGAGGTATTTTTTTAAATTTATTACAACAAAATCTAATTTTTCAGATTGCTTCAAGCTCAAAACGCTTTGTCCCAGAAGCTTTAGGCTGTTTATACACTATTTTAGCCTTTGTTGCCCCAGAAGATACAAGAAAATCTATTGAAGCTATGAATGATGTATTTTTCAATCGATTCCAAATTGAAAATAATAATCTCTACAAAAAGTTAAATAAGATTACTAAAGAGGTGTATTCCAAATTTACTTTCTCTGATGGTGATAATGAAGCATTGAAATACAAACTAAAGTTTAGTGAGTTATCACTCGATACTAAAGATCCTCTTGTTTACTCTACAGAATTTATGTAAGGGATTATCTATTTTGAATAACTTTTATTAATTATTTTTAGTACAACTTTATTAGTAGTGACATTAAGAAATGTCAAAAAATTTGCAGATTTAAATGGTCATCACTCTGGTCCATTGGCTGGTTTCCCAGAAGCCTTTGAATCTTTTATAAAGATTATTTCTAAGTTTGAAGAATCAACTCAAGTATCAGATGACCTTAAGGTAAATAGCTATTTTGATTGTTTTGGTAAAAATTAAATTCAAGAATTAATTTAAATTAGAGCTTAATTAAAGACCATAAAGAACATGTACAAACTTATATTACCCGTTGCTTGAGTTCCCGCCGTCCACTTCAATTACAAAACCATAAAGCATTGGCTATTAAAACCTTATTGCCTAAATTTGAAGCAGAATACTCATTGGATAAACACTATCTTCCAGAAGATGAGAATAAAGAGCTTACTAAATTACGTCGTCAACATAAACGTGAATTTAAGGGAGCAATAAGAGAGTTACGTAAAGATACTCAGTTCTTAGCTAGAGAAAAACTAAAGAATATCAAAGAAAAGGATGCCGCTTATAAAGAGAAGATTAAGGGCATCATGGGCGAACTTGCTAATAATCAAGGTGATGACCACAAGTTTAATTATGAAAAGAAATACAAGCGTGGGAAATAAGGTAGTAAGTTAAGGTTTTGTAATATCATTGATCAAAAAAGATGGATTGAATTGACTTTTCATTTTTCGTTTCATTTTGAGTATAGATATCAATAAAGAGTATAGAATATATTTATAAATTGTTTATAATCTATTAGATTGTTCTTTTCATTGTTTTAACTGTAACCAATAAAACGTTTGATCTTTGGTAAATACGTAGTACCATGCTACTGTAGTAATATAATTTGTATTCAATCCAAATTATTGCTTATAACTATTTGTAGTTAGTCATAAATAAAAACTCAAAATTTTAAATAATAATCTAGAAATAGCTCGATTCTAATATGGTTAAAAAGTCCCATTTCACTGTAGTTTTATAAAATTAAGTATTAATAAATATTAGTTTTATTTTACGTTTTTATTTATCGTTACATTAAGAAACAATAATCTTTCACAAATCATTCATTTCCCTTTAAGCTATTTTTTATTCAATAAACCAAACCATATTAAAATAGCCCTAACTCTTAGTTTCCAACCTTAACTTTTTTACTACCATCATCTGTAGGCGCCATTTCAATTTGAGCCAAGTATTCTTCTTCGTCCTCCTCGTCCTCTTCAACTATTTCGTCTACCTCTTTTTCAACTTGGTCAGGGAACTGATTGATTAAATCGGTAAGTTTATCATTGATGAGTTTTTGGAAATTGAGTATTGAAGCCACGTTGCCTTCGTCTTTACTTAAAGTTTCTTCTATTTGAAATTCTTGGTCTTCATCACCAGCACTAGTCTTGTATATGGCTTTTAACATTTTAGATTGAAAGTTAAAGTGAAGTGGAAGTTTTGATTTTGATTATTGGACATCATTTCAAAAAACTTAACACAACTCATTATGTGCTATTTTGGAATTGGTTTGAAATTTTGCAAACTGTTAGTTATTAATGACCAATTAAGTTTTTTGGAGTGGTGTCTATTATTTTTTTAAATAGATTTTTTGTCAAAAAATATTTTTATAGGCTATATAGAGGTGTTTTTTTGGTTTCATTATTTTTTCCATTTTTTAAGCGCTATTTGAGTGGAAAGATTGTTAGTAAAATCCTTAAACAAAAAAATACATCCCCATATGGAATATAATTCTTGAGTATTGAAAAACAATATTTTAATATTTTAATCTTAAATCCATACAATGCTATAATAAATTATAAATTAGTAATATTTGACATTTGAAGTTAAAATACTTAAATCGAAATTAAACAAGCATTATCATAATCAAACTATGAACATAAAGAAAACTTGAAATATAAAAATAAAAATAAAATGTTATTAAAATGAATGTAAAACAAAAATAATTAAATGTTATATTTGTTTATTATAAGCAGCCAAATAGATTATCTACAGTTAAATATGAAAAGAAAAAAACTTTAAGCTAGATTTAGATATCCCAGTCTTCTTCATCATCAGACAAAGCGACACCATTCTTCTTAGCAGCTTTCTTCTTTTTATCTAAAGCTTTCTTTTCTTTACGAGAAAGCTCCTTCTTTGGTTGTTTGACTTTAATTTCATTACCAAAAGCATCTTTGACAGTTTCAACAACCTTATGTTCAAGCTTCTCTTTAACAGCTGGTTGTTTACCACCTTCAACAGTAAGTCTACCATTATCAACAAACCATTTTTCTGGACATAATTTAACGAATTCAGTGTTATGGGTAATCATAATAACACCACCTTCGAAACAGTCCATAGCATTGGCAAGAGCACCAAGAGAATCACGATCCAAATAATTGGTAGGTTCGTCCATCACTAATAAATGAGGATGATCCCACATAGCAGCTGCTAATACAACCTTGACCTTTTGACCTCCGGAGAGACCACGAATACGAGAGTGAGTAGCAAATTCAGCTTCAAGACCAACATCAGCAAGATGTTTTTGGATGTTAGCTGAGGTAAGAGGACGAGCATAAAGACCAGCACGAGCAGCTTCTTTATCATCATAGGCTTGTACAATTTTTTGGAAACCCCATTGTTCAAGTTGATCACGAGGAATCCATACATTATCATCATAAGATTTACCAACCCATTTAATTTCGTATTCAAAAGATTTCTTGAGTTTTCTACGTCCAAAGATGTTTTCAATTTGGTATTTTTCACCTTCATAGACAACAACTTTTTCCATTTGAATTTTATCTTCATCGGACATTTGACGAGTTTCTTTTTCTAACAATTCTCTATCTTCACCATATTGGTAACGCCATTGGATATATTGATTAGGAGTTTTGTCAAGATGACGCTCTAAATGATGGAAAGCATGTTGTGCAACATAAGCAACACGTAACATAGGATGTTTCCATACTTCACCTTCAGTAGTGTTCATTTCACCAGTTAAAATTTTAACAAGGGTAGATTTACCAGCACCGTTACGACCATGAATAACTACACGAGAAGAAAGAGAACATTGGAGGGACATGTCGTAAAGAATTTGACGATCAGTTCCTGGATAAGTGAAGTTAATTCCAGAAAGTTTAATAATAGCCTTATCTTTAGATTTAACACCTTCAAGGAAACCAGGAGTAGGGAAAGAGAACTTGACAGATGAAGCAGAGAGATCATAATAAGTTCTAGCTTCTGGAACTTTACGTACAAATTCTGAAAGATTACCTTTGTAAATCTTAAGCTTACGGTTTTCATAATGGATGAAACCAGTACATACATTCTCTAAGAAACCAGAGTCATGGGAAACAATGATGGAAGTGACATCTGGAAGAGAAGTAAGGTAATTTTCTAACCAAGCAACATTGGTAGTATCTAAATGATTGGTAGGTTCATCCAACATAAGAATATCTGGTTTAGCAAGAAGAGCACGGGAAAGTTCAACCTTCATCTTCCAACCACCAGAAAGAGAAGTTACTGGATTAAGCATCATATCTTCACTGAATCCAACGGAACCAAGAAGAGTTTTAACTTCTTCAACGGTATGAGCACCATTGTTGCAGAGATAATCAATTGGGTTGATATCAGAGTCATCACCTTGAAGGGAATGTTCAACAAAGACGGTCTTTAATTCATCTGGGGATGGGAAACCATCAAGTTGACCATTGGCAATAGCACGCATAAGGGTGGATTTACCAGCACCATTTGGACCACAAAGACCATAACGACGACCTTTGTAAAGCTTGAAACTGGTATTATTTAAAAGAATTAAAGCACCATAAGCAAGAGAGAAGGAGCAGTCACAAAGGACAACACCATCATCTTCTTCTTCAATTGGAGCAGTTTCTTTAAGGACACGTTCATGTTCAGCAACACAAAGCTTAAGGAAAGATTGGCAAAGAGAATCGGTTTGATCTTTAAGGATCCAACTGAGATAAGGAGTAAAGATTTGAGAGCTCCAATCTTCTAATTCAAAGTTTTGGATATCTACTGATTGAACAGAAAGAGTAGCAGCATAATTGACAGCAATCTTGACAAGTTTGTTATCTTCGATTGGAGAACCAGTAGCTTGAGAAACAAGGGAAGCAAGAGTGGAACGAACCATTTCAGTACGTTTAGCAAAAGCTTCAGTAGCTGAAGATTTGTTACCACCAGCACCTACACGAAGAAGAGTAGCATGAGCACGTTTGACAACATTGACACATTCTGGATCAGATACTACTTCAATAGTTTTTTCAAGACCTGGAAGAAGTTTTGGTAAAAATTGTTCAGCATCAGCTGGGTTATCAACAAGTTTACACATGTTATCAATGATGACAGCAGTGACACGCTTAATGGAGGTAAGACGTTCATTTAAACCACGAACTAAAAGAGGAACCATAATAGAAAGAGTTGGGGCTTCTACAGCACGTACAAAAGTGGTAGAACCAAGTTTGTAAATGGTTTCTGGAACTTGAGTTGGATCAGCGATACAGTTAATAAGATGAGGAAGGAAAGGTTCAATATCACCATTTCCTACACATGCAGTAACTGAAGTCATACAAGCTTTAGCAGCAGTTTTAACTTGTGGTTTAGAATCCCACATAGCATCGGAAACAACTGGAAGGATATCCTTTAAGTTATCTTGTACTTGACGATGAGCAATGGTTGGAAGAGAAGCAATAAGGTTAAGAGAACCTTCTTTGGTTTGCCATTTCTTGTTGAGCTCAAGTGCTTCGAATAAAGTTGGGAGAATAGCCTTAACAGAGTTTGGAGAAAGGATAGAGATAAGGGCTTTGGTGGTCTCATCAGCAGCTTGACGAACAATGGTAACCTTATCGGAAAGACATTCAAGGATATTGGTTAATACAGAAACAATGAAAGGTTCAGCGGGCTTGCCGACAGTGTTAATAATGGCAGTGTAAGTGTAAAGAGTTCCTTCGCGGACATCGGAAGATTTTGATAAGGTGTTTTGATCTAATTTTTCAAGGAGATCATCAGCGCCAAAAGCACCAACACCATTGGCTTGAATGGTGGCAGCAATTTCATTGGCAACTTTTTTGAGTTCTTCAGCACCCTTAGAAGAGGAAAGTACCTTAAGAGACTCTGAGATTGGGCTTGAGGCTGAGATGGAAAGGTTAGCTAATTCTTTATGAAGAGAGGCCATAATGATTAGTGGTTAATTAAAGTAATCTATAACGCTTGGAGAAGAGAAAAACAATCAAATTAGATTAGTCTATTGACTTTGTATAATTAGATAATTTATTTTGATGAAAATAAATTTCTTTTTAATATTAAAGAAAAGATTAAATATTCAATATAATATCTTTTGTTTTCTTTTATACTTTTTAATTTATGATTTAGTTTATTCTGGAGGTTTATTACTTGGATTTAATTGGTGGCTGGTTATTATTTTAATATTCAAGCAAACATATTAAAACCTATTTAAAAATAAAAATAAGAACCTCACTTAAAGTGGTGTTCTATAAGCTTCAGAATTTTATTGCGCATTGCTTGTTAGATAACAGAATACCAAGCATAAAGAGAGGAACCACTTACTAATATATTTATTTTCAAATGTCTAGTCCCAACCGTATGTGTGTCGATACTTCTATTTAATCGTTTTGATGAATTCATTGCCCTTTTTCTTGATAGATCCTTATTCTCCCCAACAAATCCATGGTTTTAACTAAGTTGAAAATTTCAGTTTGGGTTTTTGGGGTTGTTGAGGAACACTATGCCTGGTTTGCTAAGCTTGATTGGACTGGCAACTATCTTTTGATTCGATATTCTTAATCAGAGAAGGGGTAATTTTAATGAAAGATAAGATAAAATTAATCTAATAATTAATATGATAAGGGATTCCAAAATCTAATAAATTAAAATTAATATTACGACCACGCTTTAAAAGAATTCGATAAAAATCAATTTCAAACTCAAAAAAATTGATAAAAAATTTCATTTCCATCAAAATGACTAAAGTAAAATGTCTTATTCTCTCCACATTACATGATATATTATGCATATGTTAGCTTTTGGCTACCTCTTTAGTATACTTAATTACATTTAATATAGCTAACTGTGGATAAAACTCAGAATTTACTTAATAAAGTTAATAAAAACCTGAATTATTAATTATTACACCTAAACTAAATTGGGATGTTTTACTAAAAATTTAAATGTCTCACTTTAATGCAATTTAATTTTATCAAAAACTTAAAACTCAAAAAAACTCAAAAACTCAAACGACATTGAAAGAATAATTTACTATAATTAATAAAGTATAGTTTAAAATTTATTATTGAACTATAAAAGTTATATCGTTGTTATCAAAATGGTAATGATTTATACTATAAATGGTACCCATTACTGTATGTAAAAATGCCAACTTTTAAAGTAGATTATAAAGAACATTCTATTAATTCTTATAATTTTGGTTATATTAAAGTTATGCGGTTGATCTAATAGATCTTTTATACTAAACCTTGCTAAACTCTTTTCAAAAATATAACAATATTCTATAAATAAGAACTTCCCAATCAATATGCCATAGCTTTTATAGTTCAGATTTCAAATCATATTTATTTCATATGATAAAATGAGTATATATAGAATGAGAGGTGCATGTCTAAATGCTCCAGGATATAGATAATAAATGGCCTATTCCTCGGTGCATACAAAGCCACGTGTAAATCAAGTTTTGAGAACTTTTTGAGTTATTACTATTTGTATTTTATTTTAAATCCAGCATTGTAATTGTACTAGAACTTTCATAAATAGCTGCCTTTTTGGTGGATCTTAGTGGTAAAGGTACAATATTGCACTAGAAAAAATATTAACATGCAGTTTTCTTTAAATTTTGTACACAAAAACTAACTTACTGTTACAACCAAGAACCTTTCTGTCTTTTATCAAAGCTTTTCATAAATACAGCTTTAGAGAATTTATATCCATTTTAAAGTTAAAATAAATGTTGAAAAATAAATATTAGAGCACAAAATTTTAGATTACAAAATAAACATGCTTTTTTAATATTTTTTATTATAAAATATTATAATACATAAATTTTGGATAGGATTAACTTTAAATTTTATTTTACTTATAACGCTATTTTACGGTCAGGTCAGATTAATATATGAGGATGTTTTTTTGGTTTCATCGCTTTTTCTATTTTTTAAGCGCTATTTGAGCAAAGAGATTGTTAGTAAAATTCTTAAACAGAAAAATACATCCCCATATTTTTAAGTCTGTTCTGAACTTATTGTTGTAGGCATATTTATTTCCAAAGTTTTTCAAAATTCCAATGGAGCTGTAACTGTCCTTTTTTACTAGCTCAATATATTTATTAGATAAAGACATAATTTAGAGAGTTTAAATTAATTACAAAAATAAAATAAACCATGATTGTTTTGGCTACTATAATAGGAACAATATATAAGTTACAAAAAATCCAGCTGTTTGTTTATTGTGAAGAATAATTCATTAAAAAAATATCATTATTGTTAAATAATCATCTATTTCTTAAAACTTGATTATTTTAGTAAAACTTTATTGAAGTAAAAACAAAATGCTATAACTTAAATAAAATATTTATGAAGTTTAAAATAAATACATACAAATATTTTAAGCAGTATTTTGAAAATTAATCAAAATAAAATTGCTAAAATATTTGGTATAATAAATTATTTGAAATCAATATATGAGTATGTTATTTTCCATTTCATTATTTTGTCTACTTTATGTAACAGAATAATAAAACATTAACAAAATGCTGAAATAAAAAACATTCCTATGTTTATAAATATCACAAATAAATACATATTGATGTTTAAGATAAATATTCATAAATACTCAAAAAATTATAACTTATTTACATAAGACTTCCAAATCATTACCAAAAACTAACCTACTAATGATGTCACTTAAATTCGGCTCCCTTTAATTTTTTTTGAGTGCAAATAAGAGCTTCGATCATAGTATTATCAAAATGTTGAAGTTTCCTATATATAGCCATGGTAGCCAATGCATCAATCTCCTAAAAAAAAGTTTTAAAAAATATTGATCCAAGCCGGCTAAACTTACCGAACTATGACTACCATTTTGGATCCTAACATTAAATAAGTTATAGCAAAGAGTTTTCAAAGAAAACACCTTATTGGTGTTCATACCAAAAGATATTGGTGTTGCTGTATCTATTCTTAAATGAACTGGATGGTCAATTTTCAATGCCTAAGGTAATAAAATTATTTTAATAGAGTGCTTGTAACCTTTCAATTCATTTACCTTCAAATCACCTCTAATCGAATGTCCTACCAATACCTTATCCTTAATAAGAAATAATACATGCTGTTGAACCACTTCAAAACTTGGTGCTAAATGATAAAAATAATTATCAATTACAAATTAAACCACAACCTGTTTACTTACCATTACGCAAATGCTCTCCTTTTATCCCTGATACCCAAGTACGATAGTCTGTGACTTCTTGTGTTGGTGCAACATACTTATCAAAGATTGTATATCCATAATAGTTCACAATACTGACTCTTGCTAAAAGGTCAATGGACCCACGACTGCCTCCGCCTACCATCTCGCAATCAATGGCTAATGCATAGTGGTGTTGACTGTTAAGTATAGTTAAAAATCAATTTTGAGCTTATTTGGATATCTTACCTTAAATATTCCTCGTTAAGATGGAACTTGGTACTTAGTAGTTCGACTAAAACATCTTCCTCGTTTATTGGGCTAGAAATGGGTGATTAATAGTCATTACTTGCCAATTGGTTAATTACTTTTGGCGGTCTTCATTAACCAACTCTAATTCTTTTTCAGTAAGTAAAGCCCTGGAATTAAGGGGAGTTTGTTCAAGTCCCTGTTAAGTTTATCTTAAATCTGAGTTTTTGTTAACTTATTTGAATTACCTGTCTGAAGCAATCTAGTTCAAAGACTTGCTCATACTAAAAAAATTTCATAATTAGTTAATCGTACATATATATTAATATTACTTTTTTGATATTCTTGATTTCATTATGTATTTTCATTGTTGTATAACTTTAATAAACTATCTTTTCTTATTTTGTATCTTTTGATTACGCAGTCATCCCCAAATGGTCGCAGTAATAAGCGATTACTTAGCGAAAATAGGGAAATGTTTTTGTTGAACTGTTAGTTTTGTAAATAAAATCAAACGGAAGTTTAAAAAAACAAAACAACAGTTTAAATGAAAATTATTTTTTTATGTTTATAAACTTAAAAGCAAATAATTGATGAGGTGTAATAAAAACAATAATAACAAAAAAAAGATTAAATAGATCAATTTAAAAGGACATCTAAAATCTTTAAAAGGCAGGTGATACAATAATTATATTATTTTAATGTTTTAATATGTCTGTAATACTTCTTTGATGTCTATTTATTCTTATAAAACACTAATTGAGGATACATTTTTTATTTAAATGTTTTATTACTTTTTGTTTAAAAGATAAATATAAAATGTTTTTATTACAATGTAGATAAAATCAAAAAGTTTATTTTAGATAGTGATAGAGAATAAAGTATACTATTTCATATCAAAAAATGGCTGTAGTTTATAATTTTTTTACCTATTTTAAAATTTGCTTAGTTCTATAAAGTGCCATATAAACAAAGTATCGAGATGGTATAATATTTAAGTCAAATGTTTGTAACATTTTTTAACATTCTTGTATTGATTGTAGTCCTGGTCAATTTACTAAATGTCATAAGCTCCCTTGCACACCAATATAATAAAAAACACGAATATTTATGTCAAATAAATGAGAATAAACATTTTGTCAACTAATATTAATTAACATTTTACTTAATTTAAGAATATTCAAAAATATATATAAAAAACTTCGAAATCATTGCTAAAATAGACCTACTCATTATGTTCTTCACCTCAAGTACTTTTAAAGCTTTATTCATAGTCTATTCAAGATGTTGAAGTTTCCTGTACACAGCCATAGAAGCCAACGCTTCAGTTTCCTATATACTTTTTTAAGATCAATTTTTCCAAAATTAATTAAATTTACTGTATTATGACAGCCTTCTAGAATCTTAATATCAAATAAATTGAAGCATAGGTTTTTTATAGAAATCCTTTGATCAATGTTTCTACTGAGTAAAAATGGTGTTGCTATGTCTTTCCTTAAACGAGGTGGATGATTAATTTTCAAAGCCTAAGGTAGTAATACTATTTTAATACGATGTTTGAAGTTTTTTGATCCAGCTTACTTCTAAATCTTTAAAAACTTTGTGACCCACCAACCTTTTATTTCTAATGAGAAATGATACATGCTGTCGGACTACTTCAAAACTTGGTGCTAAATGATAAAAACAGTTAACATCAATTAAAAATTAGTCCACAGTTTATTTTACTTACCATCAACTAAATCCCCTTTTCGTATACCCGATATCCGTGTACGATAATCTGTAACATTGTGAGTTGGTTCAACATATTTGTCAAAAATAGCATATCCATAATAGTTAACAATAGTGACCCTTGCTATAACGTCGGTGCAGCCACGTTCACCAGATACCATCTCGCAGCCAATGGCTAATGCATAGTGATGTTGACTGTTAAGTACAGTTAAAAGTTGACTTTGAGCTTATTTGGATATCTTACCTTAAGTATTCCTCATTGAGATACAACTTAGTGCTTAATAGTTCGGTTAAAAAGTTTTCTTCGTTTATTGGCCTAAAAAGCGTAAATGATTGCGATGAGAATTGTATTAAAAAAATTACGATTCACGCTCTTTATTTATTTGATCCAATTCTTTTTTGGTAATTAAAGCCCTGCAATTAACAGGTATATTTTCTACGACCTGGTGGCTTTATATTATTTTAAAGATTATTGACTTTATTAAATTACTTCTCTAAAATGTATTAACTCTAAGTTTTGTTTATACTAATAAGTACATTAATAATGAATCATATATAATTATACCAATAATAAAACTTTCTTACCTTTATTTTTTTATCCATATTCATATTGTGCTACTCTAATATATTCTCTTTTTTTATTTATATTGGTCAATTATATAGTCATCTCTAAATGGTCACAGTAGCAAAGATGATTGTTTATAAAAACAAAATGTTTTTTGACTTTACTCATAAGATCAAATTTAAATTTATAAACAAAAAACGAAAAAACGAAAACGAAAAAATGATTTAAAAAAAAAATTAAACACCAATTTAATAGTAATAAAAATAAGGATAATGAAAGGGAGTTTAAATAGATCATTTCAATAAGATACTTAAGGATTTATTTAAAAGGTAATTAATATAATAGTTATGTTGTTTTGATGTTTGAACATATTTTTACATCACTTCTTTAACATCTTTTATTTTCATAAGACATTAATTAAGATACTTAGCTTGTTTTTAATATTTTATCATATAAACCAAATATATTTTATAATTGTTTATTGATACTTATAGTTTTTTTCCAGATTTAAATCCTATTTTACAAAATATTTAATAATATTTATAAACTATTATTTTATTATTTGTATATATATTAACTTTATTGTTTTTTATATCTAACTTATTATTTTAAAACTAATTTTAACTATTTATAGCTTCTTTTAACTTTAATTTATTTTAAAAAATTATTTGAAATATGTTATAATATTTAATTATTTAACTATTTTTTTTATAATATAAAATATCGTTTTACCAGCTTTATGACTAATTATATTATAATAGTCACTTAAATTATTTATAAAAATAACTATATTTTTATGATTAAATTAATTATAATTTATATAATAAATCTAGTTTAATTTAAGTAATTACATTATTAAAATTAACTTAAAGTTTTTTTTATTTAGATTTATTGTAAAATTTATTATTATTTAATTATAAAAACTATTATTTTTATATTTTAATGTTTATATTTAATAATTATAATAAAAAAATAGCTGTTATTATATTTCTTATACACAATATTTTAATATAAAATATAAAAAAAGCTTTTTAATATAATAACTTCTTTTTTTAAATTATTTTTTAATATTATTTTATTAATAAAATTATTAAGCTTTTTATAAACATTTTATATAAATTATATATTTATATTTACATTTATTATTTTATTTAATTTATATTTTTTTATTTAATAATATTTTATATATTGGGAATGTATTGTGTTTAAGAATTTTACTAACAATCTTTCCGCTCAAATAGCGCTTAAAAAATGGAAAAAATAATGAAACCAAAAAATACATCCCCTATTATAACTAAAAAACAAATATTTTATTATTTTTATATTATTATTTTTTATTTATTTATTAGCTTAGTTAAGTTACTTTTAACTTCGCTACTATAAATATTTGTTTTTTATAATTAAACTTTTAAATTATTAACCTATTGCTTTTTTTAATATTTATTTTTTAATATTTATAACATTAATTTTTTTTTAATTAACTAATTATTTATTTTGCATTATTATAACTAATAAATGTGGAAGTTGATACTCAGTGGTCGGAGTTAAAAGCTACTCTTGCTTAATTAACTTACCTTGAGTCGAACGGCCTTAGTTTATATAACTAAGATAGACTTAACTTAATAGAAATAATACGTAATAAGCTACGAACTATGTAAAACAAATATAATAGAAGATACTACTGTAAAATCTACGTAAGATATTGTCAGAAAGACTTAGTGGCTTTATTAGTAGTACGATATCAGGGAGTAATTCAGTTAAAAAGCCTCGAGTTGTCATGTTGAAGAATCTCTTTTATACCCTTTACAATATGGGGGTGTCCGAATTGGTTTCAGAATTTAACTAGAAATTAATCCAAATTTTAAGTTTTTAAATTTGTGAGTCTTTAATGTATGATCAGCTAAATTTAAAAAGCTTAAAACTAAATATAAAAATTTAACTTAAAGACTTATTTTATTTTTTTGATTATATGTTTGTGAAAGTTAGTACTCAGTAATTGGAGTTAGAGGCAGTTCTAGCTTAGTTAACTGGCCGTAAGTCAAAAGGCCTTAGTTTATGTAGCTAAGATAGACTTAAATCAATAGGAGTAATACGCAATAAGCTACGAGCTATGTAAAATAAATAGAATACAGGATATTACTATAAAATCTACATAAGATATTGTCAGAAAGATTTAGTGGCTTTATTAAAAGTAAAATATTAGGGAACAATTTAATTAAAAAGCCTTGAGCTATTATGTTGAAGAATCTATTTTATACTCAACTAGTTTTGTAAACAAGTTAAGTGATTATTATGCGATAATCAATCACAGAGATGATGAAACGATATTTCACAGTGTTTTGTATTTTTTATTAAATATTCAATAGCTATATAATATATAATTATATAATTATTTGACTTTATTTTTTATTAAAATAAAAACAAGATGCAAGCTTTTATAACTAAACTTCGAAATGGAATTTCTAAAGACTTTAATACGGTAGGGAGAAGCACATTATATAAACATTGTAATTCATTTACATCAATTTTAGCAACTATTCACAATAGCCCAAAGTTTATGGAATTTTATAATAAAACAAAAAAAAGAAAAGAAATATTATTAAATTTTACTATTAATAATAACAAACTTAATCAAGCAATGTATAAAATTAGTACTTTAAGGGAAACAGGAAATAAAAACCAACAAGTAGCATTATTATCGACTATAGCTTCAGTATATTCTTTTGATGAATGCAAAAGTTTTGGATTTAATATAAGTAAAAATCAATATGATTATTCAAAAATAATTAATAATAATAAAATACCAACATTACGACCTACTATCAAAAATACAAAAAAAATTAAAGATGAGCAAATTGAGATTATTATACAATATTTACTTGATAATTCAACTATTTCATCAAGATTTAGTAAAAAAAGTAATGATAAATATTCGTCAGAGAATATATATATATTAAACAAAAGTAGAAGAATGATATACAGTAAGTATTTTAATGATTTAAAAGATAAAGCAGTAGCTAGGTCAACATTTTTCAAATATATACCAAATAATTTTAAAAATCCAGCAAGAAAAACAGATTTATGTAATATATGTGCCCAGTATACAGTTAGAAAAAAGTTATTTGAAAATAAAATAAATACAGCGACAGAAAATAAAGCAGAGATAGAGGAATCTTTTAATAAAGAAAAAAGGTTATATAAATTACATGAGTTTTGTGTTGATACTCAAAAAAACATACTTAATGAAACTATTGAAAAATTAAATAATAGAAGTTGTATAATAATTTTAGACTTTAAACAAAATATGGAAATAGGAACGAGACCAGATCCAATAAACTTAGATCATTATAACAAACAAGCTATATCAGTATTAGGGCTTGGCGTTTTGTATTTAAAAAACGATAAAACAATAGGCAAAGTTTATTTTGATTATTTATCTGAAATACTAAATCATGATTCAGCATATGCAGGAGATTGTTTGATTGATTTAATATCTAAAGAGCTTTTATTTAAAAAGTTTACAAAAATTAATATATGGGCAGATACAGGGTATCATTTTAAATCTCAAGAGTTTTTACATTATGTATTTGAAGAAATTCATAAAATAAATAGTAGTTTAAATATTGGTCTTAATTTTTTTGCTGAGCATCATGGAAAAAGTATAGTTGACGGGCATTTTGGAAATCTTTTACAGTGGAAAAATAGTCTTGAAGCATTAGGTAAAATAGAGGATATTGATCAATTAATTTCAAAATTTGAGATTTTTATTTGTGAAAATAATAGAGTTAATAACTCAACTGTCAATAATGGGCAAATAAATATAATTTTTAAAAAGTATGAAAGAAACAAAGATACAAAAAAAATAATAAAAATAAAAGGTATTAAAAAGTATTTACATTTTATTAAACGTGGTAAAAAACTACACTGTTATCCAGTATCTGATAGATCAAAAAAAAGCGATATAATTTCAATTAAAGTTATAGAGTCTATAGAGGATAGAAAAATTAAAAGGTCAACCCCAGCTTATCTTACAAAAATAACTGAAAATTTAAAAGTTTCAATATTTAGTAAGCAAGTAAGTAGCTTATTAGATGATAGAAATCAATTATTAAATGTTGATATTACTTAAATTATTGATAGCTAAGTTAATAAATAGTCAAAGAGCAAGTAGTTGTAATAATAAGTAAAAACTATTATTATACTGCTTGTATTACATAGGGATGGTTAATTATAGCTTTGGAGCTAACCACTCCCTCCCATGCAGCTATTTATTAACTTAGCGATATATTGATAATGTAATTATAACATTAAAATAATTTATTCATTTGATAGCAAATCTGCAGTGTTGAATATAAAACAGTTAATAATAAATATTTCTTAATAAAGTTATATAAAAGTATATATTTATTTACATATTACAACTTTGACTAATATCACTATACAGGCTATATTAGTAAAATCTTTACTAATCCAGGAGTTTATATTAAATTTAATAAAAATTCCGCTAATTGACAATATAAATTATAACAAAATAATTTAAAACTGTGTCGGGTACTTTTGGCTTTTAATAAAGAATTTATTTTTATAGAATTTTAAGCAAAGTTTTTAAAATATAAATATTTAAAAATTGGATAAAAAAATGAAACCAATTCGGACACCCCCATATGAAGTTATGAATTCCCACAGCAAATCAAAACAAGGAACTCTGGATTGATTATACCACATGGTTCACAGTCAAATTGATTACAAGACTACAGATAATTTTGTAAACAAGTCAAATGATTATTATCTTATAGTTGATCCGAGAGCTGATAAACCAATATTTCACAATGGGGATATTTTTTTTGGTTTTATCACTTTTTCCATTTTTTAAAGATTGTTTGAGCGCAAAGATTGTTAGTAAAATTCCTAAACATAAAAAAACATCCCCATATGATGTTTTTATATTTTATTTATTAATATTTTTATAAAAATATTAATAAAATTAATTTCAAAATTAATATACATATATAATATAAATAACAATTTGTTTTATTATTATTATTATTTATTTAGTTATAAATATTTAATTTTATTAAATTTAAATACACTGCCATCTGCTTTTTTTTCAATATTTTTTCAAATATAAAAATTTATAACAAACACTTTTATTTATTTATGCAATAATCGTTTTTTATTGGCCTTTAACTTTTTTTATTAAATACCTTTTAGATATTTTACTTTGATAAGATATAAAACTTTTATAATTTTTAGACTTTTTAAAAAAGACTACATTTTGATAGCATATTCACTTTTTTATTACATAAAATTTGGAAAAGACTATTAGCTAATTAAAAAAAAGAATTTTAAACTATTTTGGAGTTTACCCTGATTTTTTAAACCAACCAATAAAATGACTATCAAAAATGAAAAAATAATCAAAAAGAATAAAATTTCAATTTTTCAATTTTGATTTTCTATAAAACAATGAGTCAACTTCAACATCTCAAGAAAGTAATACTGAGTCTTATAAAATAACACAGTTTAACCATTTTTACCTATTTCTCTCTGCTTAGAATACCAAAACAACCATGTTAAACTCAATAAAATGTAATGATTCTACAAGAGTATTAAAAAATACAACAAAAAAAGATATGATGATAACCATTACTAAAATGAGACAAACTAAAGTAAATTTAATTAAAAGCTAATAAATGATAATAATTAACAATTAAGATCAGAGATCATGATAACTTTGAGAGCTTACGAATGGTAATTTATGCTAAAAAACATTCGAAGATAACTTCAATTAATACATCATTTAAAAGCAATTAGATAAATTAAAATATAATCAACGGTATCTATTAACCAAAAATGAATTAGTTAAGAAAATGGCAACTAAAGGGTAAATTTAATAATCTTATAAATAAAGATTTTATTTTAATTATTGACATTGTATCATTTTATAGAATTTCCACTCGATCGAATTTAGAGCAATTAAATTTAATATTAAAATCCAAAAATATAGCACAAAAACACCAAGCTAAGTAAGCTCCTTATTCTTCTATCTTCACACTAACACTTTCTCCTTTTTTGTTTTTAGCCCTTCTTTTTCAGCCTTAGCTTTAGATTGTGAAATGGTAGGTAGTGGAAATAAAGGTCAATGTCAAGAATTAGCACGAGTAACAATAGTCAATTATAGTGGTAAAATAGTGTTAGATACCTTTGTTAAAAGTGAGAATGAAATTACAGATTATCGATATCGAATAACGGGAATTAAAGAAAAAGATTTGATTAATGGTGAGTTAGAATTTTCCTTTCAAATACAAGCGTTTAGCATTGCTGAAATTAAATTGTTGATTGGTAATGTTAATAACCTTTTTATTTTAGCCCCATCAAAAAAACAAATATCAGATAAAGTTCAAAGTTTAATAAGAAATAAAATATTGGTTGGACATGGTTTAGATAATGATTTGGAGGTAAGCTTTTATTCAAATATCATACAATCAATTTGAATTTTATAATATTCATTATTTATTTTTTTATTAAATAGTGTTTAAATTTAACACATAGTCCCAATCTATTACGAGATACTTTAAAAGATATTAATTTATTAAAATTAAATAATAATATTAATACTTCTTTAAAACAATTGTTATTTAGTTTTTATAACATTGTCATACAACAAAGTATACATTCTTCGGTAATTAGATTCTATTATTCTGTTATTTCTATTTTTAATGTTGATTGTAGATAGAAGATGCTTTATCGTCCATGATAATCTATCGAAAATTACAACATTTAGATCCTATATTACTCTCTACTTTAACCTCAAATATATTAAAAGATAAACAATAAAAGAATAAAAAACTCAAAGAACTTATAAAAAAGTAATATTTTTTATAATATGTGACTATATTCATTTATAACATTTAAAAAACCTCTTAATTATTGCTTAGGCATACAATATACGCATAGTATTAGTATTACCTAAGCCACCACGCCAACCTTGTAAACAGATAACGGTGCTACCTTTTTTAATACATCCCAATTCAATCCCTTTATTAATACCCCATTGAATTCGACTTTCAACATCTTGTTGCCAAACTTCTCCAGTATTGTCTTGAATGGATGGTTTAGCAGTTTCATATAAAAATGGATAACATCCACGATAAAGATGCACTTGTCTAGAAGTAGCTGGATCTCTAGTAATAGTAATGATAGGCACTCTAGGACGATATTTAGCTACTAATCGGGCACTGACACCAGAGGTAGTAAGCACTAAAATAGCACTACAATTTTTATCAAAGGAAGCGTTGACAGCAGATGAACAAGTAGCCTCAGCAATGGAATGAGCAGTGTTAGATAATTCTCGTAATTCATTAAATAAAGTAGTATAACTAATAACAGATTCAGCAAGTGCAGTAACATGATGCATCATATCTACAGATTCAATAGGATAACTACCTTTAGCAGTCTCACCAGATAACATAACACAATCAGCCCCATCTAAAATAGCATTAGCTACATCCGATACTTCAGCACGTGTTGGACGTGGATTATTAGTCATGGATTCTAACATTTGAGTAGCACAAATGACTGGTTTACCAGCTATATTACAACGAGCAATCATAGATTTTTGTGCAATAAATACTCTACTTGGTGGTATTTCAATACCTAAATCACCTCGTGCTACCATTACACCATCAGTCTCCTTTAATATTTCATCAAAATTATTGACCCCTTGTTGATTCTCAATTTTAGCTATAATTTTAATATGTTTACCTTTTTCTCCTAATACTTCACGGATATGTAAAATATCTTGACCAGTACGAATAAATGAAGCAAAGATCATATCTACCCCTTGTTCCACACCAAATTTTAAATCATTTTTATCTTTTTCAGATAAGGCTGGTAAATCCACATCGGTACCTGGTAAATTCACTCCTTTTCTACTAGCTAATTTACCATTATTTAATGCTTTAGCGCGTACTTCATCGGCTTCAATAGCTAATACTTCAAACGAAAGGATACCATCATCCACATAAATAATTTTACCAACTTGTAATACTTTGACAATATTTTTATAATCAACATAATAACGTTCAATGGTAGAAGCTTCTTTATATTCATCACGTGTAGTAAATAATATTTCTTGTCCTGCCATGATTGGGATCTCTTGATCATTTAACATTAAACCAGTACGAATTTCGGGTCCTTTGGTATCTAAGGCAATAGCTACACAACGTCCTGGATGTAATTTTTCACTGCTACGTACGTTTTGAATTACACTAGTATGGTACTATGTATTGGGAAAATATTGGATTTAATAAGCTGTTATTAAAAGTATAGGTTATTCAAATTACCTCATAAGAACCATGAGAAAAATTCATTCGAGCAATATTCATACCAGCATCTCTTAATTTACTAATCATTTCGACATTATTAGTTTTAGGACCTATTAGATAGAAAAAATAAAATTATGAGTTATTATAGTTTTAATCTAGATTATAATAAAGAAATATTACCTATAGTACAAATAATTGAAGATTTACGAGTATTTTCAGGTTGAATATTATAATCTAATTGATTAATCCAACTTAATGATGAGGAGGCCATTTTTTTTCAATTGATTTAATAATTTATTTTTTATTTTAAAAAAAAAAATTAAAGTAAAAGAATAGGTTTCTGTTTTTATACTCTCCTTTTCAATTTTTTTTTAAAACATTAGCTATGTAATAATTCTCACGCTATCAAATTTTAAAAAATTTCTCTTCTTTATCTAATTAAGAACTAATCAAAACTTATTGAAGATAAGTATGAAATCTTTGGCTCATGTTACCACTCTTTAATTGGTAAACCCCTTTAAATCCTCAACTTTTAAATAACTTTTTGTTTCTTTATAATGAAATTTGTTATTAACTATTAATTAAAAGTAAAAAATTAAAAAAATTTTCATCATTAAAGTTTTGAACCAATTAAAATTCAATTATGCTATCTATTACCTATTCAAAAGATGATAATGTGATTATGAATGATTTATGATTATCAATTCTTCATTTATGTTAATATGTTAATTTATTTAATAGATAAGATAATAAAATTGAAAATTTATTAACAAATAGTAAATATTAGAGTAGTATTATTAGAATAATAATTACAATAAAAATAATCCAATTTAAAACATGTTATATGATGTTTTTACTAAGGTGTTTCTACTAAGATGTTTCTTCAAAAGCAACTTTTTTTTATCCAATGTAAAATGTTAAGGATATGGGACTGCAACAATCGAATTTTTTTTAGGTAAAAATACCATGAACTTCTGGTATCAAATAAGTTTTACTGCTGCAATCAATAACTTTTTATTTTCAGTAAAAAAGGTAAAATACTAAAAATTTATAATTTTTTTGATCCAAAAATCTATCAAGAATTTAAAAGTTCAAAAATTAAGATTCTTCATCAAAAAGAACTCTTACACCAAAAAAGGTCAACCAATTCAAAAAACCCAAAAATTGAATTTTTTTACTCAATTTTTAATTCCAGCCCCATCAACTCAATTATAAAAAAAATGGAACAAACGATCCTTATCACGAGTACTGAAGACAACTCCATCCTTGGCATTGATTTACTCAACCAACGTGATCAATTAAACCTTAAAGGTAATAATCATCAATCCATATCTCTCAATAGCAATGAATTATATCATCAAAGATTATCCATCTCCACACTCAATTCTTCCACTTCTAATTATCCTTCCAATTATTTAATCCTAAGTTTACAACAAGATCGACCACTTTTGAATATCTATGGAATTGATAAGGACACCACATATTTAAAATTTCCATTAGTGGAGAAGATGTGTAGTGTTGAAGTAATGAATTCCAATAATTGTTCGTATTGTGTTATGGGTAGTATATCTGGAAAGATTTATATTTGGGATTTAAATTCTGGTGTATTGAAACAAGTTTTTGAAGCTCATTATAAGCCAGTGAATATATTGAAATTTGATAAGGATAATACTTGTTTAATATCAGCAAGTGAAGATGCAAGTGTCAATGTTTGGAGAGTGGCAGAGTAACTATTTTTTAATTTTATAATAATGAATGAAATTTAAAATTATAATTAATAATAGATTATTTAATCCCAAAAATTCAAGTGTAATCAAACCATTACATCGATGGACAGATCATAGTTTATTAATTACGGATATTGTTATTAGTTGTTATAATCAACGAACTAAAGTTATTACATGTTCCAAAGATCAAAGCGTTAATATTTATGATTTAGCTACAGGCCAATTATTAATTACTTTTTTACTATCAACTGCAATTAATTGTATTTGTTTAGATAAAAAACAAACTACTATTTTTATAGGTGGGGAAGATGGTAATGTTTATAAATTGGGATTGTATGAAAATAAATATAGAAATGAAAATATAGAAAAAAGTAATAGAATGGACCAAAAAGTGATTTCTATCGAAGGGAATAATGAAATGAATCAACATATTATTAAAGGGAATGGGTAAGTTAACATAATAACAGTAATAACAATAATAACAATAATAATAAATATTTATTTATTTATTTATTTATATTAATAATATCTTTAATAGAAATAGTATCGTTAAAATTCAATACGATTTAACGGGAAGTAAACTGATCACTGGGGATATTAAAGGATTAATAACAATTATAGATATTCAATCTTTACAGATTATTCAACAATACGATAAATTAAATGGAAGTATAACATCATTAAATTTAATTGCTACTAATGATCAATTTCATACTAATGAATTTAGTAATAATAAAAATAATTTGATTAGTTTTTTAACTTCATTTCAAAGAACTTTAGATAAAGAAGGAGATCAACAATTAAAATGGCTTTGTAATCAATTAAATGAAGAAAAAGGACTTAATGATATAAATATGGGATATAATGGATTTTTTAATAAAAGTGTAATGAATGAAATTGAAGTAAGTTTTTAGTTATTTTTAATTGTTTTTTTTTATAGTTTAATATTAATTAATTAATTTTTAGGAAGACGGAGATAGATTTGAATACAATACTAATACTACAATATTAAAAGAGAGTAACATTTTAGATAATAATGATGAAAAAACAAAATTATTAGAAAAAGATGTTATAAATTTATATCAATCTTATCAACAACAAAAACAAATTAATTCTTCTTTATATGATTTATTATTAAATAAAAATAATAATAATAATCAATAGATAAAATAAATTAATCGATTATTAAAAAATAAATATATATATTATAGAATGAATAAAAACAAAATTAAGTAAAGTATTTTTATTATATTAAATTTTGAGTTCTTTTAAATTTTATAATTTTATAATTTTATACTACTAAAAGTCAATTTAATGCTAAATTTAATGAATTTCAGCTGCATATAAAACTGAATTGTTTTATTTTTGAACCACTAATTAATTCATCTACATAAATTTCTAAAAGCTATCAAAAAATCAACAAATGTCTTATCAATTCATCTTTAATTTACCAACACCATGGAACTTCCAACCAAAGGGTATAATTGTATTCGTTATGAAAATAAACTCTTAATAATTGGTGGTTTACTCAATGATCATACTTTCTCCGGTACTATTTATGAATACGATATTGACAGTGAAACCATTTCTATCCTCTCCATTCCCAATTCCGCTTTAAAACTAGCTTATAATCAATCTGTGTATTATAATGAACATATTTATATCTTTGGTGGGTTTATCAATTCAATAGGAGAATATAATGATCAAATAATAGAATTTAGTTTTACGCAAGGATTTAGAGTAACAGAGTTTAGGTATGAGGAAGAAGAAAAAGAAAAAGAAAAAGAAGAAGAAGAAGAAGAAGAGGTGGATGTGGAGATACAAGAAGAAGAATCAGAGTGTTTAAAAAATAATTACAATAATCCCAACTTAACAGATGATATACAAGATTTAGAAAGTGAAAGTACCATTGCAGAATCGGAAGAACTTCAATATTCAAAACCAAGCATATTAACTCGACTTGGACAAACTCGTGTTCATGATTCTTATAATGTTTACTTATTTGGAGGTTATTTTAATACTCAGTATTATAATGATTTGATTTATATTAATTTAAAACAACGAATTTATAAAAAAATCGAATTAATAGATTATATACCAAAAGAAAGAGTTTATTGTAGTTTATTATTAAGTTTAGAAAAAGAATTATTTTTATTTGGTGGTTATAATGGAAAATGTTGTTATAATGATTTATGGTGTATTAATTTAATAACAAAAAAAGCAACTATTATTGGACTTGACAGTAATGATAAACTTAATAATGGAAAAAGTGAAAGAGAGGGCGTTAACAGGCCTAAAGAAAGGTATAGTCATCAAATGTTTCATTTAGATAATGAAATTTATATACTGGGTGGAAAAGATAATAGTAATAATGCTTTAAATGATTTATGGAAATTTAATGGGAAATATTGGGAGTTAATAACAAATCAACTATTAGCTGAATTAAATGGTCTATTTGATTTTAATGTTTATTTAATTAATCAAAATAAACAAATGTTATTAGTTTATCAATTATATCAAGAGGAAAATTATGTATTTACTATATCAGTTATTCAATTGAATAATAAGAGTATTGAAAATGAAGTCGAGAATAAAGAGAATAAAGAGAATAAAGAGAATAAAGATGAGGCGACAATGAGTAATAATAGCATTATTGTTAATAATAATTTACATAATAGTAAACCAAGTTATCAATTTGAAGATAGTAATCAATTTAGTCCCATTAATGGTTACCACTTTAATAGTCAATATACAATTAGTAGTAATAATACTAGTAATTATAGTCAATATACTAATAATCACATTAATAAAAGTAATAGTCATCAATTAAATAATAATAATAATAATAATAATAATAATAATAATAATAATAATAATAATAATAATAATAATAATAATAATAATAATAATAATAATAATAATAATAATAATAATAATAATAATAATAATAATAATAATAATAATAATAATAATAATAATAATAATAATAATAATAATAATAATAATAATAATAATAATAATAATAATAATAATAATAATAATAGTCTCAATTTAAATCCATTAATAACTAGTGCAACAAATAGTATTAATCCACGATTACCCTATATGAATTTAATTAATAGTAGTGAAATATTAGATTCTAGAAGTTTTGGTGGCTCTAATAATAAATATAGTTCTATTAATTTGCAAGATAAAACGGAAAGTTTAATCAATACTACCATTAGTAATCTAGAACCCTCTTTTAATCTTTCAATTAATACCGCTACTATTAGTGATAATGATAATTCGAGTATGAGCGCCAAACAATTTAACGAAATGAAAAAATTAATTAAAGAATTACCAAATCTTATTTTGAAGGATTTTAAATATTTGAATCAATGTTATGAATTGAATTTACAAGATGTAGTTTATTTAAAAACACGACTGTTATTATTAGTTAAAAATGGAGAGGTTGATGAACAAGTTAGTAAATTAGATAATAAAATTGAAGAATTAGAATATCAATTAATTCAATTAAGAGCTAGTAATTATCAATTAGAACAAAGTAATTTATATTATAAAGCATTAGCGAGTAAATTCAATGAAGATATTAAAAAAAGAGATTTAAATAAAGTAAAAGAAAGTAAGCAAAAGGATGGAAGAGAAATGGAAAATGAATTAAGAGAAAAAGATTTATTAATCGATTATCTGTTATTTATAAATCATCAACAAAATCAACAAAATATTAAATTCAAATTAAGAAATCAAATATTAACTTCCAATTTGGCTTCAATTACAAATAATCAATTTACTAATTTAGGTTTTAAAGAAGATGTCATTGGTATTAATTTATTGAAAAATCCAATTTTAAAATTTTTAACTAATCAAGAAATTTTTAATGCTTTTCATTTAAATTTTTTAAACAAAAAAGAATATAGTAATCAACATCAACATAATAATAATAATAGTAATAATAATAATAAAATCAATAATAATATTGAATTAAATAGTATCAATTTATTAAATAAATTTAATCAAAGATATAATATCAAATAAATAAATAGTATACCAACTTCATTTTTATTCCATTTTATAAGCATATAAATAATACAACAACATACTTTAACACCAATATTTATCTAATTCTTTTATAAACAGGTGTTTTATCATTACTACTACTCATAGACTCACAATCATCTCTAGCAGAGGTATTCCTAGGCTCAAAACCACTTTTAATTGTGGCATTCTCTGTAGCAATAGATTTATAAGCTATATTTCTCGATCCACGTTGACCTTTTGGTCTATTACTATTACTGGACATCATAGCTCTTCTTATGTTAATTGAGCTATCTATTTTTAAATAATAATAAACGTACATAAATAAAATTAAATAACAATTTTACCTCTAGTCAATGAACTTTGATCTTCTTTTGGTTGAGTGTCTATTTAACATTTTACTACTATCATATTATATTATTACCATGTTTAATATTACCTCTTCTTTTGTGACTTTAAATATTTGTATCTTTTGATCGATTACTAGATATTGAACCTCCTCTTTCGTTAATTGAATTATCTGTTTTTAAATAATATTAATAGATAAGCATAAAATAAACTAAAGATTTAGCTTACCTCTAGTCAATAAATTTGAGTTTTTTGCCTTGGTTGAGCATCTATTTAATATTACTTATTATATTATTATATGATTATGTTTAATAATTACCAATTCGTTCATAATTTCGAAGTTCTTTACTTCTTTCTCATTTTTTACTCATTCTCATATCTAAAATTGAAAAATAAAATTGATTCATATTATCTGTTTTACACTTACCATCATTTATTATTATAACTTCATCTTCTATAAAGTAAGCAATACCAACAGTGATAATAAAAAACTAAACTTACTTGAAGATAAATACTGAACAGGATGTGTATCATTATCTATAGCATTTTTATTTAAACTTGTCTTAACTTTGATATCAACAATTTTACTCCCATACTTATTTAATATTTGGGGACATTTTTTCTGTTTAAGAAATTTACTAACACATTTTCCACTCAAATAGCGCTTAAAAAATGGAAAAAGTAATGAAACCAAAAAAACATCCTCCTTTCTTGGACAGCATAATTACTATCTTCAAATTCATTTCTATCAAATACTTTTAATTCTTTTGGTGGTATTTGAAAGTATTTTTTCATTTCACTCTTATTAAATTCAGTTTTATTCTTCTTTTTATCAATCACCAACCTTGATAACGCTACTTTATATTATTTGTTTTAATTAATGCTTCTTCCCATGTATGAGATGTATATAACCAATGTACAAAAGTTTCTTCAAATTGACAAAATCAATACATTCTGCTAACCGCTTGCTCTAAATGGCTAAATTATAAAAGTTAATATTTAATAAAAGATAATAATTTAATATTACCTTGGATTCCATCTCACATCAAATAACACCGCATATTTAGCTGAGGTCAAACTAATACCCATGGATCCAGTATTAATTGAGATTAAAAATATATTATAATCGCCCCTTTCTTTATTAAATTCATTTGTGATTCTTTCTCTATCAGCTAACTTTGTTGAGCCGTCAATTCTACATTGGTTTGATTGTTTATTTCCAACTTCACTGATATATCTTTGAATAATATCTAACATTAATAAACTCTGAGAAAGTACTATGGTTATTTCTCTTCTTGAAGTACATAAGTTCAATATTGTAATTAATATTCTAAATTTTGTGGACAAGTCAAGATCTAGTAAATAACCTCTTAGTTCCGGACGGTCAAAATAGCGACTAAATCCATTTTCTTTTACAAAATTTTTATCTAAATCAAATTCATTTGCATCGATATCAGCAGTTATACCCATATAGGCGAATTCAAGTAAGTCTTGAATTCTATTATCCTTACTTTTGTAACTTTATTTGTTTTTATATAGTGTTTCTCTAAATACTAATGGGTGGTTACAAATACTATTTAATGTAACACCTTTAGCTAAAAATGCACTAAAACTTCCATCCCCTCTATTTTTAGCACATTTCAAACAATTACAATATAACTAACTCTGTTCTTCGGATAAACGGCAACATATAGTATATTCCTTTTTCTGTGGTAATAATATTTCTAAAAAAGCAGTGTCTTTCCTTGAAACTACGTCCTTCAACATGTTAATCAATAATCTCAGTTTTCTCCTGGCATAATCTTTTTTATGATTACTAGAATAATTGTATAATCCATCCGATATAGGTGTTTCATAATTATCTTTGAAGCTATATTCAGGCCCTAAAAAATTTGGTATTGTAAACTCAACCATACACCAAAACTCTTTAAGGTTAGTTTGAATCGGATAACCAGTCAAACAAATTCCAAATGGCGTAGTTGTCATTTTAATATACTGAAATATCTTATTATTTGGGCTCTTTATGGTATGGCCTTTATCCATAATAATAAGGCCTGGTCCAGGGTTTAAAAGGCATTCTTCAATATTGAATAGGTGAATATCTTTGTCTACAACTTCATCTTCAAGGCGATGCTCTAGTAGTTTCCTAAACAATTCATAGTTCATAATCATAATGCCACTAAGACGATTATAATTGGTTAAATCTTCATTATTTTTACCGCTTCCATTACCTGCTTTAAGCAATAATCAAATTGTGTGCTATAGTATATAGTAAAATTTTACCTTTAGTACTGAGAATAAAAACCCTAAGAATTATAAGAAATTGTAGTTCAATCCACTTTTCAATTTCATTCATCCAATTTTTCTTCACCATGAATGGACATAAGATTAGTATTCTTGGGCTATCCTTACATAAAATACTACCTATTACTTACGATTATTGATTGTTATTAATTTCATTCTAACCTTTTCGATCATTTGTTAAATCAAATTACCTTTAGTGTTTCAGGGATGGTAGGGTTCCCGTTAAGTCCAGAAAAAATAAGAGTGCAAATAAAAACAATAATTTGTAGAGCTTTTCCTAAAATATAAATAAATAAATATATTTAATAATAAAATTTACCTAATTCCATTGAATACACTAAAACACATTCATTCTTTTTTGTTATTAAATATCTTCATAAAAATTGGATTCCTTCTATCTATAAACTTTTAGCAAACTTAATAATGCTACGAAATGAGATTACCTGATGCTCTTTTAATATTTTAGCCAAGAAAACTGGGACTTTAATGTCCTCTTTATTAGCTTCATGGCCAGCATTGATAATAAGCTGGTGGTTTATATCATTATTATTTTCGATTTGAATTTTCTTCATAACTTGGATATTTATCTCCTTTCTCTTACCTTAACTTTGAATCTGTCTAGCTTTGTCGATATTATATATCACAATAGGCTGGCGTCTTTTGGCCCTTCTAACACTATTAAGCCTTTGTTTTTTATTTGGATCATTATTGTCAAAGTAGTATTTTTTTAATCTGAACACATGCTTTAAAAAATTCTTTTCCTCGTATTTTTTTAACTTTTCTTCTGGGCTGTGTCCTGGAGTCATTTGACGCATAAAATCATCCCAAATAACTAACAATATTTTTTATTCTTGTTTATTGGCTTCATGGGAAATCTTGCTTTTGAAACTGTGAAGTTTTTAATTTCATCATAGACAATCAGAGTTTCGATATTGAAGAAGTTCAGATATTTCATTATCATTTATATTATATGATTTACATCTCGAAGCTAACAAATCACCACAATGTGAATAAACAATACTTTCATCAGTAGTTATCACTGGTTTATAACCAGAAGAGGATACTTAATTACTCCTTTTACTTTTACTTCTTAATAGTAAAAAATTAACACTTAATAAATAAACAAAATAAAAAACCCATTACTTTCATTTGATTCGAACTCAAATATATTATTATTATCAAAGTCTAAATGACTAGAGGAAAAGAAACTTTCAAGTATTCCCTTTTCATATTTAATATCATTAATACTAATACAAAACTTTCCTTCTGATGGCGAACTCGTTTTTTTGCTATTTTCTCTCTATTATCACTACAATAAGAGCCTCCCGATTATACGATTAAATTAAAGAGATAAAAGTAAAAAATATTACTCAATGCTTTATTTTCGGTTTGGTCTTTATTTTGGATCTCTATGGTTTCATGATTTACAAATTCATTGGATCATAAGCTAGAACTGTTTTGATAATCTTGAATAGGACCTGAATGATCGTTAATATTGTTTATTGAGCTTCTATTTATACTGCACCTACTATTTAAACTACTTCCTTGATTTTCTGCGAGCAATGCATTATTGATAATTTATTAGGTAAAATTGAATAACCTCGATTGATTATAGTATCTTCTTCACTTGATATTATCTTTTCTTGGGGTGGAGCTTCTTCCTTTATTTCAACTACTTCAGCTGCCATATCTTCATCTTTTATTATAAATAAATCTTGAGCGCCCTCAAGTGCCTTATTTGAAGTGATTTGGATTTCTAATGAATAAGGGATGTTTAGGTTTTCTGGCTCATTTTTATGAAGCATAGTGCCATTGAAGAGTGGTTGAAACGTTTGGTCGATAGTATACTGATTTGTTTCAGATGTTACTCCAAAATTTTGCAAAGGTATGTTGCCTACTTGTAAGCTTTGCTGAAGTTGAAGACTAATATAAGCTTTAATGAATTAGCTGGAATTTGTTGATTTGAGATTTCTTACCTAGTAGCTTGTTGTAAGCATCATTGATTAATGCTTCATTTTCAGCATTTTGAGTGGCGATTTCTGGGTTTTTTCCACCAACACTACCTAAAAAAATTAGGTAAATATTTTATTAGTTTAATATCTTACACATGTTTTCTTTAACTTGGCAATACTTTTAGTTATCTTTCGTCTTTTTCCGAAAGAACTTATATCAAATTCTTCTTTTAGTGATTCATTGTTTAGATCTGAAAGTATGCTTCCATTTACGTCGTTTTCTATAAATGATTAATACATTATTTAGATTGAGTTATATTATTACCTTTAAATAAACTTAAGAAATTGACAATTTCCAGGTTAAGTTCAGTGAATATTGGGCTTATCCAGCTGCAAACTTCATCAACTGACCATTTAGAAACATCAGATTCTTCCATATTTTATTAGTTTATTGAAATAAAACTAAACAAAATGAATGAATGACTTTCATTCTTAAACAAGTTTAACTTATCAAATTTAAATAAATCAAATGCATTTTTATAAAGATATTGTAAGTGAAATACAAATTGTGACGTTAAGTTTTTGTAATTGAGGCCAATTAACTGAAAAATAGCTGAAGCAATATAAAATAAAATAAAATAAAATAAAATCACAAATAATAAGATAGCTTATAAAGTAAGTAGTTAACTTTATTGTATCAAATAATACCTAAAAAAATTCATTATTATATGACACTTTGATCTAAAGTATCATATAAATTAAAATTAACTTTAAAGATGAAAAAGATAGGGACTTAGCGTCAAATCAAAGACAGAATGCTAATGCATATAAAGTTGGGACTTTTAGATTATAATGTCTTTAAAAACTTTGCATTTAATGTTATTATATATTGAACACAAACTAAATGCTTAAAATTGAAAAAAAGTTGATATATAGGCTTATGTTTATAGAAAGGTTGCTACATGTTTTTAATAATTAAAAGAAGTTTATTATTATTATCTTAAGTATGCTAAGATATTTCTTATCTTAAATGATAAAGCTCAGATCGATTATTTTTAATAAAAACAAAACTTTATAAACAATAAGCAATATATGAACAATACTGTATTTTTTTAATGATATTTCAATGTATTTCAAAATATCAAACAGCTTAATGGCATAAAGTACATAAGCTAATAAATCCATATAGACTGTTATTATTTTTTAATTGTTAATTAATAATAAGGTTTTATTTAAGTGTTTCTATTTCGGGTCCAATTTCAAAAAAGTATTAAATATTATAATTTGTGAGTCCTTTTCTTAATTTAATATACCCAAGCTATATGCTACTTAAATTATAAGCATACTATATGTATAAAAATCCTTTATAATACTATATATAGTTTAACTTTAAAGTTATAGCAATAAAAGTAACTCGTAGAAGCTTTTTAAAACAACGAATTATAAATTTACAAAGAGAGTACTTTAATACAAAAAAAATAAAAGTTTAGGAATTAGTAAGGCGATAGATTTAAGATTACAATATAAAATATAATTGAAATGTATGCTAAGTTAAAATTTAGTTTTTAAAAAAAACTAAGAATATAAAGTTTCATGGGTTTCAACGAAAGGATAACAATATAAATAAGCTTTCAGTGACCAAAATCAAAGTGGCGGATCTGTGGGTGAAAAATAAGAAATTGCAAATTTTATGCAAAAATAAAATTTACTATATTTGGATATATATTTTATAATTTGAATTTGAAAACCTTTAAAATAAAGGTTGAATGAAATCTACAATTATATTAACTTAATTTTATATTATGGTTTATTTCTTTGTACCATCTGGTTGGTTATGTATAAGATAAATTCAGACTGAATTTTATAATAAGTGGATGTAAATAAAATAATAGTATTTTAAATCTAAATACGAATAATAGATAATAACAAGCGGAAATCTAAGGAATGAGTAATGAATTAAATACAAAGTAGGCATTTTTAATAATAAGCGGAAATAAATAAAATAATGAAAGTTGAAATATAAATATAGATAACTGGTTCCAAATCATATTGTAACCTCGGGAATAACCATCTGATTGATTTTGTATTTGTATTTGTTCTTTTAATATAAGATTATATTAATTAAAATTACTATATAACGTACAATGATATAATGGTATCTCAAATATAGTAATATAATATATGAATATAATAGATTGATGGAAAGTGGCATTCAGTACAATAAATTAACTTAACAAAGTGGGTATTTTGTTAATATTGGGGGTTGCACCTATGAAATATATTATCATTCAAATAAAGCAATAAAGAATCAAAATCAAAGGAATTAAAAAAAGAAGGCATATAAAAGAAACAAGAAGAATTTAAAATCTTTTAAAAATCAATAATTTATTTTAACAAATATTTTATATCTAACATGAACTTCTTTTTAATTAATTCTTTGCTAGCTATAACATGGATGGTTATGGTTACTGCACACGAAAACGTTATTGTTGGTTACTTTCCAGAATGGAGTGAGATTGATGTCTCAACTTTTGATTTCGGCAAATTAACTCACATAAATTATTCCTTTGGTAAATTTGATGAACAGAACTTGATGCCATCCGTTGGAAACAGTGCTTTATTAGGCAGGGTGGTTGATGCTGCTCATAAATTCGATTGTAAGGTATTAGTTTCACTAGGTGGAGGATCTGGCAGTGCTTTTTTTTCTCCTATTATGGCTAATCCAACTACTCGCTCTAAATTTGCTAATAATGTACATCAATTTATGAATGATAATCGTTTAGATGGGATTGATATCGATTGGGAATATCCAGGACAACCTATTGCTGAAGGAAATAAATATGATAAAGAAGATTCCAATAACTTTATACTATTTCTAAATGAGTTACGCGACCTCATTGGTAACGAAAAGCTAATCACTATTGCTGTTGGTTCAACCATTTACGTAGGCCAAACTGATTTGAGTAAATATAGTCAAGTTTTAGATTTTATAAATATTATGGCTTATGATATGAATTATTTCACTTCACCAAAAAGTGGACCAAACGGTGGCTTAGATTATGAAGAAGGCAAAGGAGCTCAGTCATCTGTTAAATCAAGTGTAAAAGCTTGGAATGGAGCTGGTATTCCTAATGATAAATTGGTTATTGGACTACCATTTTACGGTATAATATCACAAGTTAAAGAAAATTTGGATGCATCTACTGGTATGTATGCTAACCGTGTTGAAGGCACTGGTGATGCTCTCACTTATGCTGATATTAACAAAAAAGCCTTAAGTTCAAGTACTGAAGCAGATATCTCTAAGGGATGGAAACGCTATTTTGATCGAATTACGCAAACACCATGGTTATTTAATGAACAAAGTAAAACTCTAATTTGTTATGACGATATACAATCTCTTGTAGTAAAATCACAATACGTTTTAAATAATGGCTTACGCGGTGTCATGATTTGGAGTTTAAATCAAGATTTCAATAACGAGTTATTAAATTCTGTGCAAATTGTAAAAGACAGTAGTAAAATATTAACAGAAGAGAAAGTAAATACCTCTACCACTGTTACAAAAGCAGAGGAAATAAAAGGCAGAGTTCCTATTGAAATTGTAGATTTTGATACTAAACTCCGCTGAAACTAATTAGGTTATTGATTTTTCTTTGATAGAAAAATTAATTTTACTTTAAAATTAAAATTAAAAATAAATTGTTTTACCATTTTATTGTTATTGGTCTTTTATTCATATTATTAGGTTTAACGTCTGATATGGTACCATTTGACTTATCAGCCCTAACACTAGTATTATTTGTTGTAATACTTACGTTTCAATAACAATAAAAATACTAACATTAATCAGAACAGTAAATAAGGTCAGGCAAAAAGTAATATAAAAAGCGAATCAATCATAACTTTAACATGTCATGTTAAAAACTACAACTAGTTCCATTCTTTGCTATATTCAAAGATATAAGGTATCAAATAAATTTATTTAAGCATTTAGAGAAATAAGCTATCTCAAGAATATCTTATCAGCGGGCTCTTTATCTATCAATGATTGTAAAAGCTTGTTATCCTTCTAGTTTACTCCAACGACTTTGATATAGTACTTTTTTATCCTGTTTATATAACTACTATTACATGAGTCAAGGCTACCGAATAATTATATCATTAACTAACTAAAATAAAGATTATACAATAGAAAAATAGAACAGCAACTATATCAAAATGAAAATCCAGTTTTTACTTTTTTAGATATTTCCTTAAGTCTTGTGGATATCTTTTAATATTAAAAGATCATTTTCTTTAAACCTTTTATTCATGTATTTTGCGATGGGTAATTGAATAAAGAAGTGACTAACATGTCAACATCAAGACATGCTTAAATTTTGGCAAAGTTGACTTTCGAATTTTTAGGGCTAAATAAGCCTAATATTGGTAACTTAGAGCAATCTCTATGCTTTGAATTTTCTGGCAGAGCAATCTTATATTTCAACAATAAAGAGATCAAGAATACCTTTTGTTCCAATATAAAAAATTGATCTCCCAAACATATACTAGACCCATAACCGAATGTAATTACTATATTCACCAATTTTCTGTTGATTTTAGTTTCCTTGTTTTCAACCATCAGAAAGCGCTCGGGTTGGAGCTCATCAGGGTTATTGAATAAATTTGGATCCTTCATTTTTAAACCAGCATGTATTATATTATGGATTGAGCAGGTTTTAATACCAGGTTATTTTAAAAAGTAACAGTTTTACTCATTCTATGGTTGATCGTAGGAATCACCAGTGTAAATCTTAATGTTTTATAGACCACTGCGTTCAAGCAAACTATTTCATTCAAGACGTTTTGGGTCGAGTTTAAGTCTTTTAATGCCATTTTCTCTCCCAAATACGCCCTTGATTTCATGTCTCAATTTCTCTTGAATTTCCTATTCAACAGTTAATATTATGGTTATTCATTTATGGAAAAAATCACTGGATATCTTGCTAGATGTTGTAGAGCTGAAGTTAATGTATGAATAGTCGTATCGTGGCCTTTGATAAGAAATGCAATGACATTATTCTAAAGCCAAAACAAAAATAAGCATGAATCAGAAAAATTAATAATAGAATTGTAATAACTAATTCATCGGTTAGTTCTTCTGCTTCATTATCAGAAGACTGTATCATTGATGATAGCATATTGGAGCCTTTTTCATTTCCATTCAATGAACTTCAATTTTTTCTTTCAATATCAATCATTCCTTTTATTAAAGTATGGAATTTAATTGAGTTATTGTATAACTTCATCCTTGATGGAAAAGGAAAGTAATCTAAAAAAGGAAGTATAATAAATAGTGGGCTCAACATCCCATCCATAAGGTCGCTATATAAGAAAGCCATCTCGTTATCTTGGTTATTGACTGTATCGAAGTCAGTATCAGTAATAGCCGAACCTAAGCTATCCGAGGTGACTGCTTTAAAAATATCCAGCAACTCAATCTCCTGGTCAATATTACTTTGAATCTTTTTATACATCTTTTTCGCAACGTTTAAAAAAATCTTAATATCCCGGCCTTTTTTAAACGCTGGATTAATAACTTTTTTATGTGATTTCCGTTCTTTCTTACCTACTTCAACAATATTATTTCTGAATAAACCAAAATCATTTAATACTTCATTTTGTTCTATTTTAACATAAGCGTCATCATCGAACAAGATCTTTTTAGTAATTTCAGTATCTTTTACTATAATAAACCACTTTCCTAAAAACAAAGTGATTAATTGATTTTTAGAGAACGATGGTATCATCAAAAGCCTATCTCGTACTGAGCCATAGGTACCAATGGTTATATGGTAAAGCATTGTAAACGTGTTTACACTAAGAAGATGGGTTATATTTCCATTAGGTTGGAGTTTGAAACAAAAGTAGACAAGTAAGGGTATACAAATTAGCAGTATATATAAAATCATATTTGGCTCATTTTCGACATTATTTCCTTTCTTTTTATACCTATGAAGTTATAAAAACCCTACAAACTTTATTATCACATTGTACATTTTTTAATAAAGCTTGAATCTGTGTTGCCCCACTAAACCAATCACGTTCATTTAAAATTACTGCTATTGATTCTGGTACAACTTGATTTTTTTAATATGTCAAAATTCGCTTGACAGCTAATATGGGAAGCTACATTCTTGTGCTGCTAATGAATAAATGAGCTTGTATATTCGGTTGTATGTGCAGATATCTAGAAATTATTTTATTTTAGTGAAAGTTTGATACAAAAATATCAGTTTTATTAAATGATTTTGTTTTTGTAACACAAAAAAGTAAGTTTATCCTGGTAGCTTTAGTTGAAAAATAATAGAATAGAATACTTCAAGAGCTTTGGCTATATTTGGTCCAATATATCGATATATAGTTGATTAGATGTAATTATTTAATCATATTACAATATTTAGAAAGCTGTCAAGAAAGATGTTATGCTGATTGAAAACTAAAATTACCTTTTCAATAGATTAATTTTTTTCAAACAATTATCGTGTTAAGTGGAGTTTTTTGTAATAAATTGTTTTAACTTAAGATATAACAACAAAGCATTGCTAATGTAAGCTTGGATAGCATAATTAAATTTTTTGCAGATTTTTTAGCTGTATTGGAATTATCTTGTTTATCTTAATTACAAATAGGCCTAAAGCTAAGAAAAATAGTTAATATTTATGATAAATTTTTAACAAATAAAATATTATATTCAATAACATAATTAATACTAGTAGAGATAATTAAGTAAAGCGGTGTAAACTATTTTCAAATTAATACACCAGTAATATATAGAATGTTAAGGCAGCGAGTAGAATATATGGTACTTCTGTTACAAAAATATAACCTTAAAATAGAGATGAATGGTAGAAATTATAGTAGATGATGATAGCGCTTTGAAAAAAATGGTTATTTTAGTTTATATAAAATAAATGAATAAGAAACAGAGTTCAAAATAAAATTGTATATAATTATAAGTATATTGATAAACTATACTAAATTATATTTATTAATTTTAAAATCAGACTATTAATAACTTGATGTTTCAACAAAAAACAAGAATTTACTTGAGGACTTCAAAGTTGTGAATAATTAATTTAACTTAAATCGAGTTTTTGAAATGACTATACGCATTTATAAATATTTATAAATAGAATTTTTAATATATGAAATAATGTTTAAAATAGTCATATTGGTAATGTCCTTTAATATGAAACTATTTTTGAACTCACCTAGAATAAAAGATGTCAAATATGAAAGATTCCAAATACTGTTTGAAGAATATTCATAACGATTGATAGTAAACAATGGTATTTAGTGTTAGTCTGTGTAGTAATTTAATATAATTTGACTAATTTAGATTCGAAATTTACATTCAAAAGGGTAATACTTTAATTAAAATCATAAACAAATAATAAAGCATGAAAATAAGTTAAAGAGGCAGTACGGATATTTTAGCTACACTCAAATATAAATATTTAATTAAAGTACACAAATTTCTCGATAATATTCCTTATATAACTTTATGATTAATCTTAGTAGCACAAAGGCGGAATAGTCACAAATTTTATTATAATAATTTATTAAGGATTTAATCACATTATCTAGCTACAAAGCAATCTTTTAAATATCTATGCAATGCGCGCAAATCAAAATGGCATTATGGTTAGTATCTTTTAAATATTTTACATAACTTTAATCAATATTTTAATATAAGAAAATGGTCATTGAATCCAAAAATGCAATTACTTTACATTAAAAATATACCAATATCATTTTATTACCATTGGTAGCATACTAAAAGAACCTATTTTCTTATTTATTGCTTATCAATTGTTTATAGTTTTATTCAATAATAATGCAATTTAAAATTTGCACAATCTGAAACAATTCTAGAGATAAATGTGTGATATGAAATTACTTAAGAAGCGAGAGGAATAATTAAGGATCTAACCATAACTTCAAAAGTACCCAAACTTAAGGAAATTTTGGCTAATTTAAGTTAAAATAGATGATGATTTGTTGAAATAAATGATAAGTCGAATTGGTTGGTTAAGTTATCAAATTGGTCATAAAAATATAAATTATAACTTTCATTACCTTTTTATTTCTCTTTGTATTTTTTATAATCACTTTAATTTATATGCACTACTGTAGCCATAGCAAGGACTATCAATTTCACTTTGAATTGTTTGATAACAAAAATAATGCTGAGGCATGTGGATGTACAGAAAATGAAGGGGCTGAGGAGCATGTACATAAAGATGGGGAAATATGCCGCTGGAAGGGTTATTATCCAATAGATGATTGTCTTAGGCTATATTGTCCAAAAGGCGAAGAAAGCAGTGGGAAAAAAGATGAAAGTGCCCACGGGGAAGATTGTCATGGAGAAGCACAGCATAACTGTAATAAATATTGTCTCCATGGAGTTAATGTTCTAAACAAAGAGAATCTCGATATCAGTGATATCAAAGCCAAAATAAAAAATCGCAAAGAATCTCACAGTAAAGTAGAAAGAAGAAGGAGACTTCAAATCAATAATTCAATCGAAGAAATGGAAAAGTTATTACCTTCTAGCTATATCAACCCTAGCGCAAGAAACTCAAAAGGATTGATCTTATACAAAACTTTAGCCTATTTGAAAGATCTTCAAACAGAGAATGAGCTCCTAAAGTCGAAATCAAGTTGATTCTATAAAGGGCAGCTTTGCAAAGTATAACATAATATTAATAAATTATTCTATTTGATATTTGAAATAAAATAAACTTTTTTGCATTAATTTAATCAATAAACATTTTGTTTGAATACAAAAGACTGATAATACACTTTATCCATTTGGAGCGACTAAATAAACTTTAAGTATATACTAAACTTTTATAATTTAATTTCAAAGAACGAAGTATCTATACTGTTGGATCCTCTTTATGCTTTAAACTAAAACTATTTAGATTCTTGAAATTTACCCATTTTATTATATAATTTGAGTGGTTTTTGTTAAGCACAGTTTTTATCATAAAAATCCAATGAATATAAAGTTGTTGGTTTTGAAATCGCAATGCATCACTTTACAGCCGCTGCAACTCTATTGTAACCTAATTAACCGTTGATTTAAAAATAAAACTTTGCTAAAATTGTGCAAAAACGTGAGGTTAAGTATTAAAAAAACCAAACAAATAAATAATGGCTCTAAAAACTGCCGCAATTTAGGTCACAATGGGGTCGCAGCAGCTATAATGGCGAAATCCAGACCAATTATTTATCTAAAAGCCTCTACCAAGTAAAGTAAGCTTGCCTTCACTCAAAGGCATTCCAACGCCAAAACATGTTTGCAATAATAATGATAATAAAACTTAGTATATTAAAGTATATTAAAAATTCAGCTTCAGTTATATTGTAGAGCGATAGAATTTAGATTTTAATATAACTAATATGCTCAACTTTCAGGTATTGTTATATAAAATTAATTTCTATACTTTAAAATTTTAAATAGATGGAGAAATCAAAAGTAATACAAAATGATCTATTTAAATCCTACTTCCTTTGAGGACATTCACCTCTACAGAAAGATGATTATTTTTGCTAGCAGCATCCTTTTAAACAATTATCACCCCAGGAGCAGAAAAACTCCATTTCATTAAAGTGGATTAAATTTTCACCTTTATAAGTGTCATCACAGCACTTCTTGGTGACATCTTTTGGAATTTCATTATCTTTTTCAAGACAGAAGGATTTATCGCCAACTACTTTGCTATGGACAAGCTTGCCTACACTTTCGACTTCCTTCACAATGAGGTCAATGAATCTGGACTTGTTATTAGTTACGAAACTGGAAGATGTTAATGAGACTGAAGCTAATGCAACGATAGAGAGTTTCATGTTATTAATACATTTATTCCAAAATGTAAATTAACTGAACTTAAAGAAACTTTCTATTAAGAAATCTCTTTTTCTTTATGTTAAGTATTACTATCAGATTGTTGGAATAGTATCCTATTACGAATAATCTTGATGTCGTGCCTCCATCAATATTAGAATATTTGCTTAACTTCCAATCCATTATCACATTGATGGATAAAGCTTTAAGTATTTTAAATGTATTAGAGTTCTTGCAAGAAAAAAATGTATATAATGTTTTACTTCAGCATCTTCACGAAGCTAATATATGTCAAGATTACAGTCACAATAAACAAAATGTTCTAAAAATATATATGGGGGTACCTTTTTTGGTTCTATCACTTTTTCTATTTTTTAGGCACTATAGAATGAAAAAAATGGCGAATTTCTTAAACAGAAAGAGATATCACTGTTTACTAAAAAAAATCGAAACTAAGGTAAAGTTGTTTATTTAAAATTTTCATTGAGCACATTCACTTTTACAGAATAATAAGTTATTTTTTTCTCAATTTCTCTTTAAACGGTCATCATCCCAAGAGCAGAAAACTTCAATCCATTAAAATGGATCAAATTTTCACCTTTGTAAGTATTGCTACAATTTTTTTGGTAAAATCCCTTGCTATTTTATTGTCACTTCCAAAGCAGTAAGATCTATCAGTATCTATTTTACCATGAGTAAGTTTGCTACTTTCTATGGCTACATTGGGAAGGTCTTGAATAAATTTCACAACGTTTTTAGTTATAAAACGTGAGGATGTTAATAAAGCTAAAGCTAAAGCTAATAAAAGGACAGAGAATTCCATATCATTATTAACTTATGTCAATTACTGAGAGTATTAAAATGGTTGTAAAAATTGTAAATAACCAATAGGATGGCTTAAAGATTGTTTATATAGTATTTCTTATTAACTTCTTAAGTTTCAAATAGCAACAGATTAAAATAATATAGAATTTAGCATTATCTCCAACAATTGTTACTATGTAAAATATTTCAAGTTTAAATTAAAAATCATATTACGTTCAGCTTATATACTATTTTAGTAGTAAAATATCCAAATAACAGTTATTAATAGCCTCATAAAACAAATGACACTATCTTTATTCCACGAGGAAATTATTTCAATACATCAAAGTCATGTGTTAGAAATACTCTTTAAGACCATAATCGGAATATAAAAATTATCATCAAAATTTGACTGTAGTGTTGTGATTTTTATAAACAGCGTTTTACATAATTAAATACCCAACTATTAATGTATTTGTAGATATATACTTGCATTTAATTTAAATATGTTGTAGATTTCTAAAGCGGGTTAGTATTTTATATATCAAATATTTAATGAAAATTCTTTTAATGGCTTTCTATATTTTTTAGGTGTACAAAACATAATAATAAATAAGCAAAAGCGTTTATTAAAACTTTGTGCCTTTACATTCGCCTTTACAGAAAGATAGCTTATTTTCTTCACAGCATCCTTTCAAGCGATCATCACCAAAAGAACAGAAGAATTCTAACTCGTTGAAATGAATGAGGTTCTCACCTTTATAAACGTCGTTACAGCATTTTTTAGTCATATCTCTTGATATCTTATTGTCACCATCAACGCAGTAGGATCTATCAGCAACTACTCTATCATGAATGAAACCACCTATTCCTTTAACTCCCTCCATAATAGTCTCAATAAATCGTGGTGAGTTATTAGTTACAAAACTGGAGGAGACTAATGGGGCCAAAGCTAACACAACAACGAAGACTTTCATTTTATCAATATCAAATTAATTAAATTATTAAGGAATATGAGTATTAGTTTAAAAGTTTAATACAGTTAAAATAATAGTCTTGAAGCTTTTTATATACTATTTTTCATTATTAGGTTCTTAATTTTTAATTAACAATTTGTTAAAATGACATAAAATAACTATTATCTTTGAACAATATTACATAATTCCACTTTGAAGTTAGTTCTATGTTAGCAATTTAAGCTCAAAAAGGCTCATAGAACAATTTTTTACTCCTTAATAAATTCATTTTTAAAATTGTTGCTAAATGAAACACTTCACATTTCATATTATAATATATTGCAATTCAACTATATAAATATCCACATTAGATTGGCTAAATAACCGTTCATTATTGCTAAAGAAGTTTAAAGTTTGGCTTGAGATGAAAAGTAATTTAATACGCAAAACTACATGGGGGGTGTTTTTTTGGCTTCATCACTTTTTCCATCTTTTAAGCGCTATTTGAGCGGAAAAATTGGTAGTAAAATTCTTAAACACAAAAATACATCCCCATATATTAGGAATATCTCTTTTACTTTTAAGTTGATTAATTTTTATTTTGAAAAATAAAAAAAACCTTTATTTAAGAAAAATGATATAGCTATTATCATTATTGATGTTATTATTATTCAAATGTCTAATTTAATTTGATAAAATATGAATACTTAGTTTTTATCGAATATATTATAGTTCTTAAAAAGTAATTTATACATATAGGTGAATCTAAAAATCTACATCAAAGTATAAAGATATTTAAATGATTAAAAACAAACTATTGAATATTATGTATATAGTAACTTGTAGAAAAAATGAACTATTTAATAAAAAAATGAATAGGGAAAACAAGTGCTGGGATAAAAATTCCTTTTGATGAAGGATCAAGATCAATCCTTTGATATAAAAATCCCCAATAAAACTTTTAAACGTAAATAACAAAAAAATTAAATAAGTACAAAGCAGTTGCAAATTAGTTATAATAATAATAAATTAAATTGAAAATTTCTAACATCCATTATGTTATGAAACACTTAAAATACTTGTGCTCTAAGAACTACTTAAGCTACTTTTTAATTTGATTTGAATTTTTTTGATTAGAATTTGTTTTGCTATGTTTAAGTTTAAATGCGCCCTAGATAACTGTTCATTCAAGAGTAATATTTTAGACATAAATTTAACTAAAGTACTAGAGATTCGGTTTAAAGAAAACTAATTAAACAAATACTTGAAGAATATTTCCAAAACCTGCACATTTGACTTAACAAATATATGAAAATCAAAATAGTTCAATCATGATTATTGAATATTTTTTTACTTGCATATTCATTTTTCCTATCAAAAAGTGAGCTATAACATCAAGAATAGGCTCTATCTTAAATAATTAAAGTTTGAATAGATTTAAACCCAGTAATCTTTAATATTTAATTGTTACAATAAAACTAGTAGTTTAATCAATATAATATTTGTCAGAAAAAACAAATATAATGCTCAAAGACATCAATTGATAAGCATTAAAATATACGTGACGTAAGCGATTATAATAAAGTGATGAGAAATTAAATATTGACTTTTATTCTTTTAAATATTGAGTTTAATTAAATATTCTAATATCAAAGTAACTTAATAATAATGGTCAAAGTATATGATTTAGTTAATGTTGAGAATGGAAAACATTTTAGTCCGTTTGCATGGAGGGTATTGATGGTACTAAGACATAAAGTAAAATAATGAGAATAATATAAGCTAAATATCAATTAATGTATTAATAGAATATAAAATTTGAACATATTGGTTTAAGATTCACTCAGATAAAAGAGAATATATCTAAGTTGACGTAAGTCAATTCCTTTTGTTAGTTTAATTGATTTTATTTTTTTATTAAGAGATGGAAAATGGGAATTGGTGCCAGTAGTAGAATTTGATGATGGTAAAGTCATCTATAATAGTAAAGATATAATTGAACATATTGAACGTGAATATCCAGAAAACTCAATTTATCCTAATGGAAAAAATCTCAGTATCTTTACACATAATTATCTTAATCAGTTTTTTCCATTATTTCAATTAATTTTACTCGACTGCTATAAATTTTTAAGAAATGAAGACGATAAACGATATTTTAGAGAAACTAGAGAAAAGTACGTTCAATGCACTTTAGAGGAATTTGGTAAAGATAGAGAAGAAAGCTTGACTAAAGTTAAAAAGCTTTTAGTTCCTTTTACTCAAGTTTTAAAAAATTCGAAATTTTTAGAAGGCGATAACGGTAAATTTTTTATAATCTCATTTTATTAGTGAATAATTCTTTAGTTACCTATTCTGATTACCTTTTATATGGTCATTTAAAGTGGGTTTATCTTCCTTCCCCGAATACTTTCCATGCTTTAATAACTGAGAATGAAGATAAAGCTTTATCAACATGGTTTAACTCAATGGAAGCTCTTTATGATAATTTCGGGAAATCTTATAATTAAATTTATTTTTAAAATAATATAGACTATGTCAGATATAAAAACATATTAAATTTTATTAAATGACTAATATGATGTATTTAAAGCAAAGAAGGTAAGAGAAAGAAGAATGCTCAAATTTAAAGATACTTGACTGTAGGAGGCACTTGAGTTTTTAGAACCACCTTCAGTGATATCAGCTTTAATTGAAGCACAATCATCAATGGAACCTGAAGCAGCAGATTGAGTCATACCATTGCCATTAGCAGTACAAGCGTCAGAGTTAGAACCAGCTGCCTTATAGGCAGCATCCAAACCCCAACTAAGTTTTTGTTCTAAACTACAACCAGAGAATGGACCATAAACTCCTTTTTCTCCATCAGCACCAATATATTTGGCACAATCAGCACCGTTAGAGCATACATAGTTAAATAAAGTGGCTACTTTAGTACCATCGGTTAAATCGAATCCTTTACTTAAAACACAAGATAATTTGGAATTCATACAAGAGCATGCTTTTTCGGATGGGGTAATTGGTAAATTAGAAGAAGCTTTCCAATCATCTCCTCCTGATGGACAAGAGTCAGCACTTCCGCTAGCTGAATAAGAATCCATTTTAAGACTTGGATCACTTACACCTGCATATGCTTTTTTTAAATTATCAAATTCGGGGTCCATTTTTTGAGCTGAACCAGAACTAATTTGTACAATACCATAATTATTATCTTCTTCAGAATATTCATACATTAAACCACCAGAGAAAATTTCATTCATATCTGGACCCCACATTGCATTAACTTCATCTACAAATTGGCGTGGACGTACGGTATTACAACCAAATTCAGAGAAAAAGATAGGAAGAGAATAACCTTGAAGTTCTTTAGCTAATTCAGCGTAACCAGATTTTTGAAATGATGGGGAATTACACCAAGCATATACATTAATAGCATAAAAATCGGCTCTTTCTTCATCTTTACCACAGTTGAAATATTTTTGAATATTTTGACGTGTTTTTGTATCATCGTTGTTAGCATACCCTACTGGTATTTTACTGCCCTTAGCTTTAATATAAGCTTTGATATCACGTAAAGCAGCTTTTACGAAGGGGTTGGCATTGGTATTAGTTACATTATTATTAATTTCATTACCAGCGAAAAAAACGGCAATATTAGTATATTTTATAAAGGCATCTACGTTTTGTTTATAATGATTTAAGATGTCTAAAGTATAACTAGGGTCTGCACGATTGATTGAGTATTTTGGTACGGGTAAATCAAGAGCTACATAAATATTGTTTTGTTCTAATAATTTCATACAATCATCATGATTTTTGGTTGGGTCCACTTCGTAAACTCGGATTGTATTAACACCTAAATCCTTAAGATATTCTATATCGCGTTTACAAGCGGATGAATCCGCTAATGGATCGTTGATTTCATCTTTAGAGCTTGGGTTGCCTCGTGGTTGATAACATACTCCTTTAAAGAAAAATTGATTTCCTGTCTTACTATTAAAAAATTTATTGCCTTTAGTCACAATTGGATCTAAAGCTAAGGTGGTAGAGAAATAGGCAAATGAAAGTAAAGTAGCGAACAACATACTTTAATTAATGAAAAATTAAATAGATAGTAAACTTCTATTTTGAAATTAAATAAAAAATTAAAAGAGTAAATTGATCTCTTTGTTTATTTAAACCTTTTTTTGTGGGGTTGCTACTGGAGTAATATCATGATAAATAACTTTATTGGAAATCTTTATTAAATTGATGGCAATGAAAAAACATGGAATTTTATGACGGTTAACTGCATCATACTCCATGCTTAAAGGCTATTTTTAGTTATTTCAATTAAAAATAAATCATTGATTTGCTAAAATTAACGTCATTCTTTAATGAACTTATATTTTAAACTCAAAGCATAAGTTGAAAACTAAATCTATGGGCTTAAAACATTTGTTTATGGTTTTTATGACTCAAAATAATTCGGCTTGGCTTTGAATGTTTCTAGTTAGAAATTAAGCTTATTAAATTATCCTGCTTTTAGTATTTTATTAACAAATCAAAATTGATCTAACTAATTATCACTTAATAAATAATTCAAAACAAATAAAATGAACTATTCTTAATATTTAAATATTTAAATATTTAATATTTAATATTTATCTATTAAATATTGTATTTTCTATTATATTTATGTTTTGATTATACTAATAGCTTTCAATCTATTTATAGTAGTTTCAGTTCGATGCTAATTGACTTTTATCAATTTTATCAAACTTGACTTAATAATATAACAAGTAATAAACCATATTTTTTATAAAAGGGTCAATTTTCATTATTCAATAGACCAATGTTTTAAAAATATAGCTAAATTCAATAAAAAAACCACTCTCCTTTTATAAGTTAAATCTAAGTTTAAAACTATACTTTCATTTTTAAATGCTAACTTGCTATTGTCTATTTGATCAAAAAACTATTAGACTACTATAAAATTTACACAATAACATGATACGTTAGCCCACTTTAAAATCTAAATATTGTAGCTTTGGACAGTAGTAGATTTCGAAAGCTTAGGATAGCTATAAGAAAATCATCACTATTTCAATTTTAAACTCAGTTAACGTAGGTTTAATCTTGTAAACTAGTATGAGAATGCAAACTCTTTACCCAATTATGTAAAGATATGAGAAATCGTTAGTAATTAGGCAATGTATTTATGTTCTTACACTGGTTTCTAAGTTCAACTCTGTCACTAAAAAGTTATAAATTTCAAATTAAATTAAATTAATAACAAAATTTTAGCAATAATTGTTAGCTAGTTTTTGAACTATCATTATAAACTATTCTGGTGTATAAGTTGATCTGTGCTATTTTTTCATAATGGTCAAATATAAGAGATAAAAACAAAAATTAATCATTATAGTAGACTAACTACAGTCTCATCAAAATGTTTTATTTTTAAACTCGAGCTCCAACCAATCAATCACTTAATGCTGATTTATTAGTGATAAACAATAGAACATTGAAATCAATAAAGCTAAAAAGAATCCAAAAAAAGTAAATTACTTTTTTACTTTCTTTTTAATTGAATTGTATAAATGCCTCAACAATTCGATTACTTACCAATGATTATATTAGAAAATATATTCAAATTATTATATCCAGTACAGCTATTAGAGCTACTCTTTTTAAATAAATATTTATATAAGATTATAAACGATGTGATTAAATGCAATGCGAGCTATTCAATGTATACCAACATAAACTATGAATCCACTCAACAAGCTTTTATTAGAAATAATGGGCCATTGATGAGACATATGTATGTAACCGAAGAAACAATAACAATGGTAAATAATTGTCCCAATATACAGTCAATAAGCTACAGTTATATGAATAGTGGTATCAATAATAAAATAGAAATTAAGTTACCGGAACTCAAAAAACTAAGTATCCGTTCAGCTTACCCTATTCAAGCTTTGGGTTTATTTAAAGATTATTTAGGACAAATAGAAACTATGGAACTTGGAGGAGATAGTATCAGTGTTAAAGAAACTATTAATTATTTTTGTCCAAGTAAATTAAAGTCATTAACGTTTACTTTTAACATGGTAGACCTTGATGGATTAGACATTATTAAGTCAAAATACAAGAAACTAAATCTTTTATGTCTATCAGCGTGTGTAACTATCAACATTACTAAGAAGCCTGACCCAAAGTTAAATTTTAGTGCTAATTTAGATTTGATAGTAGGTGGAATACCTGGACATGGTTTCAATCTTAAATATTTTGGAGATTTAGGAAAGCTCAAAAGTGTAAGACTAATAAATTTATTAAGCATTTTTAAAGAGAAAAAGAGTGATTTAATAGCGCTTAAGAAGAGTAAGCTTACTAGCTTAGGTTATTTTTATTCGAGTGATGCATTGAGTAGTGGTTATATAAAACTACCTAGCTTAAAAGAAATTTATACAAAGTATTTATCAGAACAATTGTTAGAAACTATTAATAATCTGCCGAATATTCAAAACATTTCTTTTGATCTTATCTGTTCACTTGACCTTGATAGAGAAGAAATTTATTCACATAAATCCCTATATCTAACTAAAGTTACAGTCAACCTTTTTGATGGTACTATCGATGAATTATTACGCTTTTTAACATTGTTTCCAAATCTTGAGTCTATTAATATTAAAAGTTTCAGACTTAGAGTTCATGACAATACTGTAATTAAATATCATCTCACTGCTCCATTATTGCTAATTGCATCTTTGATTTATTTAGACATTGATATACGTAATAAAATGGAGAGTATTCCCATGTTGAATTGGGTTAAAGTATAATGCGTAAATAACAAATTTTTTATGCTTATTAGTACTTCAATTATTAATGGCCTATTAGTTAAGCTTAAATTAATTACATTCTAAATTTATAAGCAGGCTTTCATTATATTACTCTTTTACACTCTTACTTCCTGCTCTCTTTTATCGAATTCTTTTAGTTATTCTCAATAATAAATAATTAGGAGATGATAAACTCTTTGACAGTTTTTTTTAATTATTAAATATTTATTGTGTTTATTTTTAAGTGTACTTTTAAATTTTAATTAATTACAAGACATGCTCTTATTTTTTAGAATTGTTATTTAATAAACTTTTCAATAAATGAAATAGATTATGCTTTATTATGCTTTGTTCACCTTTATTAAAAGGAATGAATTTCAAAAGATACCTTTTTCTTTATGACCTATAACTTTGCTCCAATAATCACTTGTCTGGCACCTTTCCATTTCACCTTTTTGCCTATTGTATTTCCACAGTTTTCACTTCTTCATTACTAATAGTCTTAATCGTCTTTATTTAATTTATTAAGAATTCAAAAATATTTTCAAGGCTTTATCGTTCTCTATTGAGGTATAAACCATATATAAGGGCTTAATAGTTTTTAAGTTTGATCCCATGCCCTTATCTCCAATTCAATCTCTTACATATATCGTTGGGTTGATTTCTGAAGAGTAGAAGCCAAATCCATTTGAATAAACTTAGAATATCCAAAGATAATATAGTCAGAAGGTTTTGGGTTATTACCATCTAAAAGCTTAATTTTAGCTAAGTCTTCATGGGATTCTAGAAACAATTCTTCACTTAGACTTTGAAGGCCCTCTTTTTTAGCAACAAATTCTTATGAATGTTATATAATATTCATTTCTTTACTTCTAAAAAAATACTTTTTATCTTTACTCCCCCCCAATAATTGAATAAAAATCACTATTAGTGAGCAATACAAAAGCTCAAAGATGATTCCGTTTTCTTTTGGCATATAAGTATAGGTTTGGCCTTTTACAAATGATATACTTTCTGGGCATCTTGAAACAAGATAGTCTACAATTCTTGATGCCTTATGAGATATTTCCTTATTACCAAATTTTATAATCTGTGTATTATCCCAGAAATTTTTACTTTTGCAATAAATAAGATAGATAAATAAGATGTTTATGTAATTACGTTAAATTTGGTGTTTTTTTGATATCCATGAAAAAGGAAAGGACATTGTTTGTACTTTTATTTTTATCTTCAAAAAAGTAAGCTTTTTCTAGTTAAAACCAATACTCTAAATAAATAAATAAATAAATAAATAAATAAATAAATAAGTAAATAAATAAATAAATAAATATAAATCTTAAATTCATATACACGTGTTTACTTTATGTTTTAAAATTAACAAAGTTTTCTATATAAATAGGCTAAAAGGAGTACATCCCCTCTGATTGACAAGCTTATGAATTTCCATTCTATTTATTAAGATTAAATAAATTTAATGTCTTGTGTTCTTTATTTATATGCTGCTGAATTGATCTTTCAATTTTATGCTATAAGATCTTGTTCGACCGAATAAGCTTATTTAATGCATGAATACATGCTGAGAGCTTTTCACTAAGTATATAAACAGAAAGTTTGTTAATATACATTTGAAACAGAGGTTCTTGGTTTTGAGCTAAACATGTTGATGATTTAGAATATTAATTGATATCAATGAAGTTAATTTAAACACTAAACAAATACATAAAGCGTAGTTAAGAATAATAAGAATAGGTTAAATTTAATAAATAGAAAGCAGTGTCTGTATACAATAAATTACATTCTATTAAGAATGGTCTAAAAGCTTGATCAAAATGAGTGAAAATATTGAAAAGATAAGCATGTAATAAATAACTAAAATAGATTACAACTAAAATCGTCTCTTTTTTTTACTAAAATACTTATAAAATTCAAATGATAATATTAAATAGAAATCATAGTGATAGTATTAATGATATTTGTATAAAGTAATAAAGTTACAAGGATAGTCGTTTATAATTACAACCCCAAGATAATAAAACTAAGTAATAAACTTTGTAAATTTTTTAATAAGTTAATTTTCTAACATCAAATTAATTTGATTAAAGTGATTACTATTATAAAACAATTACAATTAGGATTACGAAATTAGTTTTATTTAAAATTAGAAAGATTTTGTATAAAAGTTTGAAATATTAAACTAATAAATAGAGCAAAATGTTTATCTCTTACAATAACTTGAAATTTTATTTCATAAAGTTAAGGTTCAAAGGAAGTAATAAATCTAACATAAAGGTTATCAATAGTATTAACCAATTTTTTAAAGAAGAATTTACGTGGTTTGTGACGATATTATTAAAAATAAGAGTTGAGACATTTTGAATAAATTTGAGGAGTCTAAATAGAATATAATCTGCATAGCTTACACCATCACCTTCTAAGTACCTAATTCTAGCCAATACTACACAGAACTCTAAGAGCAATCCATCAATCATAGTTAAGGTCTCATCTTTCTTATCACCCAGGCTTTTCTAAAACTTGATATAATGTGCCCTTCTCTGCATCTGCAAGCGTTGCGTAGATTCAACAGAAGATGCTTCATGGAACACATACATTACTAAATAATCAAACAAAATAAAGAAAGGTGTGAGCTCAAGTAGATAAATTGTAAAGTTTCTACTTTTTGGGAATAACGGATTGTTTGAGTAGTTTTCCAAGATAGTTAATAACATCTGATGACTTATAAGAAATAGTATTTCCATCAAAGTTTATAGTCTGTAAATTATCCAATTCTACGTTACTTTCATATTAGTTAAAGGCATATTAATGAAACTAGAAATATATTATTCTTTCTTCAAGGTGTTTGTATAATCCTGGACAAACGTAAACTTATCCTGATCTAATTTAACACCTAGAAATTAATAAATTAGTATATTTTATTAATCAAATAATGATACTTACTTTGTGCTTCAAAAGTAAGAAAGTTCCCCAAATAATTGAATTAAAGAGCCTACAGTTTCTTTGAGCCATAAAACTATGAGCTGGTATAATTTTAATCAAAGCAAAAAGACAACAGTTATAAAGTTCAATACTTGTTATTTATATATTATCAAATGAACTATTAATCCAATTATTCGACATTTGATTTGATAAATAAAATGGTTTAATACATAGTAATCAGATTTGTACTTTGATAAGCAATATAAGCATACATCCAGAAAGTTTAATAGGAAAAACTTTTATATAGCAGCTTGTGCTTTTTACCAAACATGATAACAATCAATATAATATATAAGATAAAGAGGATGAGGCCTATTGTATTTAAAAAATACTTGATTAAGGCACTATTTATTTGGCAAAAAAATAATAAATTAGAAAAAAGATTGAGCTAATAAAGCCATTTAAGTAACAAATAATAATAAATAATAAATAATAGAAGTATAAATTAATATAATAAAGCTTAAATGGAATTATTTTAATTTTTTTATCAAATTCTATATGCTTACTAGCATTTATTTAATATATGGGGGTATTTTTTTTGGTTTCATTATTTTTTCCATTTTTTAAGCACTATTTGAGTGGAAAGATTATTAGTAAAATTCTTAAACAAAAAAATACATCCCCATATGCTGAGTTAACAGATAAGAGTTAAAAAAATGCCAAGTTATTTTTTTTAAAAGTTATTCTCTAAAATGACTAATTTTATTTATAAAGTATTTAACAAAACTGGTCAAAAAAAGAAAGAAAAAGCTATATATAAAGATATTAATATTAGAAATCAATTAATGAATTATGAGAGTGTAATTGTCATATCTTTAGAGAAGACTTCTGCATTGGAACTAAAGGTAATTGAATTCTAATTTTAAGTAATAGTACATAGAATGTTTAAGTATTAATACAGGTGTTTTTCGATTTCTATGAAACTTTAAAAAACAGTTGTTAGTTCAATAGTAAAAGTTTGACAGACTTAAAATCGATGTAAATAATTTAACTCAATTATATGGGGATGTATTTTTTTGTTTAAGAATTTTACTAATAATCTTTCCACTCAAATAGTGCTTAAAAAATGGAAAAAATAATGAAACCAAAAAAAACACCCCCATATAAAAAGATTGTAAATAAAGAATAATGAAATTCAAACTAAATATCAAATAGATTTCTACCCGAAACTGAACCCATTATCAACTGTACTTTTCATTAAAGGAATTTAATATAAACTTAAAAATTTATAAGAAGGATTATTTATATTATTTATTTGAGTTAAAATATAAATTGAATTACAGTAAAAAGAATAACAAAAAAAATAGTACAAAATGAACACATTACTGTTAAATAGAGTGTTAATACAAATTTATGCCATACCAGTAATGTAAACTAATCAAACCGACCTTTGGAATTTTAAAGTTAATTTAACTAGTGAATTTCTTTCTTACTGTAGTTGAAGTTAAAATATACTATCCATGAGTAAAATAAATAATGATTCAATTTCTATTTAATTCATTTTTTAACGATATCAACAATAACAATTTAATCATCACTTTTATCAATGTTAGTTTTAAATAAAATATTACATTAAAATCATCTCATCAATAATAACCTTTCCATTATAAACTTTAAATTATTATATATTAAATAACAAATCTTTATAAACTCCTAAAGTTAACAATTAATAAATCAAAAAAAGTCAAAAAATTATACTTTTTGTAAATTTAATAATAATAAAAAATACATTTATTTCCTAAAAAAAAAGAATACTTTGCATTCACCGACTATTTGATTATTATTGATAAAGATGTTCTTTTTCCTTAATTATAAAAACAGAACAATTACTATATTGTAAAAGATAATCTTCAAGTGAGCCATAAATTGTACTATAATTATAATAAGAATTAAAATTTTATAAATTAAAATTTTGATTAAGAGAAATAAAACTACTTACCGATATAATAAAGAAGTTTCCAACTTTGGTATTATAACAAATTCAGGTTTTTGAGTATTAATAAGTTGTAATAATTGAGCACGGGGATCTACTGAAGCTATATTGATTTTTTGGGAGAGAATCTAAGAATAAATAATCATTAGTTTATTTAAATGGGTTATTATCTTATTTTATTTTTAAAACTTACTTGTTTAGTTCTTAATTTATGACGTAAAGCTTGAATTTCAATATCAATAATTTCATTTTCAGTTTTAGTTTTAGTTTCAAATTCAGCAATATCTAAAATTTCAAATTCAATTAATTAATCCTTAATAATTTTAATATATAAAATAGAAGTTTCTAAATAGAAATGAAATAAAAATATTATTTTCATAATACTTACCATCAGTACCAGCAGTTAAATTCCATAAATCATAAAAATTAAACTCTTTGACACTTGAATTGGAAGAAATTAAATCAATAATAGTAATATAATCTTGACCATATTGAAATAAATTTTTTAAACACCTAAAATAATAAAATTAAATATTTATATTATTATTAATAATTATTTTATATATTATTAATTTATTCATATTCTTTTATTATTTTATTTCTCCACTTACCATTCAAAACTTTGTTTTATTGTTTTAATATCATTATAAATAAATATGATCTTTCGTCGTTGATTTAAAGACAATGTATCATTTATCTCTCTTATTTCATTAATATCTTTAGATTGTAAGGCTATTGGATTCATATTTAATGAATTATACTGAGTTCTTTCGGGTTTAAAAGTTAATTTGTTCAATAAAGTTAAAATATTGAAATTGAAATTTATAAAAACAGTTCAAAAGATAAAAGATGAATATTGTATAACGTCTTTTTTTTAAATATATATAACCGTTAAGAAATCAGCATGATTCTTTTCTTTTTTAAACCTTAATTAGCATGATCCTTTAGTTTTACCTTATTTTTTTAAATAAACTCAACCTTAAACACGTCTTTAAGACAAAAATAGAAACCAGCATAAATAGCTCAATTGAAATTTGATACTAATATTTGAAAAGTATATTAAATATCTATTTTTTATTAATTGAACTTCACTTCAAATTATTGCTATTTAATAATCTTCATTATTAATATTAAATTAAAAGGAATAAGAAATATTGAAATTATTTTATCATTTATAATCTCAATTTTTTATCTATTAATTAAAAACTTTCATAAACCTTAACTCTATCAGTTGAACTACTCAGATTCGATAACTTTAAATGATTATATATAAAATATTGTTTTTTATTTTTACAAATATTTAATATCTTTACCAATAGTAATAATATTAAAAAATCATTCATCATTTATTTTCTTCTTTAACTAATTATTGTTGATAGGGGTGCTCTTTTCCTTTAACAACAAAAACAGATACATTTGAATGACGTATAAGATAATCTTCAAGAGATCCATAGACAGTACTAAATAATTAATAATAAACCACTATTTAAAATGAATTATTATAGTAAAATGAATTACCGTTGTAATAAAGAAGCATCTGAATTAGGAATTACAATAAATTCTGGTTTTTGAGTATTAATAATTTCTAATAATTGACCACGAGGATCTACTGAGGTTACATTTAATTTTTGTGATAAGATCTAAACAATAATAAAAGGAAACAAAACAGAGTAAGTTAGTCAAGTATTAATAAATTTAAAATATATAATGTGTGATATTCTAAATAGAACGAAAAATTACCTGTTTAGCTACCATTTGACTACGCAAAGTTTCAATATGATTATCAATAATTTCACTTTCTTTTTTAGTTTTATTTTCAAATTCAGCTACATCTAATAAAATAAATATTTTAAATTATTTATTGGTTACGACATTATTTAATAAAATATAATTATTAACTTACCATCAGTACCTGCAGTTAAACTCCATAAATCATTAAAACTAAACCCTTTAATGCTTGGATCTGAAGAAAAGGTATCAATAATAGTAATATAATCTTTTCCATATTGAAAGATATTTTCTAAACACCTAAAATAAATTAAAAATTAAATTAAATTCATTATATTGTTTATTATTATTATGTTGTTGTTATTGTTTATTATGTTATTGTTTATTGTTTTAAAATTTATCTTACCATTCAATACTAGTTTTAACCGCTTTAATATCGTTATAAATAAATACAATTTTACGACGACGACTGATAGGTAATATACCACTAGTTTCAACAACTTCATTAATAGCTTCCGATTGTAAAGTAATTTGATCCATATCTAAAGCAGTAGCAGTATTACTTTCAATTGATTCAAGACTCATTTTGATTGTTCAATTATTATTTTTAAGTTAAAAAGTTAGAAAGTTGGAAACTCAATTGAAACTCAATTGAAATTGGCATAAATATGACATAAAGTTAGTTTTATTGATTTTCTATTTAGTAATTGTCTATTAATCTAATTGGCTTAAAATCATCTATCTTTCGTCATTTGGTTAATTAAAAATCACTTTAATTTTTTATTAAATAATAATAATTATTGAACCCTTAACAATTAATATTTATATTAAATTAAAAATTCATTTAATTAATTTGATAAGATAGAAAATTCAATGTATCAATAAATTACATGAAGATATTATAAAATATTTAAATACTAATTATTAAATTAAAAATATATAAAACTAATTTACTTTTCATTATTCACTTTTTAATATATCAAAAAAATTATTATTATTTTAATCAGCTACTCATTCTCTTCACTACTTTTATCATCTATAACATTAACTAAAATCACTAGCCAAACCAAAGAAAGTAAGTCCAAGTCTAGCCTTTTGTACTTCTTTACTTAATTTAACTTCATCTACCTTTGTCCAAATTTGATCTGGTAAAATTCCCATTTCACTATTCATCCACTCATATTGGGAGTTAAATTTATGATTTAATTCATCCATTAACGGGTTATGAGAATGACCTGAAGTAGCAATAATAATAGTATCGGAAGGTACTTTTTTTAATAAAGATTCAAACGATCTTAAAAATTTTCCTAATACTTTTTGCGGATTATCAAATAAATCATTCGTACCAAATGCTAAATTGACTACAAGAAAGATTAACAAGTTAGTTTGAGACTTGTTATTAAGTTTTATTTAACTTTACCTTTCTGTCCTTCAGTACCTAAATTTTCAAAATCTACATCTAAGGCTTGAAAGCGTCCCATTACCATATTTACTCCTTGATTTAAAGCTTCAATAATATGTTCATGTACCTAATTAATAAATAAAAATCAATTAACAAATCAATTCATAAATCAACTTCTAACTTACCTGTTTATCATTAGTACAAGGATAATACATTGATGCGCCCTCCGTAAAAGGTAATAGAGAATTATAATCTGCCACAGCTGATTGTATTTTACCTTCTGATAATCGACTAAATCGACTAAATATAGTTTCCATATCCGATTGTTTTAATCCAAATGATGGATATTCTTTTAATTTTAAAGCTACTAAATCAATTACTGTTTTGCAATCTTCAATCGAATCATGTCCACTAATAATACCCCCTTGGATACTTCTTTTTAATAAGGTTTCTGCTAACCATTTTAAGCCAGGTAAATAAGGTGGGCCTTTATAATGGGAGAATATAACCGCTGTATCAATGATATATGGATGTACTATTTTGATTGCTTCTAAATCATTTGTTAATCCATGACCTAACATTATAGTATTGGAATTGAAAATTTCTACCAATTTTAATTGAATGTCTTTTTGTGTATATTTGGCATTGTTTAATTTTTGTTCTGACATACCACTGTATCTAATTATTATTATAATAAAATATATTAAATATATTAATTGAATTAAATTAAATTACTTTGTTAAATAATCTACTACAGGATTTTCTGGTTTAACTAATTCATCTAATACAATCTCCCCATTAAAATTCATAATAGTCACTCTCGTCAATTCTCTTCCTTTAGTAGTTAAGCACATTTCACAATCAATAGCTAACATTTGTATAGGTGAATTTGGACCATTTGGGGAGTAAGGTGTGGTTTGTATCCAACCTTCAGGTAAATTGGCTTTTTTACTTAATTCTAATGGTAAAGTCCATCCTTTACTTATGAAAATTTCTTTTGTCATGATATACGCTCTTGGATCTTCACATTTTTCTTTTAATTCAGCTATTAATAATAATGATAAATTTAATTAACTATAAATAAATAAATAAAAGTTTACCTTTAGCTCTCATAACTCTCGCACTGGGTTCATCTTGTTTAATTTGTAAAAGATCCACTAATGGAGAAAAAGCTTTTCTATTAGTGCCAGAACATTCCGTTACACAACCATAACTAAAATATCTTTTAAATAAAGTAGTAACATAAAGAGCATAATCAGGGCTTCCCAGGAGACTAATATTAGGTGTTAATTGATTCACTGGAAATGGTTTTCTCGCCATTGTTTCAATAGAATTCATAAATAATCGATCTAATTTGGGTATAACTATTAATAACACTTGTGGAGGTGCATTTGGTTTTCTCTAAAAGGTAGAATTAATAAATGGGATAAAGGGTTAAAATTTAGAAACCTACTTTGGATATTAAACTATTTAATACAATTGGGTTGGCTGTATTTTCTACAAACGAAATATATGCACTACAAACACTCTATTTATAAAAATAAAATCAATTATCAACTTTTTTTCTCTTAAATAAAATCAATTTAAATTTTACTTTCAATGGAATTGGACAGTTAAAGTTAGGTATTCTAGAGCTCATTTTAGAAATATCAAATGGAGCGTTATTACTTCTTTTTGGAAACTAGTTAATAGAGCCGATTAAGTATCTATTGTATTTAAAGAATAGTGAAAAAGTTTACTTGATTAAAATTGGGATTTTGTGGTCGATTTCTTTTAATTTGATGGGATCCTTGAAATTGAGATGAATTGACACCATTTTTCTCTATTCAATAAATAGTATTGATTAATATAAAAAATAGTCGAACTTTGTATCTCAAATGAAAATCACCTTCTCGATTATTTGATACTTCTTCTCCATTCATTGGCGAACTGCTTTTACGTATCCGTTTCATACTTTCTATTATTAAACACTAAAAATTTTAAAAATTTAAGTTTTATACAAAATTTAATTAAGTTTGTTAATTTACAAAATAGTTCAATTTAATTGGTTTAATCCAAGTTCAAGTATCAGTTGAGTTCTCTAGCTTAATGACTTGGCTGTTTCTATGCAAAAATTTAGCTTATAAATTCTTCCATTTCTCACTGATTTTTTTAAATGCTCAATTCACCAATAGACAATAGATTTTTAAAATAAAAATTAACATATCAACTCCATACTAAATAATAACATTGCAGTATTTTATAACCTAATATTAATAAAGTTTTATTTATATGCTACATTTTTTTTAATCAAACAACTATATTATAATTGAACTTAATATAACCATCTACTAATAATATTGAAAAAAAAACTGAAAACACTAAAAGAGATATCTTTTATTATAATAATTTGTTCATTTTTTATACAAAAAATTGAAAATAACTGCAATTCATAATTACTTAGGTGATGAGTATGATTTTGCTAAAGTAGAAGAATAGAAAACCTTTGACTTAACAGAGTTTTATAGCTTGATCAAAGTTATTCAAACTCTTTTGAACATTAAATATTATTTTAAATAAAATTTTAAAAAAACTGTATTTTTAATTTAAATCCAATATTTATTATATATCAAATAAAATAAAATAAAATCAAGAAATGTTATAAAAATAACTCAAGTCCTTAACTCAAATCAAGATAAAATACAAATCAAATTCCCTCGATTTAATAATCAGCATTATATAAGTTCTTAGCAAGTTTTCTAACAACAGCATCGGCATCTTTGAGTTCCACATTTTGATCATAAACAGCTATAATAATATTCAATCCTGTTCTTTCAATTAATATAAAATTATCCTCAAGTTGACCATGAATATAAGTGTTATCTGATGCAATATAATTGAATTTTTTATTATTAAAATAATAAATTCCATTAATAAGTAAAGTTGGACTAAAAAAAGCTTGAACAATAGTTGATATATCATTGGAATCAATAGTAAGACCTTTGGAAATTGCTAATACTTTTCCATTATTATTAAGGATGGCTCCTCCTTTAATAATAGTAGCACTTAGTAAATCGTCTAAAAACTTTAGATAATTCATCGTTTTTTTTTCAAATAAATTAAATAAATAAATAAAAATTGATCTTACAAATACTTCGTTTATATATGTTGTCCCTATGATATATAGTTTTATAGCCATGTTTTTTAAATTGAAGTTGAATTAAAAGTTGGGTCTATTATCTAGTTTTAGTTACTTTCCAGCTTGCGTCACTTTCATACAAATTAGCAATTCGACATTTTTAACATATTAAAGTATTTATAAATCAACGTTTTTGAATCTATTAATATTATAAAACAAATCTTAGAATTAAGTTATTTATATATTAATAAATAATGATAAATTATTGATTATGGGATATTAATTCATTCAAAAATTGATAATAAGATAGAGTGTTTTCAATAACTATTGGCATAAACTTTATAGTTGACTTGAAAGATACTATCACTTACCTGAATTTCATTTATCTTTTTAACCCTTATTCTTATGATTTTTTATTTTTAACTTATCTCAAATATTGGTAAGTTTAAAAGATAAGTTGAAATTAGAGATAAAATTTTCTGATTCACTTTTTTTGTCCATTTCTTGTAGTGTAAAATTTTAAAAAAAACTATTAAGCAAAGCCAGACAAAAAACGTTCTAATATGAGGGGTTTTTTGTTTAAGAATTTTACTAACAATCTTTCCACTCAAATAGCGCTTAAAAAATGGAAAAAGTGATGAAGCTAAAAAACATCCCTATGAGTTATTTGAAATAGCAAAAAGGCAAAAATTTATAGCACTTGGTGCCTAGTTTGCAATTTTGCTAAAATCAGAATTGGACAAAATTCAAATCAAACTTTTAAACTAACTTAGATACATTTGAACCATATTGTATTTTTTAGTTAATATTTATAAATATGATTAATAACATTCAGCTAAAAAATAAAAGTATTTTAAATAAACTAATAAAGTTTATTTTAATATAAATATTAAATAATAATAATAATTAACTAACTTAAAAAGTTTTTGAGAATATTAAACAAATTACTTTAATGTTATAATTAATGTGAAAATTGATACTTAATGGTTGGAGTTAAAAGCAGTTGTTGCTTGATTAATTTGCCTTGAGTCGAACGGTCTTAGTTTATGTAACTAAGATAAACTTAAATTAGTAGGAATAACACGTAATAAGCTATGAATTATGTAAAACAAATAAAATAGACAATACTACTGTAAAATCTATGTAAAATACTATAATACTTAGTGGTTTTATTAAAGGTACGATATCAGGGAATAATTCAGTTAAAAAGCCTTGAGTTATTGTGTTGAGTGGTCTCTTTTATACTCCAACTTGGTGGCTATATGTAAGGAACATGATAACAGTTATTTCTTATTATAGTTACCAAGTACGGACATTAAGACGTGGACAATAAGCTCTTCATGATTAGGCGGTGGGAATCCTCACAGCAAATCAAAACAAGGAACTCCGGATTGATTATACCACATGGATCACGGTTAAATCGATTACAAGATTACAACTAGTTTTGTAAACAAGTTAAATGATTATTATGTTATAATTAATCCGAGAGCTGATAAACCAATATTTCACACTTGTATTATATAAGGATAGTTAACTATAGTTTTAAAGCTAACTATTCCCTTTTATGCAGCTATTTATTAATTTAGTAGTATGTTAATAATGTGAGAATATTTTTTTGTTTCATTACTTTTTCCATTTTTAAGTACTATTTGAGCGGAAAGATTGTTAGTAAAATTCCTAAATAAAAAAATACATCCCCATGTAATTATAACATCAAAATTATTTATTTATTTGATAGCAAATCTGCAATGTTGGCTATAAAGCAGTTAACAATAAATATTCCTTAATGAAGGTTTATGAAAATATGTATTTATTTACATACTAAAACTTTGATTAATATTAATATATAAGTTATACTAATGAAAGCTTTGCTAATTCATGAATTTTTATTAAATTTAGTAAAAATGAAATCAATTCGGACATCCTCATATAATATAATATAATATAATTTATTTAAAAACACATTATAATAGAATTTAAAGTATTAAAATAATATAAGTATAATAATAAAAAATCTCATAAAAATATTCAAATCTAACATAGTTTTACATCTAGCAAGTGGAAAATTTTATCTTATTTAAATTATAGTTTATTTAAATTATATTATTATTGCTAAGTTGTAGTTTTATAATTGTTACTTTTAGATCAAATTTAACTTTGCTTCTGGTAAGTGGAAAGTTATATATGGGGATGTGTTTTTTGTTTAAGAATTTTACTAACAATCTTTCCACTCAAATAGCGCTTAAAAAATGGAAAAAGTGATGAAGCTAAAAAAACATCCCCTGTGAAGTATTGCTTTATTAGCTCTCGAATTGATTATAACACAACAATCACTTAAGTTGCTGTGTTCTCAAGTTCAAACACAATCAAGTCAGAGTCTCTTATTTTGATTTGCTGCGAGAATTTCTAACTTCATATTGCAAACAATATTATCCTCTCGTTTTGATATCCATACTTATTGGAGTATAAAAGAGATTCTTCAATATGATAACTCGAGGCTTTTTAATTGGATTATTCCCTGATAACGTATCGTTAATAAAGTCACTAAGTCTTTCTGACAACATCTTATATAGGTTTTACGGTAGTATCTTCCATTGTATTTGTTTACATAAGTCGTAGCTTATTACGTACTATTTCTATTAAGTTAAGTCTATCTTAGTTATATAAACTAAGACCCTTCAACTCAAGGCAAGTTAATTAAGCAAGAGTAGCTTTTAACTCCGACCACTGAGTATCAACTTTCACATTCCATATGATTCTTAAAACCAGTGTCAAATATATAATTTCATGAAGTTCTCAAAAGTTCAACAACTGAAGTGTTTTAATTATTTAAAAACACAAACGCAATATGGGGGTGTTTTTTTGGCTTCATTACTTTTTCCATCTTTTAAGCGCTATTTGAGTGGAAAGATTGTTAGTAAAATTCTTAAACATAAAAATACATCCCCATATAAAGAAACTAAATACATAAACTAATTTATATATGTAAATACATATGATAATGAAAAGTTAATTCAAATATGTAAGCATAAAAATTCAACATTTTAATGATATAAAACTGAGTTTTCCATCTTCAATTTAATTTTCGGTACTGATCAGCTTTTCAATTTTGAAAAAAATTGCCAAATTTAGGAAACAACAACTAATTAAACATAAAATACAAATCGGAGCCATAACAAAGTAAGGTTTCGGGTAGATAAAAAAGAATAAAGAGGGTATAAAAATAAAGTTAGAATCAAAGGAATGGAATATAAAAAAGAAAAAAGAACAATTTATTATAATTAATAATACTATTACAACAACAATGCTCAACTTTTACCATTTAGTCGATAGAAAAGGAGGAAAACCATTTAGCCCCTATTCGTGGAGAATTTTAATGGCTTTAAAACATAAAGTAATTCTGTCTTTATTGATAACCAAATAAAATATTAACTTTTTTTAATGAATTATAGAACATCGACTTCCAAATCAATGACCTTACCTTTACTGAGATTGTAGAACAGATTCCAAAATTAAGGTAATAAATATCTTAAATATAGAATGATATTTGTCAAAAATAAATAATTCATTTCATTAGTAATCAAATGTGGGATAAAGTTCCTGTGATAACTAGTGGTAAGGAGTTCATTTATAACTCCAAAGATATAGCTGTTTACCTTGATACTACTTATACTAATAACCCATTATTTCCATACGGTAATTCTTTCTCAACTTATCTTGAATTTCAGTTGAATCATTCCATGTTCTTCTTTAAACCAATATTAGTGGATGTGATTAATGATATTCAACCAGAAGATGGAAATTATTTCAGACGTACTAGAGAGGCGTATTTTAATATGACGATTGAAAAGTTTGCTGGGGATAATCAAGTGTCCATTGAATTGATTAGAGACTTTTTATTGCCTTTGGATGAACTCGTTGAAAAACAAGAGTATTTGGAAGGGGAGATGAGTAAGTAACATTATTTTCTTATTGTTTTATCATTTTAATCTAATATTTGTAGTCAGTTATAGTGATTACCTATTATTTGGTCATCTAAAAATGATTCAATTGATGGCAATCCATACGTTTGATATGGCTTTAAAAGATTATAAAAATTTAATTAGTTGGTTTAATAGAATTCAACAGCTTTATCAAGGGTATGCAAGTGCCTTTAAACCTTAACTATATTATTCAGTATCAATAAATTACGTATTGTTATTTTAATATACATTTGTGTTGATTTTTTTATCGATTTTTGTTTTGAAATTTAAGGATAAAATTTAAGGATAAAATTTAAGGATAATAAAAATAATAAAAATAAAAATAAAAATAAAAATAAAAATAAAAATTCAATGTATATTTTATTTTTAAAGAAAGCATTATTATTTTTATTGATTTAATAGCATAATAAGATTTACAAATTACTTTACCATAACAAAAATAAGTTTGTAATAAGGGCTAAATACGTTTATTATCTCTTATCCTTATTTTCTATGGTCTAATAGTTACTAACTTGTTTAATATTCTTTAACTATAGTTAACTAAAATAGTAACTATTACTTTAAAAATATACAATGCTTGTGTAAATTACTCATTAATCTATTAAATATACCATTTTTACTTATTTGCTATTCAATCCCTATTATTTGTATCTGCGAACTATTACCATATTAACGATCAGTCTTTTTTTATAGCACCTAATAAATAATAAAGCTTTTATTCATAAAGTTTATTTGTAAAGACCAATTGTCTATAAGTAAAATTAGATTTAAGTGTTTGAAGAAATTTTGTTAGATTAAAAGAATCTAACTAAATGGTTTGATAGAACTAAACAATTTTATCAGTAATACCTTAGTCTATTAAACCTCAATCGAGTTGTATTTAATACAAATAAATGAGTTACAAATTATTAAAATCTAAATGATACAAAATTATTAACATTGATATTAAATTTATTTACAATCAAATTAAAATAGTAAATTAAGAATGAAATAAGAATAAAATAAGAATAAAAAAATATAAACATAAAAATAGTTAGCAAGCGCCAGTAAGTCAACTAAGGTATAGAGGATAATAAACATCTCGAGATATAGAACTATTTAAAACCCAAATTGATTTTAAATAGGGATAAAATGAAAATATAAAAATTAAGGGGATTATAAAAAGAGTACAAAAAAATTCCAACTTAATTTTATACATTAAAGCAACTATCTACTTTAACATATAAAATAACTTAATTAAAATAACGCACCACCCAATTGGGAATATTATTACCAGAAAGCCAAGGGGCTTCTAGGACCTGTTTAATAGACGGACGAAAGGAAGGGGTGGGATTTAAGATAGAAATAATAATATCCGTAGCCAAAGGAGAGGGTAAAAAAGATAATAATAATTTTGGATCATTTAAATAATTACAAAAATTAACGTTATTTAAATTGGCTATTTCCCACGGGAAAGATTTAGATACCATACAAATATAAATTATGCCCAAGGACCAAATATCTGATCTTGATGCATCATAATACGTTTCAATTAATATTTCAGGTGCTACGTATGGGTTGGAGCCGCACAATCCGGTTGATAACCGCTCTGTACCATCATTGTTTTTAAAATGAATTGCAAACCCAAAATCAATGACCTAATAATCAAATTAAACTTGATTGATTTTTGTATTTTTATTATTTAAATTACCTTCAAATTGAAATGATTGTCTAAACATAAATTTTCAATCTTTAAGTCACGATGAGCAATATTTAAGCCATGGAGATATTGAATAGCATTTAGCAATTGAAAAAACAATTTATTAATCTGAGTTAATGACAGATTAAAATTGATTAAGTAATCAAACAAATCAAAGTTACAATATTCCAAGATCAAATAAGGGCGGTCCTCCTCGATCACGGACTCAATATATTCAATAATATGAGGAAACTTTAATTGTGAGTGGATTTGTAACTCATTTAAAATCGCTCTTCTTTGGCTTATTTCTAAATTTAAAGCTTCCTGTTTCTTGTATTTAAACACCTTTAATGCTAGCCTACGTCCATCTCTTTTTCGCTCAATCATTTGTACAATGCCACCTGCTCCGCTACCTAAATTATAAGGTAATAAATCGTATCGTTCCTTTAAATACCCTTTACTTTTCATTAAAACTTTGCTTTCTTTGATATTGTATTTAGGCGGCCATGTCTCATTGATTGTTTCGTTTAGTTTGACTACAGGTGTTATACGACGAAATCTTAAGGTTTCTGCATGGTTACCAGTGTTACTTGTAGTATGAATGTAAGTGTTTAATGGGCTTATGTTCAAGTTATTATTATTATTACTGTAGTTATTGAAGATCATTTCGCTGCCATTTACATTATCTAAATTGGTGTTTATACTGATATTGTTTTCTTTGATATTGGTAATATTACTATTACTGTTATTATTATTATTATTATTATTATTATTATTATTATTATTATTATTATTCAAATATTGAATATCGCTCATAGGTAGTAAGGAATCGAATAAAGATTTATTGGAAACTTTTAATGGCATATTTCAACAATTAAAATAATTAAAAAGTTATTAAATGAAATTTGTTGTAAGTTGGTATGATTAATTTATATTTAAATCATAATTAAGGGAGTGTTTCTTTTTTAAAAAGTTTGAAACTTTGGGTTAAATTATAAATATCAAATGAAAAAACAATCCCTTACTTATCCAAGCTGATTAATTAAATTTAAAACTTTTATCCCATACCTTTAATTCTAACCAATGATAGTGGAACTTAATAGCTATTCACTAATTATTAGGTGGCAACAAATCACTTGCCTTTATCAATTTAGAGTTTGTTTGAAAGGATAATTACTTATTTTAGTGGAATCCGATAGTAAACAATATAACTATCTTAAAGAATAATAAAGGATGACTTGATTTTAATACCTAATAATTATTTTGGATTTCTCACCCCTTATTGTACTCAAAATAGAATCGCTGCATTTATGTCCCCTTTATTTCCAAGGTTTCTTACTTTACTATATTTAGATCATCTTTGTAGTATTTTCATTTTTACGATATTAATGACTACCTCAATAGTATCATTGTTGTTTCGCAGTATAATAAAATGGTCATATTATAAGTGCCACAATCTTCACTTTATCTATAATAATATAATAGTATCCTGTTATAATGTCAATAAGTAGTAAAAGCTTTAATAAATTATACTTTATCCTTAAAACTTGTTATAATCAAAGAGTAAAGAAAGTTTACAAAATTTAGATACTAATTTAATTATTAACGTAAGTTTCTATATACGAACCGTCTTTGTACAGGTGTTATCTATTGTCAAGTAATCATAAAAGTAATGTTCTTTTAATATTAAAATTCCTTTATTTAAAATAGTATTGAAGACAAAAGCTATTAAAATAAAGTAAATAAATTTAAAGATAAAAATGACTATTTTAATAATGAACGAATATTTATGGCTGATAGATCACTAAAGTATTATTTATAACATCGTTTTAATTTATGATTTACAATTCTTGTGTTTATTTCTTTTTTTACCTCTCCTTTTTTATTTCAATCAGCATAATCTACTAAGAAATTTTAAAATCAAGGATTTTAAATTGACAAAATCTATATTTTCATAAAACATGACTCAAGATTTTCAATTTAAAAATATCCGTCCCCCCTTAAAGCATCCTTAATAATCCTATATCAGTTCAAAGGCAACAATTTGTTCTTCGATTTCCAAGTATCTATCTACTCCTTATCTCGATCCTTTTCTATATTGTCTAATTTTACCCATACATGGTCGTTTATCCCCCTTGGGATGGTTACATATGTCCAGATGACTATTAATTCCAAGATTCTCGTCTTAACATCTTCCATTTTTAGAGTTTAAGTTACTGAGTTTAAATTAAATTTATAGTGGATGGTTGATTTATAAATAAAGCTGATAAATAGAAAAGTTTATTAATTTATTAAATAGTCTAGGATAAAGGTTATTTATTGGCATAGTGACTGTTCATGGGTATAAGAATAAACATGAGTGATAAAATAAGTCATCATTAAAAATACGATGTTTGAAGGGTTAATAGGTAGCATGAATAAATGTTATTTATTAGAATGTCAATAGTTCGTAATGTACTTAACTATAATTATGGATATAAGAGAAATTAGTGACCATAAAATATAAAAAATAAGGATAAAGATATAGTAAATATCTATAATCTTTATCATGAAGGGTATTATTATTTTGTTAAAAATAGTTCAAACCTTATAACATTAACAAAGAAAAAATATGATTTCTTTATAAAGTATACAGATAAGTGTATTTTATTCTATTAAACGTACCAACAAAATTAAAAATATAATAACAAGACTGTCATAGATAGCTATTAAAAGACAATGATATGTAATCAGTGTTGTACACGTTTATTATAGCAATTTGCCTTCTATAAATACTTAGCACCATCTTCTACTGCTGTTCACGTATTTTATAGCCGAATTCAGGTGTACAGCTCAGAGTATTCCTCTATTAAACCCATTGTATCCAGGCTAAAGGCTGCACTTTAGAACGTAAATAAGCATCAATTTTAAGATGATTAAGTAATTTTTTTACTCTCCTACTATAACCACTTACCTTTATATCTCATTTTCCTTTTTTTTTTAAATTTTATACCCATAATAAAATATTGGGACCTTATACTTTTCAAGATTTTTTTTCACTATCTTTTTTAAAAATCCTAATGTGTTATAAAAAACGCTTAAGGGCTTAATTTATGGAAAAAAGCAAAAGAGATACCATGTCGTGGTGAATATCAGATTAGTTTTTTATATCTTGTAAGAGAAGTAAACCTCAAGTGGTCTCCCAAATACAAATACAAAGATTAAATCAGAGCCAAAATGGGGTATTTAGATAGGGTTTTGCTGTCCAAATTATTACTGGATAATTCTGATTGAGAAAAAAATAATACGCATAACCAGTTAATTCGCTATTCAATAAAAAAGCGAGAGCACTGATGGGTTTTTAAGGTTCCTCTTACGATTTTTGAAAAAAATCGTGTAGACATGTTTTGTTTTTGCTCAAATGAAATTTCAACAAAAAAGTACTTTTTATATTTGACTTTAATAAAGAAATGTTGTAGGGTGAGCATCTTCGATGGTCCTTAACCGGACTAGGTCATATTTAAAATGCTGTAGTCCTTATTGACGATGGCAGTGTATGAGGAACTTCTACTAATTTTACTATTAAACCAGGGGAAGCAATAATTCTTGCTAAAGCACCTTTTGACGTATTTTTACTTTTTGACAAATTTTCTATGAATGACAAACAATTTTCTTATGCTAGTTAGGATATTGGTATTATTCTGGGCAAAATTGGTGATAAAGTAGCTATGATTGCAGAAATAAATATGCCTATCATTATATATATTGTTGATAAACATGCTAAGCATAAAAAAGCTGAAACCATCTTAGACTGCTTGTAAATTATCATATTAAGATCGATTTATAAGTTACTGTTTCTTTACATGTACTTTGGCTTATTTGAAATTTGTATTAACTTTAACTTTTTTATAATAATGAAATGTAGTAAAAGTTTAGTAAAAAAGTTACAGCTTATTTAAGGTATAAAAACCTAACTCAAGGTTTAATAGAACCCGCATATACTTGATAAAGTTGTTGGATTTGCCAACCCAACTCTTTAAGTTCTTCTAATCTACTAAAATCAACCTCAAAGCCCTGAGTTGACATCACTGGATCATTCTGGAATGTTCAAATAATAAGTAATCTCTATAACTAACTATAAAAATTAACTAACAAAACAACAAACTATACACAACAAAGCACACCCATTAGTCTCTTCCTCCAAAACTTTCCCTTTTCAATAAGCTCATTGAAAGGAACTAAAAGCCATTTAGTTAACCTAATTGACTATACTTCTCATCAATAAACTCAATTCCCATTTTAAAATATAGATTTGTAGTAGAAAATAAAATTTTATCACTTTTAGATGGGTGTTATTAATTAACTTGATAAATACTCAAATCAAAAAAAGCATGGAGTTATTTAGTTGGCAGCCAAGATAACTGATAAATAAAAGATCAATCGAAGATAAGCTGTTAGTAGGATAGGCCAAATTTCAGTATATGGCTTTGTCTTTAAAAGCATAAATAGACTGTCTTTTGGTGGCTGCTACTGGTACTTTTTATCATGTTTAATTGCTCAATGAAATATTATTGATTAGGCGTTTACTTATTGTGGCATATATTATTGTTTTAGCTTCAAGATCTATATCACAATGCTGTAAAGGTGGAGTTGCTGGCTTGAAAATGAAAATTCTCAAACAAATATAGTATTATGATAATCTAATAGTGGAGCGATATTAGTTTTCATTCCATCGCTAGTAAAGCTCAACTATAATATAAGCAATGTTACATATTATCTTTTTCTCTAAGTGATAAAAGTAAAGATTGCTAAATCTAAGAATTTTTTATTATGTATTTTATAGATTTCCCTTCTATAACAATTTTAAATATATTTTTCTGTGCTAGAATCTGATATTCATTATAGCTCTCATATTAAATTTTTATTTTTTGCTCTTATATTGATATGTAACTTAATAGCAATCAATTCAATAAGACTTATCAACATTGGAAATAAATAAAAATAATTCATTATTTTTGACCATGAAAATATAAAACAAAAACTTACTATCATTAATTTAAATCACAGCTTTATTTAAAAATAACTTAGTTTAATTTAATTAAAAATTAACAACGAAAATTAAAAGCCAATTCCCTCTTTGCTGTGTCTGTGGCCTGGTCCTTCATCGTACCTTCTATAAGATCAACTTTAAGTCAATCTCTAGCTCCCCATTTATAGACCAATTGTTCTTGGAATGGGTCGGTCTATTCTAAAGCGAAAGTATGAATGCTCTTACAATTGCCCTACATTCTAAGAAAGGTCCTGAGTGGGTCCGCTCACTTAAACTGCTTTCTAGAGTCGTTAAGCTTTCCTCTTCTTTGAGGTTGTATTAAGCCTTTAAATATTTTTTGAAATAAATCCCTGCTAGGTCCTCTATACTTAGTACGTTTACAAAAAAATTAAAAGCAGATATATACTTTATTTGTGATTATAATATTAAAGGTCATAATAAACAATTTCTTACTTACGTAACTTCGCACAATTTATATTGGGATATTTTCCAATTTATCATGCATACCAGGGGCGCAAAAAAGATGAATAAATGCAATAAGCAGTAATGAAGAAGTAAGATGATAGTTGATTTCTGCATCTGTACCTTCCTCAAGTTTGAGGTTTTCAATTTTAATTATCTCAAAGTTTGGGAATAAGAATAAAAAATACTTGAATCTTTAATTGTACCAGAAATAAAATGAATTATAATATGCTTTAAATATCCACATTCATAAAAATTTATTTTCTTATGATAAATGATAGTTGTAAACATTGGCAAAATTAATATTTTATTTAAACTTGAAAGGGTTCAGGACTTCCAAATATTTTATTTATAAATGAGAATAAAAGCAGACTGATAGGTATGAGCTACCATAAATGAGAGAGGGGTCGTATAAGGTAGAATTAGTTAATTAGATGAAAATACTCTAATTTATAGCCCCTACTTTTGATCAAGACAAATTGCATTTAGAAGCCATAAATTACATTTTATAAAAACTATTCAAGGCCTGAAACAAGAAGTGACATCGCTATTTGGAGCAGACATATTATTGATAGATTATTGTGTACAAAATGAATAGATGGCCCAGAGGCTGTTAGATATGGAAAAAGCTTAGGGAAGGGGAGGGGAGAGGGTACATATACTTTCTATTTTATAATTCTTAATATTTAATCGCAGTTTCCTCAACATTCACTTGGGACTCTGTTTGTTATTAAATAGATTGTACTAGCAGTATACGGGGGTGTTTTCTTTGGCTTCATCACTTTTTTCATCTTTTAAGCGCTATTTGGGTGGAAAATTTGTTAGTAAATTATTAAACACAAAAATACATCCCTATATAGTATTTCATATTATTTATTGATATGCTAAGGATAAAAGTAAAATACTCCATATTCAAAAATATTTATCAAAATAGCTGCTTAAATGCTTAGCAAAAAGCACCCAATATGAAGCAACGTGTCAAATAAGTTTATTCAGTCAAATCAGCCTTAAAACACCAGGTTAAAAACTTCATTAAATAGTGTATAAATAATGAATGTGAAATACTATATAATTTTTTTATATTTATAAAAATGATGAGAGTTCACGAGTTGATAAATAAACGAAATGGCGCTTTCTTGAATCTATTTATATGGAGGTCATTATTAGCTATGAAGCATAAAGTAAACAGTCCTACTTTACTCAAAAAGCTATAATATTCATTCATTTAGGGCATTGACTTTAACCAGGAAAAGTTCATATTTATTGAGGAAAACAAAAATACTTTGAATTTGAAGTATTTTTATTATGTCTTATTTGCGATTTATTATTACTGTACAAATGAAGCATTATGGGATAAAGTACAAATTATAAGCTTTGGTGATGAGGTTGTAGCTTACAAGGCATCAAAAGTAGCTGGTTACCTTGAAAATAAATGTTTGGAAAGCTAATTATTCCCAAAAGGTCGCATCCTTATCAATTATTTTATAGAACGTAAAGCTAGGTTTTATCCTTTAGTTTATTTAGCAATGGCAGGCGTTTATAAGTCTCTAGAAACTGAAAGCAAGAAAAATTTATATATTAACTATAAAACAGACCTTTTGGAGTTTCTAGATGAGCCTGCTGATAAATTGAATGTAATTCAAATATGGGGATGTCCAAATTGGTTTCAGAATTTACTTAAAAACTAATCCAAATTTTAAGTTTTTAAATTTATAAGTCTTTAATGTGTGTTAATTAAATTTAAAAAGCTTAAAGCTAAATAAAAAATTTAACTTAAAAACTTATTTTTTTATTTTTTATTTTTTTAATTAATTAATTTCTAATTATATGCTTTGCACTATTTTTATTAAATGTTTGAAATAACTTTATTAAATGTCTAATAAATATATAGTTTTTTCATTTTACTTTTTAGTAAAATAAAAATAAAATACAAGCTTTTATAACAAACTTCAAAATAAAATTTTTAAAAATTTCAATATAATAAAGAAAATTACATTATATAAACATTATAATTCATTTACATCAATTTTAACAATTATTTATAATAACCTAAAGCTTATGAAATTTTATAATAAAACAAAAAAAAATTATTAAAGTTTATTATTAATAATAATAAATTTAATTAAATAATATGGTGATATATTTTTGTGTTTAACTATTTTACTAACAATTTTTCCGTTCAAATAGCGCCTAAAAAATGGAAAAAGTGATGAAACCAAAAAAGACATCCCCATATATAAAATTAGTGTTTTAAAGCAAACAGAAAACAAAAACCAACGGTAGCGTTATTATTAACTATAGCTTTAATATAGTTTTTTGATAAATATAAGAGTTTTAAATATAATATAAGTAAAAGTCAATATAGTTGTTTAAAAATAGTTAAAAATAATAAAATACTAATATTATAATCTATTATCAAAAGTATAAAAATAAGTAAAAATAACCAAATTAAAATTATTATACAATATTTATTTAATAATTTGACTATTTTATTAAGATTTAATAATAAAAACAAGAAATATTTATCAGACAATATATACTAAATAAAAAAATAAAAAATAGTATAAAAGTTGGTCTTTAGTGGTTGGAGTTAAAAGCAGTTTTTGCTTGATTAATTTGCCTTGAGTCGAACGGTCTTAGTTTATGTAACTAAGATAAACTTAAATTAGTAGGAATAGTGCGCAATAGTCTATGAATTATGTAAAACAAATAAGATAGACAATACTACTGTAAAATCTATGTAAAATACTATAATACTTAGTGGTTTTATTAAAGGTACGATATCAGGGAATAATTCAGTTAAAAAGCCTTGAGTTATTGTGTTGAGTGGTCTCTTTTATACTCCAACTTGGTGGCTATATGTAAGGAACATGATAACAGTTATTTCTTATTATAGTTACCAAGTATGGTCATTAAAGCGTGGACAATAAGTTCTTTGAAATTAGGCGATAGAAATTCTCACAGCAAATGGGGGTGTTTTTTTTGGTTTCATCACTTTTTCCATTTTTTAGGCGCTATTTGAGCGGAAAAATTGTTAGTAAAACTCTTAAACATAAAAATATATCCTCAAATACAATCTAAGTTTCAAGTAATTTAGTATTAACTGTTTATCTGTTTCTTTATTCATAATAGTAAGATAGAATGGAGCAGTTTACATTCTATAACATTTGGTGGCGAATCTATAGCTTACAATCCATTGAGGGTAGTGATTACCTTGAAGAAAAATACTCAAGAAATTCATTGTTTCCAAACGGTTGAAACTTAACTACTTTGTTACTAAATGACGAATTCATCTTTGACTCTTTGATTTATTTCCCAATGATAGAGGCTTATGAAACATTAGAAGATGAAGATAAAATGAGTTTTTGTGGCGCTTTTAGTGTGGGCTTCATGGGATATTACCAAATATTCGCTAATGACAAAAGAGAAATTCAACCTTTAATAGAAATCTTACTTTCTCCGTTCTGTGAAGCATTAGCTAAACACTAGTTTTTGATACAGGATAAGCTAAGTTGTACGGATTGTGCTTTATTTGGGTATCTTAAATCCGTTTAACCGATTTCAATTTCTACCTTTGATACTATTATCACAAACCATAGAGACTCTGCTTTAAATAATTGATTGAATTTAATTAATAATCTTTATGATGGCTTCGCTGCTTCCTCTAAACCTTAGCCTCATAAAATAAAATTCAGATTGTTGCAAGGCATAGAGCTATTATTACGTTTAATAGTCAAATATTTATAATCTTCTTATACGAGATACAGCCGGTTTTATTTTGAAACTAAGATGTATGGCTACTTCTCGGTATTTTATAAATAAACACCCTAATCATATTAGTTTAGCACTAGGGATTTATTTACTATAAAAATTATAAAGTATATTTTTATTATCTTGATCTCATGGTCACAGTTAACTTATTATATTGTTTTAATTGTTCTTTAATAAAATAACGATTTTTTTACTCTACCTGTTCTCTTATACCGTTATTCAAATTTTTCGAACAAGCAGTATTAAATAAAGTAGACATTATGATTTTTCCTAATTGATTATCTATAATTTCAGCTCCTTAATTTATTATTTAACTTTATTCTCTAATTTTTAAACCTTTTTTGAGACAATGCATTTATAAACTTCACAGATTGCTTGTTAAAAAAACTTGGAATAATTGAGGGCCCCGAAGTATTTTTATCAATATAAGAAAAACAAAGGAAATCAAGAAAATATTGGTTGGAGGTTGATCTAAGTAGGATAAATGTAATTAGAGGACCAAATAGCCAGAAGGGGGTTCCAATTGCAATTTATCCGTTTTATATCAAGAGAATTGTATGAAGCATGTTTGGATTATAATTTATATAGCCCAGATATAAGGCAATGAAGCAACGATACAAGGAGGTAAATGAACTATTTCATGAGAATTTGGAGTATAAAAAGTGTTTGAACTTCTTTCTGGTGTCTTGTATTTTTTAAAAGCTCAACAACTTAAATAAATGCTATAATTTTAACCTGTTACAACAATTAGAATACTAGTTCTCAGAGAAAAAATAGTTCCCCTAATATCATGCACTCTATATTCAAAGTAATTATCATTTAACAATATTTTCAAGTTTAAAATCAGCAGACATTAAAAATAATATATATAAATTAGGAGCTTGGTCCAACAAGGCCTTATGATTATATAGCTACATTACCAACTAGGATAACTATAGTAGTATATTAATGTATCTATTGGGTTACATTAAGCTTTTTGAGAGCTGTAGTTAAAGTTTTAATTTGCTTATGTAGAAGCAAAGCCGAACTGAATAGTACATATTTTATTTTATTAAACAAAGGGTGGTATAATTTTGTAGTTTTATAAATAAAAAGGATGGTGGCCCCTTTAGTCTGTTTGAGTGTAGAAGTACATTAGATTTGAATTGTGATGTGGGCGATTAGAAATAGTTCAAATGTTTTTATTTGCCATAATATATATTTTTGATACTATATTTTTCTGTTTGCTAAAACTATGAATAAACCCTTGAAATATTTTTTACTCAATTTTAAATTTATTTTTAAAGCATTTAAATAAATTGAAGTTCTGTTGTCAAAACATGATGATGAAACTACCCTTTATGGCTTGCCAAAGACTGTTGAATACCTTAGCTACTCAGGTCAAAAAAATTTATCCAGGGACGCTTGATAAACATGTACATCAGATGTGCGGGATTGTTAATATACCATTAAGTTTTATTTCATAGCATTTTTCTAACTCTATATACAGTATAAAATAAGTATTCATTTACTTTGCTAATTTATGCTTATTAGCTTAAACTTGTCAAACATGAAGGTTGTTTTTAACTATAAAAATACTATACCATGACAAGCAAAATAAAGTCATTAAAGAGCAGTTACAACTTCAATATAATAACAGTTGTTTATTAACAAGACTAAGGATTTAATTCAACATCATAAAACACCAAAAGGTTTTCCATTAGAGAGATATTCGATTTTGCTTGATGCCCTGCAATTCTACAAAAGGAAAGCTCATAAAACAGACGTTTAGCCTCTGTCAAGGCTTTTTTCAAACTTTGGGCTGTAACTATAGTTTTGTTTTTCAAACGATCAAAATGGCCATAATATTTGATTATAAAATGTGATGCAAATGCCAAAAAGGAACATCGCATCATTGTATAAGGTTCCGGGCCAACACCACCAAGCAATTTTATTATCTGTAAACAGGCTTTGATAGCTATGACCAACGCAGGATAAATGGATGTCTTTCGGCCTTTTATATAAGTTTCATATAGATGACAATAGTTACTTGCTACTAAAAATATACAGTAATAATATCTTATATACAAAAAGGTCATGGTTTGGTTTATAACATTATTTAATAGATCTTCATCCGTTACCAAGCCACTCAATCTGTTTTTCAGCAATAACACTTTTTTTGTTATTGCCGCGTAGATATTTTCGGTTGTTGCTAATAATTTTAATATATCAAATATATCAATTTTCTTTCTCTCGGAGTTGTAAATTTGGATGAACTCGCATTTTTTAATACACAGTTTGAATAAGATGCTATTCTCAAAAAAACTGACTTGAGATAAATATATAATGCAACAATCCATAATAGTATGCCTTGTAAATCCATAGTTACAATTTATAGTTAAATTTATGTAACTATCTATATATTCTGTTAAATCGGAATTTGTTGTAAAGCTAAGGTATGTTTTTGGAACATTTGATGAGATCCAAATACCATTGGCATCCAAAGCTAGTAATCGACGGTAAGCTAGAACCCTTTCCAGCTCATCAATACTTCCATCCTTTATTTTTGTCAAGTGTAGACCTAAAGAAGTCATTAAAGATAATGAAGCAGAATGAAATACCCACATTCTATCTAATAAAACCTTCGATGATCTAAGACAGCAGTAAATTATAGTATATGCCTGCAAAGTGTCTAAAGAGTGAACCATTTTTGAAGTTTTAGTTAAGGTTTCCAATTTCTCTGTCAAGAGAAAGCATAGTTCTTTCGTAAGTTTTGATTCTGGAAGTAGTTGAAGTCCTGAGCACCACACAGTAAAGTATAGTAGTTTGCTTCTTTTTTTGTTATGATATGAATCCCAGGTAAACAGAGGGTTGAAAAAATTAAAGTAATGAAAAAAAGCTACTTCTGCTTGGTGGATCAACTCTTTAACTCTACAGCCTGAAAAATGATTTTTTATCTTTACTAATGGTACCACTCCCCGAAAGTATAGTTTGTTATTGAATAAATCAATTAATAATAATCTGCTGTTTTTTTCCAACCTCTCCGTCGTAAACCCAGTCAAAGTAAACAAGTGATAAAACTCACAACGAGTTGTAGTATTTGACAGCCATTTCTTGACAATGTTATTCCAATCCCTTGTCAAAAATTTACCATTATTATCCACATTTAGCATGACAATGTTTTCAGAAAAAAACAATATGCTAGTGTTTTTTTCTTTTTGTAAGATCTTTTCCTTCTTTTCCTTTTTGGTTTTCTTATCCGTTTCTTTATTTTTGCCTCTAGCTTTTACTGGAAACCTTTGACGTGATCCAATACTAAACGTCTCTATTGTTTGATAACTGAATGTTGCTTTTTTAGATAGCGGTCGATCCCAACTACATATCAGCCCACTATTGGCACAAGGTTTACATTTGGGTACTTCTTTGTTACATTTCATCTTTCGAAAGTTACATTGATCACAACTCCTATCATGTACCTTAATTAAAACACTATCTTCAAGACTTATCAATTGATTAAGCATTTTGCTAAGTTGTTTTTCATAGTTAGAAAGAATAGGACTTTTTATTTTGGCTTAGTACTTAAGGTTCTCCTCCCTTCTCTTGAATATTGATTTATTTGGATCAAATGATATTTTGTATTTTAGACTAATCGTATCTGCTTTAGGTTTTATTGCATTTTATTGGCTATAGCGAGCCTTGATTTTTTATTTTATTCGGTGTAATTTCAAATTATGCAGTATCTTTCTAAATTGGGATTAAAAATATGACATTTGTATTTTTATTGAGTAGCAGTTACATTACCTATTATCATATAGATCAGGTTTATAGTTGTAGTGAAAAAAAGACTCAATCTAAATTGAAAGACTAGTGAAATGATTAAAATTTTATATTTATATTTATAGTAAATTAATATAATAGTAAGGTACTAGCTTGAAATTGGAATGGTAGTAAAATTACTTTTAATTAGCCATAAAACAGCACAATTAATAAATATTGATTATCGGATTGATACCATTGATAAGGAGTTCATTATCGCTACTTAAAATCTATAGTAATTATCTTGTATTGAGAAAGAGTGAAAGCTTTCAAAATATAAACACGAAGTTGAACACAATCACTAAATTTCAATAATAAAACCACTAAAAGCAAAAAATGAAAATGAAAATGATTGGTTAAACAAGAAAATAAAAACAACTTTTTATATTTTAAAACTACTTTACATTATTTAATGGCGACTAACAGTGTAAAAAAAGCAACCCATTTTGCGTGTAATACTTTAATCTATTTTTAAATTAAAAATTAAATTAACATTTAGATCGTACAAAAGAAGGATTAGGATTAGCTCAAGGTAGTCCAAATTATACCAAAGAGGAGGAGTTATTCCCCTTTACCAAGGGCGATATTCAATCTGTAATCTATGATCAAGGGGGCAGATATATGGCATATACTACTACTGAACAGTAAGATCTTTTAAATGTAAAATTTGTAACTCTAAAAAATAAATTAGCATATTTATACATTGTGCTGAAACATATAAAGAGTTACAAAAAATTGAAGAGAAAGACGTATTGTATATGGAGTTTAGCATCAGTGGGAATTATTTAAGTATTTGGAAGCGATACAAAAAAGAGGATGGAGCTGATAATTTAATCGTTTATTCAACTTTAGAAGGTGAGAAGATTAACAGTTTTATTCAAAAAGAAAGCGAAGGTTGGAACTTACAATGGACTTTTGAAGAAAGCTACATGGCTAGAATGGTTAATAATGAAGTGCACTTTTACAGTTCAAAAAAACTTGGTGATAAAGCTCCAAGCTTCAAGTTACATTTAGAAGGTATTAAAAACTTTAGTTTATCTACTGGGAAAGCACCTCATGTAGCTATTTTTGTACCTGAACGTAAAGGGAGACCTGCTTTTGTTAGATTGTATTCAATCCCCAATTTTACTTCACCAGTTGCTAGTAAAACCTTTTTCAAAGCTGATAAAGTACAAATGGTTTGGAATCCATTAGGAACCAATATTTTGGTTTTGACTCAAACAGAGGTTGATAAAACTGGAAAGAGTTATTATGGTGAAAGTCATCTTTATTATCTCTCTGTAGCTGGAACCTTCGATTGCAGAGTTCCTTTAGATAAAGAAGGACCAATCCATGATTTTAATTGGTCTCCTACTTCTAAAGAGTTTGCTGTGTCCTATGGATGTAAGTTATTTTATGTTTTATTATTATTTGGTTTTAATAATATTTAGTCATGCCATCAAAGACTAGTATCTTTGATCAAAGAGTCAACAAAGTACATACTTTTACCGAAACAAGTCGCAATTTCACTCGATTTAGTCCTCATGGAAAATATTTCTTATTAGCGGGTTTCGGTAACTTGAATGGAAATTTAGATATCTATGATTTGAAAAATTATAAAAAGTTAGCCAGTATAGATGGAAGTGGCAGTTCTTATTGCGAATGGTTACCAGATGGTAGACATTTTGTTACTGCTACTTGCTCCCCTAGATTACGTGTTGATAATGGATTTAAAATATGGCATTATAGTGGAGCCTTAGTGTATGAGCTGCCTATTTCAGTACTTTATCAAGTTTGCATTAGAAGCCTTGACGCTGATTTATTTCCGATGAAGCCAAATTCACAATCCCCTCCACCAAAGTCTCTAAAAGTTAAAACTAAAGTACAATCGAAAACAGCTTATGTACCACCTCACCTTAGAAATCAAGCTAAAGCTGAGCCTAAAAAAGAAAAAGCAAAGCCAAAGCAAGATTCTGATGCGTTGACTAAAAAAGCAGCTACTTTAACAAAGAAGCTTAAGCAAATTGAAGAGCTTATCTCTTCAGCTATGAATGGACAAACTTTGACTCCTGATCAAGTTAAGAAAGTGAAAACCAAAGTGGATATTCAAGTTGAACTGCAAGACATTCAATTGAAGCTTAAAAATATTCGAATTTAAAACGAACAATAGATTAAAGAAGTTTAATTTAAGAATTTATTTTTTATCATATTTAATACTTTTTATTCTTTAAAATGAAATACATTTTTTACATTTCTTAATTATTGGCTTATATGTTTTGTTGTTAAGTTACGCTTACTTATGTTATATGAATTTAAGATACTATATTAATTTAAACGCTAGTTTAGAAATGTATTAATACTAATATTAGTTTATTATAAAAGATCATAATTCTATTTATGGAAAATATAAAATTAAATCTGAAAATTACTTTTTTCCAAAAGGTGCAAAATTATTTACTAATCATAGCCAATAAATTTTGCAAATTTTCAAAAAAAGCAAAACCAAGCTGCTTACGTATAAACTAAATCAATAATTTAAAAAATAAGTAACGAGAAAACAACATTTAGTTTAACAAAAAAAATATGAGTGGAAAGCTTAAGCCAGGAGAAGTAAATTTAGGGGTAAGTCAAGCAAAGAAAATACACTAAAACAAATGCCTAAAAGATAATTTAGACAACCATTATGGCCGTCCAATTTAATGGGGGTGTTGTAATTGGAGCGGATTCTAGAACTACCACTGGTAGTTATATTGCAAATCGAGTCACTGATAAGTTAACTATGGTACATGATAATATTTGGTGTTGTCGATCAGGTTCTGCTGCCGATACTCAAGCAGTAGCTGATATTTTACATTATTATTTACAGTTATATGAGTAAGTTTATGGCTTGATTTTTAAATTTATTTTTTCAAATTAAATTTTGTAGAGTCCAACATGGAGAAGCCCCAACAGTCAAAATAGCTGCTACTTTATTCCAGGAAATTTGTTATGCTAATAAAGACAATTTAAGTGCTGGTATTATTGTTGGGGGTTGGGATAAACTTGAAGGTGGTTCTGTTTATTCTATTCCTTTAGGTGGTTCTTTACATAAACAACCATTTTCTATTGGAGGTAATCGAAAATTGGTATGAAACCGAATTAATTCTAATACTTTTTAGGCTCTGGTTCAACTTTTATTTATGGATATTGTGATGCCGCATATAAAGATAATATGAATGAAGATCAATGCGTTGAATTTGTAAAGAATGGTATTTTGGTGACAATGTTTTTTTTAAATTTAATGCTTATTTTATTTAATTTAGCTGTTACTTTGGCTATGTCTAGAGATGGTAGCTCCGGCGGTGTTATTAGATTAGCAGTTATTACTAAAGAAGGTGTAAGAAGGATTTTTGTTCCTGGAAATCAATTGCCAGGTAATATTAATAATAATGATAATTGATATAAAAATTAATATGTTTTTTAGCTTTCTATGAATAAACTGTAGCTTCACGACTTTATATGTTAATTTTTGTTTAAGTTTATAATTTGAATTTTATAATAAATAGTACTAAATTGGATAAAATATAATGATAGGTCTAATTTTTTACACTCTTTTAAATTTTAGGCACTCGCATACTGTTTGATGAATTTTATTTGAGTATAATTTAAACTTCATTATTATATATTGTCTTGGTTGTTGTTTATTTTCATTAAGCAAATTAACCTTTTAAACTAGGAAGAAGTATAAAATAGCCTAGATACACGAATGCATACAATATAACTAATATATAGGATTAAACCCTATATAAATAAAGAAATAAAGGAGGCTTTGGCCGACATTTTAAATGGGATATTCCAAACAATGTAATCAACTATGTAAATAAAATGTTTACAAATTTAGAATTATTTTAGCTATTTTTATACTTTAAATAATTGTAGCTTTTGACCTAGAAGTTAAATTATATTAATTCATTCTTTGATTATAAATTAGGTCCTTCAAAATGAGAAGGTTTTCCTATCTATCGTTTGTTTTCTGTTTACAATTCAACTGAATCAGTAAGTAAGGACATGACCTTATAGAAATAACATCTTCAGTCCTCTTACAGATATAGCTTCTAGCTCACTCTTCTTTACCTGATTTTATAATTAAGTCTTTGGGATGAATAAATTCAACACAAGGCATTTGTTTTTGAAAATTTATATAAAAAAATTAAGTTTTAAAAAATGATTGTTTTTTGTTATATAAATTAAAAAATTAAAAAAACTTTATTTAAATTTCAAAATAATAGTCTTTCAAAAGTCATTGTTTTTAATAAACAACTTTTGCTTAAAAAGATAGTTTGCAAAAGAAAAAATGAATCAATTTAATTAGCTAAAAGCAAAATTGATTTCCAACATCTAACTTTATTTTTGCAAAATCTATTTTAATTTTGAAGAGTCTTATATGGGGATGTATTTTTTTGTTTAAGAATTTTACTAACAACCTTTCCACTCAAATAGCGCTTAAAAAAATGGAAAAAATAATGAAACCAAAAAAAACACCCTCATATAGCTTGTCAATGTTTTAAATTTAAGAAAAAATAAAAGCTTTTATAAATATATTGAAACATTGAAAAAGAAAAAAAGAAATCTTTAAAATTAGTTTAAAAAAAAGTAAAATTTTATATGAAAAATAATAGCTGTTTTATTTTTTCATTATAAATAACATGGATTTTTATATATAATAACTTATCACTCTATGTTCTCGCTTATAATAAACAGCTATTTTATTAAATTAATTTATGTGAAATGAATTAATTTTATTTGATTTATTTACAGTGCATTTAAGGGGGAAGAAATTGAAATCACTTCTTAACGCTTAAATTAGAATTACCATTTTCTATGGTAACTCAAATGACATTTTAGAAATGAATAAATAATCAATTGCAACAGTGGTGTAGCTTCAGACTCAGTCTAAAGTATGCATAAATGACACATTTAAGATGAGCTCATCAACTTTCATTGGTTAAATTAGGATAAGTTATGTTTTGGTTCAGGATTTAATTGGTAGACTTAGCCCAATCAGTTGCTTTTTATCTCAATTAATTGAATGCGCTTCTTTTAAAATACTAATAGCAAAGCAGATTTAAATTTTATCTTTTTAGTAGTATTAGCCTTAGTGTAATTTTCAAATTTATATACCTTAATAGATACTATTGTAGTATTTTTGTAAAATATTTATATTTCATATTTCATTTTAAAAGTATATAACAAATTAAAAAACAAATCGATTATTCTTCTATTCTAAGCTCAGTTGATTAAAATAAATTAAATAAACCTTACTATTTAAAGGGTTTTATAAGATTAAAAAAGATTCAACTATTGAACTACATTATAAATAAAATTATCTAAGTTATGTCGGAGTCAAAGACAATAAACCCAGAAAATCAAGTTAAAGCGAGTAATAAGTAAGTTCTATTTTCCCTATTTTGTATATTTCAAATATTAAATTATTTATTTTAGTGAAGACGAATTATTACCATTTCCATCTTTACCACCAAATACTACTGGTAATTTAATATAATTACTACCACTTTAAAAAACTAATATATTCCTTAGAATCTTCTACTCACCAACGTCCTAAACCAAGATTAAACGTTATAAGAAGGGGAAGAGCAGATACCTTACCCCCAAGTTTTAGCTATAGCTTTCCATTTTCTCCACCTCCACCTCCACCAGGATTAAAAAACTCAAACTCAAATTCAGATTTAAAAGCTATATCAACATCTTCTATACCAACCCCAAAATCAATACCTTCTTTAGGTCGTACCAATAGTAGTGGTAATCGAATGAGAGGGGCTACATTTTCTGTTCCTCCTTCTTCTTTACCTCCTCAATTTGCTCATCCTAATCCTTATGGTTCCTTTTATTCCAATAATTCATTACCTTCAATGAAAGGTGGTTTACAAGCAGTAGATGAATCGGAACAAGCTATTATTAAACATTTGGGATTGGATGATCATGATAATGGTCCAAATGAACAAAAACGTAATTTGCCAGAATCTAAAAGTAAGTTTTTATATCAAAAATTAAGAAATTTATACTCATTTCTTTAATTTAGCGATAGCAGCCTTAAAAAACTTGGGTAGAAATCGATCACGATCTTTTAATGTAGCAGGAAATTATAATGATTCACAACAAATGAATAATAACCCACCCAATGTTAATACAACACCACCCCAACCAAGACTTACTTTACGTCAAGCAAGAGCAAGAGCTATTTCAGTTGGTTTTTTAAATCAGGAAGAATTGTTTGATGCATTTCCAGAATTAGATGCTTTAATTGATTCGGATGATGAAAAGAATAGTCATTTACAAATAAGTCAAAGAATTCAAGAAGAAACTTCATGGGCAAGTCAAGATTATGAAGATGAATATAATGAAATGGCACCTCCACCATTACCCTCTAGATCCCTTTGGGTAGGGAATCTAGATCCTAATGTATCTTCCAATGATTTATTGGCCTTATTCTCACCTTATGGTCCTATTGAATCATTAAGAGTCTTACCTGAAAAAGAATGTGCTTTTGTTAATTTTCACAGCTTAGAAGATGCTATCAAAGCTAAAGATGATATGCAAGGTGGTAGAATGGGAAGTTTAAATATTCGTATTGGTTTTGGTAAAGCCGATCCTACTTATGCTACTACTACAGAAGTACAAACTACAAATCCAACACGTGCTTTGTGTAAGTTTGATTATTTTTTAATATTTATTTTGTTAATAATTTATTAATAATAATTTATTTAGGGATTGGTAATATATCTGCTTCTACTTCCTCAGCTATTTTACAATCTATTTTTTCTAATTTTGGTATTGTTGAATCAGCACGAGTTTTAGTTCACAAAAATTGTGGATTTGTCAATTTTACTACAGTTGAAGCAGCACAAAAGGCACGAGACACAATGAATGGAAAAGAAATATCTGGATCAGTAGTAAGAATTGGATATGGTAAAGCACCACCACCTGGAGAAACAAGTAATAAAACGAATCGACCAATTAATCCAATACCATTAAGTCAATTAGGTATTCAATTAGATGAAGTTCAAAGTCCAATTTCAGATAATTCATTCAATGAAATTAAAGGAAATAAAGAAAATAAAGAAGATAATATAAACCAATTAGAAGAGAGCATTAGTAAAATAAAACTGGAAGAAAATGTTAACAATCCTAATTATGGGGTTTACGAAAACGGTAATTTATTGGGTATGGATGGTAAGTAGTTTATTTTCTATTTTATTTAAAAATATAATAATAGTAATAATATTTATTATTTATTATCAATAGAGAAATTAGTTAGTTTTCCATATAAATCAATTGTACCTAATTTACCTAATAATGAAATTCGAATTGATCAAAATACTTTAAAAGAAAAACGTAAAGGTTTGGATGGTCATGTTCATTCGGATAATTATAATAGAATATTTGATGAATTATTTGAGCTTGCAGTGGAATTGTGTACAGGTAAATAATAATAATGATAATAATTAAATGTATAATAATCAAATTAAATTTAGATTATGTTGGTAATACAATAATTCAAAAAATGATGGAAAAAGGGGATACTGAACATCGAACATTATTAATTAAAAAAGTATCACCATATATGGCATCAATTGGATGCCATAAAAATGGGACTTGGGCAATACAAAAAATGATTGATTGTGCAACAACTGATGAACAGGTAAATTTAATTTATTAAAATTAACAATTAATAATATTTAAATTAAATAATAATAATAATTTATTTTAATTTTTTAGTTTAAAATAATATCAGAATCTTTAAAACCATATACACCTCCATTATTATTAGATCAATATGGTAATTATGTGGTACAATGTTGTCTTAAATTTGGGCCCAAATATAATCAATTTATATTTGATGCTATTCATGCAAGGTTTTGGGATATTGTCCATGGTCGATTTGGTACTAGAGCAGTACGAACTTGTTTAGATTCTAAATTTAGTAATAACCAACAGAAAGTAAGAAATATTTATAATTTAATATATATTTTAATTAATAATAATTAATTAATAATTTTAATAAAATAAATAGAAATTAGTAGCTATTGCTTTAGTTAATCATGGATTATTTTTATCAACGGATGCTAATGGATCTATATTAATAACTTGGTTATTAGATACAAGTACAGTATCTGGACGTTATCGTAGTTTAGTACCTCAATTTTCAGTTCATTTACCCGTTTTATGTACTCATAAATTAGCTTCATTAACTATATTAAAAATTATTAATCAGCGAATTGAACCCGATGCACGAGAGAATTTGATTGAAGCTATCTTTTTTACCGAAGATGAAAGTGTACTTGAAGCTGTTTTATCGGATTCTAATTATGGTTTAGGATTAGTACAAAAAATACTACAATCTAGTTGTATTTCTATCGAAACTAAAGATAAAATTGCTGATAAAGTAAGATTAACTTTAAATCAATTACAATTAAATCACAATCATATTTATGGTCAATTAATTAATGATTTGGCTAATCATAATAATGAAAATGAAAATAATATGAATTCTAATAATAATGGATTTTATTAATATTGAAAAGAGGTTTTGTATAGGATGAATAATGAGGTTTTTTTTATAAAGAAAGATATACATAAAACAGGAATTGTTTATTATTATTATTTTAGTTTTTATATTGAATTAAGTTTGATAACTTTAAAAAGATTTATTATTTTGTACTTTAATATCTTATTTATGTTTTGTAATTAAGTTTTAAATTTAATAAATAACTGAAAGTAATATTTTGATCAATAATATAACCTCTATTTTTAGAATATACTGAATTAGATTAAATAAATTTTTAAATCAATATTTAAATAAAACCTATCAAATTTGCTACATTAAAAGCTTATTAATTTTTAGTTAAGATGATGTCACCACATTATAAAAAATCCACATCAATTTCAAAAAACTTCACTTTTCATTTTTATTTTAAAATTTGTTAAAGCAATACTTCACTTAGTCACCAACATTCAATTCAATGACATCTAACAAGTTAAAACCCTTAATTGAAAAAGAAGTACTTACTTTAAAACCCTCAACTTTACTTAACTTAACTTTAGCCCCTTATTTACCCAAATCAGAAAATTTTAATTCAACTTTGAAATTCGATACTCCATTACCATATAATTATCATTTAGCTTACTTTTTCTCTCAACATCTGGAATCAAAACTGGCCAATGATGGTTATGATTTAGATCTCTTTTCTAAATCCCGTAGGATAATGTGGCATAGTGGAAGGTTATTATATACTCATAATAATCTTATGAAATATGGACAAGAAGTTTCATGTCAAACTTCTATTATTAAAGAGGATAAGATTATTAGTAGTAATTATAAAAAGGAGTTGGTTAAGGTAATGAAACAAAAAGAATATTTTAATCAAATGGGACATTCGATGACGGAGATTCGAAGTTTAGTTTATTTTGATGGGGAAGATAAGTTTCATATGAAAGTCAAGGAAAAGGGAAAAGAAATTGAAGTGGAAGAAGGGGAAATGAAATTTAGTTTAATAACTAATCCTATTTTATTATTTCGATATTCAGCATTGACATTTAATGCACATCAAATTCATTATAATTCCAACTATGCTAAAATGGAAGGTTACCAAGGTAAGTTATTTATTATTTATTATTTATTATTATTATTTATTATTATTATTTATTATTTATTATTTTAATTCGATTTTGTTACTAATAATAATCATTGATAGATTGTTTAGTTCATGGACCATTAACTATTACATTTGTATTAAAATTAATGGAGCATTTTAAAATTATTAATGGAGATAATAGACAAATCTTAGATTTCAATTATCAATTAATTTATCCACTATTAGTTAATCAACAAATTCATTTTTATATTAAAAAGTTAAATAATCATCAATTAAGTTGTAAATTTTATAATCAATATTATCAATTATGTGGTAAGTGTACAGCTATACTTGATTAATAGAAAAGTAAATAAAAATAAAAATAAAAATAAAAAATAAATAAATCAAATTCCATTTATATTCTCTCTCTTTCTTATTTTTTCATAATTAAAAGTTTGTTTATTCTTATAATAAAATAATCTCTTGTTATCTCTACGCTTTAGTACTATTATAAACCTTTTTAAAGAGTCTTGAATACCCAATATACCCTGACACAATACCAGCAAAATGCATAATTTCAATATTCTTATTAATATGAAATAAATCATAACCACAAAAGATCATATCCGATAAAATTTTAATAAAATTCACTTTAATTGTATGTAATTCATTATTAATCAATGAATCTCTTTTATCTCCTTTTTCTTGAATTTCAATTTCTTTTTTGATTTTAAAATATTTCATTACGTGAAGATATAAATCAATAGATAAACTAGTCCACCATAATTTAATTGACCAAGTTTTAACGTAAGTACCAAATTTACTATCTACAATCTTATATTTGGATAAACAAAATAAATCATCTGTAATTGCATTAATCATTTCACTAGTTGTCTTCACCATAATTAACCCATAATTCTCTTTCTCCACCACTCCCATAGCAGTATTAGGGTTGAATCCTTTCCCTTGAAGTAAATAAACCAACTTAGCAAAAAAAGAAGTAAAATTCATTAATCTCACAATCTTTCTTGCATCACCAAACATCTTCATTACACCATCAATACGTTCATGGTGTTCTAATAATACTTGTTTTTTACGTAATAACGTGATCATGAGAACGGATAATGTATATTGAATTACTTTCATACTTTTATCTCGTCCATCAGTATATGTGAGAGTAGTTGCAATCACATTGAAGAGTTTACTTACATTGTTAAGTCCGGATGAGACAATTAATTGTTGAAGTGGTTTGTTATTGGCGAGATAAGTAGAGATGCTGTTTTCGATGGATGACATTATATATTAAATCGATTGCTAATTTAAAAATGAAGGCTAAAGTATTAATATTTAAAAAAAGTTGTATAATAATAGATAGTATATGAACTTACCTTTTTATTGTTTTTTAATTAAGTTTATTTTAAATTTATTAAAATGTGATTACTTTAGATTCTAATTCTTCTCTTTATTTAAAATATAAAAAAAAAATTAATTATTTAATCCAGTTGAAAATTGATGATAATTTAAGCCATTGATCAAGTTGAACTAATTTTGATATCTAATTGGTACTAATTAAAATCCGAATCAAAGTTATTAGCCAATAAAAACAAGTAATTTTAACATACTTTGAAACTAAATGAGATCATTGAACTTTAGTTCTAAAAATCATCAAACATTTGAAAATAAGAACATTAAAAAAATAGCCACATAAAACTTAATTAAAAAAAGTGGACAATATAAGCTTCAGTTTTCCATTCAATGATACCAACAATTGTAATTTTTTATTTTTCTCACTTTATTTTCTAGGTAAAGTACTAATTAAAATACAATACCTCATTTTAAATAGAAAAAAGTAGTCAAAAACTTTAGCTACCATATTTAATACACTACAATGCTTTCTATTGAAGTGGAGGTAAATTCTATTGATCTCACTTCTTATCAAATCTATTGAACCTAAATAATCCTTTAAACTTTTATCTTAAGCATGTTAGAAATCCTACAATAATAATAATAATAATAAACTAGTTAATGACAATAGAAAGTGGAATTTAACTAATTATCTTTCCTTTTAACATTATCTTTTGTCTAGTTTATTCGTTCAAGTACAGAGCCATTTTTGGACTAAATTCGATATGAGGATGTTTTTTTTGGTTTCATCACTTTTTCCATGTTTTAAGCGCAGTTTGAGCGGAAAAATTGTTAGTAAAATTCTTAAACACAAAAATACATCCCCATACAGTGGTTATTAAATAACCCTGTAGCATTGTTATGTTAATTCACTTATTATTATAATTAGATTTGAATTAAAATACTAAGAGTATTGAATGATAAATAAAATAGTTTTAATAAGAATTTTTATTATTATTTTAATGGTGAATAATAGCATATTTGAAGTGAAAGATTAATTTTAATATACAAATATTTAATGAATTAGAAACTGGAATGTTTATTGTTTGCGAACTAACACAAGTTGATTTTTAAGCTTATTAAAAATATAATTAAAAGTAAACTTTATTAAAAAATAAAATGCTAGTTAAAAATAAGTAAAAAAAAGTGAGCTAGAGATAGAAGTGAAAGGGAGGGGAGTGTAATAGAAAAAAAGAGATAAAAAATAAAAAGTCTTTTTATCTTACTTTTAATTTAAATTTAACCCATTAACATTTTTAATAACCTCTTCCAATTTTTTATCCTTTTGATTCGGATTTGACATGATTTCTTCTTCTGTTTTTTCTACTTCTTCTTCTATTGTTGTCTCTATTCCTTCTTTTTTTAAAGAGGTTTTTTTTTTTTCAGAATTCACTTTAGAAAACTCATCCTATTTAAAAATTAATATTAAAATTACATTTATTATTTAGAATTGTTATTTTCAAATAAATTGAATATTGAAACTTAATTACTAAATTATTTATGTTGTTTATAAATTTTTGTTAGAATAGTTACAAATAAAATCTTACCTCCCATCCTAATTTCTTAACTAATAATTCAATTGCTTCATCACAATCTCCAATATATTTATAATGTTGGTTTCCTGGATTTTTCTATTTTAAAAAAATAAATTAATACCTATATCACATAATTATCCTTATACATAACAATAACAGTTATAAAAATGAAAATAATAATTATATATAATAATATTAATAAAAATAACTCTTATATAAGATAACAATAATAATAATTTGAACTTACCATACTATGATTACCAAAGAAATATTCCAAAGAATCTTCTTTATTAATTAATAATATAGGTGTCTCATCCGGTATATTTAATAAAATATTATTAAATGGAGCCACGGATAATGAAGTACCTAAGATTATTAATAGATCACAACGCATGTGGACCTAACATTCAATCCCATTAGCTTTAGTTTCATTATCATAATCATTGTAACAATAAAATGAAATCCATTAAATGAGCTAATTCTTTTGATCTAAAACACTTACCTCATGACTTTCCACAAAAAACTTGGGTGGTAAACCTTCCCCAAAAAATACAATGTCTGGTTTAATATAATTTTCACATTTAGGACAACATTGAATTTTCATTTGTCGTACTTGTTCCACATATTCACTTGTCTCACATTTATAATTACATTGAATACATTTGCTTGTTCTCATATGACCATGAGCTTCAATAAGTAGCTTTGGGTTGATTCCTGCTTGATATTCAAGACCATCAATGTTTTGTGTAAATAGTTTAACAAGAAGGTTTTTATCTTGTAATAATTTCAAAAAATGATGAGTTTTACTTGGATTATATCCAGAGGGTAATAATTCTTTCATTAATAAATAAAAGGGTTGTGGATTTTCCTAGAGGAAGAAGGAGTTAATAAATATCATATTATTATTATTATTATTATTATTGAATTGTTTTTTTGTTTGTTTCTTGTAGTTATTTTTATAGCTATTAATAGTGCTTATTTCTTTGTTATATTTAAATAAAAATTTATCTTACTTCAAAATATTCTAAATCAAATATGGCTTCTGGATAAGGTAAATTATAAGCTTCTAATTGAGCATATAATCCAGTTTTAGGACTACGAAAATCAGGGATACCTTAATAGTCAATAGAAATAAAGAAAAATAGAACTTTTTAATTATATTGTTAAAAATTAATTGAATTGTATTGACTTACCACTTGAAGTAGATATACCAGCTCCACACATAACAATGATATCTTTGACTATTGAAGATAAAATGAGTAATATTTTAAATAATATATATATACAAAATGATTTTATCAAATAGATTACCTTTTTTTGTTTTTATTAATTCTACTATTGTATCAATATTCATTTGATTTTTTAAAATTTGATCAAGATTAACAGGAGTAGAATTTTGTTCTAAATCCATGGTTGGGAATTCATTTAAATCTTTGATATGAATGTTATCTGGCTTTTGACCATTAAGTTCTTGAGTTGAGATGGGATTACTGGACATAATGATATTGTATATTTTCCTACTTTTTAAATCTTTAGATATTAAGTTTATTGTATTAAAAGGGCTGAATTTTCGATTGTGGAGAAATTGAATGAGGTAATTTCTTAAAATTGCAAATTTGAAGATTTTGAAAAAAGTTGAATTAAAAATAATAAAAATAATAAATTAAAAAGCTCACTAAATTACGATTTAAAAAAAAGCGTGGTTGATTTTTTATTGACTAAAAATATACATTTGTAGCGTAATAATTCGCTCCAATTTTTCCCCTTTACTCAATTAAACTCACAAACTTTAATCTTAATAAATTCTTAATTTTTTTCAACATTAAAAATAATAAATTAATAATAAATAATCCAAAAAAAAAATAATTAATCAAAATACAAAAGATTATATTTATTGACAGAACTTATAAAACTATAAACACATATAATAAAAGAAAAATTGAAATTTTTCTTAACGCTCCCTATTTAACATAGCTAACTACCTATCATCTATCCTATCTTCCTCCATTTGTTAACTTGACTCATTATTACCCTTAACTTAAACCATCTCCCCCCATTTATTTTTTAAATATAAATTAATTTTATCTAATTTACTTTGATTAATAATCTTAACCCCAACTTTGAACCAACCCATAATTGGTCTATGGTCAGAGCAATTGATTTCAATTCGATTATATTTATTGCATTTGATATTTTTTGATTTAATTAATATTCTATCACAATAAGCAGGTACTCTTTTTTTTTCACTTGTATCATAATTATTTGTATATAAATCATATTTATAGGTTGGATTAAATAAGATTTCTTCTTCTCTAAAACTATCTAATAAAAATGGAAGTGGACTATTTTTTAATTGTGTTAATTGATCAAATTGTATTAATTGAGAATAATCTTTATAAGATATTAGGTTTTTAACTGCTTGCTGATCTAAATTAATTCGATAATTTAAATCTCCAGAGAAAAACAAATGTTCATAATTTAGTGGTTCAATACCTTCTTGTTTATTTAAATAAGTTAATTCTTCTTTTTTAATTGTTGGCCAAGGTACTAAAATTGGTCCTGTTCTTATATAAGATGAATTATAGTTAGTATTATTATTATTACTAATATTTGTTATTGCTGTTGTAATAAATTGGGATTTTTTTAATATATTAAATATATCTTGATTTCGATTACTAATTTCTTTTTGACCCGCAGCAAGATGACAATTAATAAAACAAAAACTAGAATCGTGTAATAAAAACTTGATTAGTATACCTCCCTTATTACCATGTAAGCCACCAAATCCAGTTTTATTAATTATACATTCCAATAATTGAATTTCAGGTTTTAATTCTGATTTAATAATAATTAAACTAAATAAACCAATCATATTTTCACTTATTAAGATTTCATAATTCATTGAATAATTTTGTTGTATAAAATTTAATAATTGAATTTTCCATTCATTATATCGACTACTTATCATTCTTTCTTTCTTTTCTTCTTTACGTTGAAATATACTTTCTATTATTTGATAAAATATAAATAAATATAAAATTATTAATATAATAGTAATAATAAACTTACTTGCAGTTACTTTTTTACTATCTAAATTAACTACTTCTTGAAATCCAAATACAATCATATCTGGTAATCCATTACCAATCCATTCTAATAAATAATCAGAATTCTTTGAATTTATTACTTCTTCTGGTTTATTAGCACCAACATTAAATGAACAGATCCTTAAATCAATTTCTTTATAATTACTATATTCTTTCGATAATTTTTGTAATTGAATTACTAATAATAAAACAAATAAATATAAATGTTGTATTTTTTATAAATAAACTTACTTTGCCAATCATATGTTAAATTACCATCCCAAAATTTAAATTGACCTTGTTCACAACTAGAATAAACTAAACTTAAATTATTATTGTAATTTTCAGTCTCTACGCTTGTACTTAAACATTGAATTGAATTTGTATGAGCTTCAAATTGTTTAATTAAATTTAAACCGTAACTATTAAAATTTAAGATATAAATTTTATTTACTGCTACTAACCATAAGAAGGTATTTTTAACCAATAATAATTGTTGTATTTTATAATTACATATTGTTAACGTATTAACTAACTCAAATGTATCTTGATGATATATACTTAATTTACCATCTTGATGAGCAATTAATATAATTTCTTTTTTTATATAATTTAATATACCCGTTATGTTAGCTTGGTTATAATTTAGATTAATTTTATTAATTAATTCGATTTGTTGATAATTTAGTTGAAATATTAATATTGTTTTTCCATGACAATACCATAATTTATTATCTTCTGTTATTATTATATTATTATTAATTTCTATAGAATGATTATTATTATTTAATGTATTTTCATAAATAGTAAAATCCAAATTTAATTTAATACTTTCATTTAAATCCATTAAATTAAAATAATAAATAATTGATTGATTTGTAATTGAAATTAGCTCCTCCTTATTATTTAATAAATTTATTATAAATGTCAAATTCTTTTTCTTTCTTAATATATAATATTGTTTTAACTCTAAATCCCATAGTATTAATAGCCCATCATTAAATCCAATTAATATGCTATCTTCTGTTTTTAAATAATTAAAACTAATAATTTCATTATTATTATTTATAATTCCCATTAAATGACTATTAAAATTAATTTCTTTCAATAATCCACTTGTTGCTATATCATATAATTTTAATTGTTGATTATTAACTACATATAATTTCCCTCGAATCGTTAATGAATATCGATTATTTCCTTTAACAAATAAATCTTGATATCCGATATAAGGTAGCGTTGGATTGTTTTCATTTTCCATATATATTTTATTACTTTTCTTTAATACTTCTCGCCATTGTGAATGATTTCCAATACCACTATAATTACTTTGATGTTTAATTGAAGGTTTACTACTCAACTGAGGTTTACTACTTGCCTGATTTAGCTTTGGTTTAGGTGGTAACATTGGTTTATTAGTTGTTGTTGTTGTTGTTGTTGTTGTATTGTTAATAATTACATTAAGCTTTGGTTTACTGGGTAACTCGGGTACTTTTCTTTGGGTCCCTAAACTTCCATTACTTTCCACTGTAGAGCCAGTACTATTCTCCCTTGACATGTATACTTTATTAATTACTTTTGGTGGATTCAAACCAACATTTATTTGTGGTATTTGTTTTTTAATTCCTGTACTCAAATTGCTCGTCGCTGTAGAACCAGTACTATTTTCTCGTGACATCAATATTTTTCTAATAACATTAGGTGAATTTAAACTTGAATCTATCTCTGGTATTTGTTTTTTTATTCCTAAATTTACATTGCTTTCTCCAGCACTATTCTCCCTTGGCATATTTACTCTATCGATTACTTTTGGCAAATTCAGGTTGACATTTATCTCTGGGATTTGTTTTTTTATTCCTAAACTTTCATTACTTTCCTTTTTATATCCACCGCTATTTTCCCTTGACATACTTACCTTAGTAATAACTCTTGGAGAATTTAATGTCGAGTTAGTTGTAAAACTTACTGGCGAAATAATAGTATTAATTCCTTCTGTCCCCTGTCCACTTTCACTTTCATCAATAAATGGGTTTTCAATTTCCATCATATGTTTTAATTGAATTTCTGGTTTCTTTTTAAAACTTTGTGGTTGAAATAATGCCCCTTGTTCAAAACTAGGTTTTGGTGAACTATTGTTTTTCATCTTTGGTAAAATCCCTTGGATCATAACCGCTCCTTTTGGGTCGAGGGTTGGGCTATGTGAATGAGGTTGAAGGGTTGTGGAGTTGTTTAATTTCAAACGTTCAATACGTTGTCTTACGGATAAGGTTTCTTCCATTTTATATTTTGCGGTGCTTTTATTTATTATGTTGATTATTTAAGATATTATTTAGATTACAAAAAAAATAATGGGTAAACTGTTCAATTTTTTTACTTATCTACAATTATTACATTATTATTCCCTTAAATTCATATTTCCCCACTGCGAAGCTTCAAGTTACCCCTAAGTTTGAATTTTAATTCATGCTAAAAGTTGATTGGTGAGAACTAATTTTAAGGAACCAAGGATTTTTGGCAAAAGAAAAAATTAAGAATTGTGAAATTAATATAGCAATAGCAGTAGTATAATATTAATAACGGTAATATAACAATGGGGGCCAGTAATATAAAACGATACAAGTAGTGATATAAAAGTAACAATCTATTAATAACAGTGACACTGAGATCAATATAAAATAATTGTTAGTCAGAGAAATTCTATAATTATTTGTTAAAAATTTTATTAAAATTATAAAAATAACTTTTAAAATTAACCTAATAAAAGAGAATACTGTACTATTTTTAACTCTTATTTTATAAATAAGTATCCTACGATTATTAATTAAATCACTTTTATTATCATTATTATTATTATTATTATTATTTTATATTGATGGTATTATGTTTTTTTGTGTTTCATCATATATTCTTTTTATCATATATATATTTTAAAATATAATGCATTTTAATTCTCTTAGAGTACAATATCATAATTAAGTAATAAAGAATAATATTTTAATAAACTTTTTTAGAACAAAATGCATTTTTTATTTTATATAGTATTAAAAACTAGATTATTACATTAAATAAGGCATTGTATTTAAATAATGAAACCGATTTAGTTATTAATTAGTGTATATCAACTAACGATCAAAATATATACTATAATAAAGCCTTCTAATACCATAGATATAATATTATTACCTTCAAAATAGATAAGCTACTACCATGAAGTGGATATAAAATTTATTCAAATACTGACTTGTTCGTAATCAATAGCAACTATTCAAAAAAAGATGCTTTGTTTAGCTTATGGCCTTTTTATTCAACTAAATTCAAATTAAACTATAAAAATTAGCTACAAAAGTTCAAAATGAAAATTTATAATACAGTTTATTTGCATAGGTAATATATTGAGCAAAAGGATCATTATCTGGATCCCTATTAGGTGTATACTCTAAAATTTTTGAAAATTCCTTAGCTTCATCATCATTTTTCATCAACGATAATATATAAAAGGCAGCATCCATACCAGCAGTGACACCAGAAGAAGTAATAAATTTTTGATGATGAACCCAGCGAGCATTAGTATGCCAATTAACCTCTGGAAACATTGGGGTGTATTTTGTATAAAGTAACTTATTTGTTGTAGCTTCATAACCATTTAATGCACCCGTTTTAGCTAATGCTACTGCCCCAGTACATACTGAAAATACAACTTTCGATTTTTTGATTAATTTCTTATAATCTTCGATAAACTCTTGATTTTCAATCAAGTTATCTACACCAAAGCCACCAGGTATTACTAATAAATCCCAATCTTTTTCAATTGCTTCTTTCATACTCAATTGAATATTAAATGACATAGCTTTAAACATTGAATATACTGAAGAGTTAGATTTGATTCCTATAGTTTCAACGGATACTATATCAGATTGTCCTCCTAATATTTCTATTGGTCCAACTAAATCTAACATTGTAAATTCTTCATATAACATTGCTCCTACCTTATACTTTGGCTGGTTTGGGAAATAAGGCTCAATTATATCTATAACAAAAAATATAAAAACATAATTATAGATGATTTCATATGTTGTTTACTTTCAGAATCACTTGAGATCATATTATATGAACTATACTCAGTGCAATGTACGATGGCTAATAAAGTAGCTAAAAGTTTTAAAATTTGTACCATTCCTTAACAGACTGAACTAAACTAAACTAAGCTAAACTAAAAGTAAAAGTTTATTTATTTGTACTCTTTATATTCATGCTTTACTGTTGCCTACCTTTTTTTTCTTGCTAGCCCCAACTATCTAACATTTAACCATTACTTTAGATTTTTTGGGATTGATTCGCTATTTCTAAATTATTTGTACAGGATATTTATCTTATTAAAAAAACTTATTAAATTACTATAAATAATGACTTTAACTTATTTTTAGATAACTTCAATGCTCATTAAAATTAATATTCACTTGATAACTACATGATCAACTAGATATTCGTTCTTTTTTTAAAATGTTTGTGGTGATGTAGCTATCAAATTTATGTGTGATTATCACTTGACCTACTTTTCTTATTAACTCCACTCTATTTATTACTAGTTTTTCCATTTGTTTCATTTTAAAATTACCTTACACTTTTTTTCAAAGCATTTGGCATGTTAGATACTTTAACAGGCATGCTTTTATACTTTCTTTTGGCAGATCAAGTTCAATCTAATTGATAAATAAATAAAAAATAACAAACTTACTAATAAGATATCTAAAGCTTACAAAATTACTTTCATTAAACTTTTGGAAGACTTTTGTTATTATTCCGCTTTAGAATTTGATAACTTGATTCTATATTTTTAAAAATTCCCATTTTTCTTATTAATAACCTACCATTTAATTCCATATTTATCTGATATCTGATACCTGATACTTAGTACCAGACTTGATCTGTCAAAAAGAAACACTGAAAGTATATTTTTAATATATATAACATGCCAAATATTTTAAAAAAAGTTGTATTTCAAAGTTATATTAAAATATTTATTAGCATTGATATAATGCAATTTATAAAATTTCAAATAAATTTAACGCAGCCTTTTCAACTTTTTTTTAAACTATTTAGCGGTAACTTTACAATTAAATTATTTTTACAATCATTTTTTCGATATCTAAGCTTTGTAATTTATCAAATTTTAGTCTAAGTTTTATCGTTAAATATACAATTTATAGTTTACAAAAGAAATGAAAAAGATGTTATCTAAATTAGGATATCTTTGACAGCTTATGATTAACTGGACAACTACTCCACCTTTTGAGGTTATAGAATTTATGAACCAAAGCTTAAAGCTATCAATTTGTCTTTATTATCCATTGCCTTAAGAAACATAATAGAAGTGTTTTTTTATTTAATGTATGGGAGTAAAAAAAATTCTAATCTTTAAGCTTTTCACCTAACTTTTGTAATTAATATATTAGTTAACTTTTTAAAAAATGGACAATAAATAAAACTAAAAATATCTTTAGATTGAGTATTAATAAAAAATTTATCCTATTTGAACTGTTGTACTTGGGTGCGTTTTGTTTTGATTTATTAAAATCAATCATCATTCCAACTAGGTTAGATTATATAATATTAAACAGTCAGCCTTATCTAAAGACTAAAAAAGTTTATATTTAAGATATTCAATGAGCGTAAGCCAAAAGACGTTGATTTGCTAAAACTTAATATAGTGTGAAAGTTGATACTCAGTGGTCGGAGTTAAAAGCTACTCTTGCTTAATTAACTTGCCTTGAGTCGAACGGTCTTAATTTATGTAACTAACATAGACTTAACTTAATAGAAATAGTATGTAGTAAGCTACGAATTATGTAAAACAAATACAATGGAAGATACTACTGTAAAATCTATATAAGATGTTGTCAGAAAGACTTAGTGACTTTATTAATGATACGTTATCAGGGAGTAATCCAATTAAAAAAGCCTCGAGTTAGTATGTTGAAGAATCTCTTTTATACTCCAACTGGGTGGCTATATATAAGGAACATGATAACAGTTATTCCTTATTGTAATTGCCAGGTATGGACATTAAAACGTGGACAATAAGTTCTTCGTGATCAGGTGGTAGTAATCCTCACAGCAAATCTATATAAGGAACTCTGAATTGATTATCATATTATAATCAATCATAGAGCTAATGAACCGATATTTCACAATAGAAATGTCCAAATTGATTTCATTTTTTATTTAATTTTTAAATATTTTATATTTTAAAAATTTGCTTAAAATTCTGTAAAAATAAATTTTTTATTAAAAAGCAAAAATACCCAACACAGTTTTAAATTATTTTACTATAATTTGTATTGTAAGTTAGCGGAATTTCTACTAAATTTAATAGAAATTCCCAGACTAGCAAGGCTTTTACTAATATAACATATATATTAATATTAATCAAAGTTGTAGTACGTAAATAAATACATATTCCTATAAAACTTTATTAAGAAATATTTATTATTAACTGCTTTATAACCAACATTGCAGATTTGCTATCAAATAAATAAATTAATAAATTAAATATTATATTTACATTATTAATATATTACTAAGTTAATAAATAGCTGCATGGGAGCGAATGATCAGCTTCAAAACTATAATTAACCATCTTTATCTAATACAAGCAATATAATAATAAATTTTATTTACTATTGCAACTATTTGCTCTTTAACTATTTATTAACTTAGCTATTAATAACTTAAGTAATATCAACATTTAATAATTAATTTTTATCATTTAATAAACTACTTACTTGCTTAATAAATATTAAAACTTTGAAATTTTTTGCTATTTTTATAAAATAAGCTAGGTTTAATCTTTTGATTTTTGATTTTCTATAAACTTTATAACTTTAATTAAACCTACATTACTTTTTTTAAATTTATCAGATACTAGATAATAATATAATTTATCACTATATTTGATAACATAAATATTTTTTAATACCTTATATGGGGATGTATTTTTTTGCTTAAGTTTTACTAGCAATTCTTTCACTTAAATAGCGCTTAAAAAATGGAAAGTCATGAAACCAAAAAAAACGCCCCCATATGAGGATGTTTTTTTTGGTTTCATGACTTTTCATTTTTTAAGCACTATTTGAGCGGAAAAATTGTTAGTAAAATTCTTAAACAAAAAAATACATCCGCATATTTCCATTATTTTTTTGATTTTGTTTCTTTTATACTTTTTAAAGATTATATCTGTTTTTTTATTATTAATTAAATTATTAATTTTATTATGTTGATTTTCATAAGCTTTTTAAATAAAATCTTTTCAAATATTAAATCATGATTCAGTGTTTTAGATAAATAATTAAAATAAACTTTGCTTATTGTTTTATTATTTTATTATTTTTTAAATATAAAACATTAAACTTTAATATTGATATAGTTTGTTTGTTATAATTGTGGAAGTTGGTACTCAGTGGTAGGAATTAAAAACAGTTTTTGCTTGATTAAGTTGCCTTGAGTCGAACGGTCTTAGTTTATATAACTAAGATAGACTTAAATGAATAAGAATAATACGTAATAACTTACGAATTATGTAAAACAAATATAATAGACAATGCTACTGTAAAGTCTACGTAAGATGTTGTCAGAAAGACTTAGTGGCTTTATTAATAGTACGATATCAGGGAATAATTCAGTTAAAAAGCCTCGAGTTATCATAGTGAAGAATCTCTTTTATACACCAATAAGTATGGATATCAAAACGAGAGGATAATATTGTTTGCAATATGAAGTTATAAATTCTCGCAGCAAATCAAAATAAGGGACTCTGAATTAATTGTATTTGAACTTGAGAATACAGCAACTTAAGTGATTGTTGTGTTATAATCAATTCGAGAGCTAATAAACCAATATTTCACAATAATGATAATTCAAATTTATTAAATTTAGTTCTATTTTTATTTTTATTTTTATCTTTATATTTTATTGAAAATCTAAAATTATTATACAATTTTTATTATTTAATTTTTTAGTAATTTTATTAAATGTTTTTTTAAGTATTGATGTAAAATTTATGTAATTTATATAACTTTTTTTATTTTTGTTTTATTTTTTATTGCTGTATTTTTTTTTTCAAATATTTTTTTTTAACTATATACTAGGCGTATATATTATATAAATCTCTTTTTTTTTAAATTACTTGGTATATATTTAAAAAATGTTGACTTAGCTACTGCTTTATTTTTTAAATCATCAAAATATTTATTATATATTATTTTTCTGCTTTTATTTAGTATATATATTATATATGGGGATGTATTTTTTTGTTTAAGAATCTTACTACTAATTTTTCCGTTCAAATAGCACTTAAAAGATGAAAAAAATAGAAGCCAAAAAAAACACCCCCCATATAGTCAATTTTGAAATTAAGGATACCCACCTAGTAGTTTTTAAAAACAATTTGTTTTGATCTACTTTTAATATGATATAACAACATTTATTATTTTTCAATAAAAATAATATACGATTAAAGTTTAATATTTTCAATACTCTATTAAAAGAGCCATAGAAAAAAATATAGCCTGGGATATAATAAAACGATTTAACTAAATATAAAAATATTATATCTGTCAACTAACTCTATATCAACAAATGACCAAATGTACAATAAATTTTTTTCCAACATTATAAATATAGTATTATTACACTTAAAACAAATAAACTACTATTATGAAATGATATAAAGTTTATTTAAATATCGATTTGTTAGTAATCAATATCAATTATTCAAAAAAGTGTGTTTCACTTGGTTCACGACCTCTAAGAGATTTAGGTTCGGTACCTGGAACATAAATATCCTTCCAGAAGCCATCTAAGTTAGGTTCAGCAGCATTCTTAGCTTGAACGGTAGCTTCATCAACAATAGCTCTAGCCTTCTTCTCAATTTGTTTAATTTCTTGTTCAGTTAAAATTTCATTTTCTAAGAGACGTTGCTTTAAACCTTGAATTGGATCAGAATTGGATCTCATATTTTGAATTTCTTCACGGGTACGATAAGTAGTACCTGGATCAGACATAGAATGACCACCATAACGATAAGTGACCATTTCCATAACTAATGGTCCGTTACCATTAGAAGCATATTCTTTAGCAAATCGACAAGCTTCTTTAACAGCTAATACATCCATACCATTGACCTTCAATCCTGGTATATAATCACCACGTTTAAAGTATTCAGTAGAAGCAGAAGAACGATTAGCTGCAGTACCCATACCATATTTATTGTTTTCACAAACAAAGATACATGGTAGGTTCCATAATTTAGCCATATTATAAGCTTCAAATACTTGACCTTGATTGGAAGCACCATCTCCATACATAGCAAAAGTAACATTTTTGCTACCCTGATACCATTGACCAAAAGCCAAACCAGCTCCAACTGGCACTTGGGCTCCTACAATACCATTACCTCCATAAAAGTTTTTGGCAAACATATGCATAGATCCTCCTTTACCATAAGAAATACCTTCAACACGACCTAAAATGACGGGTTATTAAAAATTCAAAGTTAATTTTAAAAAAATTACCAAGTAATTCAGCTAAAATGGACTTAATAGAACCACCACGGGTATAAGTATAACCGTGACAACGGTAAGCAGTAATAATACGGTCTTCTTTTTCAATAGCTGATTCCATACCACTTGCAACGGCTTCCTAAAAAGTTTCGATATTAGTATTTAATAAAATGAATTTTTACTCCTCAACTTACTTGACCAGTGCAAAGATGACAGAAACCACGGATTAATTTACTTTTATATAAAGCATCAGCAGCCATTTCCATTCTACGTACTTCAACCATCTCTTGATATAAACGAATTAACTCTTCTTTTTCAACTGAAATTTCTAAGTTTGGTCCTTCATTTAATTTAAAAGTTTCGAAAGAGGTTTGTGGTAATGAAATCTTAACAGCTTCAGCAGACCTTAAACTGGTACTGAATGTACGTAAGTTCTAAATTGTTCATTAGTTTTTCGGGATTTTTGAGATTCAAGATTTTACCTTGGTAGCAATGGTCTTTAAACTGGCTTTATAAAGGTGAAACATTCTTTTTATAAAACTTCTAATTACACGATATTACTATTTATCCTTATCAGTATTAGTATCAAATATTACCTTTATAAATTTTAAAAAATTTCAAAGATTGTTATCGGTTGATAAAAAATTTCGAAGTTCAATTTATAACACTAAGCGTGGGTATTTTTTACAAGCTTTGATTTGTCATTATTTTAAAATAACCAATCACTTTGTACTGCTTTTGGTTTTGATTACCTATCTTTTTTTTTCTTACAAAAAATTTTGAGTCTCTCCCATAATTTAATCACACCTTAATCTTATTCCTATTTATCCCTGATTTTTTATTTGATAAATAAACTCTGATTGTAATATTAAGAGTTTAATATTATAATATTACTTTTAAATATAAACTATTAGAAAAAGAAGCTTCTTTATATTGATGATTAATTGGTATATAAAGGATGATAATAAAACTACTATTTAAACACTTAAATTTTTAGTAATTGGCTTTGGACGAGCTCTATTTTGATTCCTTTTGAATTTGGAACTTATACGTATCATTAGAAAGCATAATAGTAGTATATATCTCCTATTTTTAGGATATGATATTTAATTTCATTTTTGATCATTTTATTAGAGTCGATATTATACTAATTAATAAATGATAATAAATATATGGGGATGTCTCTTTTTGTTTAAGAAATTTACTAACATCTTTTCCGCTCAATAGCACTTGAAAAAATGGAAAAATAATGAACTCAAAAAAAACATCCCATATAATTAAATATAGCATATATAGTTATGAAATAAAATAGCATGAATACAAACCAGAAAATAATTTAAATATTTTTCAAGCCCAATTTCAGTTCTCTATTAATAGTTTAGTAAACACAATGTAGCTGAGCTGGTTTAAATCAATCTTAAAAAGCAGTGATTTTAAAACTAGTCATTTGGTTGGTTGATTTTTTGAAGCTTGCTGCTTAAAAAAAATTGATTTACACTGATGTTTCTAATCTAAACTGGAAGATTATTTATGAACAAATATAATCTGATATGAGGATGTTTTTTTTGGTTTCATTACTTTTTCCATTTTTTAAGCGCTATTTGAGCGGAAAGATTGTTAGTAAAATTCTTAAACAAAAAAACACATCCCCATATGTTACTATTATTATTATTATTATCGTAGTGTCTTATTCTTATATTAATTTTAAATTACTTGTAAAACTTTTTATTATTTTAATAATGACATATATAAAAGTTATAATTGAAACTAAAAAGTAATATTTATAAACTTTTAATAAATAAATTATTAATTTATATTTTAACTTTATAAAAATAAATATATGGAGGTGTTTTTTTTTGACTTCATTTTTTTCATCTTTTAAGTGCCATTTGAACGGAAAAATTGGTAGTAAAATCCTTAAACAAAAAAATACATCCCCATATTAATAATAATAATTAAACTGAAAATATATTAAAATATATTTGTTTATAATATTTTTTTAATATTATAAACTTTAATATAAGTTAACTGATTTTTAAAGCAGCAAATTATAAAAAAACTAGTAAATAAATAATAGTTGTAAAAATTTTATAAATAATTACATAATGTGAAAGTTAGTACCCAGTAGTAGGAGTTAAAAGCAGTTCTTGGTTGATTAACTTGCCTTGAGTTGAAGGGTCTTAGTTTATATAACTAAGATAGACTTAAATGAATAAGAATAATACGTAATAAGTTACGAATTATGTAAAACAAATATAATAGACAATACTACTGTAAAGTCTACGTAAGATGTTGTCAGAAAGACTTAGTGGCTTTATTAATGGTAAGATATCAGGGAGTAATTCAGTTAAAAAGTCTCGAGTCATCATGTTGAAGGATCTCTTTTATATTCCAATAAGTATGGATATCAAAACGAGAGGATAATATTGTTTGCAATGTGAAGTTATAAATTCTCGCAGCAAATCAAAATAAGGGACTCTGACTCGATTGTGTTTGAACTTGAGAACACAACAACTTAAATGATTGATAACATAATCAATCCGAGAGCTGATAAAGCAATATTTCACAATAATTGAATTTTAATAATTAGGGGCGTTTTTTCGGTTTTATCACTTTTTCCATCTTTTAAGCAGAAAAATTTTTAATAGAATTTTTAAATATAAAAATACATCCCTAACTATATTAAATATTATTAAAACTGTTAATTTTCCAATGTTATATTTAAATTATAATATCAAAATAAGATGAATGGCTTAAAAAAGCCTAAAATTTACTTTAATAAAATAAAAAATAGGTTTAAAAAAAAACATTAGTTAAATTAAAAAGCAAAATTAAATTAACTAACTTTAACCTTAACTTTAATTAATATACTTAAATAAAACATAATATAGTGTTTTGAATTATGCTTTAAAGTCTTATTTTTATATCTTTATTATAAAATGATTTTTTATAAAACTTTTTTTCACTTTTTAGTCACCCTATTTTAATATTATTATTGGAACTATTATGAATGTATTTAATTCTGAGTACTAAATGTCTTAAAAAATTCTTATTGATTGGATCATGATTTTAATCAATTTTTTGAAACTCAATACTCCAAAAGGTTAATTGATTTAAACTGTATGTAATTTCAAATTATGATTTTGATCTAAAAATCATAAATGAACATTGTTTGTCCACAGTACTCAAATGATTAAATATTTCGTTTGAGTAATTTGTTTATTTTTAAACAGCATAAAATTCAAAGATTAAAATAAAATTCTTAAACGTTTACAAGTGCTTTATTTTTTGTTAGAATTTTGTATCATAAGATTAACAACAGATCCTAAGCTGGTATCGCTATTTGTAGGTAATTTATTAAATTGATCTAATATTTGATCAAGTAAATAAGAGCCATTAATCATCCAGTTGGAATAAGAAAAGAGGGATTCAATAATAGCTAAAAAATAAAATAACGAAACAGAAAGATGATGTTTAGGTATTAAATTAGAATTATGAATGATAAAAGATTTAATATTATCCTCTAGAAGATTCATGTCTTTTGGTTTGTCATTCGTTGAGTACTTTGAATATAAATTTTCTTTATTTTTACATGAGGCTGACAGCTTAATAACATATAATCCTATCCAATTGGAATGATAATTGATTTTAATATAGTCAATAGAGGTATCAACAATCTCACACGACATCTTGCTTACAATTTCATCTTTAATAACTTGTAATTTATTTAGTACTATTTTTGTAGTGGAATTTAAAGGAGTTTCTAGTAAATAAGCAACTTTGATTATTTTTTCATTACTTATATTTAATGAATTAATGTGCAATAATGTACTAAAAAAATGTTTAAAATATAAACCACATTTATACCAATAAATATAATACACTAACAATAACAATTGCATGGTTCCTTCTTTTGATTCATTTTTAATCGTTATGGGCTTTTTTCCCTCTTTTTTTCATATGTCATGATCTTCAAATGATATATTAGAATATGGATCATCAATAGACAATAAGTATACTGCTGCTGAATAGCATAACTTTCTTTCACTATTATTTTTATAACCTAAATGTAAACCTAATAATATACAATAATGACTTAAAGTAGAAAAATAATAAGATGTAAATGCCAAACTGCTTCCTCTTAAACCATTTAATAAAATAGCCATGGGTTGAATATTGCCTAAGTTGATCTTTAATCGGCTTGATTGAAAATGGCATGTTAGCTTATTCTTTAAAAACGCCTTCAAGTTCGATAAATCCTCATTATCTTTGATGTGCTTTAACCCAACTAACATCATCGAATAAATTAATATGTTATCCCTTTTCTTACTTGATTGCCTAAAAGTAAATAATGGCAGTAATAAATTGATTTTTTGAAAATAAACACTTCCAAGTTTTGAAATGAATGAATTTACATTGACATTTTTATTTTGAATCAGGCATGTTGACTCGAGTAACGGTAAACTTTCAAAAAATCGATTAAGGTATTGATTTGGAGTAATCTTATAAAAAAATAAGAGCTTTGATTATATATAGGCGGTGAATGAAATGATTTAATAGGTAGATCAGAGGCAACATATATACTATAATTAAACCGACTTCCACCAAAAGTAAATTTAAACTCATTTAAATATTTATGAACTAAAATCCCCTTACTTTCTATTTTCCCATTATTAACTTTTTTCTTTTTTCCTTTTTCTTTCTATTTTATTTAACTCTGGTATTAAACATGTTTGTGAGTGAAAGGGTTTATTTTCACACATTATTGGTTTTCGTTGATTGTTTCTCTCCCTTATGCATGTAAATCCTTTTTTTATACATTTACTAAAAGTAGACGAAGTTCGATCACACTTCCATTGTTTTTTATTACATTGATCACATGCTTATCGAATTCTAGATTGATTTATTGACAATAATTCATTCATCTTTGATCATGGGCGCTTAAAACATATTTAAAAGATCATAAATTGCATGATAAAATTATAATAAACTAAAATTTAATTAAATTTAAATGTAACTTTAGAGTTGTCATAGCAGCAAAAACCCTTAATCACATTAGTATAATCAATAGGGGTAAGTTTTTAATCAAGATTCAATTTAGAATATGGGATGTATTTTTTTGTTTAAGAATTTTACTAACAATCTTTCCGCTCAAATAGCGCTTAAAAAATGGAAAAAGTGATAAAACCAAAAAACATCCCCACATCTTGATTTCATTTAACCCTCTGAGTACCAAAGTCTCAAAAAAGCTGTTTGATTCAACCATGGCCTCTAATCGATTTTATGCCATTGGGTTAGTTTCTGAAACTCAATACCCAAAGGGTTGATTTGATTTAAAACATGTGAGGAATGTTTGTCCACGGTACTTAAGTGCCTATAAAACATTACTGACCTCTAGCTTTTACCATAGTGTTAAAAAATAAATTATAAAACCGTTTTATAAATTCAAAAAAATCATATGTTTATTCGTTATTATCATGGCTGTTTAAACGCTTTATAATTTTTTTACCTTGTGGCAAGCTAATTTTTGATCTACTACAATCAAGTTTATCATAAAATTAAAATTTTAGTTGACAGCTTAAAAAGTTTATTTATGTCTTAAGTGTTGCTGTCATGTCAATATTCAATTTTTTATTCTTAGTAATATTCAACCTGCATTTAATCACCAGTTTAAAGTCTTATGACCTAAGGAATGATTTAGCTAGTTTAGAGAACCGGTATGGCCTAAATTTACCATCAGGAAGTCGAATAGTGTATGGGGAGATAGCAGAAGAGCCTGATCAATATCATTTTATTATGGCAATTGCCATTGGACTGCTTCCAGACAGCGTGATCTGTGGAGGTACTTTGGTTAATCCATATACTATAGTGACCGCAGCACATTGTAACAAAACATTTGGGTTTCAGGGTTTAATTGCTTTTCAGTCAATCTATGACTTTGGTGATCCAGAACAGGTTATGAGAGGTAGCAAATATAACATTATCAATTTTATTCAGCATCCAAATTATGACCCAGAGTTGGGTGTTAGTGATAGTAAATGTTAACTTATCTTATTTTAATAACTTTTTATTAACCCCTTTTTTAAGTTGCAGTACTACGACTAGATAGACCTGCTAGGGTTAAAGCTTCAGTTATGTTTGATGATGGTACCATAGCAAACGATTTTTTACATAAAGTAAGGGTTGTTGGATGGGGCTTTTATGAAGTTGGAAGGAGAGTATCTAGTAAGGTATTAAGGAGAGCAGATTTACAAATAACTGACAATAGGGTGTGCCAACTTTATATGAGAGCCTTATTGGGTGAATTTGTAAGTGAAGACAAACATGTATGTGCTTTAAAAATTGGTGGTCAAACTGATTCTTGTCAAGGAGATAGTGGTGGTCCTCTTTTAGCTCGAGTTTGTGGAGAGTGGATTGTGGTTGGGATTGTTTCTTTCGGTTACCAGTGTGGATTAGCTACAGTACCCGGTGTGTATACTAAGGTTGGTGCTTTTTTGGATTTTATTAGACGATATACGTTTTATAGATAGAAGAGTGCCTAATAATAATCAAGTTAATAATTTTATAATTCATTAATGTAAACATAACATCGGTTACAATACGCGGTTTCCTTAGATACTTTAATCAAGCTCAACCAACACTTTATAACAATAATCCCAAGTTTTTCTGATTTTATTCAAATCATAAATTTACCACATTCTGTATGATATACAGCTGACTTAAAGAAATTTGACAGATTTAAGATGGGTATAGTTTTAACAAAAGTCGGTTTAAAATTAAAAATTAAAAATTGAAGCTTAATACTTAAAATTTCATTAATGATTTTTTCAATTTTTATGCTTAAAAATAAACAAAATGTAAAATAATGTAGATGTTTATAACTCTTTGCATATAAAATATTTGATAAGTTATATTGATAGTATAAAAGCGATTTATCAGTGAAATTATGATAAATTGAGAAAAAACTAGCTTAAGTCAATTTATAAACTATGTTTTATTAAAATATGATAAAAATTAGTAAGTAAAAATTTTACCAAAATTTTACTAGTATTTTAATCCTGTTTTTTATTTTCATTTTCGTTCTTTAATTATTTTTAAGATTTGGGAGTGTTTTTGGTTTCATCACTTTTTCTATCTTTTATTAACACAAGAATCTTTAATGATTTGACATTTGAATTAGAGTATAATTTTAATTGTTTATAAATTGTTTATAATTTCTTTAAATAAATAATTATGATCATAAACAAAGATGCATTTTAAATGCTGTAGTTTTAAAGCTTTTCTAATAATTATATAAAACAGTGTTTTGTTTAAAATTAACAAATATTTAAAAAAAATTAAACTGAAGAGTAAGTGAGCAAAAATAAAATATAAAAAGATTCTCATACTATACTTTATACATTATTATCTTATAAAATGAAAGTAGAGATTTAATAATTAAATAAAAAAGTGACAAAGCTTAATATCTTTAATGTATAAGCGTTTAAACTGTTTTTAAATATTGTACCATGTTTGTTTCAATGATATTTATTAATTAAAGGTTTAAGCTTTGGTAACGCAGTTACCTTATGTTCAGTCAAAAGTAATGAATTAGAAGTATACAAATTTCACACATCAATTATCCATACATGATATGTGGACATGAAAATTTTATGTGTAAACAAATGACTTTAATACTTTTGAAGCTTTGTTGATGATGGCTACTTTATTATTAAACAGTACGGGATTCATAGTGCTCAACATGACCTAATGTTTCCAGCAAAAGTAGCAATATTACTTGCTTATAGCATATCTTTTAGGAGCTTTGGCAGAGCATTGGTTTACAATTTTTTATCATACATAAACATGATTGAAGTTACAACTGAATAAGCTGCCTTTAAAGATCACTTATTGCTATTGCCTTTATCATATAAAGTTATTGTCGTGTATTGCAATTAATCAGTGTTTTTTCTTAAAACAAAATAACTATTTTTTATAATTTTATAGTATTTTCATACTACTTTTTTACTTACTTTTTAAAGTGTTACAATTTTTTAAATTTTTAAAACTCCTTTATTATCCAAAAATAGCAACTTAATTTTTGATCTACTACTATTATGTTTATCACTAAATTAAACAAAAATTTAAAAAGATACAATTAAAATTTTATTTATTTATATTTGAAATATTAAATATCATGTCAATATTCAATCTATTATTCTTGACAATAGTAAATCTACAATTAATTACCAGTTTAAAGTCTTATGATCTAAGAACGGATTTGGCCAATTTAGAGAACCGATATGGTCTAAATTTACCATCAGGGAGTAGAATTGTAAACGGAGAGATAGCAGAAGAGCCAGAGCAATATCATTTTATCATGGCTATATCTACCGATCTACTACCAGGTTTCGTAATCTGTGGTGGTACTTTGATTAATCCATATACCATAGTAACCGCATCTCATTGTAACAAAACAATTGGGTTTCAGGGTTTAATTGCGTATCAATCTGTTTATGACTTTGATGATGAAGAACAATTTAACAAAGGGACCAAATTTAACATCATTGATTTTATTCAACATCCAAAATATGATCCAGAGTTATATATTAATGATAGTAAGCATCAATTTAAATTATTTTAATAGCCTTTGTTAATATTTTTCTCTTAGTCGCTGTGTTAAGGCTAGACAAACCTGCCAAGGTTAAAGCCCCAATTAAGTTTGATGACGGTACTATTGCGAACGATTTTTTACATAAAGTAAGAGTAATAGGATGGGGTTTGTATGGAGCTGGGAATACGGAAACTAGTAGGGTGCTAAGAAGGGCTGACTTACAAATAAGTGATAGCAAGTTATGTCAAATCTATATGAAGTCTTTATTAGATATTTATATAAGTGAAGAAAAGCACATTTGTGCTTTAAAAATTGGTGGACAAGCTGATTCTTGTCAAGGAGATAGCGGTGGTCCCCTTATATCACGAGTTTGTGGTGAATGGGTTTTGGTTGGGGTTGTTTCTTTTGGTTATGAGTGTGGGTTAGCTACAGCACCTGGTATTTATACCAAAGTTGGTAATTACTTGGATTTTATTAAAGAAAACACTTTTTATAAATAAAAAATATACGGCTATAATCAATTTAATCATTTTAAATATAAATTTCATTTATTCAATAAGTAAATATTTTTTAAAATTTATAAATAGTAAACATAAAATAGAAATAAAAAACAAACAGGAATTAAATTAATTAACTTCAGTTACAACTGGTTGGCCTATCCCACTTTCTGGATTTTGGAGTAAGTCACTTTGTTGTTTACGAAGTCGTACATACTCCATACTGCATTTAACAATGATAAGAAACCCTAACAACATCAATATATAAGCAAACCAGACTGTTGATGCTGGTAGTATACCATCAATAGCAAAGAGATCATTGATTTCCTTTTTATCCTGTTCCCCAATCAATTCTAAGTTGCTATTATAATATATTGCTTGAATTTCAAACCCCTGATTTAACAGTGTAATACCTAATCCTATCAAAGAACCAAGCTAAAAATAAAATTAATAAAAAATAATAAAATAGTGTTATTGACTTACTCTTCCTGCGTGATTAATATGTAAAAAGTAAGTTATCACAAAACCAATATAATGAAACAAAGACGAAATAAATGCATTCCAAACAAATGATACTAACCCTCCAACTGGTAACCCTTCTACCAAAAGATCATCAATGTCTAAGGCACTCAAAGTACGCGCATGTCCGGTACTTTCATCAAAACAAGGTGGCGCTGGCTCTTGCATCACTGTGTCATAACCTGGAAGTTGGCCATTTGATTCTGTTTCTCCGTCCCACTCATTTGGAGGTAACAAAGGTGGAGGAGGTAAACTACTACTATTACCATTTCCACGGTTAGGCTCTGTACTAGGCTCTGTACTAGGTTTTGCACTTAAATTGGCAAATACACCATCATTAATAGCACCCATTGTAGGCGGTAAACGTATTACGTTTTCTGGTTTTTCTTCGTTATTATCAGTATTATTATCATTATTTTCTATTCTTGTTTCCGTCCTTTCTACTGAAACTTCTTCTTGAGTTTGCTTCTTTTCTTCCTCTTCCTCTTCCTCTTCCTCTTCCTCTTCTTCATTTATTCGAAATGCATCAGATAATGGATGCTCAATTAAAGAACTACTTTGAGTAGCTTCAGTTTCATTCGAATCTATATCACTAGAGTTTAACTAAAAAAGTGATTAAGCCATTATTCTTGTTTTGAAAAATATTAACACTTACTTTTTGATAACTTGCCATGACTTTATGTATTATTTAATTATTAAATAAAACGATAGAATATTAAGTGAATTTTTTAAATTGTTTTGTTGAAAAAATTATTTTCAATTAATGAATTAAGATTAACTTTGCATGACAATCAATGGAACAGCATTAGTCAGATTATGTTTTTTAATTGGTTAATAGAAGAATATTAGCCAATTAATTGAGGTTTTTTGTATATCCACCGCTCAAATCAGTGATCTAGTTTACAGATAAAGTAACCTTTAATGGTTTAGATATGAAATAATTTTGGTCTTTAATTGTTTAATTGGTGGCTTAACTTGGCTTAACTTGGCTCAACTTGACCTAACTTGGCTTTATGTTCTTTAAGCCCTAAACAAATTCATCGAATGTTATAGAAATAACTAGTAGCGCTTTTCAGCGCTACTAGTATGAAAATTAAGTGCTCAAAACAATATATACAATAAATTTATTTTTATCGATATTGTTGTTAAATAAAAAAGAACCATATGAATAAGTAGGCTTGTGAAATGGTTAATGGTGAAAATATAATTTTCCTGTTTGACCTAGGTTTAAATTCGTTAATTTATACAGGAATATTTTTCGCTTCATTTTTTGTCCATTTCCCATGTAGCGTGAAGTTTAAAAAATCATTAGATAAATGCTTAGACAAAAAAACACGCTCATTTAACTTTTTCAATTAATCAAAAAGTAATCACCCTTCAATATTTGTTTATTTTATAATTTTTATAAGAAATGAAAGCTGATAAAATTGTACTTTAGATTTAAATTGATCCATATAAAAGTAATTCCTCAACCATCCCTTTATCATTTTCTTTTTACTAGTAGACTTTTCTCAGCTTATTTTGAAATGTTTTTATAAAGTTACAGTTCTCCAACACCAATTGAGATAATAGTAAAGATGGAAGCATACATTTCTAGATAGGTGCGAAATAGTAACTATTAAAAAATAATGATATTATGTGCTATTGGGTTCAAAGTATTTGGTAGTTTTTGATAGGTTATAAGCTACAGATTGATTATTACTTTTTATTATTAGGATTCTGTCTAATCTAAAGTAGTATAAAATCATTGTTAAATTTTTTATTTCAATATAGCCATTAAATTTACATTTCAGAGTAATATATTAGTTATGCGTATATAGTAAAACGTTACCGTTCCTTATGTTTACAAAGTTAAAAAAAATCATTTTTTTATTCAAGTTTATTATATACTATCGAATTCGAATGTAAACAGCTCTTAAAAGGTTCAAGACATTCTGATAAATATGTAAATATCTCGCTATGGGTATTTAGTAAGCACTGCAAATACATAGTCAGAAAGTTACACTAGAACATACTCTTGAATTGTGTCCGCTAATATTTTAATGTTTATTAGTTTTAACTTGAAATGCTTGTTAATGGCAATCTGCCTTTCATATCTTTAATGTTAGCATGATATGATTTTATAAAATTAATATTTCAATATCAAGAGTTTAACTAATTATAACAATTAACTTGAGTTGTTGAATTATTTGGAAAATATAAAGCAATGAGGAGAAAAGTATAAACACTACTTATTCTACAATAAATTACTGACAGATGCTTTTTCTCCTGTCTTCAGTCATTACTTCATCATCTCATATCTAAATCATACAAAGTAGAGTTTGAATATGCTTTTTACAACTTATCTCAATATGAAATAGGTAAGGTGAAGGTTCAGTCCACCCCGATGTCCTAGTCATCCAATTTCATTCATGTTAGCTACTTTAAAATACATCTAATGCTTCTATTTTTTATTTTGCCTCTATTGATAAAATAATTGAAAGCATCAGCTCTTCCAAGTTTTTAAAAAGCAATGGGTACAGCTTATACTCATATTATACTGATAAAAATTTAAAATTAAATAGGAGTAAATAGAAACAAGTCAAAAAGATAAATGCATAATAGATAATGAATAAAATAAAAGAGCGTAATGATTACTTTTTTTAATGGTGTTTACTCTAAAAATTTGAATAATACTAAGGGGGAAGTACAGTAGCAATAAAACGGCGTCTTTATAAGGCAATCAAATCTGAGCAACTACTCAGTTATAATTTCGGGTCTAGCCCAAAATTCTTTGCTTTTGTAATAAATAGGATAAAACTAGTAAGAAATAGTTACCTTAAATCTAAGAATTCCTCGTTATCATCAATATACATAAGCTTATCCATAATAACTTCAACCTTATCTTCAAGAAACGTAAACTTTTCCGTATTAAGACCAACTTTCTTAATAAACAAATTAAAACAAATACTTGATTAAAGCATAATCTTTTATCTTATGCTTTGAAGCTAATAAAGTCCTCCATACAAATGGATTAGATAAAGTACCTGCGCTTTTTTGTACCAACTTGTGAATTTCTATCATCTTTATCAAAATTAAAAGACAAAAAAAGTATCTTTGTTTATCTCATCAAACTGAAATTTATTTATTTTATGGATCAACCTCAACTTTCATTTTATATTTAAGTTTTGGAATTGATCAAATAAAATTTTAATCACTACTAAATTTAGTTAATAGCAGTCAAAATGGCAGCAAAACCGGAGCCATAGGAAACAGTGGATTTCAAGTAGATAAAAACCATCAAAAGAAGTATAAAAACATTAAAAAATACTAAACAAAAGCTCATAAATGACAGTATTCTGGTTGCTATTATGATCATCATAAAAATGCTCAACTTCTATCGCTTAGTCGATAAAGAGGGAGAAGGGCCATATAGTCCTATTGGTGGTAAATTCTAATGTGTTTAAAACATAACTGTTTACATTTACTAACTTTTGTTTATTATTAGCCTAAAATTTACTCTTTTGTTATATAGCTTTGGCTTTTAAATCAATGACTTTACCCTTAAGAATGTTGTAAGACACATCTCAAAACTAAGGGGGTATTACAATATATAAACGACAGTAAACTACCTTCAAGTATTGCTTTATCTAACAATCAAACCTGGGATAAAGTGCCCTTGATCGCCATTGGTATGAAGTATGTATATAATCCCAAAGGTATATCAACTACCTTGACTCCGCATATCCTGCCAACCCTTTATTCCCCCACAGTCATTTGTTCTTCAGTTAGCTTGAATACTAATTGAATCCTATCATGTTTTTCCTTAAACCAATACTAATTGATGTGATCAATAACACCTGAGCAAAAGACAGAGGTTATTTTATACGTACCAAAGAAACCTATTTTAGCATGACAATTGAACAATTTTTTGAAGAGAAACAAGAGTCCGTTGAATTGAATGGAGGGTTTTTATTACCTTCAAATGAACTGATTGATGAGAAGAAACATTTAGGTGGTGAGATGGATAAGTATATACATCCTTTTTTAGCTTATCGATTTATTGATTTTTAGTTTTAGCTCTATAGCTAGTCACAGTGGCTATGGGTTGTTTGACCATTAAAAATGATTTAATTAATGACAGCTCAAGTACTTGTTGACACATTAAAAGCCACTAATAATTTAAAACATTGACTTGTAACAGTTCAACAGCTTTATCAGGAGTATGCAGGTTCTTTTAACCCTTAACTAAGCTTAGTCATAAATAAATAAATTGAAGATAAATAGCTATCAATTTGAATAAAACTTTTATTATTAAAACGAATAAAATATCGTAAAAGTTTATAAAGTAAACTAAATTAAACCATAGTAAGAGATAATGTAGTCTAATAACCAAGCCCTCTTAAGTAATCGGAAAGCGATAAAACAACCTTTGAAGCCTCACCATGTTGGGTAGAATCATCATGAATACCAATAATGATACACTTAGTAGTTTTTGAAATGGTAACACCGTCACTTCCAAGTTTACCACCAATTCATTGATCATCAGCCTTGATACACACATATCTTTCCCCATTTATAATAATTCCATTAGCATAAAGGATACTTGAGTCGTTAAATCCTTCCATTATAGTTGTTAGTTCCTCTGGTGTGGTACTAAAACCTTCAGAAGATGCCCATACACTACCATCCCCATTGCTAAAGATAGCAGCTTGTTTAGTTTTTCCGGTATTTAATAAACTTTGATCAATATACCCTTGCCAAGACATTTTAAATTTCAATTTAAATAAGAAGGAAATTTTTTAAAGCTGCAAGTAGTTTGCTATTATATGAAAGTTTGCTTGAATTATGTATCGTTACTTCATAAAGTTTATCAAGAATACCTTTTTTATATGCTTAATGATTTTTTAAGCATATTTACGCCATAGGTGTAAATAATGGATTTTGTTTCATAAACTTCAATTTAATGCCGCTAAGACAAGCAGTGACATCAAGTCTCTGATTAACCGGTATTACAATGAACAATGGGTAATACATCCTTACTTGGTGTTACCATGACTGGATCCTCCAACCGTTATAAGTGAACTGTAGAAGCACTACCAATGGTTTTTATTTTTAGTTGCATTATTTTTGCAAGAATATATAGGGGTGTTTTTTTTAACTTCATCACTTTTTCTATCTTTTGAGCGCTATTTGAGTGGAAAAATTGTTAGTAAAACTCTTAAACACAAAAAAACAGCCCCATATCATGATAAATACGCATAGACGCATACTTTACTTTTAAACGAACATTGCCATTTTTATTATCTTAAAAAGTAGTTAAGTTTCAGACATTTAAATTAAACTTTATTATTACTTTTGTAAATAAATACCAAACTTACAATATTTATAATATTTACATCGGTATACTATAATAACAATCATCTTGTTTTATAACCTATATCAATTTTTAAATCTAGTTCAGTCTTTTGTCATATAAATAAATAACATTTACCCTGCTTGTTAACCCATTAAAAGCTCTATTTTTAGCGATAATCTATTTTATACTTCAACTTTATGAGTAATTTACAAGAGCACTTACCACATTAGTTAGTATTTCTCTAATATACTATATAATAAATCCATAATAAGTGGGGGTGAACGAGTGTCCAAGTAAAAATTTTACCACTATTTACAATAAATACTTGTTATAAGGTATAACAAATATCAACTGAAGATTTGTCAATGAAATGTAAAAATAGCTCAAGTAGCTTTAGGATGACATATAGTTTAAAGGGGGTCAAACCAAATTGTTATATCGAATACTATTTGGAGCTTTTAATATCCACTTTAATATTAGATTTGATGTTAAGCCAGTGTTAAGTTCAACTTTTTTATAATCTACAAGTACACTGTTGGTTTTTTTATAGCATCAAGGTAGATTCTACAAAATAAATATATTAACTCTTATTTAACTTTATCCAGTAATCCTTTTTATTTGAAAATTTCATGTATAAATCAGTCATTTAATGTATCTTTCTATATGGGGGTGTTTTTTCTTGGTTCCATCACTTTTTCCATTTTTTAAGCGCTATTTGAGTAGAAAGGCTAACAGTAAAATTCAAACAAAAAAATATGTCCCCCCGTATGCTAAATTTATTTAATATCATTAGGTTATTAGGCTACTTAAACGGCGGAAAATTATAAAATAAAAACTGTTATTTTTTTATTTGAACATTTGTTTACATCTATTATTCATCCATTTACTAATTAATATAAAAAAAGGTCATTTATTAGCGTAGCAATTGGCTATATTAACTATTAATTAGTGTGGAACGAAAAGTAACTAACTATGAAGATTATGTTGGATACGAAAGGACTTCAGCGGTTATTATGGCAATTCTAGAGCATTTAAAAGGAACTGATTTTTAGATTGTTTTGACTATAAACTTTTACTATCTTTATTTAATTATAATATTAGAAACTTGATCAAGTTAAAAATATGAATTTTTAATCTCTATATTTCTATTAGATAGGATTCGGTTAATGTTTATAAGGCTTATACTCCTGATAGAGCTGCTTAATTTTATTTTACCATTTAATTCTCATAATTTACCAAAATGTATTAAAACATTTGAATGTAAAGTAAATTAGATCACTAATTACATTTTGAACTACATAAGCAAAAAGGCTATTAACATATTAAACAGAAAAAACATGAGATTAAAAACATGATGAATATTTATGATTATTATTTATAAGACCGGGATAAAAAACAGCTGGTATTAAATATAAGTTAGCAAGCAAATAGGCGATATGTAAATATTATTTATTAGCATAGCAGTAGTTTATGCTTCTTTAATTATAGTTATATAATGTCGAGCAAATTAATGAAAAGTAAGTGTATAAAACCAAGATCAGGATTATAATAAATGCATTCTATGGGGATGTATTTCTGTATTTAACAATTTTACTAACAATTTTCCCGCTCAAATAGCGCTTAAAAGATGGAAAAAGTGATGAACCCAAAAAAAACACCCCTATATCTTGGCAAAGTTGTGTTAATAATCAGCACTAGGTACAGCCCTAATTAAGCAAGGTACTATTCATAATAGCAATGATAGTATTATACAAGCTAACCTTCAGAGGCTCTAGTATCCCATCAGAAGGAGTTTAAGGTATTATTGAAGAATTGAAGAATTGAAGGGTCTATTAGTCTCTTTTTCTATTAGTCTCTTTCTCCATTAGAGTTATTGTAAATAAATATATGAGGATGTATTTTTGTGCCTAAAATTTTACTAACAATTTTTCCAGTCAAATAGCACTTAAAAAATGGAAAAAGTGATGAAGTCAAAAAAACATCCCCATATATAAATATACCTTCATACTAATGAACAAGATGTTGCTGGTAAACTTGGATGTAGTGCTATTGTCATTTCAAAAACTTCTCAGAGTAATGTCATTGGAGCTTATGATCAACCTAATCAGTATAGTGAAGCTTTAGTTGCTGTTTTGAGGCTTCCTGACTACTTGAAAGGAAATAGCAAATAAACTAATTAATCTTTACTTATATCTTAGTTTAATTTGACTTAGAAATCTTTTCTATTTTCCTTTCCTTCAATAAATAGCAATAAAAATCTAATACATGTCAAGAAAACAATGTTTGATTCCTTCATTTATACTGAATATTGTAATTAAGTTTCAAAGAAACATACTCATAATAAAGCTATTCAATTCTAACAAAACAATCCTTTAAATTTATATAATCTACCAAAACCATCTCAGATACCTGAGCATAAGCAAGAGCTTCTATTTACTTTCATAATAATAGAGTTGCGAATTCCTTGAGTATCACTAACTTTTTGATAAAACATGGTTACAGTTAATCCCTTGAAGCAAATTTCCAAAAGTAACATTTAACTACTTGAGTACCTGGAAGGAAACTGTTCGTCAAATCTGTGATTAAAATTAAATTATGACAAGCATTGCTTGCATATGACTTAAAATTAAAGTCATAATGATCATTACCCATACAATTTAAATTAAATCAACCCTTTAAGTATTAAATTTCAAAAAAAACTAATCCAATTGGCATAAACTTGATTAGAAATCATAATCCAATCGAACAGAATTTTTTTGAGACACTTGGTAATCATAGGGTTGAGTGAACCTAAATCTATAAAAAAACATTTATCCATAAAAATTTAACCGAATTCCTAATTTTCATTTTATTCAATTTCCATGCGCCAAACTTAGCTAAAAACTAAAAATGTAGTGCCACCAAACAAAAAAAGGTATAATTTTAATTAGGAGATATTGATCATGCATTTGTTATCATTGTACTTTATCTTCTTATATAACAAAACAAAGCTTAACTCGATTGGAACCATATATATGTATCGTTAGCTTAAATACAATAGTTAAATCAACTAATTTATTCAAATGAAGATTTCTACATATTAAAATTTGACGTTTTACTTATCAACACATTCAAGCCTTGATTAAGGGGTGTAGAATAATTGGTTGATTTAAAAATTAAAGCCAACTCAGGATAGAGTAATAAATTTAAACTAATTTATTTAATGTGTTTATTGTTTTTAGCATCTTAATTTATATAAATTAAACTTCGATGTCCGTTACATTACCAATAAAAAAAATGAATAACGGTACTGATATAGTGTTAGATAATTTACCAGATGGAACCAAGATAAGTCGGATTTCATGTATGGTATGTCGAGTTCATCGTAAAAAATGTTCAAGAAATTATCCGTCTTGTGTGACTTGTTTAAAGCGAGGTATAGATTGTGAATACCCAAAAAGAAAAGTCAAGAATTCCACAAAGGAAAGTGAAACTAGTGATGTACAACCAATTTTATATAAACAAGTTTTGTTGGGTCCAAATATACAACAAAATTTAGGAAATAGTTGTATGACGCAAGTATTTAAATATCATGATATTGGAAAAACTTCATCAAGGGGAATTAAAGGGATGTCAAAAAATTTAAGCTATAACAATATCGATAAAAGTCGGACAGTAGAAAGAAGGAATAAAAAAAATCATAGGAGTTTATCCATTTCTGTACTCAAAGGTAATTGTTTTTTAAATTTAATTATTAGTTATTTAAACAAATAGAATTATAGCTGTAGAAATATTTTCATTTATATTAAGTAAATCCGGATTCAACTATAATAATCAAATATTATTTCGTAACGCAGATGGTAGTATGGAATATTGTGGCTCAAGTCCAGTGGGTACATTATTATTAAGTCATCTCAATTTGAGTCAAAAATTCAATACTTCCACTCAAAATTTATCTAACGTATTACCATTATTTAATAAAAAACAATATCAAAATTTAAGTCAACATTTAATGCAAGAAATGGACATGAACTATAGTTATATACTGGAAGAGTGTACCCGCGCTTACTTTCGTTGTTATTCTTTCTTTTTTCCTATCCTTGATGAAAAGTATTTAAAAGATGTAAATAGCCCATTATTAGTTAAACTCGTAGCTGCTATTGGTAGCAAATATGTTACCAAGAATCCTCCTCCAAAATACATGATTGAATGGCTTGATCATCAAGCCATAACTGAATTCCGAAGTCAATTTTTAAGTTCTAAAATTGAAGTAATTTTTGGTTTAATGTTAATTGGACAATATCAAGTGGGTTCTACTGAATTTTCATCCGCTTGGTTATATCAATCATATAATATAATCTTTACACTTTTATTTGGCTTAAATAAATCATTACCAGGAAGCTTTAATCAAACATTACGACAGAAAAGATTACGATGTCATCACTGGTGGGCCTGTTGTATACAAGATAAATTAAATACAAGTTTATTAAATCGACCCATGTTATTACATGCCAATGAAAGTAGAATGGCTTATCCCGATTTCCCTAAATTACCAAAACTTGACAATAATCCATCGGAATTAGAATTTATTATGGGTAGAGATCAATTAGCTGGTACCTATTTTAAATATTGTGTAAGAATACATGAATTAATAGGACACGCTACTTCGTGTTTAAAGAGTCGATTTGATAAAGAAAAAAATGTATATAAAGCACATACATTATGTCAAGCATTGTTAGGTAAATTTAATTTATGTTTTGCTAAATTTATAAAGAGGATGGATCAAATTACCCATCATCAACCAAAATGGATGGTAGATATTAGTAGTTTATTAAAAATGACCAATCTATGTTATCGTAATGCTACTATTATTCGATTATGCAGTTATTTTCAACGTTATGTGGATTTACCTATACATAATACTTATGATCGAATTGCAGCCCATGCATCCACTGAAATTTTATTTTATGCTAATGCATTAAAAGAAGATTTTTTTCGATTTGGTTTAGTGTATCGACTATATGCGGTATCTTCAGCCACTTTAGTACATGCCAGATTAGCTTCAAGAAGTAATGTAAATAATATAACATCGGATAACCATGATAAAAAATCTGAAATAGAAAATTTACCGCAATTACCGAGTATTCAAAAATGTAAAGAGTTGAGTAGTTTAGGTCTTAATTTATTGTATAATGCTAGACCTTATTTAGCTGTTGCTGAGCAGTTTTATAAGGTTACTAGTGATATGATGTTGATAGAAATGACGAAAGATTAATAGCAGAATGTATAATGTAAGCGGTGAGAGCTAAGATTTAAACATATGGCTACAGCAACGTATATAATTATTATTTAAGTAACTTGATTATAATAAATGTTATAATATTAGTTTATAAATATTTTGACTATCTTTGAATAAAAAGATAAAATAATTTTAAGAGATTATTGTATCGTAGTACTGTTTTGAGTTTAATAAATTACATAAGTAGTTTATAATAATCTAGATTCTAAATTTTGATATAGAGTAATGTTTTATTAGAATTTTAAAAAAAACCATAATGTATTTTGTTAAAAAAATTAAATTTGATGTAAAAATAATCAACAAAACTAATTGTATTTTAATCTTCAAAGTGATGCAAAGCGTTTGCCTAATAAGTAACACTTGGGGATGTCTAAATTGGTTTCAGAATTTACTTAAATTAATCCAAATTTTAAGTTTTTAAATTTGTAAGTCCTTAATATAAGATTAGCTAAATTTAAAAAGCTTAAAATTAAATAAAAAAATTTAAAAGACTTATTTTAATTGCTCTATTTTTTTAAATAGTTAATTTTTTTAATTATATGTTTTGTATTATTTTTATTAAACGTTTAATAGATATAGAATACATAAATATATAGTTATCTTATTTTGCTTTTATAACTAAACTTTAAAATAGAATTTTTAAAAATTTTGTGAAAGTTGATACTTAGTGGTCGAAGTTAAAAGCTATTCTTGCTTAATTAACTTGCTTTGAGTCGAAGGGTCTTAGTTTATGTAACTAAGATAGACTTAACTTAATAGAAATAGTATGTAGTAAGCTACGAATTATGTAAAACAAATACAATGGAAGATACTACTATAAAATCTATATCAGATGTTGTCAGAAAGACTTAGTGACTTTATTAATGATACGTTATCAGGGAGCAACCCAATCAAAAAGCCTTGAATTATCATGTTGAAGAATCTCTTTTATATTCCAACAAGCACGGATATCAAAACGAGAGGATAATATTTTTTGCAATATGAAGTTATAAATTCTCGCAGTAAATCAAAATAAGGAACTCTGTATTGATTATACCACATGGTTCACAGTTAAATTGATTACAAGACTACAACTAGTTTTGTAAACAAGTTCAATGATTATTATATTATAATTAATCCGAGAGCTAAATAAAGCAATATTTCACAATTTCAATATAATAATAAAAATATATTATATAAATATTGTAATTTATTTATATTAACTTTAACTATTTGTAATAACCCAGAGTTTATAAAATTTTATAATAAAACAAAAAAAAAAATAGTTTATTAATAATAATAATAAACTTAATCAAGCAATGTATGGGGGTGTTTTTTTTGGCTTCATCACTTTTTCCATGTTTTAAGTGTTATTTCAGCGGAAAAATTGTTAGTGAAATTCTTAAACATAAAAATACATCCCCATATAATATTTACTTAATAATTTAAAAAATAAACTAATAACTAGGTTAATATTATTTAAATATATGCCAAATAATCTTAAAAATGCAACAAGAAAAACAGATTTATATAATATATGTGCCCAGTATATGGGGATGTACTTCTTTGTTTAAGAATTTCACTAACAATTTTTCCGCTGAAATAACACTTAAAACATGAAAAAAATAATGAAGCCAAAAAAAACATCCTCATATAGTTAAAAAAAAACTATTTGAAAATAACATAAATACAGTAATAAAAAATAAAATAAAAATAAAAAAATCCTTTATGAAATATTGGTTTATCAGCTCTCGGATTAATTATAATATAATAATCATTGAACTTGTTTACAAAACTAGTCGTAATCTTGTAATCAATTTAACTGTGAACCATGTAGTATAATCAACTAAGAGTTCCTTATTTTGATTTACTGCGAGAATTTATAACTTCATGTTGCAAACAATATTATCCTCTCATTTTGATATCCATACTTATTGGAATATAAAAGAGATTCTTCAACATGATAATTCAAGGCTTTTTGATTGAATTACTCCTTGATATCGTACCATTGATAAAGCCACTAAGTCTTTCTGACAGCGTCTTACGTAGATTTTACAGTAGTATTGTCTATTATATTTGTTTTACATAGTTCATAGCCTATTGTCCACTATTCTTACTGACTTAAGTCTATCTTAGTTACATGAACTAAGACCCTTCGACTCAAAGCAAGTTAATCAAGAAAGAACTGCTTTTAACTTCGACCACTGGTTACCAACTTTCACACCTTTAGTAAAAAAAGTTATATAAATTATGTAAATTTTATATTGATATTTAAAGAAACATACTTAATAAAATTATTAAAAATTAAATAATAAAAGTTGCGTAATAATTTTAGACTTTAAATAAAACATAAGAATAAAAGCAAAACTAAATTTAATAAATTTAGATTATTATAATAAACAAGCTATACTAGTATTAGAATTTGATATTTGATATTTGATATTTAAAAAATAATAAACCAATAAGCAAAGTTTATTTTGATTGTTTATTTAAAATATTAAACCATGATTCAGCATATGCAGGAAACTTTTTAATTAATTTAACATTTGAAAAGTTTTTATAACAGAAAAATAATTTTAAAGCATTAAATAAAATAAAAAATATTAATCAACTAATTTCAAAATTTAAGATTTTTATTTATAAACATAATAAAATTAATAACTTAATTATTGATAATAAAAAAACAGATATAATTTTTAAAAAGTATAAAAAAATAAAAATAAAATAAAAGTAATAAAAATATAGAATATTAAAAAATATTTACATTTTATTAAATATAATAATAAATTATATTATTATTCAGTATCTGATAGATTAAAAAAAAGTGATATAATTATAATTAAAGCTATAAAGTCTATAAAAAATTAAAAAAGCAACCCTAGCTTATTTTATAAAAATAACAGAAAATTCAAAAGTTTTAATATTTACTAAGCAAGCAAATAATTTATTAAAGGATAAAATTAGTTATTAAATATTAATATTATTTAAATTATTAAATAACTAAAAAGCAAGTAATTGTAATAATAAGTAAAAATTATTATTATTATTAAATTGCTTGTATTATATAAAAATAATTAATTATAATTTTAAAGCTAACCATTCCCCTTTATGAAGCTATTTATTAACTTAATAATGTATTAACAATATAATTGTAACATTAAAGTTATTTATTTGATAGCAAATCTGCAATATCAGCTATAAAACAGTCAATAACAAATATTTCTTAATAAAGTTTTATAGGAATATGTATTTATTTACGTTCTACAACTTTGATTAATATTAATATATATGTTATATTAGTAAAAGCCTTGCTAATCTGGGAATTTCTATTAAATTTAGTAGAAACTGTTATTACAGATTCGATTTTAATATAGGATGGGCATTTTTACTTTTATTTGTTGAATAGAAAATCATGATCAAATTCAGCAAATGCAAAATTTAAAATGCCTCATTAATATTGAAATTGAATCAGTAGTAAGCCATTTTTAGACAAAAATCTTGGTTAATTTTCAATTACCATTATATACAAATGTCATTAGCTTTAGGTTACTCCTCCTCTTCAGAAGAAGAGAATGAAAAAATCAAAGTTAATAGTAAAAACCAGATCATCTTAACCAAACCAAAGAAAATAGAAGATTCTGATGAAGAAACTGAATCCAAACCAATAGCTACAAAATTAAAACCACAATTACATTTTACAAAATTAAAATCAACTAGTAAAGGCTCTAAATTATTTGATATTTTACCAGAGGTTAAAGTGATAGAAGAGGATGAAGGAGCTGAAAAAGGGAAAGAAGATAGGAGAATTGTGGGGATTGTGCCAAAAGAGATTAGAAAAGAAGTTACAAAGGAGACGGCATTTATCCCAAATAGTATAAAGAAAAAGGTTAATAATCATATACAAGAACAAATTGAAGAAAAAAGAGAAGAGGAATTAGGTATAAATAGTTTATTTCCAATTGGTAAGTAGTTAAAAAAGAAACCATTTTTATCTAAAGATTTAATATTGCTTTGAATTTAGATCCAGATAGCTTCAACAATTACGCCGATGAAAGTAAAATTGAAGAATTACCTCAACCTATAATATCGGAACAAGAATACCATGAAACCAATACTGCCATCGATGAAGTTGCCTACTATCAGACGAATGAAATCTATCGAGTAGATAAAGATAACCTTCATGCACAACAATATTTCAGGGAGCAGATAGCTAATGAATTAGAAGATACCATTTATAATGGATCTAAAAAAGAGTTAGAAGAATTGAAAAATATGCAGGATATGCAGGAAATAGATTTAAATCAGGAATTGAACGATGAAGAGTCAATAGGTAACTTAACAAAAGGCAAAGATATTCAACCGGAATTTAATATCAATAGGGTAAGCTTATCGGAGTTATTTTTTAAAGATAGAATTGAGTTAATGATCTATTTTTTTATTTTTTATAGCATCAATTACCTAGTATTGGTAAAAGAAGATATAATATTGTTTATTTAGCTAATCAAGCTAAATCAAGGGATCAAGAGTTGCAAGATTATTATAATAAAAATAAAAAAACAAGAAATGAAGCAAAGAAAAGATATGGTAAGTGAATAATTTATTTTTATTGTAAAGTTTTAACTTAGTTTTTTAAATTTTAGGATTTTAAGACAATTCACTGTTTTATGAAGGAAAGTTTGATTGATCCACTTGATTACGCTACAGTTTGTTGACTCTTTTGATACATTGATTTTCTTTTGCTATACTAACTTTATTTGTAATTTGAAATAAAATTCTCTTTTTTAATGTAAACAATAAATTACATAATAACTTAAGAATTTACTTTATTTTTATTTGATTTTAAATTGATAACTATTAAACCCGTTTAACTCCTAAATTTATTCGTACCCTTCCAATAACTCTACCAACGCATTAACATCCAATCCCTTCTCTCCCACTAATAAAGTGCTCACTCCCAACCCATTAACATCTTTAATGTTCCTTGGTTCATCATCAAAGAAAGCCATTTCTTGAAATTCGTATCTTGTCTCCTTCTTAATTTTATTAAAATGTGGTATTTTATTCCCTGGATACATTTGAATGGATTCAAATAGATCCAACATAGCATAAGGTTGGAGTAAATTTTGAGATAATTCTGAAGGTGGGTCGAGATTAAAAGAAATATATAATTTTTTTAATTGTTCTTCAGTTGCTGATATGGTCATTTTTTCTAATATACCTTGAGCCCTATTTAAAGAAAAAAGTTAAATTAATTTTAATTGAGTAAATAAAAATCAATCAATTTACCATGCCGGCTCTGGGGTTCGTGAAGCAATAGCTAAATCTAATTTTAATTCATATTTTAAAAAGATTAATATACTAGCAACATATGGGTAAAGTTTGACTACAAAACCAGACCTAATGGAATTCAAAAAATAAATAAATTCTTTTTCATCAGATTTTATTTTATCATTATTTAAAAATCCTAATATCTTACCTATCAACCACTAAACCCTTATTATTAACTTTAAAGGGAGCTCCAGATATATGACAATCCACCCAAAATGGCCAAATGGTATAATCTAAATCAACTACAATTAATTTAGGTAAATTATTAAATTTCATTAAATATTTATATTAAATAAATAATAATAATAATAATAATTGTTATTATTATAACTACAATAATAATTTAAGAGAATTTAAAATAAACCAATCAAATTTTATCCAAATTTTATTTATTCTTAAATTTTTCTATTTGTTTTATTTATAATATAACACTACTTTATTATTTCTATCTCTCTTATTAAAGCTCCAACCTTCGAAGTTTTGTGGCTACCTTATCATTTTCATCTACTTTACTAATTTGATTTTCTTTATTTCCTTTATTTTCAATTTCTGGTTCCAACAACTTAACTACTAAATTCTGTTTCAGTCCACCATCGCCACCTCCTCTATTAGTTTGATTAATTTCTAGTTGTACTTTTACCTTTAAAAACAAAAAGATCTCGATTTTATTTTCAAATTTCAGTATTTTTTCATTTTCATCAAACTCATAAATAATTAATTTTTCATTCTTTTCAGATTCTTTTCGATTGATATGAACAATGGATTCAATTCCATATTTAGGTATTAATACTACAAACCCATTCTTTAATACTTTAATAACATATCCATCTTCTACTACTGTTTTGCCTTTGAAATACAAATGAGTGAATAATTCTACAGATCCACGTGCTGCTTGTTGGGCATTGCGATGACGGTTATTTAAAGCTATTATAATAATAATTAATAAATTGAATTTTTATTAAAAATAAATTAAATTATATTTACTTTTACATTGTTCTTCCATGCCTTGTTTATTTAATAAAGCAGGATCTAATGGATGATCTACATCAATAGATGCATGCAATAATCGATGAACAATAACATCTAAAATAAAAAATAAATAAATTGAATTAATTAATTATAAAATAAATAAATTCATTTTAAAATTTACCTGAATATCTTCTAATAGGTGAAGTAAAATGAGTATAAATATCAGTAGCTAAGCCATAATGTTTAAATTCTTCTTGTGGTACAGAACCAGATGAAAAATATTGGGCCTGCATCATACATCTAGTTGTTAATATTCTAACTAATTTATTAAGATAAGGATCTTCTGGAATATTAATAGCATCTAATGAATCCGCTAACTCTTTAGAACTGGAATATTTTAAACAAACATTTAATCTTTTTAAAGCTTGATTTAAATTTTCAAAATTAACCGGTGGTGGGGTAGGATGAGATCTTAATAAAGCACATAATGGAAAGGTTGTATATATTTTTTTAGCTACTGAAATATTAGCTAACAACATAAATTCTTCTACTAATGCATTAGTATCATGTAACTCTTTCATTTCTACATCAACTGGATCTTGGGATTCGTTTTCTAATGAAAATCTTACTTCTGGTGAAGATAAAGTTAATGCCCCAGCTTCCAACCTTTTAGCTTTTAATAATTTAGCAAATTTATTTAATTGTCGAATCCCTTGAGTTAATGAATCTTTTTGATTCAAATCATCAATTTGTTTTTGTGCTTCTTCATAGGTAAAAGATTTCTTGGATTTTATTACTGATTTCATAAATTTAGTATTAATAATTTCTGCTTTTTCATTCATTTCCCAAACACAAGAAAATGCTAATCTTTCTACATTACTTCTTAATGAACATAAATTAGTACCTAATAATCCAGGTAGCATATCGATTCTTTGATTAACTAAATAAACAGTAGTACATCTATTAGCAGCTTCTTTATCCATTACAGTCCCTGGTTTAACAAAATAAGTAACATCAGCTATATGAACTCCTACTTCATAATTACCATTGGGTAATTTTCTAGCATGTAAAGCATCATCAATATCAGTACAACCCGGAGGATCAATAGAACAAATATCTAATTCTCTAAAATCCATTCTATTTTTAATATGTTCATCTAATACTTTCCATAAATCTCCTTCTTTTGGTAAACAAGATAATACATTAGTTGAAAATTCATAATGAGGTACATCATGTTCTAATAATAATACTTCAGTTTCTGTATCTTTATCACCTGCTTCACCTAATGATTTAATAAAGTGTCCCATAGGATATTTAGATGTTGTATTCCATGAATCAATACTTACAATAATTCGTTGATTTAATAATTGATTAACTTGTCTTGTTCTTATTTTTATTTTGGGTATTTTATTATCTAATGGTTGAAATAACACAAATTGAGTATTTCCAATAGATATTTCTTTATTATCTATATTATTATTAATATTTCCTTTAACACTACTTTTATCAATAAATCCACAATATGGTCGCCAATTTTTTTTAATAATACCTACTATTTTACCACATGGTTGAGCATCTTTATTATTAATAATTATATTATTATTATTATTCATTTTTTCCAATTCCTTTTCATCTTCTTCATTAGTAATTACTATAGATTCTGTAATACCCCATTCACTTTGAGGTAATAATTCTACACAAACAATATCTCCATGAATACCTCGATTTAAATATTTTCTACCAATTATTGAGATATTTTTTTCTTCTCCATTAATTTTTCCATAAATGGAACCTTCTAAATAATTATGTTGTGATATATTTAAACTCCCTTTAAAATATTTTTCATTTTTGATACCGGCATTCATAGCTATTAATGATATATATTCTTCATATTTAATCTCTTCTTTATCTTTAAAATTACTTTTTTCGGCAATTAAATCAACTAAATTGGGCTGATCACTTATCTGTTTAGCATAATCATAAGCTATTTAATTGAATTTGATTACTATATTATTATTGTTATTATTGCTATTATTATTTAATATTACCTGAAAAAGTGGATAAACCTTCAACTACTGCTTTTCTTCTATTATCAGCATCATCAGATAACATAACTACTTCTAAATCACCAATCTGTTTGACATGATTATTAAACCATTGAGTAGCTACTCGGATAGCTTATATAATTTATATAAATAAATAACTTAAGTAATTTAAATAACAATCATTTTCATTTACCTCGATCATTTCTATCATTTGGACTTTCATTTGGTAAACGTTCAATAAAAGTGGATCTAATTTAAAAAAATAATAATTTATTAAATTAATATAATAGAAATTATATTAATAATTACTTATGATGTTCATTAGAAAATAATAAAAACTTTTTATCTTTATCATTAAACCAATTTTTAACTCTTAGATAAATCGTACTACTTAAGTTACGTACTTCTTCTGCAACAGTACTTAATATAATGACATTAGATAATTGATCTAAGAAATCCATCTATAAAAAAAATATTAATTTTCCATTAAAGGAATATTGTTTTGTTCTTGTTTTTACTTGATTCAATACCACATTAGTATCTGGTATTAAATAATGAGGTTTTGAAATTATCTTTCCCACAATAGATTTGGTACCAGTTAAATTATTTAATTTAATATCTTGAGTTGATGGACATTGAGTACAACCTTCAATAGAACAATAGATATCATCCCGAAGATAATGTTCAGTAACTACTTTAACTATTTTTCCTTTTCCAGTTTTTTTATTAAATGTTTTATTACGAAGCATATTCGAAACTTTGTTTTGTGCAAAAAGGTATCAAAATGAAAATACAGCTTTCATAGTTATTATTTTACAAATTGGAGCTAAAAGTTTATTGGTTGATGGGGTTACTTGAGTTTTACTTATTTTAATTAAAAAAATTGGTTCATTTCTAAAGAAAATTATTATTGAAAAAACCTTGAAGCTTTTCAAACATTCAAAAGAAAACAAAGTTAGAAGGATATTAAAAACTTCAATAAAATTATTAAAATAATAATAAATTATTACTAAAAACTATTGAAATCACATTAAATAGTTCCAACTAATAAACTAATAAACTAATAAACTAATATTTTATTTAAAACTGAGAAGTTTAAGTTTAAACAAAATATTCAAAATTAAATAACATCCATTTAAATAAAAGATATTTGAGCTACTATTTTCATAGTCAAATAAATATTCTAAATATTCTAATATTACAATACAATTAATTTACAAATTATTTAATACCATTTTCTTCAATTTCAATATTTTTATTCATTTAATAATCATTATAAAATATAAATACTCTTAATAAACTTTTTAAAAATATATTTAATTAAATTTTGTTTTCCTTCTCTAATTTTCTTCTGGCTTCCAAACATTTGGTAAATTATTTAAACCTCTATCCTCATCCCCTAATCTAGAAACAGTATCATCCCACTCCAAATTACCCATCAAATATGTCAATGTATGTAATCTAGTTTCCGATATCTTTAAAATTTCATCAGTAGCTTCTTCATTTAATTTACCAAATGATGTTAATGTTCCCTCTTTATCAATGATACCAAAATCATTATCAATTTTTTCCACTAATAATCCTTTTTCAAATGCTAAACTTGTAGTTTGTTCAATTGCTTTTGGTAAATCATTAATCATTTTTCTTAATCCAACTGGTAATTGAGAAAAATCAGTTATCTCTAAACTATCGTCTTCAGTTACTTCTTCATTAAAAATTTGCGATTTTAATTTTTTTAAATTTAATAACATTTGGGATTGACTACGCCAATGCCATAATTCCATTTTAGCTAACGAGTCAGTGATTGTGTCATCTTCTTGTGGGTTAAATTTGATTTGATTTAAGAAATTAAAGATTGATTCAGGTTGATTTGGTTGTATCATTGTATTTTGAAATAAATTACCTTTGGAAAAGTTGGAATTGATTTCAGGTAATTTATCAATAATACCTAATGTCCATTGTAACATACCTTTGAAATAAAAGCATTAAAGATTCTTCTTCATATATAAAAATATAACACAAAAATAAATACTTACCAAAATCTTCCCATGACCAACTATTTTCATTTAATTCCATATCACTCCATGTACCCAATGGTTTAATTAAATATTGAAACTCCTAAATTTAAATTTATAAATATAAATTCTCTTAATTATTTCCATTTCAAAACCTACCTTATTACTAAACTTCTCCTTTAACTTACAAGCACTTATTGCATTTTGAATACCCCTATCAGCAGACTCTATTCTATCACCTAAATTAATAAAGTTACCATCAATATCTCCCAATTCAAATTAAAAATATTAATTACAACTTACCTGAAGCTCCATTTTTAATCGCTGCTTCAATACCCCATCTTGCCAAAAATAATTGTAAACAAACGGTTCGATATTTAATATCTGTTAAACTTCTACCTTGTCCAGAATTAAATATATAACTTTGATCAAATCCCGAAGTCAAATTTGGATTAAATTCACTATCGGAAGCATAATGACGATTGATAGTGGAAAGTCGAGTGGAGCGAAGTAGTAAGCTTTTGTTTATTAAATTTGATTTACTTAAAAATGATTGTCTAAATTGTAATAGTTTCTTTAATATTTGCATACTTGATATTGGTTTTTTTAAGGTTTAAGAGTGCAAAAGTAGAATTATTGAAAAATAGAATTTTTTGATTTTGTAATTAATTGAAAAAAAATAATATTAAATTTAAGTTGAGGAATTGAAATCGATTTTTTTAGATGTTATTTATTGGCAGGTAATGTTGATAATAAAAGTTAAAAGTAGATTATATGTAGTTAACTAAAATATTTTATATGGATAAGTTTAAATATTAAAACTTAAATTTAATACTGTCAATTTGGTTTTTCTTTTTTGCTCATTTTTATGTAACAAACTCCAAAAACAATCATTAGCCAAAGACATAATAAAAAAACACTTTTGATTAATTTAGTCAAAAATTAATCAAAAATGCTAGCTTTTTTAGCATTTACGTTTACTTTACAGTTTCTACTTAATACCAACACTAAAATAAAAATTAATATTTGAGTTAAAATTGAGCTATATTATTTCATTAAGAGGCTTCAATTTTTTTAACTAAACACTTGATTATCTCTACCTTTATTGATTTATTAAGTGATATAGTAAATAACTATTCATTAATGTGGTAATTGTCCAGTGTGATAAATTGTGAAAATAAAATATAGATTTAACTTGCACAAATCGGTGTATAAAAACTATATTATTGTAAATAATATAATATATACATTGAACAAAAGACATTGAATTTAAATTCAATAGCTACATATTTAGAGTATAGTCATCTTTTTTGTATAAAATATATTAATTAAACAAATTGGAAGCTCTGAGGGCTATTTTTTATAGATCATGTTTAAAATCCCTTTTACTCAAAAAATCATCAAACCACCACAAATACCATGCTATTATAATCGTTTATAAAATGAGATGAAAATATTGTTATTAATAAGAACAGATAAATTAACAAAGCAACAAATATGAATGTAAATCCTCCTTATTTTATTAACGGAGCAATGATCTATGTTAAATACAGTTATTAATATAAAGTATAAAGTATGTCAAAGACTATTAAGTTATATAAAATGAAAATTGATGGTGTAGCACAAGTTATCATCGCTTTTTATAAAATGAATTGTTAATTTTATGTTAATTTTAAAATAGCAAGAGTAATAAGAATTCATTAAAAGTATAATATATGACTATGTATGCTTACCTCAATATATTTATACTAATTAATCAAAAAAAATTAAAAAATTATGACGTAGCATAAATTCGAGATTTCTAATATTGCTAAATAGCTAGAAAGAACCTAAAGAACATCATTATGATATTATATATCAAATAAAATAAAGTTAGTTTGTTATAAACTTTATGTTAATATTGATTATATTCTAAAGGGTTGACACTGATAGCTATTCAGTTGTTTTTAGGAACTAATTAAGAAACTAATACACCTTATGAAAGTAATTACCCTTATCTAAATCTTAAAATCAATTACAATTAAGAGAACGGAGAACTACCAATCGTGATTCTTGGTAGTACATTAAGGACTGTTGACTAACTTAAATAATTGGAAACATATTGATTTGTTTTTATCAGAATACGAGATATACTAGTTGTGAAATTGTTCCTGTGATAAACTATTCCAGATAAAGCATATGAAATAACAATACATAACTTAAATAAAAAAGTTTATATAAATAAACTTTGTTATTTGAATAATAATAAAACAAACAATGTCTTGACAAGGCTATGTTGATGACAACTTAGTATATTCAGATCGTCTTGTAGGTGCTGCTATTATTAGTAGTCAAGATGATGATGTTTTGGGAATTTCTAAAGGTTTACGTCTTGAACCAGAACAAAAGTCGGTTATTGTTAAAGGACTTGATGACTCAGATACTTTTTTTCTGGTGGTATTATAATTAATGGGAAAAAGTATATATGTGATAAGGCAGATACTAGTGAAGTTTTTGGTAAAAATCGAGCAAATGGTGTTATCATTTATAAAACAAATCAGGCTATTCTTATTGATATTTATGATGGAAAATTTCAACCTAGTGATGCTACACTTACTGTTTCTTGACTTTCGGATTACTTAATGGAAAATGAGTACTAACTAATATTATCTTTAACTATCTTTTGTTATCCTTTTTCTATTTTTAACAATAAAAGTTTGATGCAACTTAACAATCCTTTCTGATTGATTGATTTTAACTAACTATAACTTAGTTAAAACACAAGAGAATTCGCGTACTTTGATAAAGTTGCTCAATAATATCAAATTAACTTGTTAAAGTTTTAATATATTTTAAAGCTATAATCGATTTTTAAAACAAAATTGAATCAATATCAAATAACCTAATAATAAAAAGGGACCACTTTGAATATGTAAGTCATAAAGGTATTGAATCTTTTAAGTCTAGTGATATACCAATCGATAAGTTATTAGAAGGTAAGTCAAATGCTTGAGTAAGGGTAATAGAAAGCTATAAAGCCTTCCTAAACAAATTTAGGGGAAAAAGTATTATTTGGATTAAGTTAATTAAATTAATGTAAATAATAAGATAAAGTTAAGATAAGATAAATCTAATAAATCTTAATAAAAAGAGATCTAAACGAAGATATCTAATCATATATATAGTTTCTATTAATTTAAAATGCATTAATTAACACTCTTTTATATTCATATTTAATATGTATGTCATCAAAGTTAGTAATAACTATAATATTGATCTTCTTTACATCAATTTTTAAAATGCATTCAACTTGTATTGAATCTTGGGTAATATTAATTTTTTTAAAATTGATTATAAGAATTCAACTGAGTTTATATAATAAACTAATTAAACTTTTATAAATTAAAATATTAAAATAAAATCATTGAATTTAATACAATTCTTTCATTAAAGTAATTTAATTAGTTTAACATGATTCATTAATTACCTTTGTTATAGATAGATTATAATATGAATTCATTTTCCTATCATATTATTAATTCCTATTCTTATTAACTAAAAGTTAAAAATTAGAAATATTGAAGTAAAAAATAAAGAGTAAAAAACAAATAAAACAGATTAAAAAACAATATAATAAAAATTAAGTTATCCAAAAAATATTTACTCTCAACATTAAATTAAATTAAAAGCCACAAAAATGCTTTTTATATTAACTCTTATTATATTTTTAATCTATTTTTCATTTTCATTAGTGCCTGCTTTTTCTATAACTAGTAAATCTTGTGCTTCCAATTGTCCATTAATTATTTCATTATTAAATTCCAACTCATTAAACTTTAAATTTTGATTATAATTCAATTCTTCATTTAAAGTAACTTCACTTTCATTAGGTTCTAAATCTAATTCAAATTGAATGATATCATTTTCAATAGTTCTAAATTCATTCTAAATAAATAAAAATATTAATAATTTATTATTAATGATAATTCCTTTTTTATAAAAAAAATTAAAATCAAATTTATATAAAATAGAATAATAATAATAATAATAATAATAATAATAATATTAATAATATTAATAGTAATAATAATAACATTAATAATAATAATAAAAGATCTTACCTTTTCTTCTTTATTTATTAATTCTTGAAAGATTTTATCTGATAATAAATTAATATCATCACTAGCAAAAGAACGCATTAATCCTCCTCCACCAATAATTTCATTTTTGTATTCATTATGATTATTTAACCAAGCTAAATCATCTTCATCTGATTCACTTTCTCTTTCATCATAGTATTGTTTCTATTAAAATTATTATTAATAAATATTTAAAATATAAAATATATTTAATATATTAAATTAAACTTACACTTAAATCTTCATCATCAAAACTAGATCTATCAATATCAATATATTCTGATGAATAATCTAAATTAGTATGTTGATTAATAATATAATTCTCATCATCTTCATTATCTTCATTATCTTCATTATCTTCATTATCTTCATCTTCATTATTAATATTATTTAAATTTAAAACATTTTCATTTTCATTTTCATCTTCATCTTCATTATCTTCATCATAATCATAATCATTCATTGCATAATGATAATTATTTTGATTAATTAATTGAATTAATTTATTATTATTAAACATAGAATTATTATTATTATTATTATTATTTAATTTAATTTCAATTGGAGATAAAATTGTATTATAATAATTATTCCATCCTTGATTTAAAATTAATTGTTTAATATTTTCAATTTCATCAAAATTCAATTGTTGATTATTAATTAGAAATTGTTGAATTGTATTACCTAATTGAAGAATATAACCTAAATTACCAATACTAGGAATCTTTTTTTCTCTTTTTATATTATTTTCATGTAAATTAATAATTTTCTTAATTAAATGACATTCTTTTAATAAATATTCAATTAATTTAACACCTTGAGATAATTGAGGAATTAATAAATTATTTGGTGTTAATTCTAATAATTCCCAATTAAATATTAAATGAATTAATTCAACAAATATAGAATGATAAAAATTATTCCATTTATATTCAAAAAATAAATTAATTAACCAATCAATTATATTTTCATTAATAAAATGATTTATAATTATTGTATTAAGTTCATAATGATAAGTTATTAATTCTAATTGTAATGGATTAAATGTTGATAATTTTTGTTGTTGTTGTTGTTGTTGTTGTTGATTATTATCAGTTTCATTATTATTATTATTATTATTATTTATTACTTCTTTATTTTCTTCCATTGTTTTTTCTTTTAATAATGAATTATTTAAACTTAAACTTAATTTTTTTTTATGTGTCTTATTATTATTATTATTTGTCATAGATTGATCATCTGAATTAATAGATAAAGCTTCTAATAAACTATTTAATCCATTATTATCTATATTATCTATATTATCTTCATCAATATCACTATCTTCTTTATCAAACATAGATTTATTCTCATCTAATTCATTTTGATTATTTCCCTTAAATTGTCTATTACTTGGTAATAAAGAACTTGCTAAATTTTGATAATAAAATAAAGCTTTCATTAATTGAAGATAAATTTCTCCAATTTGAAGTCTTATTTTTCCTAAGGGTATAAAAGTACCTGTTGTATTTGTGATTTCTTTTGGTAAAAACATCTCATATTTAGTTAATTCTATTAATTCCCTCATATTTGATCCTATTTTTAATACTAAATTTCGATGACATTGCGATAAATTACCTCCAAAGTTACTTGGATTCCATAATAATAATTCTTTTAAGATACATAAGGTACAATGAATCGAGGATTTTAGTGAAATCCCATCTCTTAATTTAAGATAACTTAATAATTTATCTATATTAATTTCATTTAACATTTCTAGTACTAATTTAGTAGTAGGATGCATAGGTTGTAATTGAGATGGCATAGAATAAGTAATGATATCTAATAAAAATTGTTGTGTATTATTATGAACCTAAGATATTATTATATTAATAACTAAAAACAACAAAGCGTATATATATACATATATATATATATTATTATTATTATTATTATTATTATTACCTGTTCATTTCCTTCTGGTTTTAAATTATCCGTTAAAATCTCAGCAAATTTTTCCGCATTAAAACTTTCATTCCCTTCTTTTTCCTCCTCACATGGTGGTTCAATAGAGCACCAGATTCTTAAAGCTAACTCTGCCATTGCTGGTTCTTCAAAATTATTACATAATAATGGAAAAATAGTATCCCATTTCAATTGAAAAAAACTTGGTAAAGAAGGATAATTACTCGTAATAAAATGTGTTGTTACTTTACCAATTCTTCCACTTAGAGATGAATCTAATTTTAAATCTTCTACTCGTGTTAATGGTTCAATAAATAACAATTCCATTAATTCAAAGGAACTCAAAATCGATTGGGAAATTGACCAGGCATCGAGGAGGAGGATCTCATGACATAATTCCGTTGCTAATTCTTGTGTTAATGTAGTATTTAATTTGGTAAATGTGGTTTTATTGAGTTCCTCTTCATTAGCTTCATAAATTATATCTTTTGTTGGTAAGGTATACGAATGATTAATAATTATTTTTAAGTTTTCTTTGTTACATAAACTAATAATAAAATTAATTAATAAAATTATAAAATCATCATAATTTGTTTATTAATATTAATTCTATAAGATAAAATAAAATAAACTTACAAAGCTTGTAATTTATTATTAACTTTAACTTCTTGTAAAAAAGTAGGTTGTAATAATAATAATTCAATAGCACAATTAGGCTGATTTAATAACAAATCAACATCTGATGTTAAATATTGATTTTGTTCCCAAAACATGTTAGAATCAACTAGATTTTATTGAAAATAAATTAAAATTAAGTAGTTAAAAACTTTGGGTTTAAGAGAGTGATAGCAACAGTGATAATTACCTTTATATATATATATATTTAAATTAAATTATAAATGATAGTTAATTAACTTTTAAAATATAATAAAAAATCAAAAGATATTGAAAAAAGAATCTACTTTTGTTGTAAGATTTTTTACCAACAACTTTTCATTCTGATTTCAAAAATAGGAATTTGGTAAGAACTTCACTATATTTAGTAATTTTTAGAATTTCTAGCACTTTTTTTTAAAAAATTTCGAATAAAAATAACTACCAATAAAAAGTATACTAGTTATTGCATTTTATTTGTTATAATAATAAACTCCAATTTTTCAAATTAGATTTTTTAAGCAACTTAATTAATAGCTTCATATTATTCATAACTAAGCTCTTTTTTTAAAAATCCCTTCTTCTCTTTTTGAAAAAAAAAACTATTACTACAAATAGAATAATCAATCTTAGCTTTCAACTTATTTAGTTAATTAGAAGGGAAATATATTAGAGAATGAAAATAAAAGTTAAATTTGATATTTAATTTTTTTTAAAATTGAAACAAAAGCTAATTGGATGCAAGTTGTAGCATTTAATTGAAAGTTATATTTTTTAATAACCAATTAAATCATATATAGAAATTAATTAAATTCAACGAAAAGTTAAGTCCAATTTAAGCAACTATTTGTATCTAAATAAAAGAATTTTAAAATATTGAAAATTAAATATTGAAAGTAGTAATCTAAAAAATAAAGTTTTTTTTTTTAAATCTATTGACTTCAATTAATTTCATAAGTTTATGAAATCTAATATTGATTTTCAAATTATAACTAATTTATAAAAAATTGTAAAATTTATTTAAATATTAAAGGAGGTATTCTAAAATAAATATTAGATAAACAAGTTATTAAGATAATATTTTATAGGAAGCAATGTGCTCAATAGCTAGTATTACTACTTTTGTTATTTTTTTCAATATAAAAAATATTTCAACTTTGAGGATAAAGTATCAATCAAGTTAAATTACTAATTCATCTTTTTAAAAAGTTAGTAAATTTACTAAATAAAATCATCTAAATTTTATTAGAAATTCTAATTAAACGTAATCAACTTGTTTTATGTATCTATTTTTTATTTTAAAAAAAAGAAAAACTATAATAAATATCTTTAGAATTTAAAATGTTATAATGAAAATATATCAAATTCTAGATTTTGCTTTTGTTTGCTGAATTGAAATTAATAGCCCAATTATAATTTCTTTTACTATTTTCCTAACAATTTTTTAAAAACTGAAACTTGAATGTCTTAGGGAGTCTAATTTTTAATATAAAATAAGAATTTAGAATAATAATTTCTTCTTTATTATTTATCAGGGAGATTAACAAAAGGAAATTTAGTTAATTCGTCAACAATTATAAAAAGTGAGTAAAAAGGAAGAGTTGAAAACTTATTTCTCTCTTTATAAATTCTAACTTTTAAATATCAATTTATTAACTCATTCAATATGAAATTACGTAAATCTTGTGAACGTTGTTTTAAAGGAAAAAAGAAATGTGATAACTTACAACCCATTTGCAAACGGTGTATGAAATTAAACGTTGATTGCGTATATCCATTCACTTATAATCAAAGTTTATGGCAATTAAGTTATAAAAAAGAATTAAAAGAATATGAAGGAAAAGAGTTAATTGGAATTGAAACAAGGCTTAATGAGTTAGAAGAGAAGTTTAAAAAAGTGATTAAAAAGCCAATGAAATTGGAGCAGATATTGAATGGACTAAAAAAGGATCCAGAGAGTTATTATGAGCATCTACAAAAGTTATTAGATTATCAAGTGAATTTGAAAAGGGATACCAAGTTTTTAGGTAAGCATTGTTGAATTTTATTTTTGGTCAAAAATTCATTAAAACTAATATTCTATCTAGAACATAATGTTTTCTATCGACATCTAGTAACCCTTTATTACAATTTTCAATATGGAATTACCTCCATGATATCTCGTAAATTAATTGAAGAACATTTTGAAAAACAAGCATCCGAATCCATTTTATTAAACGCTATTTATGCAACTACATTACCATTAGCTAATTTTATATCTAATCGACCACCCCCTAGATTAGATTTAAATCCATTTTATAAAAGAGTTAAAATTGCCTTACATGAATTTGATTTATCTCCTACTTTAGCTAATGTTCATACTCATTTATTAAATTGTATTTTGGAAATGGGAATGGGGAATTTTGAATGGGCTATGATGTCGATTAGTAAGTAGATTCTTTGAATTGTTTGTATAAAAAACTTGTTAATTGTGTTTTTTTATCTTTTAGGTAATGCTATTAGGTAATTTATTTATTTATTTAAAACTATAGATTAACTTGTTTATTATAATGAGATAGAAATTGAGAATTTTAATTTAATTTTTTTATTTAATAGATTAGCACAAACATTAACTTATCATTCGTTAAAAGAAAAGAGAGAATATCGACGAAGTCAAAATCCTATAGAAATTGAAGAACCCTCCGATGGGGAAACAGCATGGAGTTTATGTATTGTAGTTGATCGATTATTATGTTGTAATATGAGAATGAATCCCAATATTGATTTTAATACTTATTTACCTTGTCCATCTTTAAAAGGCTATAGATTATTAGATCCAGATATGTTTTTAAATAATGTAAGTTTTTGATTTTTTTTATTTTATTCTAAGTTAATTAATTAATTGATCAATTTTAGTATTCATCCCATTCGGGTATAACTCATGGAAAAGTAGAAAGTTATTTAATATTAACAGAGATATTATATGAGTTAACTCAATTAGAAAAAAATTTAAATCCGAATTTAGAATCTTCAAAGATACTAAAAAATTTAATAGAAGGTCAAGCTTTAATTGACAAATTAGAGAAATTTGGACAATCTTATTGGATCATCAAAGATACTTATCGACGTCCCAATTTAACAAATATTGACGATTATTTTATCACAAGAATTGATATTACTTTATTATTTCATTGTATAACATTACAAGTATCGAGACATTTATCAATAATTTATGATCAATTAGCAAAAAGTATTAAATTAAATTTATCTATTAAAGAAATTCATTATGGTTCTTCACCTATCTTTCAATCTAAAGTAATGAATTATAATAATAATAATAATAATAATAATAATAATCAATTACCCAAATTTAACTATGAAGATGTATTAAAATTTGATTTAAATTCCAAACAATGTTTTAAGGGTTCAATAGCCTCAGCTGAATGGATCTTACATTTTGTAAAAACAGTGGAACTTACATGTAATCCAAGCTATAAACCGACTTCCAAACGTAAAGACAAACATCAATTAAATATTAACCATAATCTTTATAAAGGTGTTTATTACATATCTCTTTGTTTTGCCATGGGTTTAAATCATGCAAGGACGGTGTTTTTAACTACAAATTCTTCTGAATATAAAGAAAAAATTGAGTATTGCCAATCAAGGTTAACTACCTTGGCTAAAATTTGGCCAATGGTCGAATATTTTATGAAAAATGAAACTCAATGTGTACAAGATACCTCATCTTTTGAAAACTCAATGTCCACCTCCACAAGTTCCAAATCACCTATTTCGTCCGATTGTTCTTAGGTTGGATTTTTTTTGGAAATTAAGTTTTTATTTATTCAATTGTTTTTTTTATCTAATATTCAAAGTGAAATAAATGACTTTACTATAGGTTCAAGTGATAAAAAAATTTATTAGTTATTTTTGATTTTATAGTCTCTAAAGTTAGAATAAAGTAAAAGCTTATTGTTTTTTTATTCAAAAAGTTTAATGAATTTTAATACTCAATAGAGCTTAAGAATTAGACAAAATCAAAAAAAATTAAAGACAAACTTATCATAAATTTTAATTTAAAAATAACATTTATTTTGCCTAGTCACTCTTTTTAAAAGTTCAATAAAATTGAATTCTAATATTTGTTAGTTATTCTAACTAAAAATGAATACTACAACTCGTCCATGCTGAAGATTTTAAAATAATTCATAATCAATATTAACTAATAAAATTAATATGAATAAAAAAATATTAGTTTAATAAATAAATAGCATAATAATATTGAAATGGACAGCATTAAAAAAATAATATTATTTTTTAATTTAATTATTTAGATTTAGCAACAAACTAGTAGTAAAAAAATTAAATTTAGGTTCAATACTTTGTCCAACTTTGAATAATACTCATTAAATATTTTTATTATAAATTTTATTTTTATTTAATATTAATAACATTTATAAAAATTTCTCAATAAAGTGTTTTTTATTTTTATATAATATATATATGAGGATGTATTTTTGTGTTTAAGAATTTTACTAGCAGTTTTTCCACTTAAATAGCGCTTAAAAAATAGAAAAAGTAATGAAACCAAAAAAAACACCCCCATATAAATAAAACCAACTGTGTAGAATCTTACAAAGTGTTGAAATTTTTTTTGTTATAAAAATATAAAAATACCTGAACTAATTTAAATTTTAAGTTTTTAAATTTATAAATCCTTAATATATAATTAGTTAAATTTGAATAAAGCTTAAAGTTAGATAAAAAGATTTAGTTTAAAAAGCTTATTTTAATTGTTTTATTTTTTAATTTATATAAGGGTGTTTTTTTTGGCTTCATCACTTTTTCTATCTTTTAAGTGCCATTTAAGCGGAAAAATTGTTAATAAGATTTTCAAACACAAAAATACATCCTTATTTAAGAAAAATAATATATAATAAATATTTTAAAATTTTAAAAATAAAGCAGTGTGAAAGTTGATACTTAGTGGCCGAAGTTAAAAGCTACTCTTGCTTAATTAACTTGCCTTGAGTCGAAGGGTCTTAGTTTATATAACTAAGGTAGACTTAACTTAATAGAAATAGTATGTAGTAAGCTACAAATTATGTAAAACAAATACAATGGAAGATACTACTATAAAATCTATATCAGATGTTGTCAGAAAGACTTAGTGACTTTATTAATGATACGTTATCAGGGAGTAATCCAATTAAAAAAAAACCTGGAGTTATCATATTGAAGAATCTCTTTTATACTCCAATAAATATGGATATTAATACGAGAGGATGTTATTCCTTGCAATATGAAGTTAGAAATTCTCGCAGCAAATCAAAATAAGGGACTCTGACTTGATTGTATTTGAACTTGAGAACACAGCAACTTAAGTGATTGTTGCGTTATAATCAATCCGAGAGCTAAATAAAGCAATATTTCACATTTCCCTCCCTATGATTTGATGTAGTGAATTTTTATGATTTACTTACCAAGAGCAATTTGACTAGTTACGAATTGTACTCATTGAATCACATTGCTGATTTGAGAAACTTGGCATGGACTCGATTATAAATGACGCTTGTTCCTTTATGTTTAATCGAATAGCTATCATACAAGTGTTTATGTATGATTTCATATGGTCCGTCCCATTTCAGTGCCAGTTTATTTTTTCTAGGTTGGTTGTAGGAAGGATACAAATAAACAATATCTCCTACCTTGAAAGTGGCTAGACTAGGAAGTCTGGACATATCTTGCTGATACCTCTTTATCTTCGAATCTGTTAATGCGTTAAAGGCTTCAACTTGGATAGCTATCAATTTTTTTGTTAGTTTAGCCAAGTATATGTCAGGGCTTATCTCGCCTTGTTTAGCGATTAAAGGGGCAAAAGATATGGGGAGCCCAGGGTGTCTCCCATAAAGCATAATAAAAGGAGACTTTTTAGTAATACTGTGTACTGAATATCTATATGCTAAAATAGCGGAATGTAGATATTCATCCCAACAGCTAGTTTTGTCAAAAGCTAGTTTTCTTAGTATACGTATTAGTGTACCGTTTACTCTCTCAACCATTCCATTAGTTTCTGGATGATACGGAGCTGCAGTAGAATGTCTTATGGCCATTAGTCTGGCTAATTTTGGGAGAACTAGATTAACAAAATTGGCAGCATTATCGGTAAGTATCACCTGTGGGCTTCCATGTCTACAAATAATATCTTCATATATAAATTTAGATATGTGGAAGGAAGTCTGGTTTGGTATTGCTCTAGCTTCAACCCACTTAGTTAGATGGTCTATAGCTACAACGATATACTTATTTCCTCTTACTGAAGAAGCTTCACAAAGAGGGCCTATCACATCTATACTTACCGTGTGGAATGCATGTTTAGGTAAAATAAACTTGTAAGCTGTTACTTTTATCCTACTTTGTTCTCTTTTACAAACATCACAATTATTTATGAAGTCTTCTAAGTCTGGTATCATTGATTCCCAATAGCAGGAAACTTTCATGGTGTCATATGTTTTTTGGAAGGCTGAATGCCCGCAGATCACATTGTGAAACTGTTGACATGCAGATAGCCGCGAAGAAGGCTTAATATACGGAATATATGTTCCTTTAATCTTTTTGTACAATGCATTACTTTTGACAATGATATTCTGGGCATTTTTCTCAAGCCATTGTTTAAGCTCAGGTTGTTGTTGCGGCCACTTATTTTTATTACCCAATAGGTTGTACAGATCATCATCTATGGGGGTGGCTAGACAGATCCTGGGTAACCTACTAAGCCCATCTGCATTTTGGTGATCTTTACCTGGCTTATATACTATATCAAAACTATACGATTGTAGTTTTAGAGCCCACCTAGCTAGACGTCCTTCAGGATTAGTGATTGAATATAACCACTTTAGGGAAACATGGTCGGTAATAACAGTAAAGTGAGTGCCATAGATATACGGTCTAAATGCCTTTATAGCATGAATAATTGCAAGGCATTCCTTCTCTGTCGTAGTGTAATTCCTCTCATGCTTCGATAAGGTTCTAGAGGTATAAGCTATTGGATGCTCGCAGTTGTCATCATCCAGTTGACTTAAAACACCTCCAACTGCCGTTAGGCTAGCGTCGGTATACAGGGAGAAGGGCTTTGAGAAATTTGGAAACATCAACACTGGGGCGTTAAGCAGCTTATCGCGAAGTTCTTCAAAGGCTTGTTGGTGTTCTTCTTTCCATTGAAACTTGACTTCTTTCTTTAACAATTGGAATAGTGGAGTGGCTAAGTTCGAAAAATCTTTTATAAATCTTCGGTAGTAATTCATTAGTCCGAGGAATACTTGTACTTCTCTCATCGTAGTTGGGGGGAAAAGCTCTTTTACTGCATCTAATTTATTAGGAATAGGAGCTAAACCTTTGTCAGAGACCTTGTAGCCTAAAAATTCCAGACTAGTTTGGAAAAATGAGCATTTTTTTGGCTTTAACTTTAAGTTAGCTTGGCGAAGACGTTCGAATACTGCTTTAAGGTGATTTAGGTGATCCACGAAAGTCTTCGAGAACACATTCAAGTCGTCTAAGTAAATTAGTACACATGAGAGCTTAAGATCACCTAGTGTATTATCCATAAGACGTTGGAATGTAGCAGGAGCGTTTGAAAGGCCTTGTGGCATCCTCGTTGGTTGAAATAGTCCTTCGGAAGTAATCAAAGCGCATTTCTCTTGGTCTTCCGGATCCATTTCTACCTGCCAGTATCCTGAGATTAGATCCATTGCTGAAAAGTATTTTGCACCTTGTAAGCGGTCAACAGCATCATCTATTCTGGGTAGTGGATATACATCCTTCTTTGTGATTTTGTTGAGTTTCCTATAGTCCATAACTACTCTATTAGTTCCATCTTTTTTCTTAACAATCATAAGGGGAGAGGCCCATGGACTATTTGAAGGGATAATCAAACCTAATCTTAAAAGTTTTTGGACTTCTTCTCGTTCTGCCTTAAGTTCAGACTGAGATTTACGATATGCTTTAGTTGCAACAGGTAGTGAATCACATGTATATACTTTATGTTTAGTATTGCGGGCACAGCCAATATCTTCTTCTGAAGTTGCAAAGACGTCTTTATATTCTTCCAGCAATTTATAAAATTGAAGTTGTTCATCTGGGTTTAGATGTTTAATAGTGTCTTTCTCAACAAACAGGGTTTGGTTATTAGGGGCTTCTTCATAAATTTGGAATTCTTCTAGTGTTGCAAATTTACTGAAAGTATTAATCACAATGTTATTTTCTACGTGGATTGTACCAACCTGTTGACCTCTAGAGATTTTGATATCTTTTTCGGTAATGTTGGCAAGCAGTAGTTTTATAGTCTCATTCATGTTATTACCTAAAATCCCGGGCATAGTTAGAGGTTCTAATCTTGAAACACTTTCTATACTGTATATAGATAGATGGAACTCCTTAGGTACCCATAATGAGATTTCGGTGTCTAGTACTACCTGTGATTTAGGCGGTATTAGTAAGTTCTTAGGGGAAATAATGGGGATTCCAGACTGCTTATATGCTATATCTGGATATTGATAAATCACAGATTCTAATCCGCAGAGAGTAACGTCAACTGATTTATTGTTAGTCCGATAGCTCATTATACGACAGTCAGGAGTTTTGTTGCTTATGTTGTTAATGGTTAGGTTCCTTGGCTTATTGTAGTACATTGGAATGGATTGATCTAATACTTTTAAGATATTTTGATCGTACAATAATTGGCAACCATGTTTCACAAAGAATTCGGTGCCTAGGAGGAAGTCGTAACCTTCGCTTTCCAACACTATCGCTGGAAAGGCTAAAGTTAGCTTTCCAAACTTAATAGGGATTGATGAGTATGCTCCTAGTGCCGTGACGGTTCCGGTTCCGGCTGTACCGAAGGTGTCCGAACAATCTATATCCGGTTTAAAGGGTAATCGTTTTACCAGACGACTCGATATGAAATTGATGGGAGCTCCGCTATCTAATATTATACGCACATTTTTTTTGTAAATCGACGCATTAATGTAAGTACAATCGGTGGAGTTGGCTTTGGCATCGAGGTTTACTAAGAGGATCTGTTTATTTGGATTCTGATATTCTCTAATGATGTTTCTAAATGCAATTGCTAAGTCTGATTCTCCAGTTAGGATTTTGTCTAGAGGAATTGGGATGGTAACATTAGTTAACCACTGGTGTGTATTATCTAGTTCACTTTGTGTAAGGGACAGTTTGGATAAATCGGATAATTGTGAAATGTAAGGTTTAGCAATTTCATTTATCAAGGCAGAATCAGGGGCATTGATAGAGTTATCAGGTGACTTATCAATTCGACGTGGAATGACTTTAGGAATTTCAACGACGGGAACCTTTTTCTTCTTGGGTCTGCCACGAATTTTGGAAGGTAGTGCTAGGATGAGGGTAGAGGGGTCAAATTTTGAAAGCGTGTTAATTTCGAAGTCTAATTCAGTGCTTTCATCTGGATCAGGAGGAATTTTTGATTTCGTGGAAGGGGGATCCTCATTTACCCTCCCACTTAGAAGTTTTTTGACTCGCTGTTGGGGTCAACAAACTTTTCAGTGTCACCATCATTATAATTATAATTGAGGTGATTAACTTGTTTATTTTTGTTAAAATGTTTACTATTGCGAACATTTTTTTCAAAGTAATATTTAAAAATACCATTTTCTGGCTTTGGTTCAATACAATTGACGGCAATATGTCCATGTTCACCACAGTTCCAGCATCCAGTAAATACTCGAGATTTACGATGGTTGGAGTAGTGCTGTTGTGTAATGGCAAAGCAATGAAGATATTCGTTGTTGTCCGTTTCTTTATCTATATGATTAACGTATAGTTTCTTGGATTTAACTTCGCTTTTTGGACTTCCGAGGTATAGCTCTAAAATCTCTATCATCTGAGTAATATTGGTGATATTATGATGAGGGTCTAGAAAAAGACGTGCGATGTGACTTGGAAGGTTTCGTTGGAAGGCCAGGCGGAGGTCTGTAACGCTTAACTTCCCACAGGAAATTAAAGCATTAGCACGATTTTTTACGTTTGCAATGTAATTTTCAAGTTTGCTTTCATCGTCTAGTCGTAAAGATAAAAGGGCTGCCTTTTTTGCTTCCATTTTTACATCGGAATCATAGTGATCTATGAATGCCTTTTTAAAAGAGTTCCAGTTACTGCGTAAGTCATCAGGTAGGGTCATACACCAGGAAAGCTCGTTTGTTTGAAGCTGACCTAAGAGACATTGAGGGCGACACTCGTAGGTCCAATTGTTGGCATCAAGATGAACTTCTAGCGCTTTGATGAAAGTAGTAGCAGTGATTTCATTTGGATTGAATAGGAGACTAAAATTAAACTTGGTATTAACGGGTTGGGAGCTTCTCGGATAATTGTGGGGGTATGTTGAGAAGCTATGCGGGTTTAGATTGTTACCAGAAGGTCCAGGATGGCCATAATAGGCGTCATGATTATTATGTGATATACCATAGTTATTTTGAACAGGAATCCGCTCGGGTTGTACGTAGTGAGATGAAGATTGCTCATAGGGTACATGTTGAGTGATTTTTGGAGCAATATATGGCAACTTGTTTTTGTTACTATTGTTAAAAGGATTGTCCAGGTTAACTTCAGCATAGGGTTGTACATGAGATCTTATTGGCTCAGCATTAGATCCTGTAGCAGGGTTTCTTGAGTAAATACCATCAGTAGGTGCAGTGGTCATTCTAGGAAGTAATTGAGGTGGACTTTCTCCTTTCTTGGGTTGATCATCCGGTTGTACCAAGTGAATAGAACCACGATACTTAGGGTTCATTTGATATTCAGTGTCAAGAATAGATTCTGTGGTACCATCACCTAGATCATACATATTATATCTCGGAACATCTCTATAAGTCGAGAGTCTGGAGTGAGGTGCTGAAACAGCGATACGTTCCTTTCTACAATTACAAGAAGATGCCTTGATTTGGCTGGTATTGGAAGCTACCTTAGTTTGAAGAATAATAAGCTCTTCCTTGGTACTCTGTATATTACGCGAAATTTCTTCCCAGTCAGCCGCTGACTGCTCTTTATCTAATCTAATTTGTTCCTTCAAATTATTATTGGAAGTGATGAGCTGGCTAATGGTGGTCACTTGTTGAGTCAGTTGTACATTACAAGCAGCTAAATCTTGTTCTAAAGCCAAGATTCTGGCATCTTTGGCTGATGCAGACGCAGGGGATTGCTCAACATAGGATAAACGATGATTATACTCGGTGAATCTAGTCATCAACGATCTATTAAGTTCTGCAAAAGTGATTTTCACTTTTCCGTCGATATCTGAGATCCTTTGAGCAGTATGGTCATTGATCTCAGTGAGGGAAAGGTTGATCTCGTCAGAGATCTTAATGAGTTCGGAATGTAAGGCAGTATCAAGCTGATGCAATTCAGCCTTGAAGTCTCCTACTTCTCTTGCCAAATCTCTATATACTTCATAACTAACAGTATCATTGAGCCTTTGGTTGAATTCATTAAACTTACTGGTATGGAATTCATTTGATGGGGTGATGACATCATTGTTTTGGTTGATGACCATGGAGAGATTATTAACCGTACCTAGAAGCGAGCTTAAAGAGGTAGACAATTCATTATTGTGAGTTGAGAGACGGTTGAGTTCACCAACCATCTGGATGAGTTTGTTGTGCAAGAACTCTACTAAATATTGTTGAACGTGGGAAAGGGTAGGTACCGTTTGGTACTGAGCACGAAAAGTAATTTGGGTACTGGAGCTACTACTTTGGTATTGTCTCCAAGCAGAGAGATCACCATTAAGAACGTGCATAGGAACAGCTCCATAGGTAACGACCGAGCTTACAACATGAGGAGGTAGGGCAGCTTGATTTAAAGCAGCAGTGTCTATTTCTGGGGTCAGAACACTAGCTTCTTCTTCATCACTACTACCCATGTCATATTCAGTGATAGTCAATTGTTGACGGTTATCAAGGAGATATCTTGAGTCAGCAAAATAGGGTATGAGGCTATTGTTGATCATAGTCTGTGAATTAAGGGGATTGGAGGGTTGGGGTGGTTACGCGGTAAGAACCGTAAAGGAAAGGCTATAAAGGCTACCTAGTGTAGTTATAGGAGCTTTCCCAGCTATGAGCGCCAAGTGTGAAAGTTGATACTTAGTGGCCGAAGTTAAAAGCTACTCTTGCTTAATTAACTTGCCTTGAGTCGAAGGGTCTTAGTTTATATAACTAAGGTAGACTTAACTTAATAGAAATAGTATGTAGTAAGCTACAAATTATGTAAAACAAATACAATGGAAGATACTACTATAAAATCTATATCAGATGTTGTCAGAAAGACTTAGTGACTTTATTAATGATACGTTATCAGGGAGTAATCCAATTAAAAAAAAACCTGGAGTTATCATATTGAAGAATCTCTTTTATACTCCAATAAATATGGATATTAATACGAGAGGATGTTATTCCTTGCAATATGAAGTTAGAAATTCTCGCAGCAAATCAAAATAAGGGACTCTGACTTGATTGTATTTGAACTTGAGAACACAGCAACTTAAGTGATTGTTGCGTTATAATCAATCCGAGAGCTAAATAAAGCAATATTTCACAGCAGTAGCTAAGTTAATATTTTTTAAATATATATTAAACAATTTTAAAAATATAGCAAAAAAAACAAATTTATATAATATATATGTTTAATATATAATTTTTTAAAAAAAACTAAAAAAAATACAGTAATAGAAAATAGAACAAAAATAGAAAAATCTTTCAATAAAAAGAAAAAGCCATATGGGGGTGTCCAAATTGGTTTCATTTTCCTATCCAATTTTTAAATATTTATATTTTGAAAACTGCTTAAAATTTATAAAGATAAATTCTTTAAAAGCCAAAGTACCCGATACAGTTTCAAATTATTTTGTTATAATTTATATTGTCAATTAGCGGAATTTTTATTGAATTTAATATAAATTTCTGGATTAGCAAAGATTTTACTAATATAGCCTGTATAGTGATATTAGTCAAAGTTGTAATATGTAAATAAATATATACTTTTATATAACTTTATTAAGAAATATTTATTATTAACTGTTTTACAGCCAACATTGCAGATTTGCTATCAAATGAATAAATTATTTTAATGTTATAATTACATTATTAATATATCGCTAAGTTAATAAATAGCTGCATGGGAGGGAGTGGTTAGCCCCAAAACTATAATTAACCATCCCTATGGAACACAAGCAGTATAATAATAGTTTTTACTTATTATTACAACTACTTGCTCTTTGACTATTTATTAACTTAGCTATTAATAATTCAAGTAATATCAACATTTAATAATTGATTTCTATCATCTAATAAGCTACTTACTTGTTTACTAAATATTGAAACTTTTAAATTTTCAGTTATTTTTGTAAGATAAGCTGGGGTTGACCTTTTAATTTTTCTATCCTCTATAGACTCTATAACTTTAATTGAGATCATATCGCTTTTTTTTGATCTATCAGATACTGGATAACAGTGTAGTTTTTTACCACGTTTAATAAAATGTAAATACTTTTTAATACCTTTTATTTTTATTATTTTTTTTGTATCTTTGTGAAAGTTGATACTTAGTGGTCGAAGTTAAAAGCTACTCTTGCTTAATTAACTTGCCTTGAGTCGAAGGGTCTTAGTTTATATAACTAAGATAGACTTAACTTAATAGAAATAGTACGCAATAAGCTACGAATTATGTAAACAAATACACTGGAAGATACTACCGTAAAATCTATATAAGATGTTGTCAGAAAGACTTAGTGACTTTATTAACGATACGTTATCAGGGAGTAATCCAATTAAAAAAAGCCTCGAGTTATCATATTGAAGAATCTCTTTTATACTCCAATAAATATGGATATTAAAACGAGAGGATGTTATTCCTTGCAGTATGAAGTTAAAAATTCTCGCAGCAAAACAAAATAAGGGACTCTGACTTGATTGTATTTGAACTTGAGAACACAGCAACTTAAGTGATTGTTGCGTTATAATCAATCCGAGAGCTAAATAAAGCAATATTTCACATCTTTGTTTCTTTCATACTTTTTAAAAGTTATATTTATTTGCCCATTATTGACAGTTGAGTTATTAAATCTATTATTTTCACAAACAGAAATCTCAAATTTTGAAATTAATTGATCAATATCTTCTATTTTACCTAATGCTTCAAGACTATTTTTCCACTGTGAAAGATTTCCAAAATGTCCGTCAACTATACTTTTTCCATGATGCTCAGCAAAAAAATTAAGATCAATATTTAAACTACTATTTATTTTATGAATTTCTTCAGATACATAATGTAAAAACTCTTGAGATTTAAAATGATATCCTGTATCTGCCCATATATTAATTTTTATAAACTTTTTAAATAAAGGCTCTTTAGATATTAAATCAATTAAACAATCTCCTGCATATGCTGAATCATGATTTAATATTTCAGATAAATAATCAAAATAAATTTTGCCTATTGTTTTATCATTTTTTAAATACAAAACGCCAAACCCTAATACTGATATAGCTTGCTTATTATAATGATCTGAATTTATTGGATCTGGTCTTGTTCCTATTTCCATATTTTGTTTAAAGTCTAAAATTATTATACAACTTCTATTATTTAATTTTTCAATACTTTCATTAAGTATGTTTTTTTGAGTATCAACACAAAATTCATGTAATTTATATAACCTTTTTTCTTTATTAAAAGATTCCTCTATCTCTGCTTTATTTTCTGTCGCTGTATTTATTTTATTTTCAAATAACTTTTTTCTAACTTTTTATACTGGGCATATATATTACATAAATCTGTTTTTCTTGCTGGATTTTTAAATTTATTTGGTATATATTTGAAAAATGTTGACCTAGCTACTGCTTTATCTTTTAAATCATTAAAATACTTACTGTATATCATTCTTCTACTTTTATTTAATATATATATATTCTCTGACGAATATTTATCATTATTTTTTTACTAAATCTTGATGAAATAGTTGAATTATCAAGTAAATATTGTATAATAATCTCGATTTGCTCATCTTTAATTTTTCTTGTATTTTTGATAGTAGGTCGTAACGTTGGTATTTTATTATTATTAATTATTTTTGAATAATCATATTGATTTTTACTTATATTAAATCCAAAGCTTTTACATTCATCAAAAGAATATATTGAAGCTATAGTCGATAATAATGCTGCTTGTTGGTTTTTATTTCCTGTTTCCCTTAAAGCACTAATTTTATACATTGCTTGATTAAGTTTGTTATTATTGATAGTAAAATTTAATAATATTTCTTTTCTTTTTTTTGTTTTATTATAAAATTCCATAAACTTTGGGCTATTGTGAATAGTTGTTAAAATTGATGTAAATGAATTACAATGTTTATACAATGTGCTTCTCCCTACCGTATTAAAGTTTTTAGAAATTCCATTTCGAAGTTTAGTTATAAAAGCTTGCATTTTGTTTTTACTTTAATAAAAAATAAAGTCAAATAATTATATAATTATATATTATATAATTATATATTATATAGTTATTGAATATTTAATAAAAAATACAAAACACTGTGAAATATCGTTTCATCAGCTCTGTGATTGATTATCGCATAATAATCACTTAACTTGTTTACAAAACTAGTTGGAGTATAAAATAGATTTTTCAACATAATAGCTCGAGGCTTTTTAATTGAATTGTTCCCTAATATTTTACTTTTAATAAAGCCACTAAGTCTTTCTGACAATATCTTATGTAGATTTTACAGTAGTATCCTGTATTCTATTTATTTTACATAGCTCGTAGCTTATTGCGTATTACTCCTATTGATTTAAGTCTATCTTAGCTACATAAACTAAGGCCTTTTGACTTACGGCCAGTTAACTAAGCTAGAACTGCCTCTAACTCCAATTAATGAGTACTAACTTTCACAAACATATAATCAAAAAAATAAAATAAAATAAAATAAATAAAATAAGTCTTTAAGTTAAATTTTTATATTTAGTTTTAAGCTTTTTAAATTTAGCTGATCATACATTAAAGACTTACAAATTTAAAAATTTAAAATTTGGATTAATTTCTAGTTAAATTCTGAAACCAATTCGGACACCCCCATATCAGCATTAAAATTTAGTATTTATATTTAAAAAATGAGGTGTTTTTTTTGGCTTCATTATTTTTTCCATTTTTTAAGCGCTATTTCAGCGGAAAGGTTGTTAGTAAAAGTCTCAAACAAAAAAATACATCCTCAAATGATAAAACAACAATCAAAGTTTATTTTAATTGTTTATCTAAAATACTGAATTATAATTTAGCATATAGAAATGTTTTTTTTAATTTTATCACTTTTTTTACCTTTTAAATGGTATTTAAGTAGTAGAATTTTTAGTAAAATTTTTAAACATAATCAATAAACATTCTGAAATTTTTTTATAATAGAAGAATAGTTTTAAAATATTAAATAAAATAAAATAAAAAATAATAAAAATACAAAGTATTAAAAAATATTTATACTTTATTAAATATAACAACAGATTATATTATTACCCAGTATTTGATAAATCAAAAAAATTTAATACAATTATAATTAAAGTTATAAGGTTTATAAAAAATAAAAAAATAAAAAAACTGACCCCAAGCTTCTTTTATAAAAATAATAGAAAAGTTAAAAGTTTTAATATTTACTAAGCAAATAAGTAATTTATTAAATGATAAAAATCGATTATTAAATGGTGGTGTCTTTTTTGGTTTCATTACTTTTTTCATTTTTTAAGCGTTGTTTGAGCGGAAAGATTGTTGGTAACATTCTTAAACAAAAAAATACATCCCTAAATATTAATACTACTTAAATTATTAACAGTTAAGTTAATAAATAGCCAAAAAGCAAATAGCTATAATAATAAGTAAAAGCTATTATTATATTGTTTATATTACATAAAAGTGGTCAATTATGGTTTTAGGGCTAACCACTCTCTCCTATGCAGCTATTTATTAACTTAGTAATATATTAATAATGTAATTATAATATTAAAATTATTTACTTATTTAATAGAAAATCTATAATGTTAGCTATAAAGCAGTTGATAATAAATATTTCTTAATAAAGTTTTATAAAAATATATACTTGTTTACATATTACAACTTTGATTAATATTAATACATAGGTTGTATTAGTAAAAGCTTTGCTAATCCGAGAATTTTTATTAAATTTAGTAGAAATTCTGTTAACTTACAACATAAATTATAATAAAATTAAAACTGTGTTAGGTATTTTTGCTTTTAATAAAAATTTTATTTTTATAAAATTCTAAGCAAAGTTTTTAAAATACAAAATTTTTAAAAATTGAATAAAAAAATGAAATCAATTAGACATCCCCATATGGGGGTGTTTTTTTTGGTTTCATCAATTTTTCCACTTTTTAAGCGCTATTTGAGCAGAAAGATTATTAGTAAAATTCTTAAACAAAAAAATACATCCCCATATGGTACTTTTTTTCCAAAACCTTGACATCAAAAACTTAGCACTATTTTATTAAGTACTATTTTCAAAAATCAACTCCTATTTGGGCCAATTTTTAAGTGATTAGAATTAGGTTAGATAGTAGTCAATTAGATCCTAGTTTTTTATTTTGTACTTACTGGTACCCCAGATATACATAAGAATTGATTTCTGGTGTAGTTGATATTGTTGTCTTTGTAATAATACACCATATGTCTTATTAATCCATAATAAAGTTGGTTAGTTCATTTGGGCCAGTTTTTAGAACTTAAATTAAGCAAATAATTAATGCTTAGTTTATGACGGATTTTATATAAATAAGGTTATTTTCCTTTAAAAAAAACTTGATACCTTTTTCATATTATTCATAAATATACAATGTTACTAAATTTAATATACTATTTAAGATAATTTTCAAAATATACATAATTTCTCTGCTTAAAAATCAACTTTAAGTTTTGTTATTCATGTAATTCAAAAAAAATGTTACTAAATTACTATTTTAAGGGATAAATTTTTTATATTTTTATAAAACTATTTTATAAAATATTAAATTTAGCAAAGTTCTATATGTATAAAATCAAGGTTTGAGGATCAATCTGCTATAATTTTTTATTAAAAATAATATAGATAAAACCTGATAGACTTATCAAATGTGATACAATCAGCCCAAATGGACAATTTCAAAAAGTACTTGTTAATAAGTGTAGAAGCATGAATGAATCTAAAAATCAAAAGTAAACATACAAAGTGCAATAAGAAAGAATATATATAATTTTACAATTAAAGGGAAGCACTGTAATTTAAGAATATTGACTTCAAATAGACTCGGGTTGAGCTCCGTTGATTTCAATTCAGCTGAAAGTAGAAGAGGCTTATTATTGCATGTGACAGGACCAATGCGTTGTCAATTGAGAGCAAGGGATTGGTTTTTAGCTTAAATTTAATTGAAAAATAAAATTTATCATAGCTTTTTTTTAAATATTCTATTCTATTGACAACTTGTGTTTTTTTTAGTTGTTTGGTTTAGTAGTTGCCATATTTTTTAATAAAAGTTAATATTGACATTAATTTTAAAATTGTGTTTTTTATTTTATGATATTGGTTATATATTCAACTAAATTCTAGAAATAACATTCTTTGAAGTATATATGAGTTATATTTAAGAGAGTGAAAAAGTACAATGTTGGACACAAGTGGGTCTATTTTGGCCACTTTTTCGGTTTTTTATTAGCGAGTGCCTTTAAAATCAACTTAAAAAGGCCCATTGTGTCACATTGAATTAACTTGTCAGCTTTCATTTCCATTATTTTAAATAAAAGTCGATGGTAGATCAAGCTCTAAGTATTATTCAAGGGTTTTATAGCTGATTTTTAAGTATAAAATATTATTAAATTTAATACATTAAAATAATTTATAATTTTATTCAAACAGTAATTCAAGGTGGCGTTTTTCTTAAAATGGCTTGGATAAAAAACTGGACACTTTTTTTGGTGGAGAAATTTAGGATTTTTTAAAAATTTCTTTAAAGATAATATACCTGCTTCAACAATATTTTGTGTATTAAAAAATATAAGCCCTAAAATTATATTTAGAGCTTTATATATCATTTTTTTTCATTTAAAACAATATGAATGAAAACCGATAGGTTTATTCAATATAACATAATGGACCGATTTGACTCGATCGATTTCTGTCTAATGTTAACCAGCCTTAAAGTATATTATTTTAACAAGTACATTAATATAAACATATAAACATTCTTTTCAAGTATAAAGGGGATCTAAAATAACATAATTTAAAAAATTTAATTAAAATAATAATTGTTTAATATACTTTTATTTAGTTTAAAATTGACCTAAATGGGTTGATTTTTATAAATATAATATCTACTGATATTTATTAATATTAAATGTATTACAAAGTAAAAGACCAAAAAAAGACGAATATATACTCACTTTTGTCCAACACTATAAAGTTTAGTAAAATAACTGTATTTTAGAATTCTAGATAATATTATTAGTAATTTGGCAAATGCTCCACTTGCTTAGATATATCGCTTCTTTATCTACACATCAATGTTCAAAAGTTTTTGCCCATAATTGTTAACAAATAGAAATCCTTATTTTCGATAAATGAGCTTTAGTTATTTGCTGAAAAAAAGCTCCGTTTTTTAAGGTTGAATATCTGAAAATTTGTTAGCAAAGTTTAATACACCAATAATTCTAAAAAATAAGTGTATCAGATGAATCAAAGTTCAAGATAGTTCTCAGGTATTAGAAAGAAAGTAAGAAAAGGTAGAAACCCTCTTTCCTTCGTGGCATTACTATATACTAAATTTGTCAACAATGAAGTTCAGCTCAGGTAACACTCAGTTTGATTATCTTTTTAAAGAATAGTGGAACGAGGCAATATACCAAACAAAATCAATCAACAACATCAAGAAGAAAAAAAGTAATAAAAGTTAATGTGATAGAAATAAGACTAGTTTATTATTACAAATTATAGAATTTTTAATGGATGCATTGTAAAGCGATATAAAAAATCAACCATTCAAAAAAAATGAAGATACCTAAAATCTAAGTTCAAATGTAATAAATTTTTAATGGGAATTCTAATAGACGTCAGCTCTTCCCGTCGTAAGTCTCGTAAGGCTCACTTTACCGCCCCATCTCATCTTCGTCAAAAACTCATGAGCGCTACCCTTGCCAAGGATCTCCGTGAAAAATATAACGTAAGTTTTATTTTAAATGGGTTATAACCTATAAAAGATTAAACTGAATTTCTAAAAGCTAACTTAAAGGTTCGTTCAGCTCCAATTCGTGTTGATGACGAAGTTAAAATTATGACTGGTGCTCATAAAGGTAGAGACGGTAAAGTTATTCAAGTTTATCGTAAAAGATATGTTATCTACATTGAGCGTCTTACTCGTGATAAAGTTAATGGTAAGGAATTTTTGAAATTATTTTATGAAAAAGTATTAATGATTTAGGTGCCTCTGTAAACATTGGTGTCCACCCATCTAACTGCCAAATCACCAAGCTTAAGCTTGATAAAGATCGTCTTGCTATGTTAGCTCGTCGTGACCGTACTGTTTACAACAAATCTGCTTAAATATAATCGGAATAAAAAAGGATTTTAATTTATTATAATGACCATTCATTATATGTTAAATGGAACATAAGAATGAGCAATTTTTCAAGTTTTAAATTAGGTAATTTCACAAGAATGTAATATTTTTAGGGACTGTTTGTCTTGATAATCTACATACATATGAAGTTTAAAGGAGGATTTAATGCGAAAAAATTAGCTCATACACCAAAAATAAATATAACAAAAGTAATGACAAAGCGATAATACAAAACGAAGCATTAAAGTCATAAATTTGGAATCATACGATTTTATTCATTCAAAAGTATGTTTTTTAAAGTCCAATATATATATATTATAATATAAATTTGCATTAAGCAAATACAGGAGAAAATTAAAATTATTTTAGCATGACTGTGAAAAGCTTATTTTATTGATCTAATAAACTGACATCTAGAGTAAAGGTTCAGAGTTAAAGGATGAGTATTTTCTCAGCTCACTTGCTTTTTATAAAACTGTTTAAATGAATTTAAATAAAGTATTATATTGTTTAAAAGGTTAATTTTATTTTTTTTGGTTCCTTCAAACTGCAATGAATATGAAGTATGGCAGCTAAAGTAGATAGAAAAATGTGAGTTCTAAACTTTGTTTAATCTGAATACTAGCATTCTATTATTTTTTATTATTAAAATTAAGTTTATCAATACTACTACGATAAATATTTGCTTTATTACTAATGTTATTAACAAAATATTCATAGGACAAAATTGCTATATAGGTAGGTAAGTTTATACTGCAGGATCTCAAAAGTCAAACAAAGTCATAGGATAAATAACAGGTATAAACCATTGCATATGAATTCCTCAATTCACATCAAAGGTGAAAGAACGCTGAAACAAAAAAGGCATCCAAAATATAATGTACTGATTAAAACTATGTTTCCATACAAAAATAATAAAAAATGCTTAAACTTAATACATCTTTATTCTTGTCTTAGTTATTTTAAATACTGCTTTATTATTATTAATATAAAAGTTATATTTTTTATAATCCATAAACATCAGAATGTTTTACGTTTCATCACTGTTCACTTTATAAAACAAAAAAGTTAAAAATTTATTAGAAATTGAAACAAAGACAATAGGGATTATATTTTACTATTTTTATATACAATAACGATGGTCTACAATATCACTTTATAATAAACTATTATTTTGTTATAAAAGCAATGTTAAATGGTATTTTTTATGATTGTATGTATAAATATCTAGAACAGTGTTTAATATTGTTAACATTCTACACCTGGAGATAAAACTAAGTTTATCAAGAAACAAATTTAAAAAAATTATAACCCTCTCAATTTCTAACAAACTTTAGATCTTTATAAACTAAAGCTCTTATAATTTATTAGTTGTAAAGTTTAATCATTTTATATAAATCATTAAAATAATGGAAGCTAAGGTTCTCTAAATGCTTACTTGTTTTATTAGCATCATAGGAGAATATTTATGACGCGAATAAAGTCACTTAATAAATTAGACTTTCATTTTTTATAGTACAAATGTTCATTTTTTCATACTCATATACTATAAATCATATAATATGAGTTAAAAATATTTTATATTTTGAAACACTATCATTTAATATTTTGTATATTAAGTTTTTGTGTAATCAATAATTTTAAATTAAAAATAAAATTCCAACTTTTTAACTTAGTTTTAAGGCTTAACCTGGACCATTCAATTTGAAACGAATTAGGGGCACATGATCCCATAAGAATGGAGATCAGGCAGGAAGTATTACTAAATTAAGTTAAGCACCTTAAACATCAGTTAAATCGAGGGTGAAATGATCAGGTAAATGGAGCTAAACAGCAAAATTATTCTTTAATGTCTAAGTTACATCAAAAAAGTTTAAATAAAGATATCTACTATGAGAAGTATAAAACGACTAAAAGTAGAATCAAAGAGGTTGAAAAGGTAACTAAAAATTAGAAATAATGACAAGTTGTTAATGAAATTGCTAGGAAAACGAAGGAGCTCTTACTGAATTAGACATCCTTAATAAGGAGATAAAAAAGTTAAGGAGGTTGAATAAGTAAGATATTTAGTTGCTATATAAGCTTAAAAACTAAATAAGTTTAGTAATTGTTTAAATCGACTTGTTGAGCTTAGCAGTAAAGAGGATGAAAAAGAGGACAGAACCACAAGCGATGAAGAAGAGATTGAAAAGCCAGTTACAGAGGATAAAGATACGAATGATGACCCCAACTTAAAGCACTTCATCTCAAGGAAGCCTAACAATATAAACCTAAATGATTGGTTAAGCATGTATAAAGGCAGAAACGAAGCAATGATGCAATCTCGTCCTCAGTTACCTCCTAATCAAGCGTTCTATCCCATACCTAACTCTATGCACTATACTCCTCAAGAAGCTGTTGATATGAGAATAAGATATGAGCAGAACTTAAGAAGGCAAAACGAGATAAAATTTCAAATGATGAACGGCGAAAGAATGAGACAACACATAGCTGAAAACGGTCAAGTGAGGGATCCATATTTAAGATATCCAAATGGAATGCATCCTGGTGGAATGCAGCATCCTCAGGTTAGGAATCCAGTAGTGGTACATGGGGATTCTCAAGGAGCTATCCGAAGAACGGAAGTAAGAGAAGAAGGTTACCGACCATACCCGTATCCACATCCAAGTCATGCCCAAAGAGAAGCTTATGTATCAATGCAACATAGACCTATGATGGATCAAGAAAGGTTGAGGCAAATGCATCATGTCCCAGGACCAGCTCCGAGTAGAGAGCAGTTTCATTCTATGAAAGAAGCTTCAATGATGCAAAATGAAAGAAACATGATAATGAATGCCATGGCGCCACCACCATTTAGCGAACGCGATATCAGTTATAATGCAATGAGACCACATCAAAGTAGAGATAATATAGGATTAAACTCTTATTATAGTGACAGATTTAGAATGCCTCAAGATAAAAGGTATGTAGATATGCGTAATCCAATGGCATACGGTATGGCTTATCCAAGGCCAGCTAACCCACCACCAGTTAGCTCAGTACCAGTTCAATATCAACAATACGTGGCAAGAACGACAGCAAATTTACAAAACCCACCACTACCGGTTACCAATGCTCAACCAATAAACAATCCTAATCTTACTACAAACCCATACAATGCACAACCAGCTACTATAACTAATAAAGCAGTAAAACCAAGGAGGGTACAACCTGTACCAAAAGATAAAGATGGAAATATCAAACTTCCATTACAGATGAGTATATTTACTGTGTTAGATTTAGGGCGTATTGAGTATGAAAAACCAGGATATCATAGTAATAGATACCTTTATCCAATTGGTTTTAAAATACAAAGGTATTATAAGTCTACAATTGACCCAGAAGGAAATTCTGTTTATACACTTACTATACTGGAAGGCCGACTTGGGCCTAAGTTTCAATTAGAAGCTCAAGACAGCGGTGAAATATTTCATTCAGAAACATTATCTGGGGCTTGGGGACAGGTAATTAAACTTGCTAATAATATACGTAAAGTACAAGTCAATAGCTCTGGGTCTGGACCTGAGCTTTCTGGGTTTGCGCATGCTACGATTTCTTGGATGCTACAATCATTAAAAAATGCAGAAAAATGTAAGCAGTATATTTGGCAAGAGTTTGAGCCCATGGCATTCAATAATATTCCAATAAACCGTGGTCTAGCTCCCCCTCTTCCTAAGAAATAAATTTGATTTATTGCCAATATTCTTACACATCACACAAGGATATTTTATATGACCAAAAAAATTGTAATAAAACTATTTTAGTATTTTTTAAATAATGTATAAATTTCAAATTAAGTATGCTATATTATATTAAAAATGAAAAAACAATAACAAAAAGTAAAATATTTTTAATAATTACAATTATTTTCAATTTGAATTATATTAAAGATAAATGAAATACTTGAAGTATAAAATTAAAGATTATGCTTGGCTTTCAATTTGGAATATACTAGGCTTACGAGATTGAATAAAAGTCATAAATGCATAGACAATAGAAGATAAAACAGCCAATGTAACGGTCATGATTGTAATCCAATCTACTGCATCATCAGTTCTCGTTAAGGATTGAGACATAGCTGCTTTGACAATAGGATTCGGAAGGCTTGATAAAACACTTGGTTTCCCCATACCAGCAAGGTTATCAGTATAAACTTTAGATAATACATCAGAAAATGGAACGTTGGAATCAAACGAATTGATCTTATTATTAGCATCTGAATTCTCAGATATGTATTTAGTTATATCCAAGTTCCTAAGTAGAACACTTCTTGCTAATTTATTAGGATCATTTCTAACAATGTCATCAATAGTTCTCTTAACATCAATAGCCAATGTTTCAGATTTATCATCTTTGATAGTAGAAATACAAATATAAACTAAGACTGACTGGTCTGATTCAATTTTAGAAGGATTATTAGGTTGAATCTTAAGGATGCTAAAAATCTCTTTGCCATACTCACTGATATAATCAAGATCTTGTGGGATAGTATTCATCACGTATTTAGATGCTGAGATATCAGTAATTAACTTCTTGTAGCTAACATTATTCAATTTGATTCTAAATACTAAGCCCCCTTCATTATTACTTGACTTAAGATCTGTTCCAATAATAAATTGTGGGCTATCTGGTGGAAGTACTTCAGGATCAATTGAGCTTACGTTTTTAGAAAAATCATCACTACTAGAAGTTGGTTTACTTTTACTTGAAGAATCAGTTAAAGTAAAAGAATCAGGAAGATAGGTGGGAATAGCCAATGTGTAAGCTCTAAAGCTAGTAGATGGAGTCGGTGATCCCTGTCTTTGAGTTTCGGAAGCTGTATTCACTTGCTCAAAGTTGACCAAAAACTCTTTAACTGGCTCTTGAGTTGGAGTTGCAACAGGGGCTTGAGGTACAGTACTACTTTGTATAGGGGTTGAAGCTGAAGGGGGGATGGAAGTCTTGGATGTTGAGATAGGAATGAGTGAAATTTGATAGCTTGGTGTGGGAGTAGAAGTTGGAGGTGGAGGTGGAGGTGGAGTAGTTGGTTCTGGAGTTGGTTCTGAAGTTGGTTCTGAAGTTTGAGAGCTTTCAGTCGATTCTGTACTTGATGTAAAGGTTGATGTAGATAATGAGGCATTTGTTGATCTAGTATTGCTAGTAGATGAGCCATTGCTTGTCTTAGTTGAGTTGGAGCTTGGTCTACTAAGTGAGCTAACTACAGTCTTAGATGATACTATGCTCGTTTTACTAGATGAGCTTGTACTAGTGGACTCGGCTTTGGAATTTGAAATAGATGTTTTGATAGAAGATAAAGTAGTTTTTTCACTGGAAGATGAAATAATACCTGTTGATACAAAGGTGGTGTTTGATGTAGTTTGTGTAGGTAAAAGTGTTTGTGTTGTTGATGAAAGAGTTGGAGAGAATTTAGTAGTAATTGGGTTAGATGAACTAGGCATAGTCAAAGTAGAGCTATAATCAGTATCAGTAGATGGACTTGTGGGTCCAGATGTTCTGGTACTTGTAACTACGTCGGCTTGAGTATTTGAAGTGGGCCTTTGAGTAGAAATGTTGGTTGGGGGAAGAGAAGAATCGATAGGTGAGGACACAGTTGGCGATGAATAACTTGATTCTGTATCTTGAGTTGTTTTAGTAGGAAGCTCTGACAGAGTATAAGTTGCAGAAGCACTAGTATTAGTTTTAGCTGGTGCTTGGCTTTGAGTTTCTGTAAGGGTACCAATGGGTATGTCTCGTGACGAGGTAACTGAAGGTGAAAAGAAGGTAGAGGAAACAATGGAGCTACCAGCAGTCTCATTAGCTTCACTTGAACTAAATGAATTAGTACTGGATGATCTGTTTAGAGTTTGAGTGAAATTTGGGGTGGTAAAAGCACTTTCAGCTTTGCTTGAGCTAAAGGAAGTGGTACTGGAAGGTTTACTTAAAGTTGGAGTACTAACAGTACTTACAATATCACTTGACTCAGGAATATTGGTTTCAAATGATCTACTTAAAGTTGGAATAGTAAAAGTACTCTCAGCCTCACTAGACTTAGAAATACTAGTCTCGGAGGATCTAGTAAAAGTTGGAACGAAAGTTGAGGTGTCAATAGGTCTTTCACTTTCACTTTCACTTTCACTTTCACTTTCACTTGAGCTAAGGAAAGTGGTACTGGAAGGCCTGCTAAAAGTTTGAGTAAAGGTTGGGCTAGTAAAAGTGCTTTCAATATCGCTTGACTCAGGAATATTGGTTTCAAATGATCTACTTAAAGTTGGAATAGTAAAAGTACTCTCAGCCTCACTAGACTTAGAAATACTAGTCTCGGAGGATCTAGTAAAAGTTGGAACGAAAGTTGAGGTGTCAATAGGTCTTTCACTTTCACTTTCACTTTCACTTTCACTTTCACTTGAGCTAAGGAAAGTGGTACTGGAAGGCCTGCTAAAAGTTTGAGTAAAGGTTGGGCTAGTAAAAGTGCTTTCAATATCGCTTGACTCAGGAATATTGGTTTCAAATGATCTACTTAAAGTTGGAATAGTAAAAGTACTCTCAGCCTCACTAGACTTAGAAATACTAGTCTCGGAGGATCTAGTAAAAGTTGGAACGAAAGTTGAGGTGTCAATAGGTCTTTCACTTTCACTTTCACTTTCACTTTCACTTTCACTTTCACTTGAGCTAAGGAAAGTGGTACTGGAAGGCCTGCTAAAAGTTTGAGTAAAGGTTGGGCTAGTAAAAGTGCTTTCAATATCACTAGACTTAGATATACTAATCTCAGAGGATCTAGTGAAAGTTGGGGTGGTAAAAGTACTTTCAACTTCGCTTGAACTAAAGGAAGTGGTACCAAAAGATCTGCTTAAAGTTGAAGTTGAAGTAGTATCAATACTTTCTCTTTGACTAGAGGTGGTAAAAGTAGTTTCGAATGAAAGATCAGTTTTTGGAATAATGACATTACTTTCAACTTTACTTGAGCTAGAGAATGTAGTTTCCAAAGATCCACTTAAAGTTTGGGTAGAAGTTGGAATGGTAAAAGTACTTTCAATTTCAATTGATTTAGAAATGCTAGTTTCGGAGGATCTACTGAAAGTTGGAGTAGTAACGATACTCTCATTCTCACTTTCACTAGGGAGGGTAGTCTCAAAAGATTTACTGAAAGTCTGGGTAAAAGTTGGAGTAGTAAAAGTACTTTCGCTTGAGGTAAAGACATTAGTTTCAGAAGATCTATTTAAAGTTGAGGTGGTAAACATACTTTCAATTTCGCTTGAGCTAAAAGAGACAGGTTCAGAAGATCTGCTCCTAGTTTGGGTGAAAATCGAAGTGGTAAAAGGATTTTCGATTTCAATAGAGGTAGAGAAAGTAGTTTCAAATCCACTTGAGTTAGATAAATCAGTTTCAGAAGGTCTGCTTAAAGGTTGAGTGAAAGTTGGAGTAGTAAAGCTGCTCTCATCTTCACTGAAAGTAAGGGATATATTTTCGAGAGACCTGCTTAAAGTTGGAGTGGTAATAGTACTTTCGCTTGAAGTTAAAGTGTTAATTTCAGACAATGTACTTAAATCTGGGGTGGTAAAAGTGCTTTGAATTTCGCTTGAACTAAAGGAAGCAATTTCTGATGATGTACTTACTGTCGGAGTGAAAGTTGGAATGACAAAAGTACTATCAATTTCACTTGAGCTAGAGAAAGTTGGAGTTGCAAAAGTGTTCTTGATTTGATTTGAAGTAGAGGTAGTCTCTTCAAACAATTCACTTGAAGTTTGAGTGATAAAAGCACTTTCGATCTTACTTGATTTAGAAACACTAGTCTCGGATGAAGAACTTGCTGTTGGAGTTGTAATAGAAGCAGTAAAAGTACTTTCAACTTCGCTTGATTCAAGGAAAGGAGGTTCCGACGAAGCGGTTGACGAAATAGTGATGACTGAGGTATCTACACTTTGGTTGGATTCTTCTGTTTCAGTTATGATGCTGAATGTAGTTTGAGTTGGGTTTGATGAAAGCAAACTAGATGATTCACTTGGTTGAGCAATTTCTTCAGTTTCACTTGATGTAAAAAATGAAGTTTGAGATGAGTTTGGGGTTGGGGTTGGACTAAAGCTTGATGCTGATTCAACTTCACTAGTTACTTTATCTTCGCTTGGAGCAGCTGAAGAAGTTTGAATTTCAGAAGAAACAGTGTTGGAAGCAGTGGTCCCAAAATGCTCTTCAAAATTACTAGAAATAAAGGATGAACTGGAAAATGAAGTGAATGGTGATCCAAATGTTGTTGATGGAGTAGGTGTTTCAATCTCTTCATCAAATGATTCTGTTTCACTTTGAGTTGGTATAAATACTTGACTAGAACTAGTAAAAGTCTCTACTAGTGATGTCTCAGTTGGAGTAAAAATACTACTTTGAGCACTTTTTTCGATTTCAGAACTTGAAGTTGGTACGATAGGCGTTTCAAATGTAGTGTCAACAGTCTCTTTTTCGCTTTCTGTGGTTGCTTCTGAACTAGCGGTTGATGAACTAGGAGGTTGTGTAAAGATTGGTGTTGATAGGGTAGTTACGCTTGTTTCACTAGAAATCACAGTTGATGTTGTAACAGATTCACTCAAAGAAATTATTGGTTCAGTAGATATGCCTGACTGAGTACTTTGGTTAGTTTCTAAGCTACTTGAACTAATTATTGAACTTGAAGTTGTAGCAGGTGTTGGGACAGAACTAATCGTTGTTTCGGTTGTAATAACTTCACTTTCGATCTTACTAGTTGTAGAAGTACTTGAGATGAAATTTGAACTTTCTGCAATTGGGATAGAAATAGATGATTGAGTTGATTCAGTTGTAGATTCAGTAGTAATTTTAGATGAGGTTGATGACGAAGCTGGTAATTCTGAAGTTGAAGTTACTGAAGTCACTACACTTGGACTAAAACTACTTTCGCTTGTTGGTACTTGAGAAGTTGAAGTTTCTGACTCTTCTGTTGTAGTCGTGGTATGGCTTTCAGCTGATTCAGAGTTTGCCGATACTGATGAAAATGTCTCTGATGAGGTAGTGGTTAAACTTATAGCTGAACTTGTTGAGGTATTTACAATTACTGGGGCACTAGATGGTTCGCTTGTACTGGTTAAAACGTTTGTATCAGATGAAGTTATTGGTTGCTCTGTAGTTGAAGTTACAACAGGAGTTGTAATTGGATTTTGTTCATGCTGTATTTCTGATTCAAGCTTGGTTGTTGTGCTCGTACTTGTTACTTCACTATGATCTGTGTAAGTACTTGTTGGCGAAACTGTAGTTTCTGTAGTTTCTGTAGTTTCTGTAGTTGTCGAACTTTGAGTTTCTAAAGTAGGGGATGAAATTGTCGAAGTTTCACTTGAACTTGATCCTAAACTTGAAGCTAAAATTGAACTTTTTGTTGAAATAGTTTGCTCACTACTAGTCTGAACCTCAGGTGATGTTACTAAAGTAGTAGGTTCGATGCTTTGAGTTGATATACTTGTCACAGCAGTTTGTGTTGACATACTTGTTTCTACGCTTGATGGCTGGCTTACAGAAGAGGGTGAATTTATTACACTTGAACTTGCTGATTGTGTAAGTGTCTCAGTTTCTAAAGTTGGTGTACTGAGACTACTTTCAGAAACAGCTGGAGTTGACATTGAAGCCGAACTAATAACATTATCTACAGATGGAATTGTGGGTAATGTTGGAATTTGTTGGTTCAGATGATCATGAGATAAAGTTCGAAGTTGTAAACCAGGCTCAGATGATTGTGCTAAACTGTTAATTATACTTTCGTTTTGAACAGCGCCTAATCCTTGAGGTGAGTTTAATTGCGGAGCAACATCATTTTCTACATCATCAAAAGGTAGTGATTCTTGTTGTAATGTAGATGAAATAAGGATTGCTATGCATATATATTGTACAATTTTATGAGAGCTAAATTTATTCATATCCTAAAGGTTGTATGTGATATCCCAGTATCAAATATTAATTATAGGAAGCTGAATATTAGGGTGAATAAAATAAAATAAAATTAAGGAGATAATAGTATTTAATTAATGAAATAAGAAGGACTAATTATAGAATAAACTAATGTCCTATAACATTAACAAATAGTTGAGTATAGTGAAATTTTAATTAAGCACGGCTATAATAAAAGTAATAAAATTTGGTTTATTCTCTAGTAATTATCATTTATTTTAAAAATTAATATTAAGTTACCCAGTTCCTATTTCCACTTGATATCGACTTATTTTTAACTCCAAATTTGCATAACTATTTCTAAATTTAGAGCCAAGCTTAAAAACTGACTTTGATTGGCTGATAAAATTAATCAATTTGCTAAATTATTAGCACTTTAATTGCCTTGATTCTAATTGGTTTCAAACTTAGAAAATTGCCAATGTCATTAACATATTGAAATCCAAATAATTAATTGATAAATCTATAGATAGACTCAAATTTTATAAAACAAGATCATACATTCTATAATCTTTAACCTTCAAAAAAGATATATTAATATATAAGATTTTTGTTATTTTTTCACAAAATTTTAACAAAATGTTAGATAATAAGTTAATGTTTTAAGGAGGGGTTCAGAATTAAAAGCGGATTTTAATCAATTTTTAATTTTACATCAAAAATTAGGATAGTAAATATTGTGATGACTATAAAAAGAAATGTGATAAAATTGTGCGTTATTTGGGTAATTGAAATTGGAGTAGTGTTCATTGCTTATGCAGCTAAGTGGCTTATTAAATATATTGATCTTAGATTCAAGGAAAATAAGCATTTCTGATTTCAAATTGAATATACTAATGTTTTAATATTGTCTTATCTCTAGTTTTTTGTTATATTATTGTGATTTTATATCATCCCCTGAAACGTTTATAATCACTGAAAGTTTTTCCTATTTTTGAAAATGGTTTAATTATTTAAGAGTAATTTTACTCAGCGTTTTGGTTAAGGTTCAAAAAATGATGAATTTTAAATTTACTTGGAACTTATAATCCTTATAGAAATTTAATAGAAATTTATATTCAACAATTCTTATTATTAATTACTAACAAATTTAATAGTAGATTCTTTTTCTCATAGCAATTGTAAGTATAAAACAATATCCTAGATTAAGATCCACTTCTATGATTTTGAGAAAATTATTGAATTAAATCAATGAAGAATTTTACCTTTTTGATGGTGCAAAAAAGTCATTCAAAAATATTTTGAAAATTTATTTTTTAATTTCTAATTGGAATAAATGATAGTACTTCGCATTTATTCTATCATTTTACGCCTTAGATTGCCTTCATAGTCGCTTGTGTCTAAAGTAGACCCTATAAGCCTAGCCCTTTGTTTATTATGTGCCATCAGAGGGAAAATAAAGATTCCTTTTTATTATACTATTAAATTATAAGAATCACCATTTCATCCTCTTTCTTGAAATAAAAATTGAGTTAAAATTAAAAACCTTAAAATTATAAGCATTTACAGAATAAGTGATGACAATAACATTTAAAAGAAATTTTATTTTTATATAAGTAGCAAAGAATAAACTAACTCAAAAATTGTAACAAAACAAACTCATTGTTTCGAAAATCATACCTTAACTGCAGTAGTTTCAAGGTCATTAAATGCTACATCATAATAGTCAACATCAGAGTATAGTGCCCTGCTTAAGCTGGGTTTGGTAGGAATAACTGAACTTGCTTTTGAATTTTTGAAGAGTTCGAGCACTTCTGCAGCTGTAAAACCTAAACGTTTGAATACATTTTCTAGCTCATCTACGTGTTTAGTCATCGCTAACTTATCATCATAAATTTCACGCACCTTATCGTGGACATACAAAAAGGTTGCATCATATGGCTTAACCTCATCAAGTCTAGCTAGCGCTTTTGAAGTACATGAGAGATCAGTAAAAGTATCAACTAAGCGCCCACCATTATCCTCAACTATGCGACGTAGCCTTGAAGTAATCCTACGCTTTAATTTATCTATACTAGCTTTACCATCTCTTTCCTTTTCATAAGATTTACGATGTTCTGCGGACCATCTACCATAATACATGTGGAAAGTCATTGCAGAATAACGAAGATCAATGGCATTTTGTTTGTTAACATCCTCGCCTGTAATGTTATGAAGACTATTAATTGAACTAGATATCATAAGATCAATATCTCCTGCCTTTTCAAGTACTTTCTCAACTCCATAGTCAGACAAAGTATATTCGCGATCATTTGCTTCAATTTGAGCTTCAAATTTCTGACTTGCTTTAGCCAGCTCATCCATCTTCTTTTGTATTTCTCCAAAATATTTTAACACCTCCTTTGGCAAAGTTCCAAAGGTGGCAGTTTTACTGATAGAAGAAATATCATTTAAAGCTTGGCTATTTAAAAAGCTGCTTTGGTTTTGAGTCAAGCTTGAACCAAATCCAGAAGTAAAATTATTTGATGTGTTACCACTTTGTCCAAAAGCATTTGATGATTGACCTAAGCCAAGGGTTGAAGTTCCTGTGTTGTTACCAAATTGGAAGCCACTACCGGTTTGTCCAAAATTAGAGGCTCCAAGTGCAGACCCTGTATTAGCGCCTAAGCTGGAGCCTAATCCTGTAAGACTAGTGTTTCCAAACATACTTGAAGTATTGGTATTTCCAAAACCAGTATTTCCTAGAGTGGAGGAACCAAGTGCATTGCTGCTGTTCCCTAAAGTTGATGAACCAAAGCCTCCAGTGGCATTAGAAAATGCAGTGCTGGTGCTTCCAAATCCAGTGTTTTGCTGTTGCCCCAAACCAGTATTAGTTCCAAAGCCAGAACTTTGAGTTTGGCCAAAACCTGTACTTGTTTTATTACCAAAGCCAGAAGATTGACCAAACCCAGAACCTTGTTGTTGGCCAAAGCCAGAAGATTGACCGAATCCAGCATTTTGTTGTCCAAGTGCAGCACTTTGCTGTTGTCCGAAACCAGTATTAGTTCCAAAGCCAGAACTTTGAGTTTGGCCAAAACCTGTACTTGTTTTATTACCAAAGCCAGAAGATTGACCAAACCCAGAACCTTGTTGTTGGCCGAAACCTGAGGATTGTCCAAACCCAGTATTTTGTTGTCCGAGTGCGGTACTTTGTTGTCCAAATCCGGATGATTGTCCAAATCCACTACTTGTATTACTTCCAAATCCAGATGTCTGTCCTAATCCAGTGCCTTGTTGCCCAAAACCTGTGCTTGTATTATTACCAAAGCCAGTACTACTTTGTTGCCCGAAACCACTACTTTGCTGTTGACCAAAGCCAGTATTTTGTTGACCAAAGCCAGATGATTGTCCGAATCCACCAGTATTACTTGTTCCAAAACCTGAAGTTTGATTGGCTGCTTGACCAAATCCACTAGTATTACTTGTTCCAAGGCCTGAAGTTTGATTAGCTGCTTGACCAAATCCACTTGTATTATTTCCGAATCCACTTGTGCTTGCATTATTGCCAAAACTAGTACCTTGTTGTTGGCCAAAGCCAGTATTTTGCTGTTGACCAAAACCAGAAGCATTACTTCCGAATCCATTTGTGTTTGTATTATTTCCAAAACCAGTGCTTTGTTGTCCAAACCCTGATGATTGTCCAAACCCTGTATTTTGCTGACCAAATCCAGATGATTGATTAAGTCTAGTACCTTGTTGTTGGCCAAATCCACTATTTTGTTGTTGACCGAACCCTGTATTTTGCTGTCCTAACCCTGTATTTTGTTGACCAAAGCCAGATGATTGTCCGAATCCACCAGTATTACTTGTTCCAAAACCTGAAGTTTGATTGGCTGCTTGACCAAATCCACTAGTATTACTTGTTCCAAAGCCCGAAGTTTGACCAAAACCGGAAGATTGCTGAAGACCAAAACCTGAAGGTTGGCTAGTTGCCTGGCCAAATCCAGATGGCTGTTGAAGACCAAAACCTGAGGGTTGACTGGTTGCTTGACCAAAACCGGAAGGCTGTTGAAGACCAAAGCCTGAGGGTTGACTGGTTGCTTGACCAAAGCCTGAAGTTTGATTACTCGTTTGGCCAAAGCCTGAAGATTGCTGAAGTCCAAAGCCCGAGGGTTGACTGGTTGCTTGGCCAAAACCGGAAGACTGCTGAAGGCCAAAACCAGAAGGCTGACTACTTGATATACCAAAACCAGAAGATTGTGCATTGAAAGCTGAAAGTTGATCAAGAGACATTGGCTTATTTATAGTTAGCTGTTGTTGCCCAAATCCTGAAGGTTGGCTACTTGATAAACCAAATCCTGAAGATTGCTGTAAACCAAATCCTGAAGGTTGACTAGATGGTTGGCTGAAACCAGAAGTTGGTTTATAAAAACCAGCGACTTGATCTGGCGTTATACCAAAACCAGAGGGCCCCTTTACTTCTGGTATGCTATTAAATCCACTAGCTTGTTGGCCAAAGCCGGTACTTTGTTGTTGATTATTCATGCCAGCAAGCTGTGAAAGGGATATGGTTGGCTTTACTGGTATTCCAAAACCTGAAGTTTGAGTTGATGGTTGACCAAAACCAGATGTTTGTTGAAGGCCAAATCCTGAATTTTGAGAATTGTTATTAAAGCCTGAGGGCGTCTGTTGATTAAACCCAGACATTATTATTTAAATTGAATTACTATAAGTTAATTTTGAATTGAAATTTAGCTTACGTTGGAAAAAAGTAAAATAATAGATTGACTTGATTAGATGGCTTTTTATGGGAGCTTAAAAAATTTTCGACCAATTAAGAGACTTCTTTATATATCTCCATTGCGGATTTTGTGCGTATTATTTGCGTAGCTTGATTCAAATGCTAAATGGAGATGTATTTTTTTGTTTAAGAATTTTACTAACAATCTTTCCACTCAAATAGCACAGAAGATAGAAAAAGTGATGAAGCTAAAAAAACTATCACCAAATAGTATTTTATTTTATTGGTTTAAAAGTAAATCGAATTTACCCCATTAGCTTAGACTCATTAACTATTTAATTAAATGGAATAACTTTTGATTAGTTTTTGTCTCCTTCTTACAATATAACGTTGGGCTTAATGGTAAGGACAGTAAAAAGTGATGCCAACCCCTTGTTAGCGTTGTTTGATAGCTATTAAAAAGTCGTGTAAAAAGCTTTTGGCCATGGTTGAATTTTAAAATAACATTGTTATGCAAGAAAATCAATTCAAAAACGAGTAATATTTAGGGGTGTTTTTTTGGTTTCATCACTTTTTCCATCTTTTAAGCGTTATTTGAGTGGGAAAATTGTTAGCAAAACTTAAACAAAATACATCCCCATATAAAGCATTTAATTTCCAAAAGAATAAATCAATATAAAATCTAACTTAAATAACAAAATAAATTTAGATTATATATTGAATATATTTAGATTATATATTGAATATATTTTATTATAAAAATACTTATTAATACTAATTAATTGTCTGTATTTAGTTTAATTATTTATATAATTAATGTTTTTTTATTACTTAAATAATATTATTAAATTTAAAACTAATATATATATAAAATAAAAATAAATCTTTATTATAAACTATAACTGTTTTTTATAAAAACATTAAATATTCACTAAACTTACAAAAATATTAACTTATTTTTATTTATATTTTTTAAAATATATGTTTGTATTTAAACTAATATTAAACTTTATTTAGTTTAATTTCAATAAAATAAACAATTATTAATTAACTCCAATTTATAATATTTTTTAACTTTTCTAATACAAAAAACTAAATATTTAATGTTTATTACTTTTATTAAATTTATAAATTTATAAATTTCTATTAATAATTAAGTTATTTTTTATTTAAAAAAACTATTATTAATTTATAAATATTAAACTTATTTTAAAAGCATTAAAAGTATTAAAAGTTTTAATATAGTTTTTAGGCAATTAACTTATTATAAAAACAAGTTACTTTAGCAATTTTATTATTATCAATTGTTAAAAGTCATAAGTATTTAATATAGTTAAAAAATAAAATAAAGTTTTAAAAAATTACAATTTTATGATTTAAAATTTAAAATATATTTATATAAAAAAATAATTAATATATGAGGGTGTTCTTTTTGACTTCATTATTTTTTCCATTTTTTAAGCGCTATTTCAGCAGAAAGATTGTTAGTAAAATTCTTAAACAAAAAAATACATGCCCATATATATAAAAATAATTCAATTAAAAAGCCTCGAGTTATTGCGTTGAGTAGTCTCTTTTATACTCCAATTGGGTGGCTATATATAAGGAACACAATAACAGCTATTCCTTATTATAGTTACCAAGTATGGACATTAAAACGTGGACAATAAGTTCTTCATGATTAGGCAGTAGGAATTCTCACAGTAAATCTAAATAAGGAACTCTAGATTGATTATACCACATAAATCTCGGTCAAATTGAATACAAGGCTACAACTAGTTTTGTAAACGAGTTAAGTGATTATTATGTGATAATCAATTATAGAGCTGATGAAGCAATATTTCACATCCTTGTATAATAAAAGTTAATATTAAAATTAAAATTAAGGTCAAAAAAGTTAAAAAAGTTAAAGCAAAACTTAATTTTTAATTGATTAAAATAAATTAGTCAGCTTTTGTTTATTTATTGCTTAAAATCGATTTTTTATTAAAATAAGTAAAAATCTATAAAAAAAATCATTGTTTTTTTTTTGATTATTACTTGCCTTTTTTAAAGTTTGATTATATAACTATTCAAGTTTAAACTATAATAACTAGCAATAATTTTTAAAATTAAAATAAAAAATTAGTTAATATTATTTAAATTTAATCAACTATATAGTAAATTATGAATGTAATTAAAATAATTATATTTAATATAAAATTATTTTGTTTATTTTAAAAAAGTTAAAAAGACTAAAAAAACATAGCATGTAAATAATATTAAAATAATATATCTATTTGAAAATAAAATAAATAGCATAAAATTAATAAAATTTATTTCATAGATGAATAATAGAAAATAAAAAAACTTTTTATAACATTAAAATAATAATAAATTAAAATCTTAATTATATAATTTAATAATTAAAACTAGTTATAAATTTTATTTAAAAAAAATAAAACCAATTAATTACTTCAATTTGATTGGATCTAGCAAAGTAAAAAACAAATAAAAAACAAATAAAAATAGAACAAATTCTATCTGAAAATTAATTTAAAATTAAATTAATGATTTAAGAACAAGTAAGTTGAAAGCTTCTGAATTTATTACTATTAATTAATTAAAAAAATATTTCTTTCAATTACCATTTATTTAATATTAATAAAATTAATATTTAGATAATGTTTTACCTGGTCTTATTACTCCCAGTTAGATAATTATTATTACCTTACCTTTTAATTCGTAATAGCATAAGATTAATAAATGAATTTGGAATAAAATACATTTCTTTAATTAACATTTCTTCTATGGTGATTTTATTTTATAGTAACTTAACCAATGGTTTCTCTTTTTGCAAAAATAAGGAATTACAATTACTAAATTTAGGGGCCATTTTGCATAAAGTGGGGGTAAGTTGAATTATCCGAATCTAAGTTCAAACTCATAATTTAGAGTTCAATTTATAACTTAAATATTTTCTTTATTTTAACAGATTGGTCGAACTTTTTTAACATCTTGAGCTAAACCATGGAGGATCTTGACTTTGACTTAATTAAACCTGGAGCCCTAATTGAGGAGTTTAGCCATTTCAAAATCTATAAATGCAAATACAATAGTAATTATACATGTTCCTTTAAGCATTTCAAAACAGAAAAAGTGGTCATAGATAAACTAAAAGATTGTTCCCTTAATCTCAATAGAGAGCTAAAACGTTTGAAGTATAACACAAACATTGAGCGTTTTATAGGCACCTGTTTTGACGACCAAAACCAGTTTTATATGGTATCTGAATTTATTGTTGGCAAAACGTTGAGTCAATTTATAAAGGAGGATATCAAAGACATTCCTTTTGAAACTAAAGCAAAGATTTGTTTCCAGCTGGCTTTAGGGCTAGAATTTTTACATATCAACAATTTTGTTCATCGAAATCTTATGGCAACTAATGTCTTGTTAGATTATGAAGATAATTATTGTCCGAAAGTCACAGAGATTTGCTTGCATGAAATTTTGGATACTATAGATGAAGCGAATAAGGTAATTAGTTATTGTTCGTTGCTACAGGTTTGATTTTAATCATTTTAGATTGTAAGGACTCGAGATGACTTTTATTGGAAGGCACCAGAAATCGCCGATCTTACTTTTAGCTCAGGAAGTAAAAAAGCGGACATATTTGCTTTTGGTATAATGATGTGGGAAATTCTCTCTGAAAAATCAGCTCAATTTGAAGTCGACAATTTAATTGGTAAAGATTTGGCCCAAGACTTTAAAGACATTCCAGAAGATTTTATTAATATAGTAACTGCTACTTTAAGTAGTGCCCCTGAACAAAGACCAAGTGCTCAAGAACTTACTTTTAGCTTACACCCTTTTGCTGGAAATGATGATTCCGATTTAGGGAGTGATGAAGAAGGAACTACCGAGTTACAAAGCACAACGATCAGTGAAATGCCAGAACATGGTACACAGCTTGATGATCAGGAAACTATTCTTTTATACAAACAAGGGTTGGAATTTCTGGGGATGAAAGATTATGTCAACGCTGCAAAATGCTTTGATCTTCCAGCATGGAATAATCATGCTGAATCTCAATACTATTTGGGACGTGCACATTTATTTGGGCTTGGACGTGAAAGAAACCTTATGCTGGCTACTAAGTGGCTTGAAAGTGCAGCAAATAATAATCATTTAGATGCCGAGTTTTTGCTTGCAAGTTTATTTTATTTCGGAGTCCGAGAAAGCGGAAGAATTGACAAAGATGAAGCGGCATATTTATTTCAAAAGTTAAACAAAAAGAATCATGTGGGCTCTCGAGTCTATTTAGCTTATTGTTATGAAACTGGGAGTGGGATTGATGCTAACCCAGAAAAAGCAATTAAACTTTATGAAAAATGTATTGAAGAAGAAGATTCAATTGCATTGTTTCGATTAGCTAAAATGTATGAGCTTGGTTTAGGGACTGAAAAAAACTCACGTGTGGCTATTGAATTACATCAAAGAGCAGCTTCATTAGGAAACCCGCATTCTAAATTTCACTTAGGTAAGATCCTCGAAGTAGGTGCCGGTATGCAAAAAGACCCAAATGCCGCGTTTCAGTATATTAAATCAGCTGCCAACCTATCGCACCCAGAAGCTATCTACCATTTGGGTCGATTTTATCAGCGAGGCTTTGGTGTTGAAATTAATCATTTGATGGCATTAGAGCTTTTTAAGAGGTCAGCAGAACTTAATGTAGCTAAAGCTTGCCATTCAATAGGACACATGTATGATAAAGGTCGAGGTGTACCACAGGATAGTAAACTAGCAGTGTTTTGGTATTTAAAATCAGCTAATGCCGGTGATCGCTTTTCTCAAAATAATCTTGCCAGATGTTATCATTTAGGTTCTGGTGTACCTAAAGATATGGAAAAGGCTATCTATTGGTACCGTCGATCATGTGATCAAGGAGTAGTTCAAGCCTATGTCAATCTTGGTAGATGTTATGAACAAGGGTCTGGAGTAGAAAAAAATTATGGGGAAGCATTCAAATATTATAAAGCAGCAGCAGAACAGAATGATGCGAATGGATTATATAAACTTGGAAGTTGTTATGAAGAAGGGTTTGGAACAGAAAAGGATTTAAATGTAGCAATGGAATATTATAAACAAGCTGGGGAAAAGGGTTCAGAGAAAGCATTAGCTAGAATGAATCAGCTTCTAAAGCCTTTACCTCCTATTGACCAACAAGCACGTAATGAGTTAGTAGCAGTCAATGAGCCCCATGGACGTAATATTGCAAATCTTACGATTGATCCTAACCCTAGACCAAGTTCATATCAAAAACCACTTCCAGAACCCATCCCTTTAGTTGCATCACCCAAAATTATACCGCCACCATCACCAAAAGGCTCAATGAGCTCCTTAACCAACGGAAGCAAAAAAACGAAAAGTAAGTTGAAGAAACCAGAAGACTTTTTGTCACTTGATAATTTATATACTGACGAGCCCAAAAGTAAAGCTAAAAGTAAAAATAAAAAGGAAAGCAAAGATAAGTTCTTTGACTTACCACAGAACAATCCATCTTTACCACCGGAGCTTCCGAGTGTTAGCAATTCAACACGTAGTCGTCTCAATAGGCTAACTGCTCAGCGCTTTGATGTGAATTCCATGTCTAAACCAAGGGTTATCCCTAATCTTGCTAAAGGGTCGAAATCTAACTCATCATTATCACAGAATTAATATTGAATACCTTTAATTGGTTTATTTTTTTATTAAAAAATAAAATATAATTTTTAATGTAAAATTAAAATTAATAAATAAAATAAAATAAAGTTTATTCTTTATTAAATGTATATGCAGAAAGAATGGTACTTGTAGTAAATATTGTTTATTATATTAGCGATAGTTTTAATTGTGTTTTTAAAGTAAATTAAGGATAATAGAAATCTGACCTAATTGTTTTTAATGGATTTGATTTATGACTCAATGTTCCATTTATAAAACGTAAATTTTAAAAAAATAGCTCACTAAGCCAATAAAGCAGTCAACTTGATCCATTTTTTGCACTAAAACGAACATCAAAAATTCAAAAACTCAAATTATAAAAAGGAAGAGTCTTAGCATCAAAAGAGTTTCAGATGAAAGAAATCAAATGGGAGCAGCTCCAAAGCAAACAACTTATAGCTAAACATAAATATAGGATACATTACCTTTGTAACTATCAAGGACAAAAAAAAGAATTACAAGAGTATCCAGGTGAAGAGCAGGTCAACTTAAACCTACGAGCATATTATTTCGAACTTCAAAAAGTCCACCGACTGCTAAAATCTTATCCCAACCAATACATTGAAAACTTTATAGCCTTTTATTTTGACTTGGATAGCCATTTTTTTACTTTAAAGCCATATGTGGATGGGGTTACATTATATATTTTATTAACCGAAAACAAAGTATATGACTGGAGTTTGGAACAAAAGTTGAAACTTTGCTATCAGTTGAGTCTTGGTATCAGTTATCTGCACCAACATGATCTTATACATCGTAATTTGACTACAGTAAACGTTGAACTCGATGTTGACAATCAGCTTCTTCCTAAAATTAGAGATATCGGGCTGTTTGGCTTGTTAGATGCTTTAGATGCAAAAGAAAAGGTAAATTTTAATAAAGTATTTTATCTTAAAATCACTAATCACCTATTTAAAGACCCAAAGAAGGCGGAATGAGTTATATTGGAAAGCGCCCGAGTTTGAAGTTATAAACTATACAGTTGGAAGTGTTCAGGGCGATATTTATAGCTTGGGAGTGTTGCTGTATGAAATACTAAGCGGGAAAGTATTAGATCCAAAGGATAATAAATTGAATGAATATAAAGAATGGGACCCAACCATGCACTTACTACCAAAGGTTATCCGGGACTTAGTATTGGCCTGTATCAACCAGGAGCCTGAATTACGACCCAGCTGTGCCGACATCATCACCATAATACAGCCCTTTGTTGGGGGTGAATATTTGGACAGCATTGACTTTGATATAACTTTAGATCAAGTGGATTTATCAATATTAAATAACGAACAAGGGGAGAAAGAAATAGAACAACAACAAATACTAAAAGAGGTTGAAATCTGCTATCAGTTAGGCTTATCCTATTTAAAAGTTGATAATTACGTCAAAGCAGCTAATCTATTTGATGTTCCAGCTTGGAACCATCACGCAGATGCTCAGTATCATTTGGGAAAGCTATATCTGCTTGGATTAGGAAGGGAAAAGAATTGTAGAACAGCAATGATTTGGTTGGAAAAAGCAGCAAATCAACGGCACTTGGAAGCCGAATTTTTATTAGCACAGATTGAGTATTTTAAGTTAAATAAAGATACTAAGAGTAAGATAAGCCAGGTGGTGTATAAATATCAAAGACTGAGCAAAAAGAACCACCTGGATAGTTTGCTCCATTTGGCTTATTTCAATGAATTTGGGATTGGTGTTGATTTAAATTATTCAAATGCAATAGAATATTATACTGTTTATTTAAATGCCTCTGACGTTTTAAAGGGTACTAAGGAAGATAATAAAACAGTAGAAAATAATACTAGTAATAATCAAAATGTACCAATGGCGCTGTATAGGTTAGCTATGCTGTATGAGAATGGCCTAGGGATTGAAAAAAGCATCCCCTATGCCATCAAGCTATATTTAATAGGTATCGAGTACCAACATACCCATTGTGCCTATAGATTAGGCCAGCTATATGGAAATGGGTTAAAAATAAGGAGAGACTTAACCAAAGCACATGCATATTTTAAGCTTGCAAAACAGGGCATGCACCCAAAAGCAATTTATGAGTTAGGTAAAATGAATTTGAAGGGGATTGGGATGAAAATTAACTACCAAAAAGCACTTGAAAATTTCAAGTTGGCAGCGCAATTTAAAATGGCCAGAGCATACCATTCGATCGCTTATATGTATGATTTAGGTAACGGCGTAGAAAAAAATTTTGGATTGGCTTATAAGTGGTATTTAAAGGGAGCGAAAGCTGGAGATAGACTATCACAAAACAATCTGGCGCGGTATTATCAGTTGGGGATTGGAACCATGAAAGATATGGGAAAGGCTGTTTATTGGTATCAACTATCAGCTAAAGAAGGGGTGGGGCAAGCGATGGTCAATTTAGGTAAATTCATGATTATATAAACCAATAATAAGTTGTTTATTGAACTATAGGTAAATGTTATGAAAGTGGACAAGGAGTTGAAAAAAATTACGCTAAGGCGTATGAGTATTATAAACTAGCGGCAGAGCAAAATGACTTACATGGCTTATTTAGATTAGGGGCATGCTATGAGGCTGGCGTAGGAATTAACAAGGATTTGAATTTATGTTTAAAATATTACAAGAGGGCGGGAGACAAAGGGTTTTTAAAAGCTAAACAGAGGTTTGAATTGATTTATAATTTGATTAACCATTAGACTGTTATCATTTTTTGTTTATTTAATAAATAATAGTAAGAAAACACTAATTTATTTTTAATAACGTAACGAATATGTTTTTATTTTTTAAAGCTCTTTTGAGGTAGGAATCGGCATGATCGATTGGTGGTCATAATTATCAACAAAATAATTTAATAATATAACAATGGAAGCTTGGGCCATGATGTAAAAAGCCGGGCCAAAGAAGGGGATTAACATCAGGAAATAGAATAAAATAGAAAACCCAAACGTAATCGAAAACTTTTTCTTAAAAAACAGAGCTCTTTGTTTCTGGTCCATCTCCAAGCGATTGAAATAAGGTTCAAATAGTTCTCTTATGATACTTCTACTAGTATAATAAAATTTGATAATTAATAAACAATAATTTTGATTTGAGTTGAAGAAAGTTGGTATCAAAGTAATAAGTAAGGCTAGCTTAAAACCAAGCATACGATTGAATAAAAGGAATAAATTCAATGGTAATATCAAAGGACCGACCACAGGTATCTTTGATACTAAAAATAACAAACCAAAATAAGCCATACGTTTCAAGTTACGTAACAATCCTTGCTTTAATTCCAAATAATAGTCTAGTTTATAATCACTGTTGTTTACTAAATATTCAACTAACTCTGTGTTTTTACCATATAGCTTCAAATTTGATAAGAATATGTTATTCATTGGATAAGGGTAGATGTACCTTAATATAAACAAGTTATTGATAAATACGATGGAAGAGTAGTTTAATATAAATTGATTGATATCAAAGTTGAATAAATACATCAAGAGGCAGTTTAATAAATAAAACAAACTATTGAATAAGATGTAAAACACGCTTTTACTTATACTTAAAAATAAAAAAGCTTTATAAAAATAGCGCTGAATCTTTTTGTTTTGTACCGATTTATAAAGTGCTTTCACACTCAATCTTATACCTATCAGTATCTGTTCTGGTTTTAATTTCATCTTTTACAGTCGATTTAATTGTGATAATAAATTTAAACTAAAGAAGTAAATCAATTTTTAGTTTTTTATTCAACTTTATTACTTTTTAAAAAATGCTCTCATTTTCTACTTTTAGCTCCAGCCAACCAATTTCCTTCTACTGACATCATACCACTTCACTTTTAATTCTATCTTTATTTGTATAAAATCAAAGTTGACTTATCTATAATACTACTACTAATGCTAATATCACCACTACTAATATTTATACCATAACTGTGGTACTCTGTCTTAAACTTAAGTTAATAGTCAATAACTTAGTATTATCTTTAGTATTACTAACAGTATTACTATTACTGCTATGATTACTATTGTTATTGCCACCCTCCTTAAATTTAATCAATTTAAGATCATTGGGATAAAACCTCATCGATATATACGCTGGCTGCTTCATTGCTTTGGAGGTAAACTGAATCATATTACAGATCATCAATTTGACCCTTAAGGGTGGATTGGGTGCGTTTGCTGAAGGCATTGAGTTGGATTTTATCTTGACCAACTTGTTATTAGATAAGAAATATAAACTTGTTATGTATTCTCTAAAAGGATGGATAGAAGTGTTGGTAGTGGTCGGACTTTTATATGAATGACTGTGCATGGTAGTTTTTGTATTATAAGTGTAGTTCGTAATCATTAGTTTATATTTTTTTATATTTTATGTTTTGTCATTTAGCTTGTTTATATAGGAGGATTTTATAAAATTAACTGGTCAAAGTTACTTTACTTGATTTAATTATCCTTTGGATACCGTTGAAAGAGTTTTATTGATATATTATTTTTTCCTTTCAAATTATAATTCGTATACCTATTATCCAATAAAATAAGCTTTAACTATATCTCTAGTTTTTTCTATTGGCTGAAATTTTATTTCTAATTTTACTATTTTTAAATATATTTTAACGGGTCATTAACTGGTTTTATTTTTATTAACTAAAATAATACCATTCTAATCTTAAAAGTTATTGCTAATGCAATTTAAACGTGGACAAACTTTTTAATTCGCCATCGCTTTTACTTTAAGGTTTTGATAATTACACATTACAAATATTAACTAAAATACTAAATGAAAATAAGGACAAATTAGAAGGTTTGCCTATGTTTAGATTACATCAATAATAAAATAAGATAAAAATTAGTACACAAAAATAAAGTTAAAACTTAATTAACGAACGAAATATCTTTATTATTTAATATATATAAAAATGACCAACATAAAGACAACAAAAGAAATTAAAAATATGGGATTAATAGATTGACTTTAGATAAGATAAAAATAGCTTATCAAAATCTCTATTATCTGTCGGATTCAATGTAGCCGCTTTAGGCTTTTTAAGAGAACCAATTGTGTATTCATTGTTCGATGCATTATTGTTATAACCATTATAACTATAACTAGAACTATTATGATTATAACGATTGTCTTTCTTGTTAGCTATATTAGAAGGTATAGTAATCATTGGTAGATTTAAAGAATACTTTTGATAAACAAAGGATTCATTATAAAATGTAGAATGATTGTTATTTTGAGGAGTATTTAAAGCGGTTTGACTAGAAATCGACAATGGGGAACCTTCTTCTTTAGCTAATGAGTCATTGGTTGGATTGTAAATGGAAGATATTAAAGATTGTTTTCTTTTATTGATATTGGTATTGATATTATTATTATTAATTAAATTAATATTATTATTGTTAATATTATTGCTATTTCTTCTACTTTGCATTCTTACACGAATTTTGATACCTTGAGATGCACACAATCTAGTCAATAAGGTAGATTCCATCATACCAGGAAATGATTTTGGATTAAATACTTGAAAGGGGGTGGAATAGGTTGAAGACAATTGAATTGTCACATCATCTTTAATAATAAAATGAGTGAACTTTAATTTAAAAATCCCTTCCACTCTCACTGATAAATCTTGAAACAAAATCAAATTTTTTATTTGATTGTTCAAGTCTTTAATCAGTTGAGTGGTTTGACTTAACCCGCCATTGAGCACACTATTTGGTTTATAGTTTTCTATCGGGAGTAGACTGGTACTGTCGACTAGCTTTACATTAATAAAATGAAGCTGGGAGTTGTCATTGATGTCTTCATCTCCATCGTGAGTGGGACTATTGCTATGAATTTGTAAAATTGGTGGTGGATCAATAGGACGACGGTCAATTTTATCACGGCCACTACATTGGCGTGCTTGTTTTGGTTGCTGGAGAATGGACAATGTATAATACATGGTAAAGGATTTAATAGGGATTTAAAATATTGAATAATAAATTTTTAAAAAGAAATTATAAATTGTACTTTATTTAAATAACCGTATCAAGTATTAATAATTATCTGAATTAAATTACTTAATCCGCTTAAAATTTAATAGCAGAAGAAGTAGTTCAATTAATTACTATGATTTTGGGTATATGTTGATTGAATTATTATATATTAAATTACCACTTAATTATATTCACTGCTAGGGTATGGGATAAGTAGTAGGATTGTTTAAGAATATACAATGAATTAATTTGATTTTAAATTCATTTATGTTTTAATAGCATTTTTAGTTTATTTCTTAATGAGTTCTCTCCTCTTCTACCCTCTTACTTTAGAATTCCCGGTAACTGTAAATCTATTTGTAGTCAATTCATTAATAAATTCATCACTTTCCTACTCTTTAATTAGTTATAGGACCTTCTATTATTCTTTATTTTAAATAAAAATATAAATTTCGGATTGCATAAAAATATAATAGCATAAATGAATTATAAAAATTTATTAAATAACATATCTTGTTTATTTACAAAAATAATTTTATAGAGGATGACAAATGGAATGTGTGGGTATTAAAGATCCTAATTATAAAAAAGAATTAATAAAAAAGATCTTATTAATTTATAGTAATAACTATAATAATATGCTCAGTTTTGCATGAATGGAATTATATATAAGTCTTTCAACATCAATAGCTTGAATCAGACTCGTCATCTAATAAGGGCTCATCATTTAGATGAAAACAATAGTAAAACTACTATTATTATATTTGAGAATAGTAAAAGCACTTACATTAATTATCAACGGAGCATTATAGTACATGGATAAGATAAGCGGTAATGCATTAAAATCTATAAAATCAAAATTAATATAAATGATACTAATAAAGCTTTTAAATAATTAAGGTAATTTCAGTATAAAAAGCAGCCAGCTATGTCTTCCTTCAAGAAAATTAGGACGGTAATTCCATTAAAGAAAATCATCACTTAAAAAAGTACATAATAGAAACTATCTACTTACCATTTATATTACGCAGGGTTACTTATTAGTAAATATGATTTTAAAATGATAGGGGATGGTAAAGAACTAAAAACAAACAATAAGTAAATGGAATTTGGAAGCTAACTAACAAAGTTAAAAAGTAATACAATTTCAGATTAAAGTTCTAATCAATGTAGTTCAGAAACTCTAGTTTGAAAATTTGAAATTTAGATCATCATTGTATTGTTGTTTAGCTTATCAAAGCTTTGTTACTTACCTATTAATACTCAATACAATCGGAGGAACTACTGACACTGAAATACAGTTTACAGCAAGACAAGGAGAGAAAGAAATAAAGCAACCCATGCGCCTATAGCACAGTTTATGTTAATAAATTCAAGTACTACATGGCTATGTGCACAGCTGCCATACCATCACTTATAACTATAGATAGAAGTAGGAAGTCATAAAATATAACTTTTTAAATAGAAGGATTGGGATTGTAACCAACGATTTAACATGATCTTTACATTTTAGCTTTATAGTGATTTCTGGGAACCGAATTTTTTCGGATTTTTTAGTTAATTTTATTGGTCTAAAATTTTTGACCCTGGTTTGACTAATAAAATTTTTTTAAAGAGCTTTAAAATTTGGATCGTTTTGAGAAGAAAATTTCAAGTTAGCAGATAAGCCAATGGAATTGAGGAATTTGGTGAAAGAAAACTTGACCAGTTAACTGCTAATTTTTTTAAATCGTTCCAAACAAATAGAATTTATTATTTAATTGTTACTGCATTTGATAAATCATACTCATCATTGTTGGACTTCATAAAAAAATAGTGAGTCTGGCTTTTCAAACATAATCAAACGATTAAGCATGAGGGATGTAATTTTTGTGATATTGTGGATAGGAATGAGTAAAAGGCTGAAATAAAATCTTAAATTGTCATAGTTTTAGAGCTTTATTTTAATTTTTGATATAATCGTTATGCATCTGGTTTATTATTTTGTCATAAGCAGAATGGTTTTAAAAAAGCTATATTTGAAATAGATTTTTATTGGGATATTTAATTACAATAAGTGTATGGCTATTTGTTTTATAAATAAATACTAAAAAATTAATAAAGTTGATCAACTTGTTAAATCTTATATGAAAAGTAAACTTGGACATTATTATTTCAAATAAACTATGGTAAATTAATATTTATTGTTAAAAACATGTATAGAATTAAAGTAGTAAATAAAGTTGGTAAGAAATTTAGTTTAATACAGCATATATATTTTTAAATTAATTATTTTAATTATTAAGTGGTTGTTAAATATAAATACTCAAATAACAATATATTATTATATATATTATAATTTGATAAAATCAATATTTAGTCAAAATTTTTAAAAGAGGATAAATGCCAATATCAAATCATAAAAAAGAAGATATTAATAAGTTAACTGTTAATTATAATAGTATAATTGTTGAAACTGAAATAGATTAAAGCTTTAACTATTTCCCATTGAAACATAATAAACAATTCTATTTTAATATATTCGACTTATAAGGTCTTTACAAGATAAATATCACAAGCTAATAAAAAGGAATAACATAAAAGTCAAATATCATAGTTAATAAAAAAGTCAATAAAAAAGTTAATATATTGATTTATTATTAAGTCTATATAATAAATTAAAGTAAGGAGTTAAATATTTATTAGATAAAATAAATAAATTATCAATCTAGTTTTAAAGCTGAATAAACCTCAAAATAATAAATTGAGGAAAAAAAGGCTTTAAGTTTATTTGAATTATAACTAAATTAAACTAAGTTGTCTTAGTATCATTAATAACAAAACAATTAACTTGGAAAATTTCATATTTCAAATATTAAAAATACATCCTTAATGTTTCATTACACATATCAATTAATAAAGATATTCGAATATGTTACCATATAGGAGTATATTTTTGTTCCAGTATCTTGTCCATTTTTCAAGTAGTTTAAACTAAAAAATATTGCTAGTTAAACAAAAACACCCCTATATTAAATGACTTTCAATTTTATAACTATGTATATATGTTTTTTTGATTTCATCACTTTTTCCATTTTTAAGTACCATTTGAGTGGAATAATTGTTAGTAAAATTCTTAAACAAAAAAATACATCCTCATATTCGAAATAAAAGTTACCTTTGTTTCAAATTTGGTTATACCAACTGTCTTTCAGTTGTTTAAATAAAATAAGGTTCAAACTAAATTAGTTATTAACTTTGATAGAGGCATTTGGTTAATAGAACTATTATAGCTAATAAATAAGGTTGTTTAAGCTCAGTTCCAATTGAATTTAGTTATTGGCTTCCATAGAGAAAACTTTAACTAGAAGAACATATGGGGATGTATTTTTTTGTTTAAGGGTTTTACTAACAATTTTTCCACTCAAATAGCGCTCAAAAGATGGAAAAAATAATGAAACCAAAAAAAACACCCTCATATACAGAGATAGGGGTGTTTAAACTCGGTTAAATCTGAAAATAAGTTCACAGTTTGATTAAATTCAATTTACAAATGAAATGATAATGTTTAATGTCATTATTTTGACTATATTTTTTATGTAAAATATGATTCAAAAAACAGTCATTAGTTCAGTAATGTGAAACCAAATCATTTTATATGTTTATTTTGAATCAAATAAAAAAATTACTTACAATAATTGTATTTAATTATGACTTTTATAAGAATTCAACCAGAATCCAATAGAACCTTGGGTTTAAATTGAGCTGACGTGAATTAACAAAATGTGACTATTGTTAAGCATAATGTTCTCAGTAAGTTTAAAATGAAATTATTAATTTCTTGGCTTTGTTCGTTAGGCTTCGAGGCTTAGCTAAAAAATGAGATCATTTTCAGAGAGTTTAAATTAACTAATCAACAAGCAGCTCTAAGTTTATCAAAGATAATGATTTGTATTTAAAAATTGTAACAAAAATAGACTAAATTGTGGCTTAAAATTGGATTTTAGAATAAAATAACAAATCAAGTATTGAGTACCCAATATTAAGGAGAGGATTAACCAATATCATATAAAGTTAATTAAAAGGTGTAGTAGATAGAAAAGACTAAGTTTAAGTACAATAAATAATCAAAAATTATCTTCTTAGTTTTTAGTTTTTATTTTTTTATTCTTTTACTTTTTATTTTAGTTAGTTAGTTAAAAATGACCTTAACAACAAGACAAACAAGCTTAAAAGAAAAAGTTGGCAAAGGAAAGGAATGGGTTAGCATAGGTAATAAAAAATTACAATATTCCGGATACTTAATGAAATTGGGTAAGAATTTATGCTGGCAACGAAGGCTATTTAAGTTTGATGGTGAGACTTTATATTGTTATAAGACCCAGAGAAGTATCAATAGCCCAGTTAATAATCCCTACATAACCTCCGCTACTTTATTGAACCCAACGCCACACAAATATTTAATTATTAAATGGAAAGTCAAAATTGAAGATATTGTGGATATTCAGTTAATTAAAGACAAAGTCAAAGAAAATGATGTTTGGTTTATGGCCAAATCATCAAAAGCATTTGTACTCACTTTAGCAAATGGCGAGAACCTTATCTTAAGGACCAATAATAAAATGGACTTAGATCGTTGGTTATTTACCTTATCAAGTCATTGGCCATTGTATAAATATCAAAATGGAACGAATAGTAATCAACATAGCTTTAGAGAAGCTTGTATTCAAGCTTGGAATCAATCCTCACTTTTAGTTCAAGCAGGACCAAGCTCGCCTTCCATTCAAATTAATGATAATGAAATGGTTTGTAATTTATTACCACCTATTAAAGTACCATTTAAACAAGTAGAATTAGTTTCAGATACTAAACTTAATATTGGAGATGCTAGTATTAAAAATAATCATATTAAGAATAGTATTAATATGAATAATAACCTGAGTAATAACGGTAGTAGTAGTTCTATTAATACAATCAATAGTAATAAAATGAACAAAGTTAATCCCATTTCATCATTAAAACCGAGAGGCTTAATCAATGTGAAATCAACAGTACCTAATCATAAGCATTCACATTCTAATTCCAATTCTCAACTTCAATCTCAAACAAATCTTACACCTAATTCTAGTAGTAACAACATCGCTACTGCTAAACTCAGTAAACAAAAGCATCGACGTAATCAATCGGATGTAACTTTAGAATTACCTCGTTACAAGCCAACTAAACCAATTCAACAGGTACCTTATATTGATATTATTGAAAGTAAACAGAGAGCTACGAATAAGGACAAATTCCCCATTACCCCATCTCAGCATAACAATGTCAATATGAAAAAATTAAATAAGCCTTTGGTACAACAGACACGTCCCAATTTACATTTAAGATCTTTATCAAATGAAAGTGTAGGTTATCCCATGTTGAAACCAAAAATTAATTTATATGGTGGTTCTCAAGTTAGGTTAAATGAACAGAAACGATTCAATAAATTGAAATGTGATACTAATAATTATTTGCCTCCGATTCATCCCATTGGTCATACTAAGATCGGGTTTTATCCCACTCCAGGAGTTAAGAATGCTAAGGCTTATCTTAGTTAAGGCGTTAAGGAGCGAGAGTGAAAACGATATGAACTTTGTTCTTTATGTTTAGCTGCAGGTTAGTTGAAAGTATTAAAGTTGTTATTTCTTTAAATTATTTGTTTTATTTCATTAGATTTATTTTTTATATAAGCATTATTATGCTATAGTTTATCTGAATTTGGAATATATATAGCATATACAATAGTTTGAGATGGTTGTAATGATATTGTTAATTTTATAATATATGGGGTTATATTTTTTTACTTAAGAATTTTACTAACACTTTTTCCACTCAAATAGCACTTAAAAAATGGAAAAAATCATGAAGCCAAAAAAAACACCCCCATATGTTAATATTTTGATAAAAAATACTACTATTTATTTTAAAACAAAACGAATTATACAATCATATTTTTTTAAAATTGTTAATTTAACTTAGAATTCGTTTGACTTTAAAAGCTCAAAATTTAAAAAACAATTATAATTAATAAAATAGTTATAATCCAAATATATCAATTTATCATTGTTTAGTATTATTACTTAATAACATAAGCATTAAAACAAAAAATACTTTGAAATTTATTAGCCTAAATTGAGGTTGAAAAAAATAACAATATACATTGAAGTGCAAAAGTGAGAATGTGCGGAATATTTGCCCATTTGTACTTTAATGTAGTTGCTAGCAATTGGGCAAATATTCCGCACATTCTCACTTTTCCACCTTATCAAATCCACACTAACCTTACTAAAACATTAATAAAAAAATAGATAAAGGTAGGCTTATTTTAATAGCATTTAAGAGTTATCAAAACAATAACAAATAAACTGTTTAACGGAGCTATTTTAGTTTATATAATAGTACTATATCAATCTTAATATTAAATAATAATCAATTCACTTTAAGCGTCTTCAAAGTAGATTCATTAAATCTATTAAAATAAACCATATCAAAAAATTGATAAATTTATTGACTCTGAAAACTAAAAATCATGAAATCATATTTTATTCTCTCCCCATAAAGTCAGGATAGATAGTAAACTCCACCAATCAAAAATGAATAATCTATACATTATCATTAAAAGTTATCCTAATTGGCTTTAATCGAATTCTAAAATAACTTAACTAAAGCCAAATTTACTCCACAAAATTCAATGTATGGCGTCTTCATTTACTCCAATCGTTATTATTTCTATATTTAACATTGATATTCCTTGTAAGCATGGTAAAGTTGGCTATTTTAATTGGCTTTTAATGAAATATTTAAAATCAATTTTTAGCGAAAAGGATAAGCTTAACAGCTGATAGCCTTACATTACAAATTTAAAATAAGGCTATAAATAAGCTGAATGCATTCTTTAACATATTAATTTTCATTTCTTTCTTTTTTCTTAATAATAATAATAATAATAATAATAATAATAATAAATACGATCCCATGGAAGCAACACCATATATCAATGAACCAATGTCACACCAACCATCAACAATAAATGATCGTCCGTTTGTATGTAACATCTGTAACTTTGCTTTTAAAAGATTAGAACATCGTACGCGTCACATCCGTAAACACACTGGGGAAAAACCGCAAAAATGTTTATTTCCAGGATGTAATAAACGATTTTCCAGATCAGATGAATTGGCGAGACATGCCCATGTTCATAAAAATTTACCTAAAAAAAATAAGAAAGTATTAAAACCAACATTGAATTTTAAACAAGTAAGTGTTAATACCAATGGCCAATTATCCAAGGGAAGTGCTGACAACAGAGGAGTAACGAAGGGGAATAAGAAATTAAATTGTCCTTTTATTAATTGTGATAAAAAATTCAAAAATCGAACTTTATTAAATTGTCATTTTAAATCTCATAATGAAGAGATTTTAATCAATCAAGAAGTTGGTGGTAATAATGATGAAATGCTATTAAACCTTAATTCAAATCCTGTTCATCCTACTCCTATTCATTCGCCTAATTTACCTCCTTTATCTCCCTACATTGCTTCCAGTACAATCAATACTTCCAATGTTAATACTTCTTCTTCAGCTTTCAAAATCTCTGATCCTTATCGTGTTCGTTCTTTATCTTTAGTTAATTTAGGGGAGGCATTATTACAATCTCGTGTTGGTTTACCACCTGCGGTTACTCATACTCATACTGAAGAGACTAGACCATCTAAAATATTAGATATTATTCAATTGCCTTCTTTAAAAACGATGCTATCTTTACCAGACCCTTTTATTGATAATAATCTCAAGTTAAAACCAATACTTAAATTTTAAGTTAATAGGTTATTTTTATTTTATAATTTAATTTTAATTTTGTTATAGTTTGCTGGTAATCCAATCTTGTTAATAAATATAAATAGTATATCATTTTTAATATTTTAATATTTTTTTATATTGTAACTTTATAAATGATATCGTTTTTAGTATTTTAAATTTAAGATATATAATATCAAGGTTATTGAGGTTATATTGTTAAAATTGACTCATCTTTTTTTAAAGCATATTTTTTTATACTATAAACTAATATTTTTAAAGCATAGTGTTAATTTAGAACTAGTTGTATCTAGATGCTTTCGCTTTTTTCTAATTTGCTATTAATTTCTTATAATGGATTTATCAATTGATGCATTTTTCTAATGTTATTAAATTCATCATAAAGAAAATTAATAACAAACTAAAAAAAACAAAGGCATCTAAATCCAACTAGTTTGATTGAAACTCAACATTAAAAACTTTAATTTTTTTAATAAAAAAAAACAATGAATTTATACTATTAAATTTATTTATATATTATAGTATCTTCATTATTTTACTATCATCAATAATCACTAATAGAACTTTTACGTTAATATATTATTTATTTTGTTGTTTAAAATACTAAGTAATATTATTTATTAAGTTTATTTGAATTTATCCTATTATACTTGGGGATGTTTTTAATAGTCGAAGTCAGCTGAAAGTTATTAGATGACTAAACAAATAAAAAAATGGGATAAGAGATAGTTTAATTTTATTCTAAAGTCTGTTAATAAATGAAAAGAGGACACATGATAGTCGATATTATTTGATAAATAAAATTATTGAATAAAGAAGTGAGTTATGATATTATGTTTTAGTATATTTTATTTAAATTTTATAAATTATAAATTTAAGCTACAATATTTTATAAATGATTTATTTTATTCTTTTTTATAAATTTATATATGAATAAAAAATAGGTCCAGACGGATAGTTTAAATAAGATAACAAAACTAAATCAAATCAAGAATAGGACAATGAATAAGTCAATGAATAGATTATTAAATAGAGTAATGAATAGCGGATAACAGTTTTAATTAATATGATAAAAAGAAGCTTGTATGTTTTAAAGAATTATATTTAAAAATAAGTCAAAAGACACTAGAATAAAACAATCTCTTTGTATATATTTACTCTGATATCAATTTTATATTATATTATAAATAACAAAAAATTAGTCGATTTTTATTATAATTATGTTATCTTTATTGTCGACTTATTCTGATCATTTTTTAGTTAGTTTAAAAAGTGAGAAAAATTACTAATTGAAATTTAATAAAAAAACAAGTTTATGTTAAAACCTAAGTGCAAAATTTGAGATGAATAAAAAAATAAGTTATCATTCTATTTCAATTAATTTTCTAATAAACAATTAATGAATAAATATTAAACTAGTTCAATACTTTGACTTTTTTATTTAGTATATTTTGTTAATATATTATATATTATATAAATTAATTAATTAATCATATTAAAAAAGCAATTAATTTTCATTTTATCAATTAAGTATCAGTGATATAAGAAAAAAAGAGCTCAGCTATTAAAACAAAACTAAAAAAATTTCAAATTCTAAGTGGAGGCTAAGACTAATAAATCGATAGAATAATCACTTGAGTTTAAGGATAATTAAAATAAAACTAAAGCATTATGACCTGTAACAAGTATAATTTTTTAAAAATAACAATAAAAATATATAAAAAAGTACAATTTTATTTTTATCTTTAACTCGAATAATAACTCCTTTTTATAAATAAATGTTTAATAGAATATTATAGTTAAAAAGCAACTTTGATTAACAAAAAATAAATCAAAAGCAAACCCCAAGTTTAAAAATAAACTTTATATAATTGGATAATGATAGTAATCCATAACCAATAAGATTCAAAAGATAGGGAATTATTGCGGTAAACCTAAAACATGTTAATTGATAACTAGAAATAAAATTAATTTATTTTAAACATCATTTTTACTAACATTTTAATATTATTACTTTCTTAGCTATTAATTTGATTATTAAAGTAAAAAAGAAATATGCAGCTTTATTATTTAACATTATTATTGTCCTTTATTCAATTTACCAATAGTAATAAAATTGAAGGTTTTACAAGAGCAACAAGTATTATCTATGATCAAATATTATTATCCTTTTTATCCGAAGTCGAAACAACGGATAAGTTTGTTAATAAAAATAAATTATTACAAGCCAATTTAAGTACCATAATAAATTTGTCAGATATTCAACAAAACAATCAAGTTACTACAATAGGTTTACCTAATTGTGTTGTACCTAGTGTATTTAGTTTAACTAAGAATTATCCACCATTATTAGTTTATGTACAAATAGATAAAGAAACTTTATTACAACAAAGACCATTAACTAGTTCTTTTTATTTTTATAATTATACTACATCCAAATGGAATATTGAACCCACTTTATCGTTAAATTCTCCCGTTAAAAGGTCTGGTGCAAGTATTACTATAGATAAACAACAAAATATATATATATTTGGTGGGTTTATTGTAGATCCTAATAGTAATAGTTTTTTATTAACTCGACAAATGTATAAATTTGATATTATTAAAAATCAATGGTTGGATTTATCTATTGATGTTATTAATAAAGGAATATTACCATCGGCTTTTCATTCAGCTACTCTAATTGAGGGAGATAAAATCGTTTATTTAGGTGGAGCTAGTATGAGAGTTACACAAGATAGCGATGATGTTAAAGAAATTAGTTTACAAAGTACATTGAAAAAAGATTTAAGTTTAATTACCATTTATGATATTAAAAAAAATCAATGGATGATTAAAAATTCCACTAATTTTTCAATGAAACCTAGAATTGGTCATTCAGCTACATTTATTAAAGAAATTAATAGTATATTAATTTATGGGGGTACAGATCAAATTACAGGTAAAGGTATTATTTATGATGATATTCAATTATTAAATTTAAATACATATCAATGGAAAATGTTACCAACTATGTTTTTTAATCAAACTTTATTTAATGTTGGACGAGCTTGGCATTCTTCTTTATTAATTGATAATAAATTATTATATTTATATGGAGATACATCAATACATGAAGATTGGGCAGATATAATGATATTAAATATACAAAATATAACGAATAATATTATTAATTGGGATAAAACAATTGGACCAGCCCAAGAATATCAACAAGAAAATTTTAATAATTTATTTATGAAAGTCAAATATCCCACTGAATTTGTAACATTACCACCACAAAGTGATGAATTACCTTCCAATAATGGATTAATATTAGGTATTACTTTTGGATTGGTTGGGGGTATATTTTTAACATTTTTAATCTTTTTTTTATTGTGGAAATATAAAATGAAAAAACTAAATAAGATTAATAATAATAAGTTAAATAGAAATTCAGTTAATTCTTTTTTATCAAATGCTCCATTATTAACTCCTATTTGGTCTAATTTTAATAATAATAATCCCTTTCAATTAGATCGTACTAATTCAAAGATTTGGGAATTAGATTCTCATTATGCAGATTCAATTATTGATAATAAATTAACAATAATGAATAGTATGAGTAATACTTATTTTCATTCAATTATGTCATCAAATAAGGGAATTAATAATAATAATAATAATAATAATAGAGACGAAGATAAAGATGATACATTTAATGAAAATGATACTTTAATTGCTACTCGTCGTTGGTCTGCAGATATTATTAGACAATCTCCTAAAGTATTGAATGAACTACCTCCTAACCAAGATCCTACTACTAGTTTTTTATCTACCTCAGTTACCCGTTTTAATTGATTTTTGTTTTAATTTTTAAAAAAGAAAAAAGAAAATGTGAATGTTATTATTAACTCTCTATTTCTTTTTTTTAATATGTGTTTTATTAATATGTTCTATTTATTAAAGTTGGATTCTTTTTTTATTATTTTTAAATTTAAACTATAGTTATTATATTATATACTTTTGTTATTTTTTATTGTATTTTAAATTATTCAATTTTATTAAAGAAATCCAAATTCAAATTTTTATCTTCATTATGAAATGAAGAATGTAATAATAATTTAGAATTACTAATATCAAAGATACGTTCCTAAATTAAATATTAAATATTGAATTCTAGTTATTATTGTATTAATGTTTACCTCAATAGTATTTAGTGTAATTAACTTATATACTGTAACATCTTTCGTTTGGCCAACTCCTAATAAAAAATACATATTAACAAATATTATTTTTTAGCTTATTTTTATTTAATAATACTTACTATGAGCTCTTGCTTCTGCCTGTCTATCATTTTGAGGATTATGATCCAAATCATGTAAAATAACTGTATCTGCTGAAGTTAAATTAATACCTGTTGATGCTGCTTTAGTAGATAATAAAAAGATTGATATATTTCTATTATTATTAAATTCATGAATTAAATTTTGTCGATCATTTTGAGCAGTAGCACCATCTAAACGGAGATATCCTATATTAAGATTGGTAACTACAGTTTCTAAAATGTCTAAAACCATCACAAATTGACTAAAGATAATAATTTTATGATTCTATTATAAATAAAGAAGTTAACTATTTAACATAATATAATAATAATAATATTTACCTGTTGAATTAATTTTGGTAAATTTTCTATCATCCATTTTACTTTACCACTATTCATATATTTATCATTGGATAATAAATATTTATTAATACACTTTAATAAATAAATTAAATTATAATAAATTTAATAAATTTAATAACTTACTTTGTATTTTTGACATAATTCAATCATATCAGAATCTGCATAAGGCATTAAATCCTATTATTATTATTATTATTATTAAATGTTATCTAATATAATATAATATAATATAATAACAATTCTTACCTCATAAATAGCACCCACATCTGAATCATGAAATTTAGGATCCTAAATCAATAAATCAATATTTAAAATAATATTCATATATTAAATATACTTTAATAATCTCTTTAGCAATTTTCCTTTTTAATTGCTGAGTATAATAAAAACCTTTAGGTATTAATAATACATGATTAGCAATTCTTCTTAATTTAAATGAAATATCCATTAATTGATTATTGCCTAATAATTTCCAATCTTTAATTTGCTCAATTATTGAATTATACGCTTTCTTTTGACTATCTTCTAAGCAGATTTTGATTACTTTTTCTGTTTTTGTAGGCAAGGATTTTAACACCTAGAGAAATAGGAGTATGTTAGTATTGCTTATGCTATTATTAGTTGACTTACATCTTCTTTAGTTCTCCTTAAAATAAAATTGTCTACTAATTTTTTTAATTTTTGTAATCTCAAATTAAATAATTGATCCAACTTTTGCATTTTATTATCTTTTAAATGACCAAATTTTAAAATATTTGAATTTAATAATACTTCCAAATACTCGTTATTTTTAATACAAAATGGTTGATTAAAAAACATGAATAAATTAAATAATTCCATTAAATTATTTTGTAATGGAGTGCCGGTTAATATTAATTTAAAGTTACATTTTAATTTACTTAAATATTGATAATTTTGAGTTTGTTGATTTTTTATTAAATGTCCTTCATCTAATATAATACTTTGATATGTTAATGATTTAAAAAAATGACGATCATATTTGTCAGAATTGATTAAATTATAAGTACTGATTATTACTTGTGGTTGGATGTTACCTCGTTTATAATCAAAATGAATTTGTGCTCTTTCAGATTGAGTACCTAATAATAATAATATATTATTATTATTATTATTATTATCATATCTTTAATTTACCTTTATAAGCTAATACTTTAATAACTTTACAAAATTTATTAAATTCTTCTATCCAATTATCTAATACAGAAGCAGGTACAACAATTAAGTTAATATCATTATGATTTAAATTTAATATAATATGTGATAATAATGTAATCACTTGACATGTTTTTCCTAATCCCATCTTAATAATAATAACAATACTTAATACACTAATATAATATAAATATAAATAACTTACTTCATCTGCTAAAATAGCCCCACATTGATTTTGATATTTATTCAACAACCATTTGACTCCTTCTAATTGATAATCTTTTAATAAAACCCCATTATTTAATTCAAACCTAATATTTTTAAATCCTTTAATAATAAATTGATTTTGCCATTGATTTGATAAATTGATTAATTGATCCAAGGCATTAAATCCATTAATGATTTTATAATATTTATCAATTAAACTTTGTTTTGTTAATATTCTCAAATCTTCTATAGTATTATAAGGTCGATGAGATATAATGTTTTGTATCCGTTCTTCTTTTTCTACGGTTAATAGTTTTTTGATTTCTTCCATACTACTTTGATTAAAGAAAGTCAAGATATCTAAATATTCATGAGTGGTAATTTCTTCCTTGATTATTCTTTTAGATAAATCAATAGCATCCTCTTTTTCTTCTTCATTTCGTTTTTCTATCAATTCAACATCCGAATCTATCACTTTCTTTCTCTTACGTCGAATGATTTCTATCTCTGAATCACTATTATTATCACTCCCTTCTATACATACCACTTCAGCTTTATTTTTTTTTGTAACAATGTTCTCTTCTTCAGTATCGCTATCCACGACCAACTTTGCTCTTTGTCTATGACTTTTTTTGACTATCATACTTTCTTCATCACTAGAGTCAATAATTACTCTTCTTTTGGTAGATTGAGAACTCTAATTAATAAAATAAACAAAAACATATAACAATGTTCATTATTAACTTACCAAACTAATTACTTCTTCCTCATCTTGTTCTTCATTTATAATAATCTCATCTATTCCCTTTCTAACATGACTAGCTTCCCTACTTAAGGACTGAACTCGCTTATTTAACAAACTATTATTTTCATAAACTTCGATAATTTCATAGTCATTGGTTCTGTTGTCCTCTGAGTTAGCCATTTTGATTAAAGAAAGGTACTTTATTTGTTAATAAAAAGATACTGAAAGAGAGGGGGAAAGAAATGGGCTTTGGTTTTGATATTTCCCTTTTTAAGGGATTTTTTTAATTCTTTTTCTTTTTATCTAATCTAATTTGTTCCTCTTTTTTTATGGGATGAAAGTTGGAGGTAAAGAGTTTAATTGGTAAATTGATAAATTAGAAATGTATAAGTATTAAGAATAATCGAAGTATTATAGTAACAGCGTTTGACTCATACAGATTTGAGTATAGTTGTAGATTGCAACTAGTTTAAGAGCAGTATATATTAATTCATTTTGATATTATATATTCCTCATTTTGTATTAGTGCTTTTTTGTTAGGATAAGTTTTTTTATCAAGACCACATTTAAATTATTGATGTTGAAAATAAAATTACAACATTCAAATTAACTTAAGTATTACCACTGTTCCTAAATAAGTGTTTATTTTTATTTAAGCTTTATATTCTATCAAAGATAAGCAAAAGAATACAAGCTGTTTTATTTGTAGTCTATGTTGAGAATTTTCCAATGACAATAAAATATAATAAAATTTATAAAGCCTGTATTTGTTGAGTTATATTTATTCAAAAAACAGTGAACTTTACACTTATTACTTTGAAATTTTGCTCATTTTTTAATCAACATTAAATATATGGGGATGTATTTTTGTAGGAATTTTACTACAATTTTTCCGCTCAAATAGCGCTTAAAATGGAAAAAGTAATGAAACAAAAAAAACATACTCAAGTATTAGATATTCTTGCCTAAAATGTCGCAAAATTTGACCTAAAAAAAAGTGACGTTATTAATTAAAACAGCAATTTAGATTTTTAAAATTTTCAGTAAAGAATCGATTTTTAATAGCTTATAATCAAAATACTATAATGATTTTATTTTGTACCAACCAACGATAGAATATTGGTTGTTTTTTATTGGTACAAAATAGCTTTACTCAAAAGATTAAAAGCTAACGCTATAATGTGGAAACCAATTATAATGTTTTTAACCCAACCTATCCTTTTTTTAGAATTTTAATTTCTTTAAAAGTTAGCAACAACTTTGCAAAAAGCAACTTTTATTGTTGTAGCCTGTAACTATTGCAATAAAAAAAACTCTGGAAAATTTGCGACATATTAGGCAAAATACCTAATAAGTTTGTATTAAAATGTATAATTTTATATAAATAATTAAATAAGTTTTTTAAATTTAACTTAATATTAAATTTTTATTTTTATTTTTTTTATTTTTTTATTTTTTTTATTTTTTTATTTTTTTTATTTTTTTTGTTCTTTTATTATCAAAAAATATTAATATAAGCTATAAATAAATAACTTGTATTTTTTTGCTTATTTTTAATAAAATATAAAACTTATATAAAAATAAATACTTATTTAAAAACAGTAGTAATATTTTAAGTTATAATTAAAAAAATAATACTTTCTTATACTTAAAACTGTTAAAATTTTAAAAGTTTATAATTTTTATTATCTTAAAAAAATAATTATTATAAAAACATTAATTTTAGTTATTAGCTTTTATAAAAATTAATACCTAGTAATATATAATAAGCTATAAACTATATAAAACAAATAAAATAAAAAATATCATTATAAATTTTAATAATTTTATTAAAAAGTATAATATTGATAAATAATTTAATGCAAAGCTTTAAGTTATTATATTAAAAAACTTTTTTTATATTTTAATTAAATAATTATATATAAAAAACATGATAATAGTTATTCTTTATTATAATTACTAAATATAGATATGAAAATACAAAAATATTGCTTTTTATAATTAAATAATAAAAAATTCCATAGCAAATCTAAATAAAAAACTCTGAATCAATTGTATTTAAATTTAAAAATATAATGATTTTTAATAGCAAAATTGTTTAAAATTAATATTAATATGGGATGTTTTTTTTGGTTTCATCACTTTTTCCACTTTTTAAGCGCTATTTGGGGGTGTCCGAATTGGTTTCATTTTTTTATTCAATTTTTAAATATTTATATTTTAAAAACTTTGCTTAAAATTCTATAAAAATAAATTTATTAAAAGCCAAAAGTACCCAACACAGTTTTAAATTATTTTGTTATAATTTATATTGTTAATTAGCGGAATTTTTATTAAATTTAATATAAATTTCTGGATTAGCAAAGATTTTACTAATATAGCCTGTATAGTGATATTAGTCAAAGTTGTAATATGTAAATAAATATATACTTTTATATAACTTTATTAAGGAATATTTATTATTAACTGTTTCATATTTAACACTGCAGATTTGCTATCAAATGAATAAATTATTTTAATGTTATAATTACATTATCAATATATCGCTAAGTTAATAAATAGCTGCATGGGAGGGAGTGGTTAGCCCCAAAACTATAATTAACCATCCCTATGTAACACAAGCAATATAATAATAGTTTTTACTTATTATTACAACTACTTGCTCTTTGACTATTTATTAACTTAGTTATTAATAATTCAAGTAATATCAACATTTAATAATTGATTTCTATCATCTAATAAGCTACTTACTTGCTTACTAAATATCAAAACTTTTAAATTTTCAGTTATTTTTGTAAGATAAGCTGGGGTTGATCTTTTAATTTTTCTATCCTCTATAGACTCTATAACTTTAATTGAGATCATATCGCTTTTTTTTGATCTATCAGATACTGGATAACAGTGTAGTTTTTCACCACGTTTAATAAAATGTAAATACTTTTTAATACCTTGTATTTTTATTATTTTTTTTGTATCTTTGTTTCTTTCATACTTTTTAAAAATTATATTTATTTGCCCACATTATTGACAGTTGAGTTATTAACTCTATTATGTTCACAAATAGAAATCTCAAATTTTAAAATTAATTGAGCAATATCTTCTATTTTACCTAATGCTTCAAGATTATTTTTCCACTGTGAAAGATTTCCAAAATGTCCATCAACTATACTTTTTCCATGATGCTCAGCAAAAAAACTAAGATCAATATTTAAACTACTATTTATTTTATAAATTCCTTCAAACACATAATGTAAAAACTCTTGAGATTTAAAATGATATCCTGTATCTGCCCATATATTAATTTTTGTAAACTTTTTAAATAAAAGCTCTTTAGATATTAAATCAATTAAACAATCTCCTGCATATGCTGAATCATGATTTAATATTTCAGATAAATAACCAAAATAAACTTTGTCTATTGTTTTATCGTTTTTTAAATACAAAACGCCAAACCCTAATACTATATAGCTTGTTTGTTATAATGATCTAAGTTTATTGGATCTAGTCTTGTTCCTATTTCCATATTTTGTTTAAAGTCTAAAATTATTATACAACTTCTATTATTTAATTTTTCAATACTTTCATTAAGTATGTTTTTTTGAGTATCAACACAAAATTCATGTAATTTATATAACCTTTTTTCTTTATTAAAAGATTCCTCTATCTCTGCTTTATTTTTTGTCGCTGTATTTATTTTATTTTCAAATAACTTTTTTCTAACTTTTTATACTGGGCATATATATTACATAAATCTGTTTTTCTTGCTGGATTTTTAAATTTATTTGGTATATATTTGAAAAATGTTGACCTAGCTACTGCTTTATCTTTTAAATCATTAAAATACTTACTGTATATCATTCTTCTACCTTTATTTAATATATATATTATCTGACGAATTTTTATTTTTATTTTTATTTCTATCAAACCTTGATGAAATAGTTGAATTATCAAGTAAATATTGTATAATAATCTCGATTTGCTCATCTTTAATTTTTTTTGTATTTTTGATAGTAGGTCGTAACGTTGGTATTTTATTATTATTAGTTATTTTTGAATAATCATATTGATTTCTACTTATATTAAATCCAAAACTTTTACATTCATCAAAAGAATATATTAAAGCTACAATTAATAATAATGCTACTTGTTGGTTTTTATTTCCTGTTTCCTTTAAAGCACTAATTTTATACATTGCTTGATTAAGTTTGTTATTATTAATAGTAAAATTTAATAATTTTTCTTTTCTTTTTTTTGTTTTATTATAAAATTCCATAAACTTTGGGTTATTGTGAATAGTTGTTAAAATTGATGTAAATGAATTACAATGTTTATACAATGTGCTTCTCCCTACCGTATTAAAGTTTTTAGAAATTCCATTTCGAAGTTTAGTTATAAAAGCTTGCATTTTGTTTTTATTTTAATAAAAAATAAAGTCAAATAATTATATAATTATATATTATATAGTTATTGAATATTTAATAAAAAATATAAAACACTATGAAATATCGTTTCATCAGCTCTATGATTGATTATCGCATAATAATCACTTAACTTGTTTACAAAACTAGTTGAGTGTAAAATAGATTCTTCAACATAATAGCTCAAGGCTTTTTAATTAAATTGTTCCCTAATATTTTACTTTTAATAAAGCCACTAAATCTTTCTGACAATATCTTATGTAGATTTTATAGTAATATCCTGTATTCTCTTTATTTTACATAGCTCTTAGCTTATTGCGTATTACTCCTATTGATTTAAGTCTATCTTAGCTACATAAACTAAGGCCTTTTGACTTACGGCCAGTTAACTAAGCTAGAACTGCCTCTAACTCCAATTACTGAGTACTAACTTTCACAAACATATAATCAAAAAAATAAAATAAAATAAAATAAATAAAATAAGTCTTTAAGTTAAATTTTTATATTTAGTTTTAAGCTTTTTAAATTTAGCTGATCATACATTAAAGACTTACAAATTTAAAAACTTAAAATTTGGATTAATTTCTAGTTAAATTCTGAAACCAATTTGGACACCCCCATATATTATCTGACGAATTTTTATTTTTATTTTTATTTCTATCAAACCTTGATGAAATAGTTGAATTATTAAGTAAATATTGTGTAATTTTAATTTGCTTATTATTAATTTTTAATAATAAGTTGTGATGTTGGTATTTTATTATTATTAATTATTTAAAATAAGCATATGGGGGTATTTTTTTTGGTTTCATTACTTTTTCCATCTTTTAAGCGCTATTTGAACGGAAAGATTGTTAGTAAAATTCTTAAACACAAAAATACATCGCCAAATGTTGATATTACTTAAATTATTAATATCTAAGTTAATAAATAGTTAAAGAGCAAATAGTCGTAACAATAAATAAAAATTATTATTATATTGCTTGTATTTTATAGGGATGGTTAATTATAGTTTTGGGGCTAACCGCTCTCTCCTATGCAGCTCTGTTTATTAACTTAGTAATATATGGGGATGTATTTTTTTGTTTAAGAATTTTACTAACAATCTTTCCGTTCAAATAGCGCTTAAAAGATGGAAAAAGTAATGAAACCAAAAAGAACGCCCCCATATATAAGCTATATCAGTGAAAGCCTTGCTAATCTGGGAATTCGTATTAAATTTAATAGAAATTTCGCTAATTTACAACATACATTATAATAAAATAATTTAAAACTATTAAATATTTGTTTTTTAATAAAGAATTTATTCTTACAGAGTTTTAAACAAAGTTTCTAAAATATGAGGGTGCTTTTTTGGCTTCATCACTTTTTCCCTTTCTTAAGTGCTATTTGAGTGGAAAAATTGTTAGTAAAATTCTTAAACAAAAAAACACATCCCCATATAAATATCTAAAAATTGGATAAAAAAACAAAACCAATTTAAATATCATTGCATAAAAAAATATAAATAACATTAAATATAAACAACGAATCATTATTTAAGTAAAAAAATTGCTGATAAAATTTTTACAAAAAATACACCCTTATATGGGGGTGTCTTTTTTAGCTTCATTATTTTTTCCATCTTTTAAGCGCTATTTGAGTGGAAAAATTGTTAGCAAAATTCTCAAACGCAAAAATACATCCCCATATAATTTTTAATTATTATAATATTATAAACTAAAATTATTGTAAATAATTAAAAAAAGTTGAAATAGCTGGTTTATTATTTTAACTATTTTATAAGTAACTTAATTAAATATAAATTAAAAAACTTAAAATATCATTACAATATTAACTAATATTTTATTTGAATTAATTAATTTTTAGTTTTAATACTTTTATTTGCTTGTTTGTAAAAATCAAAAATTTATTAATAAAATAATTTTAATTATAGTAAAACAAATACAAATATTTTATTAAATTAAATGAGAAAAGTATTTTAAAGAATTCAATACCTAGAATACTGAGAAAAACCTAAAAATAATTAAAATTTTAAAAAATATGCAAGTAAAAAGTTTATAAAATAATTTATATAAATAAGTTTAATTATTTGTGTTATAAGCAGAGTTAATAAAAAGTTAATAGTTTTAAATATATTTGCTTATATGGGAGTGTCCGAATTGGTTTCATTTTTTTTCCAATTTTTGAATATTTTATATTTTAAAAAATCTGCTTAAAATTTTATAAAAATAAATTCTTTATTAAGAGCCAAAAGTACCCGACACAGTTTTAAATTATTTTGTTATAATTTCTATTGTAAGTTAGCAGGATTTCTATCAAATTTAATATAAATCCCTGAATTAGCAAGGCTTTTATCAATATAGCCTATATAGTGATATAGTGATATTAATCAAAGTTGTAATATGTAAATAAATACACATTTCTATAAAACTTTATTAAAAGCTATTTATTTATCATTGACTGCTTTATAGCCAACACTGTAGATTTGCTATCAAATAAATAAATAAGTTTAATATTATAATTATGTTATTAATATATCACCAAGTTAATAAATAGCTCAATAGGAGGAATAATTAGCCCCAAAACTATAATTAACTATCCTTACATAATATAAGCAATATAATGATAGTTTTTACTTATTATTACAACTACTCTTGCTCTTTAACTATTTATTGACTTAATTATTAATAATTCAAGTAATATCAACATTTAATAATTGATTTCTATCATCTAATAAGCTAAGCTACTTGCTTACTAAATATTAAAATTTTCAATAAAACATAATTACTTTCTAATTTTTTTTTTTTTAAATCTTTGTTTTTTTCATATTTTTAAACTATTATTTACTTTATGCATTTTTTTAAATATATAATGTAAAAACTTGAGATTTAGATTTAAAACAGTTTTCTGCATATGCTAAATTATGATTTAATATTTCAGATAAATAACTAAAATAAACTTTGCTTATTGTTTTATTGTTTTTTAAATATAAAACGCCAAACCCTAATACTATATAGCTTGTTTATTGTAATAATCTAAGTTTACTAGATCTGGGCTTGCTTTTATTTTTATATTTTGTTTAAAGTCTAAAATTATTATACAACTCTTATCATCTAATTTTTAATAGTTTCATTAAGTATGTTTTTTTGAGTATCAACACAAAATTCATGTAATTTATATAACCTTTTTTCTTTATTAAAAGATTCCTCTATCTTTGTTTTATTTTTTATTCTATATAAGGATGTATTTTTGTGCTTAAGAATTCTACCAACAATTTTTCCACTTAAATAGTGCTTAAAAGATATAAAAAATAATGAAGCCAAAAAAAACATCCCCATATAGTATTATATTATTAAAAAATAGTGTTCTGATTTTTAAATAGTTTAGTATAAAGCAATAAAAAATAAACTATTTATAATTTATTAAGATAAAAAAGCAAATAACAATATAAAATAAGAATAATAAACTATTAAATTATATATCAGATTTCAATATTAAGTTAATATTTTTTAAGCTATAATAAGAAATTACAACTTTTTTAATTAAAAAAGTTAAACTAAATAAAAAAGCTGGCTTGAGTTTGAAAATTAATATGGGGGTGTTTTTTTGGTTTCATTGTTTTTTCTATCTTTTAAAGGCGCTATTTGGGGATGTATTTTTATGTTTAAGCATTTTTTAGCCTAATTATGAAGGTATAGTTTAAAAAACAACTAGAACCTTTATGATATAAGTTTCAATAGCAAAATTAAAATTAAAAATATGGGAGTGTCCGAATTAGTTTCAGAATGTAAGATATTGTCAGAAAGACTTAGTGGCTTTATTAAAAGTAAAATATTAGGGAACAATTTAATTAAAAAGCCTTGAGCTATTATGTTGAAGAATCTATTTTACACTCAACTAGTTTTGTAAACAAGTTAAGTGATTATTATGCGATAATCAATCATAGAGCTGATGAAACGATATTTCATAGTGTTTTGTATTTTTTTATTAAATGATCAATAGAAGGTATATGATATATAAGTATATAATTATTGGCTTTATTTTTATTAAAATAAAAACCAACAAGTAGCATCATTATCAACTATAGCTTCAGTATATTTTTTTGATAAGTGTAAAGTTTTGGATTTAATATAAGTAGAAATCAATATGATTATTTTTGAATTTATACTTTTTAAAAAAATTAAAAAAATACTTTTTTATTGATTGACTATAAATATAATTTTAAAATAAGTAGTATTATGAAGCCAAAAAACACCCCCGTTATATATTTTATACTATAAATACTTTGTTTTTAAAATTTCGTTATTAAATAACTTTTCAAATATAAGTATGAACTAGTAGTAATTTTTTAAAGTTTTGTTTCAGTATTAATGGTTTTATTATTTTATTATGTTTTTAATTAAAAATAAATCTATTTATAGTATTTTTTGTTTTTAGTATTTTTTTGTCAATTACAACTTTAACTGTTTTTAATATTTAAAAACCAATCTATATTAAAAATATTAATCATAAGTTTTATAAAATCATCTGTTATTATAAAATTTGAGTAATATTTCTGCTTTTTTAATATAATTTTATAAATAACTATTAACACTATATTATTATGGTTTTCGAAAATATTATTAAAGTTTGAATAAATAAAATTGTTTTTATATTTTAGAATATAATCATCTGTAATTATATTAGATAGATTAAATGCTTCTTTATTTTAAATTGAAACTGTTAATTTATAGCAGAAGTTGGCTAATTTGTTGTCAGAGGTGTTTTTAAATGTAGTTGAACATGTATGTTTGAAATAAGCATATTCGATAATGAGTAATCTATTAGACTCTCTTGTTTAATGTCTTTTTGTTCCAAAAATTAAAAAAAGGTAGTTTTTAAATAAAACAGCGGCATTTGCAAATTTCAATTTTTAATAAATTAATTTTTAGTGGCTTTAAATCAAGATCGAAATTTATAAAAAATGAAACATTGGTTAAATTTGGTTTTAAATTATCCATTTATTTTGTAATAATCAAATAAATAAATAATGGTTGGTTTTTTGATTGTAATTTAATTTCCTCTGAGAATTGATAATAACTTTTACAAAAAAATAATAGCATTTTACTGTTGGAACCCCTATTACTGTTACCACAAAAACATTGAAAAACGAGAGACGTTTTGAGCGAGAAAACATAATATAAAAGCAATTAAAGTATAAACTCACTTTTTCATAAATAATTTGAAAGATTTGGAAAGTTTTCCAATAATTATGAGAAGCATTTAGCACTGCCATATTACCAGTATTAGTTATGCAATTTTGAGATTTATATGTGGATTCAGATAGATAATACATAAAGTAAAAATCAGTGCCAGAATTCTCACATTGATATAAATAACGTTATTTTGTCGATTTTTAATTCTAACTTCTTATTCATATATATTTATCTGGTGGTGCAGATGGATATCTAATAAAAACAGTTACAAAGCCTGAGTAAATATCTTTTGTTGGTGCATCAGTATAAAATATAAACATTCTCCTGTGAGATTGGTAAGTATTGAAGAATCCTTGTAATTGTATTTCTAACTTTGTTGGTGTTAATATTTTGTGAATAGTAATGATTTTGAACATGTTTTAAAATTGTTAATAAATAAATAATTATCATATTGTTTATTTTTAATCTTAGATTCTTTGCTTAATGCGATTTGACAAGCTAAGTAGAAAATTCCGCACTATGAATTCTCCGATATATTTAACCAGTTTATAACAAGCGTGACGTGATTTAAGTGCTCACTTGTTAAATTAATTTTAAAATACCATATAGTTTTGGATGATGGGTTGGTTTTATATTAATATAAGTTGCTTTTCTTAAAGAACAATTGTTTATAAATTGAATATTTTAAACGTTGATCAATATAAAATCGTCTTGGTTGTGTAATATCATTAAAACGAATAAATTTGAGTTTTACACATAAATTTGATTGAATAAACATTTAAGCATCTCAACAAGATCAAATTTTTTCCTGTCTACAAAATCTATAATATTATCCAGGTACAATCCATATTTATATACTGAGAATTCTTTTCTTTGAATGCTAAATTGGGATTAATTTTAAGAAAACAACCCCCAAATGAATATTTAAATATTTCGCCATTTGGGGATGTTTTTTTTGGTTTCATTCATTACTTTTTATTTTTTAAGCGCTATTTGAGCGGAAAGATTGTTTTAGTAAAATCCTTAAACAGAAAAATACACCCCTATTTATTGAAATTGATTTAAGTAATTCGAAATCGTCTGTTGATATCTTGTTTTAGTTAGAATGTTTATGCTATGTGTTAAAAATGATTTTTACAATTGAGAACTAAAAATTCATGTTTTCTTTAAAACAACCTCTAGTTTCTTAAAAGTACTTCTGATATCTTTTTACAGTCTTGACAAAATGAATGAGTAGTACTATATATAATATATGTCGTTAGCTGCTGCTAAAATAGCTTATATAAATTGAGTTTATTTTATATCCTACTTCTATACTTTTAATTTTAGTTAACAATGATAGGTCAATCAAAATAATTCATAGCAAATAGGGATAGTGAATCCCCCCTATTCCAATCCACATATTGGGAGTATATTTATTGATGTGACTACTATATAGAAAGTTTGACTTTATATTTTCTATGTGAGGATGTTTCTTTTTGGTTTCATCACTTTTTACATTTTTTAAGCGCTAATTTGAGTGAAAAAAACGTTGTAAAATTCTAAAAAAATATATCTATATGTGTAAAATTAAACTTTAACAAATCCTAAGCTAGTCAATTTTTATTTTTAGTTGTAGTGCGATTTCTAATTTTATAAATTGGATTTGTAGATACTTGTTTTTATTATATTGCTTGAGATTGAAACCAAATTTAGTAAAGCGTTGTTTAGGTGCTTTTTCCCAAAACTTATTTGAATCCTTGATATATTCCTCTGGTGATTTTTTTATTTGGTAGCTTTGGAAAGTAATCAATTCTGGCTTGTCTAAAGTTACTCCTTCTTTCATGATATTATTAAAACGAGTATTGTGTTTGGGTTTTAATTTGGATTTATAGCCAACATAATTTCAAAAATAGTTATAATTTCATTTATCACAAAATTTGTGGTTTTTGGTTTTGCAGCAATTCGTAATTTGTTTTCACAAAAGTTTTAGTGTAAAATTCTCTTTTAAGTGAATTCCGCTGAATATATTCTATTAAAATCTACAGAATATGTATGTGTGTATTCAAAAGCTAATTTGCAATTGATGACTTTAATTTTGTCGTAATTTATTTGCTTTAGCTTCAGTTTGACTATATTTTTTAAAGTTTGTTTGATACATTTTTTTTCTATTTCTGTTGTTAAAACAAACAATATTCATTAAAAATTTGTATATCGTGGAATATGTTCTCTTCTCTTCAATTGTTGATTTTGGTAATCTTTTTAATAAATTGATAATAAATGTTTTGGTTCTACTTAATAATTTGGAGCATTTTCTCCATATAATTTTATTTCTTTTGTTGTGATCTTTATCTTTTTTGTGTTGTTTTTATTGGTTATTATTTTGCTCCATGATTGATTGCGTTTAAAAGCTCTCATTCCAAGTTAGATTAAAACAATTTCATATTTCATCCCCTTTATATTCTTGAGCATAAAACATTGGAACTTTTCTCAACTAATTCTTTATATTTTGCTACTTCTTTTGAATCTTTCTAAATATCGGCTTGAATCAATCCATAGTAAGTTTAGTATACATATTGTTGTTTTCATCAATTTTAGCTTTATAAACACTGGCTTGAGTTTTTAGACACCAACGTTTAATCAATTGTGGTATAGCTATAAGTATAGTATTGATTTACAGGTATGTACAAACTTATCATACATAAACTCCCGAGTATTAATAAGATTGTAGTTAGCAATAATATATGGTTTATAAAATTCTCCTCTTTTATTTGTGTTTGGTTGGATTGTTTGTGTACTATCCACGTATTTAACTATAGATTGATTGAAGTCTCCAGTAGCAATTAATCTTGAATGCTTATAATTAAACTACTTAAATAGTTTATAGTTTGGTCTCTTTCAGTAGTAAACATTCTGTGGAAGTTTCATAATCAATCAACTTAATGAAGTATAAAAACTAACTAAATGGATGGATTTTGAGTTTGAATTAAGCTGATAACTAAATAACAGTTTGAAATAGTGGTTTTTAAAATTATCCTATCATTCCAATATTTACTAAAAACAATAGCTAATATATATTATCTTTATTTATGTTCTTGAGGCGCGTATGTATGAAAGATACAAAACTACATTTTCTTAATTCGTGTTGTTCTAGTTGTTTGCAAACTTTTAGAGACAATGTTGTTTCTATTAAGGTGAAAGAAAGCACATCATTTGTATTTTTTAATAACATCTGGTATAAAAGTATGTTTTGCTTTATTATTTTATTAATGTTGAGAGATTTAGAATATTGCTCATTTTAGGATTAATTTCTGGGACCATCCCCAATTAAGTTACTTTTATTTAGACATGGACAGTATGTATGCTAATATGCCAAATTGTAGTTAAAATAAATACATAAACCAAAGTAATGAGGGTGTGTTTTTTTGGTCATCACACTTTTTTCATTTTTTAAGCGCTATTTGGATGGAAAAATTAGTAGTAAGATTCTTAAGCACAAAATATATCCCCCCAGTATTGCCAATTTAAAATTTTATTTAGAATATCTATAATTATTCTAAATTCAGTGAAATTTCCTATTTGTTTAATTATTTTACATTCCATCCCATTGATTCGTTTTATTGTCGTCTTTAAAATCAGAGCTGTCTTTTAGTCTTTTAGTCTTTAGTGTTTTTCAGGAACATTTTTAGTTTATTTTTGATTTTTATGAATTAAATGCTTTTGTAGAAGAATGAGAATTGGACTGTGAGACATGATTATCTTTAAAATATGTAATCCATGTTTCTTCAAGTTTTGTAATAATAGCACTTTGATCTTTAATAGCCTCTGAAATTTTTTTCACAGTAGTCCCCATATATGGGGATGTATTTTTGTGTTTATTAAGATTCTTGCTAACAATCTTTCCGATCAAATATAGCACTTAAAAAATGGAAAAAGTGATGAAACCAAAAAAACATCCCCATATAAAGCAACATAATCAGTAATAGGAGGGACTGGAATTGGGTAATCCTATTTTGTTGGTTTCCTTGAATAGGGAGAGTTTCCTCGAGAAATCACAGTGAAACCAAAACCATTTTGGAATTTTAAGCTCTATTGAGGACAGTATCAGCATTAGTGGTAAGACGTTAAACTTGCTCTTTGTCTCACTTTATGTTTTATTGGGGGGACAGTTCTACTAAATGAGAAGAAATTAACAATGAAAATACTTAGTGCATCTACCTAAGTATTTTTGAGGGGACCTATTTCAGTTTTTCAGCTCTAAAGATTTTAAATATATTCATTGAATTTTTCTGGCTACTATCTAATTTGAGAAGTAATAGATTTTCTATGGCTGGGAGGTAAACTGAAAGGTTATGCACATTGTGGGCAGCTACTTTAGAAACAATATAGCTATGGTCTTTTTTATTGCATTCCTTTAGATTTGAAATATTCAATGTTCAATAAAATAGACCTTATATTAGTAAACAACAGCGCTGCATTTAATAATCACGTTTTTTGTTATTATCTAATTTAAAATAATGTTTTGATAGAAAACAAACAAATATGAATAATTATTGATAGTTTATTCAATATTAAATTAAAATTTACCATTGAGATTCACTTAGTTGATTAAAAGTAAATTTTTTACCACATTTATTTGTTTTTAACAAGTAAATTAAGAATACTCTATAAATAGGACGTGTCTGTTAAAAATCATTTTTAATTATATTTAACATTTTTTAGAAAATTATCTCATTTTTTATTAACTAATTTTAGATATGTTTAAAAAATGTAGATCATTTAAAAATAAATTTTGTTTTATTAATAAATAGATAAATTTATAATATAAAAACTCAAAATAAATTAATTGTAAAAATTCCTGTTTTTTATGAAAGAAAGCATTTGATTTGGTTTGATTTACTCTTTTTTTGTTAAAAGCATTTCAAAACCTTATAAAGCTATAAATAATAAAATGATAAAATAATTCAATAAAATGAGATAACATATAAAACAGATATTTACTTTCTAATAAGCAACAATCTTCTAACTATTAGAATGAGATTTAAATGAAGTTGTTTGTGTTAAACTATTACTGTTATTATTTGCTTGATCAATTTTCTGCTTTTTATTATTATTTTGAAAATAGCTAAAATCACTACTTTTTATTAAATTTACCTTTTTCAGCATTTAAAAAAGAATGGAGACCAATAATATGGGGATTAGTTAAAGCAATATGGATATCATTTGTGCTTTTATAGATACTAAACTATTTCAAACTTTTTCTCCTGGAATTCTTCATAAAGTTTCCATCCTCGTACAATAATTCTCACAAATAATTAGAACTGGCCTATTTTCTTAAATCTAATCTCACTTTGAGTTAAATTTGAACCTTTTTTAGCCACTTTCATTAGTATAAAACTGTTACCTCCTTTTCATAGCCTTTATCAGCTAACAAGTCCACTGTTTATTTTGAGATTACTTTTTGGTAAAAAATCTTTTAATAATCGACCATATGGGGGGGATGTATTTTTTTATTCAAGAATTTTACTAACAATCTTTCCACTTAAATAGCGCTTAAAAAATGGAAAAAATAATGAAATCAAAAAAACACTCCCATGTTTATCCAACAAAAATTGCAAAGTCATGCAATTTGATTCGTATTAAAAATCACTACATTAAATACTTTGCCATTTAGAGAAAAGTGGGTAAGCTACTATCTCTTTTACACAATATATTTGGTGTTTTTCTGAAAAGAACCTTTAATTTTCATTAAAGCTATCTGGCATATATTGATACTTCTTGAACTAAGCAATCTAAAATAAATGTAACCCCGAGGAAATGATCAAAAACCATCTCTAATTCATTCACATTCTACTTGCTTTTTACTTTATTGAACAAACTTTGAAAAAAAATTTCCACAATAAATAGTCATTTTTTAAAATAATTTTGTAGTGCAAAAAGGAGAAAAACATCAAAAGTAAGAAGAGACAATCCATTGTGTTTTTCACAAAACTTATCAAGTAACATATGAGGATGTTTTTTTTGGTTTCATTATTTTTTCTATCTTCTAAGCGCTGTTTAAAGTGGAAGAATCGTTGGTGAACTTCTTAAATACAAAAATACATCCCCATATAAAAAAACCAAGAATCCTTTATATATCACTTAAGAGCTGCTTCTTTCTGCTTGATTTCATTTTTTTTAAACCACTTCATCCAAAATTTAAACAATTGGACTCATTTTATTAAAATTTTAAGTAAATGTATATTAACATCAGTATTATACTAATTCAACCAAGAATCTTCATTAGGTTCAATCAATTAGTTCATAAATATCCATATCATCAGAATTAAGGTTGTCAAGTCTTTAATTTGCTTAAATCTATGTAAAATATCTTTAGCGCTTGGCTTTAGTTTTGGCATTTTTTGTAATTGTGAAATAATAGTTAGTATATTTGTATATAAATTGGCTATTTAAATAAAATCAATAATTAAAAATTAAAAATACTAAAGTTGGTATTAGCTAATTTATTTGTATATTTTATCTTCAGCTTGACAAATTTGACAATTAGTGATAAAACAATCTCTAAACAAAAAAAGAGTAAATCAAACCAAATCAAATGCTTTCTTTCATAAAAAACAGGAATTTTTACAATTAATTTATTTTGAGTTTTTATATTATAAATTTATCTATTTATTAATAAAACAAAATTTATTTTTAAATGATCTACATTTTTTAAACATATCTAAAATTAGTTAATAAAAAATGAGATAATTTTCTAAAAAATGTTAAATATAATTAAAAATGATTTTTAACAGACACGTCCTATTTATAGAGTATTCTTAATTTACTTGTTAAAAACAAATAAATGTGGTAAAAAATTTACTTTTAATCAACTAAGTGAATCTCAATGGTAAATTTTAATTTAATATTGAATAAACTATCAATAATTATTCATATTTGTTTGTTTTCTATCAAAACATTATTTTAAATTAGATAATAACAAAAAACGTGATTATTAAATGCAGCGCTGTTGTTTACTAATATTTTAGGGTTAATATATGGGGATGTTTTTTTTGGTTTCATTATTTTTTCCATTTTTTAAGCGCTATTTGAGTGGAAAAATTGTGTAAAATTCTTAAACATAAAAATGTATCCCCATATGTGGGTTGTCCGAATTGGTTTCATTTTTATCCAATTTTTAAATTATTTTGTTATAATTTCTATTGTAAGTTAGCAGGATTTCTATCAAATTTAATATAAATCCCTGAATTAGCAAGGCTTTTATCAATATAGCCTATATAGTGATATAGTGATATTAATCAAAGTTGTAATATGTAAATAAATACACATTTCTATAAAACTTTATTAAAAGCTATTTATTTATCATTGACTGCTTTATAGCCAACACTGTAGATTTGCTATCAAATAAATAAATAAGTTTAATATTATAATTATGTTATTAATATATCACCAAGTTAATAAATAGCTCAATAGGAGGAATAATTAGCCCCAAAACTATAATTAACTATCCTTACATAATATAAGCAATATAATGATAGTTTTTACTTATTATTACAACTACTTGCTCTTTGACTATTTATTAACTTAGTTATTAATAATTCAAGTAATATCAACATTTAATAATTGATTTCTATCATCTAATAAGCTACTTACTTGCTTACTAAATATCAAAACTTTTAAATTTTCAGTTATTTTTGTAAGATAAGCTGGGGTTGATCTTTTAATTTTTCTATCCTCTATAGACTCTATAACTTTAATTGAGATCATATCGCTTTTTTTTGATCTATCAGATACTGGATAACAGTGTAGTTTTTCACCACGTTTAATAAAATGTAAATACTTTTTAATACCTTGTATTTTTATTATTTTTTTTGTATCTTTGTTTCTTTCATACTTTTTAAAAATTATATTTATTTGCCCACATTATTGACAGTTGAGTTATTAACTCTATTATGTTCACAAATAGAAATCTCAAATTTTAAAATTAATTGAGCAATATCTTCTATTTTACCTAATGCTTCAAGATTATTTTTCCACTGTGAAAGATTTCCAAAATGTCCATCAACTATACTTTTTCCATGATGCTCAGCAAAAAAACTAAGATCAATATTTAAACTACTATTTATTTTATAAATTCCTTCAAACACATAATGTAAAAACTCTTGAGATTTAAAATGATATCCTGTATCTGCCCATATATTAATTTTTGTAAACTTTTTAAATAAAAGCTCTTTAGATATTAAATCAATTAAACAATCTCCTGCATATGCTGAATCATGATTTAATATTTCAGATAAATAACCAAAATAAACTTTGTCTATTGTTTTATCGTTTTTTAAATACAAAACGCCAAACCCTAATACTATATAGCTTGTTTGTTATAATGATCTAAGTTTATTGGATCTAGTCTTGTTCCTATTTCCATATTTTGTTTAAAGTCTAAAATTATTATACAACTTCTATTATTTAATTTTTCAATACTTTCATTAAGTATGTTTTTTTGAGTATCAACACAAAATTCATGTAATTTATATAACCTTTTTTCTTTATTAAAAGATTCCTCTATCTCTGCTTTATTTTTTGTCGCTGTATTTATTTTATTTTCAAATAACTTTTTTCTAACTTTTTATACTGGGCATATATATTACATAAATCTGTTTTTCTTACTGGATTTTTAAAATCATTTGGTATATATTTGAAAAACGTTGACCTAGCTACTGCTTTATCTTTTAAATCATTAAAATATTTACTGTATATGGGGATGTATTTTTTTGTTTAAGAGTTTTACTAATAATCTTTCTGTTTAAATTAAATAGCGCTTAAAAGATGGAAAAAGTGATGAAACCAAAAAAAATACCCCCATATGCTTATTTTAAATAATTAATAATAATAAAATACCAACATCACAATTTATTATTAAAAATTAATAATAAGCAAATTAAAATTACACAATATTTACTTAATAATTCAACTATTTCATCAAGGTTTGATAGAAATAAAAATAAAAATAAAAATTCGTCAGATAATATATATATTAAATAAAGGTAGAAGAATGATATACAGTAAGTATTTTAATGATTTAAAAGATAAAGCAGTAGCTAGGTCAACGTTTTTCAAATATATACCAAATGATTTTAAAAATCCAGTAAGAAAAACAGATTTATGTAATATATATGCCCAGTATAAAAAGTTAGAAAAAAGTTATTTGAAAATAAAATAAATACAGCGACAAAAAATAAAGCAGAGATAGAGGAATCTTTTAATAAAGAAAAAAGGTTATATAAATTACATGAATTTTGTGTTGATACTCAAAAAAACATACTTAATGAAAGTATTGAAAAATTAAATAATAGAAGTTGTATAATAATTTTAGACTTTAAACAAAATATGGAAATAGGAACAAGACTAGATCCAATAAACTTAGATCATTATAACAAACAAGCTATATAGTATTAGGGTTTGGCGTTTTGTATTTAAAAAACGATAAAACAATAGACAAAGTTTATTTTGGTTATTTATCTGAAATATTAAATCATGATTCAGCATATGCAGGAGATTGTTTAATTGATTTAATATCTAAAGAGCTTTTATTTAAAAAGTTTACAAAAATTAATATATGGGCAGATACAGGATATCATTTTAAATCTCAAGAGTTTTTACATTATGTGTTTGAAGGAATTTATAAAATAAATAGTAGTTTAAATATTGATCTTAGTTTTTTTGCTGAGCATCATGGAAAAAGTATAGTTGATGGACATTTTGGAAATCTTTCACAGTGGAAAAATAATCTTGAAGCATTAGGTAAAATAGAAGATATTGCTCAATTAATTTTAAAATTTGAGATTTCTATTTGTGAACATAATAGAGTTAATAACTCAACTGTCAATAATGTGGGCAAATAAATATAATTTTTAAAAAGTATGAAAGAAACAAAGATACAAAAAAAATAATAAAAATACAAGGTATTAAAAAGTATTTACATTTTATTAAACGTGGTGAAAAACTACACTGTTATCCAGTATCTGATAGATCAAAAAAAAGCGATATGATCTCAATTAAAGTTATAGAGTCTATAGAGGATAGAAAAATTAAAAGATCAACCCCAGCTTATCTTACAAAAATAACTGAAAATTTAAAAGTTTTGATATTTAGTAAGCAAGTAAGTAGCTTATTAGATGATAGAAATCAATTATTAAATGTTGATATTACTTGAATTATTAATAACTAAGTTAATAAATAGTCAAAGAGCAAGTAGTTGTAATAATAAGTAAAAACTATTATTATATTGCTTGTGTTACATAGGGATGGTTAATTATAGTTTTATAGAAATGTATATTTATTTATATGCAATTTTGCTTAATACTAGTATATAGGTTATATTAAACATTTGATAAAAATAATACAAAACATATAATTAAAAGAATTAATTATTTCAAAAAAAATACATCTTCAAATAAAATTGAAGATTTTAAAAAAAAGCTATAGAAAAATAGCAGTTGTAAAAAATACAAAAATGTTAAGCATTATACTAAAACATGTTTTCTAAATAACCTTACTTTATAGCTTTATTTTCTATTAACAAAAGCTTTTAATTTTACTACATTATTATTATTATTATTTTGTTAATGCAAATACAGCTAAAATTTTAGATTAAATGATTATAAAAATTAGACAATTAGTTTGTATATGGGGGTGTTTTTTTTTGGCTTCATTACTTTTTTCATTTTTTAAGCGCTATTTGAGTGGAAAGATTGTTAGTAAAATTCTTAAACACAAAAATACATCCCCATATTAGCATTTTAATCCTAATTTAAAAAATATAATGATTTAAGTTATTGACTTGAAGTTAATTTGCAGCTTACCTATACAAAAAAGCTTAGTTTTTATCAAAAGTATTTAAAGTTTTTTGCAAAATTTATTTAATAACATGGGGATGTATTTTTTTGTTCAAGAATTTTACTAACAATTATTATATTTAAGTGGCGCTTAAAAAATGGAAAAAGTGATGAAACCAAAAAAAACATCCCTATAAGCTATTTTTAAAGATTTTTAGGCAATAATTAATTTTTTAAATATTTTGATTTTTAAAATTTCAATTCTTAAAACCTTTTATACCATTATGTTAAAATTTGTATCAAAATTATATAAGGTTTAAATACCATAAAGTTTTTAGCATTTGCCAATAGGTTCATAAAAAGGTATAGTTATAAATAAACATGATATTTACAGTGATTTTTCAATTATGACCGCAAAAATTTATTGTAAATTTTAATTAAATTTTGTAATTAAACAGTTTTTTCGAATACAATTTATTCAATCAATTATTTTTATTATTCTATAAGCTGCTCTATTTTAAATTGTACTATTTTTAACTTAAAACTGTTTTAGTTCTAATTGATCGTTTAATACGTTCTGATAAAGATCTATCTTTTTTACCAACTAATGCAGTAACAATACCACTTTTACCAGCACGAGCAGTTCGACCACATCTATGTAAGAAATCAACCACCGAAGTCGGAAAGTCATATAATATTACATGATTTACTGAGGTAGTATCAAGGCCACGTGAAGCTATATCAGTGCACAAAAGTATTTTGGGGATTTTATCTATTGTGGTGTCAGTTTTGGTTTCGGGCTCACGAGTAGAACTGGAAAAAGCATATGAGCTAGATATTGTTGGTGAGCTTGGATAAAGAAATTGTTGGATCTCTTTCTCAGTTGCTGGTGGAGTATTAGGAAAAGCCTCTTTACCATAAAGTGATATACTTGGTATTTTTCTATCCATCAAAAAAGTTTGTGCAATTGAGACTGATTTACGAGTATTACAAAATATTATAATTCTATCCCTTGATTTTTGTTGAGCAGTGCTCGAGGTTCTTTGATCAAATTGTCTTAAAATATCTAAAAGCGCTAACTGTCTATTGCCTTGATAATCTTTCAAATCAACAAAGTGTTGCTTACAGTTTGGAAGGGCTTTGTGCAAAGAAGGGGTGGTAATTTTAAGTATGTTAGGGAAAAGCTTATCAAGGGTTTGAAGGACTAATTTAGGTAAAGTTGCAGAGACTATTTGAATTTGGTAACTTCTTTTTAATTTCTCATTAGTTTTCTTAACTCCATCTATAATATCTTTAACATCACCAGCAAATCCTTTTTCAAACATAGTATCTGCTTCATCAATTGCCATTTGCGTCACTTCAGACAAAGATAAATTTCCAGTAAGTAGATAGCGTTTTAATGATGCTGGAGTAGTTACCAAAATATCAAACGGTGTATTCAATCTACGCAAAAAATCCTTTCTTACTGTTGATCTGGTTAGCAAAACTGTACGAAATTTTGCTAAATGGGATATTTTTTTTGAAACTGCGTATACTTGTTCTGCTAAAGCGCAACTTGGTACAAGTACTATTGCCCTTGGTCTGTTTAGTTTACGTAAATCCGTGGTACTCAGAAGCCTAAGTTCTTGACTATTCAGAACATCTTTATTATCCATTTCCATATTATTAAGTAAAATATCGTTTCCTTCTTCAGATTTGAGTTTAGAAATTATTGGTAACAAATAAGCCAAAGTTTTTCCAGAACCGGTTTCAGCTGCTAAGAGAATATGTGATTTATTGTTTTTCAAAAGCTCTGGGATGGCCAGTGCTTGGATTTCAGTAGGCTTCAATTTGGTTGGCTCAATATTTGGGAATAGCTTTTGAATGCTTTCTAATAGCTGAGGATAAAGCTCTAAGTCTTCGAAATTTAACTCTTTTATCCTCTTCTCTAAGGACTCTATAGTTTCGGTTTCTGCCATATCAAATTTTGTAACCTTAACTTGATTAGTATTCCCTACTTCCTTAACTTTAGGTTTATCTCTACGATTGCGCTCACGTTCTTTGAACTTTTTCTTTGCGCTAATAGTCTCATAGGTTAGATTTAAGTTTGGCTTTGACCCCTTTTTAATATCCGAGGGTAGGGATTCTAATTTAAATCTGGTTGGAATAAAACCTCGAGTTTTTTTTGAAACTGGTTTCGCTGTGAATCTTTTACTCTTTTCCTGTTTAACCAACATTCTTCTACGTTCATTTCCTGTCAATCCATCAGGTCTTTTATGCTTCAAAAGGGATGAATAACTTACTTTCGATCTACTTCTTTCATTTAATCGTACTGAAGTATAAAAAGTATTATAGAGGTTGAGTGCTGGGATGCTATTTTCTTTTCTTATAGAAGAGTCATAAAGTTTACTTTTTCCTATAAAATTAGTAGAATTTAAACCGTTTTTTTTAAGGATATTGCTTCTAGATACTATTAATTTAATACGGTTAAAAATCATTTATACACTTTAAAAAATATAAATATCAAAAAATTATTTTTGTATATAAAATATATAATTGGAAATTCTCAGCTTCGAATTTACCCAATCATTTTTAGGGGTAATTCTTTAACTTCAAATTCGATAGTATAATAATAATAATAATAATAATTCAATTATCATTTTATACTTTAAAAATGAGCAGTATAATTAAAATACAAAGAAATATATACTTATTTATACATTACATATAGTGTTGATAGAATTGCTCTAAAATACTTAAGCTTTATTTGGACATTAAGCCGCGATAACTAAATTCTGAAATACTACTTCATATTACCTTAGAAAAGTAGTTTTGAAAAACAATTTAATAATAAAATGTTTAATTTAGGTTTTACAGATTTATTCTAATAAACAAGCTATAAGATTGTAAGTATAATATATTCAAATGCCTTTTTATTAATATATTTATTAAATTTAAATTAAGTCTCCTTGTTGGTATCCACCAATTTGCAGTTTTTACTACTTTGAGTTGATTCTTCTTTTAATTCCAGGAAGTCAATTTTACGTTTGTTATATTGTGCAATAGAAAGTTGTCTATCATCATTATTTCCTTGAAACATGTCTAGTTCTCCGCCACTCACCTTACTCCTTTCCTTTATTTCTTTTACTTCTTCATAGTACTTATCAATATTTAAAATAATTTCACTATCCAAAGATATTTCAGAATCTGGATGTTCGTCTTTTCTATATTTATCGATCTGTTCATACTCGTTACATGGATCTAAACACAAAAGAGGGTTTGACTGCATTTTTGGTGCAGGTAAAAATCCGTCTCTGTTTTTTGATGCAATAGCAACTTCTTTAGCATCAAATAAAATCGCCTTTGTTGATTTTTTATTATCCGGTAGTTTGAAAGGCGATGGAGGTGTAAGCAAAGAATAATCTTTTGTTGGTGTTATATCCAACAAGGTATCTGTATTATTGGTAAGATCTTTTAATTCTCTTTCATTTTCGCTTAAAGAGACGTCATCTGAATTATCACTTGTAACATAAGTGTTTAAATTTTCATTTTCAGATTGTAGTGCTTCAAAGCTCTCATTTTCATCTTCCTCATCGCTACCGCTCCTTCCTTGTGATGAGAATTGATTGGTGTTTTCACGCATGTATAAGTCTCTCCCATTATAAATATCTGTGCTTTTATTATTATGGTGATTTAAGGGTATAGTGTAATCACTTTGAGATATAAAATCAGTATTTAAGTACTCTTTTCCGTTAGATGCCTTTGGTTTTGACTTAATAGTTGCTTCTGCAGTATTAGACTGTGAAGTAGTACTGAACTGTGCAAATTTTGGAGATCCGATGATACGGGATAAAATTGTTCTGGGCGTTGCTGTTGAATCTAACGATTTTTCATCTAAGTCTCCATTTTCAGGCGTAAAGTTAAATTTTTTATCCATAGTACTGTTTTCAACGTTGTCGAGGTTGTAATTACTATCATTAGTTGGTTTTAATAATTCATTATCTACTAATTCCTGGTTTTTCGGCTCTAATATGGTTTTTTTCTTGATTTCCAATTCCACTTGATCTTTACTAATTTGAGGGGTCATTGGGTTGAAATTTCTATGTGAATTACTATAAGATTGGTCAGAGGTAAAGGTATTTGATGAATCCTTATGACTTTGATTTTTACTCCTATCATTCCTCAAATGCACCTCAACATCATTTTTAGCCCTTACTTCTATTGTAAAATTATCACTTTTTGATGTGAATTTCTTTTGTACATTTGATTGATTGTCAAACCCGGGAAGAAAACATTCAATGTTCTTTATCGTTGGAAAACCATTCGGAAATAAAGTCGAATATTTACTAGGGATGAAAGGAAACTCACATTTAAAGTCATTGACTTTTAATTTCATTTTTTTTGGCATGGAAATGACCAAATTCTTCCCCAAGTAAGGGTTGCGTTTTAAAAAGCAAAAAGATGCGAGTTGACTAATTTTACAAGCATCAAAATAAGTGCAATGAACTCCATAAATCAGAGATGATTCTATAATATTTTCATGATATACTAAAATAGAAGAATCAAAATAGCAAATCGCAAGTTCAAGGAGCTTCAAACCCGAATATTCAGCGAATGGGTGATTCCTTTGAATGATTTCACAAAACAAAGGTATTAAATTACTTGAAGGGCAGATGATAGACACCATTACAACGCAATCGAAGGCCTTTTTTCTTACGCTTAGACAATAGTTATCTAAACAACACAGTATCTTTGGAACGTAAAAAAGTATTAATGGGTTAAAATCTTCTTTAAGAACCAACAGTACATCCATAAACACTTGAATTAAAAGTGATAACTGGGACATTTCGCCATGTTCAAACTAAAAGCGTTAAAGTCATAAAATAAAACATGGAACATAAAAGACTTACAACTAAACTCAATGAATCATAAATCTGCTGTAAATAATAAATAACTTCCAAAGGGTGTCTTTTAGCAACTTCAACCAATTCTATTAATTTAAATAAAGATGTCTTCAGGTATATACTGTTATTGCATATTAAATCTTTTCTAAAATTGTTTTTAATTCCTTCTACTAACTTTTGTAAGTCTTTTAATGACATTTTAAAAAATAACGTTGCATAAAAGTACAAATTTAACTTTTAAATTTGATCTTTACTAAATTCTGATTGGGCAATAACCTACAAAAAAACGATTAAAAAACAAATTACCAAAAAATGCAACTATTTCGATTCTCTTGCGACCCGATTAATTGTTCATTTAGAGATAAAATTTAACCAGAACTATAATTTAACATAAGAATAAGGTTTGAAAAAGCAGCCAAATAAGATTCTGTTACAAAGTCACTAATAATTAGGTCGCAATAGAGCTGCAACAGGGTGTACAAAAAAAATCAAATTATATAACTAAAAAAAAAGACAAAAGGTTAATTTAAATCTGACTGAGCTTAAATTGTAAATAAAATTGATTTGGTTTGACTAATTACTCAAATTGACTCAAAAGTGTAGAAATAATTAAGGTTGAAGCTCAAAATTTTTTTACACAAACTCATAATTATATAAAAGTAATTCAAGTATAAAGAATTATATTAAATTAAAACCAATCAAGTACAAAACAAATATTGATATAAATCTTAACTTACTTTCTATTTGTACTTTACTATTAAAAAAAATTAATAAGAATTATTTCAAAACTATTTTTACATTATTCCGAGCTTATGTAAAATAATTAAGCTTTTGTTATTTTTTTAAGTTATATAATTAAAATTTAATAAGACAAATATAATTATTTTTTATTTAAATAAAATATATAAAAGTCAAAAAGTTTTAATAATTGAATTTTAAAAATATAGATAAAATATAAATAAATAAATCAGTTTTAAAATTCATTTAGTATAAAGCTATTTAAACTTCAAGCATTACAAAATACAATTTATTTCAAAGTTTATTAGCAAATCTGTGAAACTTTTAGCTGTGGCCCCTCAAAAAAAATCCATATTAGTGAAATCACAAATAGTTGCATCTTTAGAATAAAAAAAGGCTTAAAATTGAGTTTCAAATTGAAGCTGGAATCATAAAATAATTGATTATCAGCTCACTTTTAAGCCAAAACATAATGTTGTAGGCTAAAATGAACACCAAAAAACAATTTCAACTGTAAGAAATAAATATGATTTGCCTAAAATTCGTTATATTCTTGGGGAGTTAATATTTTCTCAAAACTTTTCGTGACCCCTATATTAAATCCAGTTTTTACTAAGCAAAATCAAGTGTTTACGCATTATTTAAATTTTTACTCAGCTTTTTGCTTACCCATTTTGCAACTAAAATAAGATAAAAAAAAGTGGTGGGAACAAAAAGACAAACTTCTCCTTCACATCAATAAAAAACCAAGAATAATATAGATAGTGATAGCGATATGGAGGGAAAAATGAATAATATATCTCCCAAAAAATCAAGTTCTAAGAGAAGCTCAAATATTTTTGATTCGAGTACAACGGAATTTAATATCGGATCATCCATTTTAAACAATAGTAATGGAAGCAATGCTGGTGGTTTCAACCTTGGATCATCTACTTCAAATGGTAACACCGGAAGCAATTATCATGAATTTACTACCATGCCATCCACTTTAAATAATAACAATGCCCAAAGCAATAGTGCTGATCTTAATAAGAACAATGATCCTCAAATTAGATATAAAGACAATAAAATTAAAAAAAGAGGTCTATCTGAATCTAACTTAGCAGCACTGAATGACGCAAATACCCCAATCAATGGATCAGGGATCGATATTAGAAGCTTTAATAAGAGAAGGATAGAAGAGAGCTTTAAAAAAGATTCTAACTTAAAATCAGATGTAATAAAGAGTAAAGAAAAGGAGTTCACTAAGACACCGGATGTTCCAATAAAGTCTGAGGACGGTTATTCAGGGTTTAGAAACAATATCTTAAACTCTTATGGTAATACTAAATCTGAATTTAACACTGATTCGAATAAATTGGATGGGGATAAGACACACTTTGTAGAAACAAAGGAAGATGGTAATGTAACAGATTATTTTAAGGATTTTTCAAACATAAACAATCAAAGTACAGATTTTCAAAAGGAAATATTAGTTAAGGAGGAGCAAGAATCTAAGTCTATAAGTGGTGGGATTTATAAAAATATAGCACAAAAATATTTTGGATCTCAGCCAAATAGTCAAGGCTCTATTAAAGCAGAGTCTGATTTACAATCGCTAAATAGTTTAGAAAGTGCGGGAAAAAATGACGTAGATTTGAACAAAAGGGGGAATTTTGATACTAGCAAATCTCTTAAAGGCCTTAATCAAATAATAAAAAATTACAGTAGCGACATAATTGATCAATCAAAATTTGAAGGCATTAGAAATTCGATAGAAAAGGACTGTGGCTCTGTTGAAATTCATGGAGCCCAATTTTTAAATAAAGAGGAGCTCGGACTTAGAGCACCTTCTGGGTTTGGGGAAATCAAAACATTGAAGATTTATAAAAATGAAGTTAAAGGAGATAATCATACTAACTTCAATAATATTACTGATGCCATTATCAATAATGATAACCAGCCAATGACTCAGTCGTTTGATTTCCTTAAGGAATTAACAAAAAATGGAAGCTTTGAAGATCAACTAGCTGGACTTATTAGAGTTCCAAAAGAACATAGATATGAGGTATTTGATTATTATAACATTTTTTTAATATACTTACAGTAATTAGAGCTTAGAAATAAACCAGGATAAAGAAGAAACGGTCAATAATTCATTCAACAAAGTATTTTTTTAATATAACACTAGTCTAAAAGTTAATTAATATTTAGGATACGGAATTTGAAGAAAACAAGAAATTAAACTTATTTAATCTTGACCCCCTTCGCCTTGCAAAAGACCCATTTGCTGTTCATACAATCCGAGCATTTCTTAATAGTAATAATAAGAATTTTGAAGACCCAAATAGTATATTCTCATTCAAAAATGATAGTAATTTAAATGAAAGGCCAAAGGTCGTGAAAGATGACGTAATTGTTTTATGTTTAATTTATTGATGAATTTACTAATTTTATTTAGCAGGAAAAATATACTAAATATGATTTAATTAAAGACATGAGAAATGAAAGTTATTCCAAGTATTATCCAGTAATAAAAGAGTTCATCCACAAGATTAGCAAATATGAAAGCTTTAATCCTGTTATTGGATTTGAAAAAGCATTTAAATCAATTAATCTTAAATCAGTATGTTTTATATGATAATTTATATGCAGTGGTTAACTTTGTTTTAGGATAAACATATTGGGGAAACATGGAAAATATTGTCATATTTAACAACAGAGCGTTATGATTCTTCAGATCCATCTAAAATTAAACAAGTTTCGAAGTTAAAATTCTCGAGAGAGTATCAAGCTGCTACTGTTGAAGACCATCAATCACCTATGAATATACAATCAAGAATGAATCTCAATCAAGCCTCTTTAGCTTATCTTCATTCAGAGTAAGTTCTTGATCATAAATGTGGTATATTTATTTACTTTTTATAGCTTTATTGAATTGATTAAAGAGTTTGTAAATCAAAAGATAATATATTGTGAACTTGGAGGAAATCCTACCATCAATGATTTTATTAAAGCGTTCATCAAACTTAAATTCAGAACCTTAAAAATGAGAAGCGGAGGTTATGAAGTTTATGTAACTTTTATTTAATCAAATAATTTTATATTAAAATATTTTAGGAATCCCCAAAAACATATTTCTGGACACATCTTTACTATTTATTTAGATGTGGATTGTATAAGGATTGTAGTGATTATTGCTACATGAGTACTTCATTAAACTTTACTGAATCGGAAAAATATATATTGGAATGTTTTATAACTTTTTTGAACCGTGATGATAAATTGTAATTTAATGTTAAAATATATGAACTTGTCATTAATATTTTGTAGTCTTCCTAATAGCTTTAGAATAAAACTACAAGATATTTACAACACTGTTGAGAAGACTTCGGATCCTTATAAACATACAATTTGTAAAATCATTGGGAGATTCGATATTAGAGATGTTTATGTACCTGAAGTTACCGAAACATTTTATGACTTTTTGTGGGTTAAAGTAAGGAAAATAGATCCAAATACAAGAAATATCTAATAATGATAAAATTTTAGTTTAACATATTCCAAGAAGATTTAAAATTGACTCCACTTAAAGAGAATCAACATATGTTAAGCGATATTCAAAATGAAATTCATAATGAAGGTGCTGAGAACATAATCTCTGGTAGATGCTCCCCTATTGAGTATGTAAATATTCTATTACTTACTCATCAATTCGAAGCAGCTATATCATATTTGTTAACTGATCCACAATTCCATTCTGAAGCATTACATATCTTTACTTCTTTATGCTATTACGGGCTAATTCGTGTTTCGGATTTAACAAATCCAGTGGGATGGGAGTATGGTAAGCATCTTTTTTTTAATAAATCAAGTAATTAATCCTTTTAGTTACTTTGGGTTCAACTATCAGTGATCAACCAGTATATCCTAAACTTAATGCTGGTCTTGTGTATAGTCGCACATTGCCCTGGTTTACAAATTATAGAGTAGAAGAAATATTTGATTATTTGTTTCTTTATACTTTAATTCCTTTAAAAGAGTACAAAGATTGTCTTTTAAATCGTGTCATTAATGTATGTATTGCAACAGATGGGTTTTATGATATATTTGGAAGACCAGCTGAAGCTGAAAATCCATATAAATTTAAGGTATTTAATCCTATAATTTTAAAACCACTTTATAACATTTAAATTAGCAGGGAGTGATAGAAAAATATAGCAATGTCTTTGAGAATGAAAAAGAATATAAATCCTTCAGACAAAATGCTTTACGTCAAATGTTGAACTATTTTATTAACGAGAACGACTTGGAAAAAGCTTTTTACTGCACTTGTATGGCTGAAGTAAGCTTCATTTATTCTTTTACGTATCGTTTAATATAATATATTAGGAGTTTGAATACTACGTTACCTATTTAAACAGTAGTGTTTGTAGGGCTTTAGAAGGCTACTTTCAAATAGATTTTAATCCAAAGAATCCAAACTCATACTCAAAAATTGATGAAGTTAAAGGCTATTATCAAGCTTTAAAGAAAATTCATGAATTAGGTGTAAGAGGTTATAGCCGTGTTTCTGAAAGGACTTCAATGTATTCACTCCAACTATCCAAAATTGCTGATTTTGCCATTGCCACTGATTTAGGAGATACTGAACTGATTAGAGATACTATGGTTACTTTGCCATTTATGCCATATAGCTTAAGTAACCTTGATCAAATTGTTTCTTATGTTAACTTGGTAGAAATGTTACCTGATCACCTTGTTAATTTATTCCATACTACTTTATTTTGTATCCCTATTGCTTTAGTAAAATTTAAAATTATCCCACTCAAACCACGAGATGGTAGAGAATTAACTATCCATGAAAATATCTTGCTTTGGGTTAATCTTATCAATGAAAAATATTTGAAAGACACTAAGTATCGTTATAATGATTTTGGTCTTCCAGATGTCTCTGATCTTACTTTTACCTCCTTTTTATAAAAAGGAATATTATTATCCAACTATATTAAAACTGTATTGCAATTATATCTCATTTTCATGTTAGTATAATAATTTTAGGTAAATCCAAATTAAAATGATTGAATTGATGATGTATTAATCTATTACTATATATTAATATGTACTGATATTGATATTAATTGTATACTATATTAACTTTTTGAAAATAAATTATGTCATATCATACCAAATTGGTAAATTAAATTAAAATAAAGTATAATTAAACAAAGCGGGATAATTTAAAAATAAACTTCAAATGAACAGAAAAAAGTTTTGTTATTTCTTGGCAACTTTTTTTTAAATAACTTAATTTAATAAAAACAATAATAACCGTAATGAACCAAATATCTGATACTACAACGCCTACTAATCTATTAGTACCAAGTGAGAAACAAAAGTTGACTTTAATCATCATTGGAGTTTATATCATTGCTATCTTAATTTTATGGAACATTCCATATCTAAAACTAGTTTTGTATCCTTTCAAATTGGTTACGGTTGCTTTTCATGAGCTATCTCATGCTGCCGCAGGTTTATGCACAGGTGCAAAAATTATATCAATAGAAGTAGACCCAGATGAAGGTGGTGTAACAAAAATGGTAATTCATTTTAACTATAAAAGGTTTATACTAATAATAGTTGAATAGAGAGGTGGAAATTCTTTTTGTACTTTACCTGCAGGTACCTACTTTTGAATTTATTTATATATGCTGAATTCTTTTTTTAGGTTACTTAGGTTCATCTTTAATTGGGGCATTTATGATATTTACAGGCTTTAATATCCTAGCATCTAAAGTTATGTCTATAATAATTGGCGTATGTCTATTATTATGTTTATTCTGGGCAAGAAATTGGCTATTAAGAGGATTAACATTATTATTTGTTGGATTAATAGTAATTTTGTGGGTATTTGACCAAGGAGATGGTTTAAGATATTTTGTATTATTTATGGGGTAAGATTATTTGTTCTAAAAATTTATGAAAAATTTATCCCAACTTAGAGTGATGAGCTGTTGCTATTCCCTTTGGGATATTATTGAAGACCTGGTTTTTAGAAAAGTAAATGAGAGTGACGCTACTAGGTTTGCGAAATTGTTTAAGTGTTGTCCTGCGCAAGGATGTGGTCTTTTATGGTTTATTATTTCTTTAGTTTTCCTTGCTGGCGGAATACTTGCTGGTCTTGCTGCGTTTAAAGACCCAGCGGCACAATAATAATAATATAATAATAATAATAATAATATTGTTGTAATTAAATATAAATATTAATATTCAATTTTTTGAACTGTTTATTAGAAGTTAGACTATGACGTTTTATAGTATGTGTCATTCATTTTATTTTTATAATGTCCATTTGATTCAAATAACAATACTATGTATCAACGATAAGTTTGTAGTAATTTTGATTGAAAGCTAGTTTATTTATATTACAAAGTCTCTTAATGAATCTTCTGAAAATCATTAATTGTGCTTCAAAAGGCCAGCTATACCAAAAAAGATTCAATATAAAATATAAAAATATAACTAAAAAGTACTAAATTTACATATCAAATCTTAACATGTTAACTGGTAAAGGATTTTTGATTCAAAAAGTTATATAATTACATGACAAATTGTTATTTGATATATAATTGACTATTTCTATTTAAATTTTAAAAAAGTTACTGTTTATTTTCTCAAGGCATATAAACTGTAGGTTGTACATAACGTTTGGTGTTATAAACACTTTCTCCTACTTTCCAGCCTGGAACATCTTTCATTATTTCTGCTTCACGAGCCAAAGAAGCTTGTTGACGACGATATAAGTCACGGTCTTCTTCAGCAGTTAATAATGGTACAAGATGAATTCTGGCCCAAGTTTTTTCACGATGTAACTCCCTAAATAAAATTAATACTTTTAATTTAAAAAATTTAAAGCTTTTTACATTCTTTCACGTTTTCCTTGATATACTTTATAAAAACCATAAAAGGATAATGCAAATATACTTCCAAAGATTACTGCGCCTGAAGGACCTCGACTTGGAATACTTCTTCTATATCTAACGAAATCGTACCCTCCTTTTGGTGCTGTATCTTGTTTTCCTTCCATTTTACTTTTTTTTATTAAAAATAGTTTTATCAAAATTTATTGATTTGATTGATTATCTTTGCAAAATTTAAATGTAATTTTATTTATGCTAATTTTAATGGGAATTTAGGAATTTATTTCAAGTTCGAGAAATTATAAGCTTTAAGATATTTATTTCTACATAAAATAATAAAACATCAAGTTTTTATACAGCTATCTATTAAGGATTTTATAATATTCATTATATTGTTTTGATTTATAAATACCAAAATACGATGTAAGCATTTTTGTCCTTCTTTTGTAACTTAATTATTACTATTAGGATATCTTATGGCAGAATACTAATATATCAGTTAAATAACTATACGTTAATTTATAAGTAAACATTTAAGTACCAATCTTAAGTCAAAATAATGATGATAATAATAAAATAGAAATATTTTTTTATTCATTTGTCATAAAAGTTAGATATAATACTCAATCTTTAGTAGGTAAATGGCCTAGGTCTAGGCCAGGGTTATCTGACTTAATATAATCTGCTGAGTATGATTGAGGAGTAGGAAACTTATTGTTGTATTCAAGCTTGAGGAGAGTAGCCAATGAGTAAATGGCTAAGAAAAGATTGCAATCACCAGCTGGAAGCCCAATAACATTTTGTGTTTTACAATCCACTAATACAAAGTGACCTTTATTTTCACTTAATTCTTTAAGAAAGAAAATAGGATTGCTCATTTCTATATATTTATATTAAAATAATAAAAACAATCGAAATTTCAATTTACCTTCTGGGTGATCTTTACCATAAAATGCCACGTGGCTTTTAGTAAATAGAAGAGAAGCAAAAGATACTGGAGGAGTTGTCAAATTTAAATTCATTTTTGTAATGAATAGATGTAGTAATAATTCATAATCAGTAATCTCTGGTTTTGAAGTGGATTTATCATTTAAAATTACATCACTTAATGGGACAACCGACTCGCCATAGTTACCTTTATAATTAGATAAAAAGGGCGAAGTTGCTAAAACTATTTAAATGAACCAATTACAATGATCAATAATAATAATAATTTAATTTACTTCTTAATCTTGAAATCAATTTATCACGTTGCTCGGGGGTTTTAGCTAAATTGAGATAATGTTCTACTTCGATTCTTTTTGATGCCATCCTATCAGTGCGATATGCTCCAGCTAGATCTATTAAATCATAGTAGAATGGACCTTTTGGTTTGATTTCTTTCATTCTAGCCTCTGAAGTGTTATTTATAGTGGCTTTGTATTTTTCATCCTCTTTACCATTGCTTGAAGTACCATTGTTGATTGTCTCTTGTTTATCACTCTTCTTATTTTGTAAAGCTTTTTCATACTGTTCATATATTCTTTTTAAATAATGTTCCCTTTTACTCTTATATTTAAGTGAACTAGCCTTTAAAAAATGTGGGCGCTTAGCTTTTTTCCCTAATCTTGTGTACGCTTTCTTCATTGGTGAAGCTTTTTTGGTATCGCTGGGATTTTTTGAACTTGAGTACTCCGGACAATTAACAAACTTTGGTATAACTATAGATTCATTGCTATCTTTGTTTAAAGCATTTGAAGTTTGATCGGATAAAATACTATTTTTGTTAACGCTGAGTCCAGGGAATGAAGGTGTCTGATTAGTGGTCCAATTAGAAATTCCAAATCCAGGAATTGATGTCTGGTTAGTAGCCCAATTATTAGTACCAAGTTTAGAAGACATCGATGTCGGGTTGGTACCCCAGTTACTAGCGCTAAGTCCAGGGAATGAAGATGTCTGATTAGTGGTCCAGTTAGAAGCTCCGAATCCAGAAGATGTTGATGTTGAATTAGTGGGCCAATTAGAAGTTCCAAGCCCAAAAACCCCATTTAATTGATTTGTAACAGATGAGACGCTACTCTTATTCGAGTTTTTATCTAAAGAATGCACTAACGCAACTTTACTTGGAACATTACATTTTAAATGTGGACAATTTCTTTTAATCATTTCATTATTTACTTCATCAATAGTTTCAATCAAAGGGTCAATAAGGTATTTGAAGAACCATAATTTAGTACGTAATACAATAGGACCTACATTTCCATCAAATTTGAATAGCTTGCCACTTTCAGATGGGAGTATATAAACATAATCAGCATACGGTCCCAAAGTCTTTAAAAAAGTATTAGAAAGATCTTCCAGTTCGTCTAATCCCCTAATTTCCGGCTGTTTAAACATGGATGCCTTCATTTGTCCTTCTTTAAAGGAAGCTTTGCTATATTTGAGTAGTTCTGGCTTTATATCAACCGATTTGGGTTCAATTTCATTGGTGGAAACGGGTTTGTTAACAAAATCTATCAAAAGTCAATAAAATTAAACAATATAACTATAGTTATTACTTATATTATCATCAGATACTTTTTTACTCCTCAAGTCTGTAAGTGATTGAACATTCAATTTAAAACTATCCCTGTTACTCGTCTTAAATGAAGGGTACTTTATGGATTTTAAAAGGACTTGGCCGTTATCATCATTCAAACCCGGACCCTGGTCTTTAGATTTAAAAAAATCTTCATAAAGTACATTGGAATATGAAGTTTCTGAACTTTGAGAAGGATAAAGTACTCCATCTAACAAAGAGTTTTTAAAGTAAATATATATAAGGTTGACAATTGTTGGGAATAATTTGTATCCTAAAAATCCTAAACAAGCAAAACCTTAAATGATAATTAAATACTATTACAATTGTATAAAATAAAGTTACTTAAAATATCATAAAGTGGATATTCCAATGGAAAAGTAAATCTAAAAAATGTTAACTAAAATAAATAAATAAATAAATATAGTATTACTTCATAAATAAATTTGAGATTATAATTAAGGGGAATGAAATTAGGATGTTCTTTAGCTTGTTGAAATTTTTCAAAAGACTTCCTTCTAAATCGGTATCCGATTTTATATCTAATTATTAGTTTAAATTATAAAATTCATTTGAAATTACCTATATCAGATGCATCACTTTCGTGTGATTTTTCATTCGTGCCTTTCCCTCTTGCTGGAGTGACGTTATTACTATCTATTTTGAATTCGGTATCAGTTAATTTTTCTGATCTCATTAAATCCTTTTCCTTTGATTGAGCTAAAACATTTTCATCTAAAGCTGATTTATTGCTATTGATACTTGGATTAAATGATTGTAAAAATTCCTCCTTGGAACCTTTTATTGTATATGGCTTCTCTTCCACTTTAACCTTATTTAATTCCACCCCGCCTTTTAAATTTATTCCTTTTTTATCTACCTTATCTTCTATTTTGATGACATTATTAGTCCCATTAAAAGAATGAGGTTCATCAAATATCAAATTTGATGTAATATATTCAGACTCTCTATTGTAATGCCTTAGCCTAAAGAACTGCTCTTTTATTACATTTTCTCCTTCCCCATCTCTTTTTTCCCATCTTTGTGCAGTTTCTTCAAACATTTTGAAAAAGTATCATTCAGGTTATGTTGGATCGCTATTTAAATCATTCAAGCCAATCATTTAAATTCATTCGAAGTCCTTAAAGCTCAATGAAAATTGAGTTTGATTTTATTATCTTAATAAAATGGCAGCATTACCAAAGTTAACCGAAAAAGAAATAGTTGTTAAGTTTAATCAACTAAAACAAGAAATTAGTACCATTACTTCAAGAATTGGTGAATTGGAATCAGAGATAGAAGAACATAAGTAACTTCACTCATTTTTATTTTATTTTAAATTTATAATCTTAGATTAGTTATTGAAACAATGGAACCATTAAGTGGAGATAGAAAGTGCTTTAGGTTAATTGGAGGTGTATTAGTAGAGCGCACAGTTAAAGAAATTTTACCAACTTTAAAAGCAAATCATGATGGCGTAATTTCATTTAATTCAATTTTTAGTATAAATAAACTAATTTATTTAGATTGTAAAATTAATAGAATCCTTAGTTAAAACTTATAAAGCTAAAGATGAAGAGTTCAAAAAATTTCAACAAGACTATAAAGTTAGAATAGCTCCTACTCAATCCTGATTTTTTTTAATTAAAGCCTTTATAGCTATTTGTATTATTATTTCTTTAACTTAGAGTTCCATATTTACTATCATTATTCAATATTCATAAGCTTTGGTATATCGCTCTAGTTGAACTAATATAATAATCAGATGTAAACGTTATATTGAAATTCATTACTAATTAATGTTTATCCAAATACAAGTTTTAACTTTAAGAGTAATATTTTAAGATAAGATAAGGTTTGCTATGAAATTGACCTATATATTGATACTTTAAAGTAGTAATAAAATAAATATATTTTGTTATAATTTATATTGTTAATTAGCGGAATTTTTATTGAATTTAATATAAATTTCTAGATTAGCAAAGATTTTACTAATATAGCCTGTATAGTGATATTAGTCAAAGTTGTAATATGTAAATAAATATATACTTTTATATAACTTTATTAAGAAATATTTATTATTAACTGGTTTATATTTAACACTGCAGATTTGCTATCAAATGAATAAATTATTTTAATGTTATAATTACATTATCAATATATCGCTAAGTTAATAAATAGCTGCATGGGAGGGAGTGGTTAGCCCCAAAACTATAATTAACCATCCCTATGTAACACAAGCAATATAATAATAGTTTTTACTTATTATTACAACTACTTGCTCTTTGACTATTTATTAACTTAGCTATCAATAATTTAAGTAATATCAACATTTAATAATTGATTTCTATCATCTAATAAGCTACTTACTTGCTTACTAAATATCAAAACTTTTAAATTTTCAGTTATTTTTGTAAGATAAGCTGGGGTTGATCTTTTAATTTTTCTATCCTCTATAGACTCTATAACTTTAATTGTAATTATATCGCTTTTTTTTGATCTATCAGATACTGGATAACAGTGTAGTTTTTCACCACGTTTAATAAAATGTAAATATTTTTTAATACCTTTTATTTTTATTATTTTTTTTGTATCTTTGTTTCATACTTTTTAAAAATTATATTTATTTGCCCATTATTGACAGTTGAGTTATTAAATCTATTATTTTCACAAACAAAAATCTCAAATTTTAAAATTAATTGATCAATATCTATTTTACCTAATGCTTCAAGATTATTTTTCCACTGTGAAAGATTTCCAAAATGCCCGTCAACTATACTTTTTCCATGATGCTCAGCAAAAAAACTAAGATCAATATTTAAACTACTATTTATTTTATAAATTCCTTCAAATACATAATGTAAAAACTCTTGAGATTTAAAATGATATCCTGTATCTGCCCATATATTAATTTTTGTAGACTTTTTAAATAAAAGCTCTTTAGATATTAAATCAATTAAACAATCTCCTGCATATGCTGAATCATGATTTAATATTTCAGATAAATAACCAAAATAAACTTTGTCTATTGTTTTATCGTTTTTTAAATACAAAACGCCAAACCCTAATATTGATATAGCTTGTTTGTTATAATGATCTAAGTTTATTGGATCTAGTCTTGTTCCTATTTCCATATTTTGTTTAAAGTCTAAAATTATTATACAACTTCTATTATTTAATTTTTCAATACTTTCATTAAGTATGTTTTTTTGAGTATCAACACAAAATTCATGTAATTTATATAACCTTTTTTCTTTATTAAAAGATTCCTCTATCTCTGCTTTATTTTCTGTCGCTGTATTTATTTTATTTTCAAACAACTTTTTCCTAACTGTATACTGGGCACATATATTACATAAATCTGTTTTTCTTGCTGGATTTTTAAAATTATTTGGTATATATTTGAAAAATGTTGACCTAGCTACTGCTTTATTTTTTAAATCATTAAAATACTTACTGTATATCATTCTTCTACTTTTATTTAATATATATATATTCTCTGACGAATATTTATCATTATTTTTTTTACTAAATCTTGATGAAATAGTTGAATTATCAAGTAAATATTGTATAATAATCTCGATTTGCTCATCTTTAATTTTTTTTGTATTTTTGATAGTAGGTCGTAACGTTGGTATTTTATTATTATTAGTTATTTTTGAATAATCATATTGATTTTTACTTATATTAAATCCAAAGCTTTTACATTCATCAAAAGAATATACTGAAGCTATAGTCGATAATAATGCTACTTGTTGGTTTTTATTTCCTGTTTCCCTTAAAGCACTAATTTTATACATTGCTTGGTTAAGTTTGTTATTATTAATAGTAAAATTTAATAATTTTTCTTTTCTTTTTTTTGTTTTATTATAAATTTCCATAAACTCTGGGTTATTGTGGATAGTTGTTAAAATTGATGTAAATGAATTACAATGTTTATACAATGTGCTTCTCCCTACCGTATTAAAGTTTTTAGAAATTCCATTTCGAAGTTTAGTTATAAAAGCTTGCATTTTATTTTTATTTTAATAAAAAATAAAGTCAAATAATTATATAATTATATATTATATAGTTATTGAATATTTAATAAAAAATATAAAACACTGTGAAATATCGTTTCATCAGCTCTGTGATTGATTATCGCATAATAATCACTTAACTTGTTTACAAAACTAGTTGAGTATAAAATAGTTTTTTCAACATAATAGCTCGAGGCTTTTTAATTGAATTGTTCCCTAATGCTGTACTTTAATAAACCCAGTAAATCTTATAGTATTTTACGTAGATCTTACAGTAGTATCTTCTATTCTATTTATTTTATATAGTTCGTAGCTTATTGCGTATTACTCCTATTGATTTAAGTCTATCTTAGCTACATAAACTAAGGCCTTTTGACTTACTGCCAGTTAACTAAGCTAGAACTGCCTCTAACTCCAATTACTGAGTACTAACTTTCACAAACATATAATCAAAAAAATAAAATAAAATAAAATAAATAAAATAAGTCTTTAAGTTAAATTTTTATATTTAGTTTTAAGCTTTTTAAATTTAGCTGATCATACATTAAAGACTTACAAAATTAAAAACTTAAAATTTGGATTAATTTCTAGTTAAATTCTGAAACCAATTCGGACACTCCCATATAGGGATGTTTTTTTTGGTTTCATCACTTTTTCCATTTTTTAAGTGCTATTTGAGTGAAAAAATTGTTAGTAAAATTGTTAAATAAAAAAACACATCCCCATATATTAAAGTTATGAAATATAAAATTATGTTTTTAATCGTTTTAAGAAAATAGGAAAGGGAGAATATTTAATAAATAAGGTTTAGTTTTTAAATGCAAATTTATCTTAAAGTAACTGTTCAAAAGCAACTATCTTAATAACTGTAAAAATAGTTTTGCAGTATAAAAAAGATAATAAAAATCATATAAATGTTCTAAACAATATAAGTAGCATTAAAAACTTTTTATTATAATAATTACATAATAAAACATTAACTAAGTTACTTTCACGTTACTATCAATCTGGAATTATTACAACTTTGATCGAGTTAATATATTAATTTGTGTCAATTAGTAAAATATTGGTTGAATTTGGTATTTCATTTTTCATTCACCTGATATAAAGTATGAATACAAGCTAATAAATTTAAAGTTCCAATACTCCTTTCCATTTCAAAAATAGTGGATTCGAAGTTTAAAGTTATCCCATTTTTTTAAATCAATTGAATTTGATACAAATTATTAGCAAATAGATGTGGGGCTTGTAACTTTGCACCTTTAAATTAGTTTATCATTGTAATGTAAAAGTTTTGTGAATAATATAAAGATGATTCTGTATTAAATTATAATAATGTTAATAAATTAAACTATAATTCTAATTATAAAAATCTCCTTTTATTTAATAAAATTTAAAAATAGATATTAATATTAGGAAATCAATATGGTATTATGCACCATTGCAATAAAAAGAAAATAAATTTATTTTTAGCTGTTATTATACAGGATCACATTTAATAAACCCAATTTCCTACTGACAACCTAAAACCAAATCGATTGGTCTATCCAGAATCGAAAATTACTTAATATAGAAAAAACAAAATAAAAATTCAAATATTAGTGATTACCAGGATCAAATGATTTAACAACCTCTATTTGTTCCACAAATTCAAAAAGATATATAAATACTCTTAAATCCCAATCTTTAATTTTTTTTACGAAAACACAACTTACAGGCAGTGCCAATTTAAGCTAACTAAAAATGATTGAAATAATGGGATACAAATACAGAGCAAAGAAGCTATTCAAAGCTTATTACTTTGGAAAGCCAGTGTTTATTGAAAAAGTAGTACCTGAAAGCATGCGTAGTAAAATTCATAATACGGATTTTGATTTAATGTTAAAAGATGAACAGAATTTTAATACCATCAAGTTAAGCTTAACCCCCTCGTTAAACTCAGACAAAAGAACAGGACATCGTAGATCAAGCTTTGTGGTCAATAATCAATCATTACAGGATTTGAAAGGTTGTAATTAAGAGCTATAGTTTATTAAATTAATAGAATTATAAGAATTAATATTTAAATTAAAATATTGAGTACTATAGTTTAGATTAGGATTATAATGGAATTAATTAATTAATAAACTTAATATTATAATAATATCTTCATTAAATCAATATATTATTTATTTTATCCAACTATTCCTTCCCCTCCTTAATATCGCCTCCTCCGTTATCTACCTTGTTTTATACCTCATATAAATTAGAGATAATAGATTTCATATCTTGTAATTAAATCTTAATAAAAACATAATTGTTTAAATATATGGGGATGTGTTTTTTTATTTAAGAATTTTACTAACAATTTTTCCACTCAAATAGATAGCACTTAAGAAACGGAAAAAGTGATGAAACCAAAAAAAACATCCCCATATTATTTTAAATTTTGACTATTTTAGTTAGCTTTCTTTAAAGCTATTAAATCATATTAAATAAGTGGCGGATAACAGAAATAAATGGTAATATTAATCGAAGAATAAATATTAATATCAGAATAAAGTTTATTAAGTGATATTTTAATTTTGATTTATAAAAAGCGGAGACAATGCTGTAGTTTAATTTAGACTATTCTTCAATCAAATGTTTGTAAATTAGTGACTGTACTTTCTAATATTATACTTTATATTAGTAATTTATTTAATTTACTTTATCATAATTGTATTCTTTGGTTATTGCGGTAACATCATTTCAAATAAACTCAAACAAAAAAACATACATGTAAGCAACATAAGTTAACAAAACATCATAAGGCATGCTATAGTAATGACTTATATTTGATAAATAACAAATGGGGATGTATTTTTTTGTTTAAGAATTTTACTAACAATTTTTCCGCTCAAATAGCGCTTAAAAAATGGAAAAAATAATGAAACCAAAAAAAACATCCTCAGATGAGCGAAACAAGCTACAAAGGACATGGATGGGAATAAAAACCAAAGGCATAGCTAACTAGATATTAAATTTTACCCCTAAAACTAAGATTGGAATCTATACTAGAGATACCATCAAACTGAGATTCTTTTCTTATATTGGGTAAATAAATATTATCCTCTTGAGAAGAAGTAAAGTGTTGATCATCAAGTTTATTGAACGTACTTTTATTTCCTAGATGGTTACTATCATTGTGAAGATTGATAGATTCTGGTGATGCTTCTTTAACTTGATTTTTATGCTTATTATCGCTTAAATTCATAGCCCATTTAAATAACAATGTTATTGCTGCTATTGATATCAATACTAAACACCTATTAATTAGCGTCAATATCTAATTTTCTATAAAAACAATACATTGACTTACCAAAAGAATCCCAGGATATCACTTATACAACCCATAGCAGGCACCCCAGGTTGAGAATTTCTTAACGCAGGCAAAGCAAACAACATAGCAACACTTGTACCTAAAATTGGAGGAGGAATTTCTCTGTTATTAAACACAGCATCAATAGCAATATTGATCATAGCAATAGCTAAGCACCACATTAAAACTACCATAAAAGAACAAACCAACAAAGTGGTGGGAGGCCGTACAGCTCTTACAGCAACAATTTTTGATTCATCCAAAGTAGTATAGGTAGAAAAATAGCCGTTTCTTTTTTCATCTTTTGATAAGTCATAAAAACGAACACGAAATAATTGTGAGGTGCCGTAAAAGGTGACACTTGTAGGGATTGAAACTGGGTCCTCAGATTTTGAGATGGATTTATTTTTGGTTGTTATTTCCAATGGAAAATAAGCAATAAATTCTTCTAATGGATAGTCCCTTAAGTTACCAAAGGTAAAAGGTACCGTTAATTGGAAAGGTTCAATGTAGTTTCCCCTTGGTATATATCTACGCTTGAATCGGAAGTTGATATCAATATCATACTTGATTGTTTTATTTTCATAACTTAGGTCTCCTATTGGATCAAGCTGTAAAAATAAATCTGCTTTTTTATTTAAAGGATCTACATTCATTGAATCTACTTGTATGTTTAAACTACCTCCGATTAATTCACTTTGTGTTTGTATTTGCTTATATGATCCTCCATTTAAGCCCTCATTTGAATAAGCTACAAAGATTGGTAATACTATTACACACCATAATATAGCTCCAATAAAAAATTTAAATAGCCGTCTTCTTATCTTGTGTAGAAATATCCAATTATAACACCTAGTTAAGGTCTTATTTTTCAACATCCTTTTAAAATGAAAGTGATTTGTGGTCAAAATTATAATAAAGATGAATAAAAAGTAATTTACTATCTAGCTCCCTCTTTGTTTTAAACTTCAGTTATATGATGTTTTACATTTGTCAGTTCATCAGTTTGAGCTTTTATTTTTTGTTGATTCTTCTGCTAACTCTGTTACCTAATAACTTTATAAATTGTGATAAATTATTGGCTAAAGTAAAAGTGAAGTTGTCTTTTTTGTTTAAGGAATATATTAGCGTTTTTTCCTCTTAATAGCAATTAAAAAGGGAAAAAGTGATGAAACCAAAAAACACCCTCAAGTTTATTTTTATGGAGCGATATATTAATTTAAGCGTAGCACTAAAATGAAGTAAAATTTGCCATAATAATCAAATTAATGAATTTAAAAAAGAATACAGAAATAAACCCGACATAACTATTTTCCAGGCATTTTTATTATTTATAGCTTTAAAACTTTAAGTGTATGTAAAATTTACAATAAAAGATTTATATTTACATTTATTGTTATATTTGAGTCAAGATTAAGGTCAAATGTTAACTCAAAGCCTTATTAGTGTTTTTTTTCTTCTATCTTTCCTGCATTATTTTTATCTAATGGCTTAAATATGAATTAATAGAAAGTGTATAATTCAATATCAACCCTATGGTTTTTCCAAACTTTGTTTTAAAGTATTAAATTAGCCGCTATCCCCTCTCATTTATACTACTTTTAATCTGAGATGTTTGCTATTTTACTTAATTAATGTACTTTTTTATACTAATAAAAGCCAATAAATACATTATGAAGTTAAAAGGAACTTTACAATACAATAAAACCGAAGCTAACACTAAAAAGTAATGAAGTGATATATTAAAATCGTTAGTTATTTTTGACTATTCTTTTAAACGTACTCATACCTTTGGTGTAAAGGGTGGCTTTCAAAAAAAGAAATTTCTAAAACCTAGAGAATACTGTATCATACTTTCAAAATTTGTCCGCAATTTTAAAATATTTAAAGAATGTTAAATGATATAGTAATGGGTTTAAATGCATCAATAATATAAATAAATATTGTTATTAAGCCAAAATATAAACAAACTCAACTGGACTTGACAAAATAAAAAACAATGCCAACAAAAGCAAACGTAGCGAGGTTACATAGCTGGATATTTTCCAGCAACCTTAGAAGAAGAGTCTTTAAAATATTTATAGGAATGGTATTATTTTGTATTATAGTGATACCAATCTTTATAGGATATGTCAATGAAGGAGATAAATCCAGGGTCCTCAATAATATTAAAAACTATACAGACTTAAATACAGAGGATTATATTGATTTGCAGATTGACTTGGTTACTGCAGATCCAGTTAATAAAAAAGTAGACTTATTTGTACAGTTAGACCCTATAGGAGGATATAGTTTTAAAAACAAGACGTCAAGGTATGATATTGATATCAATTTTCGATTCATACGTAAGTCTATTTTAAAGGGTGAGTTTATAGAACCTTTTCGGCTAAGTTTACCCTTTACGGAGGGAAGTTTAAGGGATTATCCCTTTGAATTATTTTTGGTTTATTTTCCAATTGAAATCATTATCAGAAACTCAAGCTTAAGCTCGAATGAAGTAGATTTATTAGCTGCTAACACCAATATTAATTTCTATGGTACTTCTCAGCTATTTCGTGTACGCTATGAAGAGATATCTAACCAAGATAAAAATAATGCCTTCTATTCTTCAGTGACTATCTTACCAAATTCAAAATTAATTATGATAAAATTATTACGTCCTCCTACTACGCTATTAGTTTGTACCTTTATGGTAGTTTTAATGTGGTGCTTAGCTATTGCTATAATCAATATTGCTATTGATGCTGTGTTTAATAACAGAGAAATTCCTCCTCCAATTTTAGGTACAAGTGTTGCTATGTTGTTTGCTTTGCCTGCGTTAAGAAATTCTCAACCTGGGGTGCCTGCTATGGGTTGTATAAGTGATATCCTGGGATTCTTTTGGTAAGTCAATGTATTGTTTTTATAGAAAATTAGATATTGACGCTAATTAATAGGAGTTTGGTTTTAATATCAATAGCAGCAGTAGCATTATTATTTAAATGGCTTCTTAATAGAGACAAGGAAATAGTTGGTAAAATATCAGGTTTAACTAATTTAAATAATAATCAAACCAAAAAACAAAGTAATTTTAGTTCTATCAATCTATCAGATGAAATGCAACTTACGTACAATAGTAAGGTACAGGCTTCATCGAGCGAGTATGAGTTAAGTTCTAAAGTTCAAACAAATAGGGGCTTAACCCAATAAATCAAATTAGTATTTACAATAACAAATAAATTATTTTTAAAACTTTAAAATTTATTATTTTAATTATTTTACTATTCTATAGCTTAAAAACCGTACTGTTCGCTATCGCTCATTACTTATTTTTTTTCCACAAAGTCCATAGCCCTGAAGCAATTGGATTATTCTCTAGCTTTCCTTTTTCAATGAAGAAAGTTTTAGCTCCTCCAAAAACAATCTTACCATCCTTTTCCGCAAGGATAGTTCTTTTAGCTTTAAGATTAGCTGGTGATAACCAATGGTTAAATACTTCACAATCTCCTAATTGAACTAAAGTACTGACTTCTTGTCCGTAAAGCCCCATTGTATTTAACTTCATCACCGATTCTTTTGTTATACTCCTTTGATTTTTACTCCCTGATTGGCGTAGTTGTGCTAAATTCACATAGCTCTTGGTTTGGGAGTAGGTATAGTAACTCGGTAATATACCGCAAATAGCGACTAAAAGTAATAACATTAGATCAAAAAAAGAGCTTTATTACATTTAAAATAAGTACCGAAAGCTGAACCTAAGACGGGGGCTTTACCATAAAAATAAATAGAAGGTGCGGCAAACAGAGCTACTAAAAACAATGAGTTTCCAATATATTTAAACCCTTTCATGGTGTTATTTATTGGGCCTTCATAAATTGTTTCGTAGAAGTACTTTGATTTTGGTTTTTTTAGATCAAATTTTGTTTCTTTTTGTGAACTTGGTGCATCTTGTTGTGATTGTAATGTACTCTTTGTTGTGTAAAAATTGTGGGTTGGGACCATAAATAGGGCCCTATTGTTTTATAAAAATACGTTAAATTGTTGTCTTATCTGTATTATGGTGATTTTAATACCTTTTATAAGCCAATAAAGGACTTATTCTATTTATTTTTAATCTCAACATTTTTAAAAAGGATAATAGTTTTGTTTAATACTCAATAAAATAAATACCATTATTTAATACTGAATCATTCTCAATTTTATTGGCTATTCAAAACTTCAAAAAACAAAAACAAAAAGTGAAAATTATCTCTCTTTCTATAATGCTGAAATCGTTTATCAATAATGTAACACTAAAGTTCAATTTATAATAACAACATTAAACCTTCATTAGATATATAATGAGTTAAATCTTATTAAATTGACATTTGATGTTGTAACTGGAAAGATAGATGGTATAAAAGAATCTGAAGTTCAAGATAAGCAAGGGATTAAAGAAGGGAGCAGTCAAGAAATAAAAAGAGAAGACAAGGAAGAAGCTAAAAAGGGAATTAAAGAAGAAATTACAGATGATTATATAGAAATTAGTGAACCCTCAACTTCGAAACAAGGAAGGAGCATAAATCCAGTCAAGGAGCAAGAAGCAAAAGATAATTTAATTATAAAACAAGAGACACCAGAAAGCTCGATTAAACAACAACAAGAAGAAAAACCGGTAGGTGTCAAATGGTCCGAGATTAACGGAGAGAATGCGATAGATGATTTACTTCGCGAGATTGAGAGGAAGCTTTTAACCAAAAAAGCTGACACTGACCCTACAACAAGCAGGATGCCTAGTAGTTTAAACTTCAAGTCAAATATGTTTGGAACTTCAATTCAACTTGCTACGAGCATACCTGAGACTATAACGAAGGTACCGAAAGATTCAACAATGGAAAAAAATATCAATGAGATCATTAGTAAATGTGAAGAAATTGTAAAAAATACTGGTTTTTATTATCTTACAAGTGGCACTGGGCTTGATACATCAGAAGGATTAGATAAAACATTGCTTCCAAGATCATTGGATGATGAAGTCATTAAAGGGATTGAACTTTTGGAGCTTTATTCAAAGCATGAAGTACTTCAAAAGCAAATTCAACAAGAGGTTAAAGAAGAAGCTATATTAAATTGTGGAAATCATTTGGCGCTTATTTCGAATGATATTATAGATTATTATACCAAAAAAGTTTTCCCTGCTGTTAGTGAGAGTGAAGATTGGAAGGAGTATATTGATGTTGTGAGTAATAGAGTTAAGGAATTGTTTGATGTTATCCAAGAGTATCCAGAGGAAATGAGACGTTCAGTAAGTATTATTTAACTTATGATTTATTTTACATATTAATATTTTAGATTGAAGAAGTATTAGAAATATTAATAGAAGCAAGTGAACTTAATCATATCGTTGGAGAATATTTGCTTTTTAGAATTTATTCTATCTTGATTGTAATAAGATTATTATTACTATGCTATTTTATACTAACTTATTTTATTAGGAGACTATATTGACTTGTAAATCCAAAGATTCAGTTGATACTCTTATTAGATTTTCAAATTGTGTTTATAAAATCAAACCTGGCTTTTCAGAATATATATTTATTGCTAAGTTAGTTAATGAAAATCCATATATTCTTTTTAAAGATCTGAATGATAGAAAGATGGTAAATCGATAATTAATAATATCACGTATTAGCATTAATATATTATTCATTATTTAGATCCATAGTATTGCCTTAAAAGATCATAATGCTCTATATCAACTCCAAAATCAAATTAAAGAAGTTGAAAGTATCGTAAACAAGAACGAAAGTACTAAACTTAAGATAAATTATTCAGCTAGTGAGGATAAAAGGAAGGAAGCTTATGAAAATTTACGTGTTTTTAATCTTAAGCAGCTTATTGACAGCTTAAATATCTATCAAATAAGTAACTGAGCTATTAATTAGTAAAGATGAAAGGAAGAAAGCTTGTAAAACGTGCATTTTTAATCGTAATCAATTGGTAGCCTAAATATCTATCAAATAAAAAAGTACACATTTTTATGCTTAAAATAGTTTATTTATTACTTTATATTAATTGACATATCATTTCATGTTTATTATTATTACTTCTTTTATATAATATTTGATTTTTAAAAAAGAATATAAAAATAACTTTTTATAGCGCATTTACTATTTAAGTAGAAAGAAACCGTAAAAATTCTTGGAAATTCTTGAAAGTTAAGTAAAACAACTCCAACAAATAAAAAGTAAAAAGTAGAAAGTGGCATTTAAACTTGCTAACTCTTTTTAAAAAATAAAAATAATGGCAGAATCAAATCAATCAGCTTCTAACGATACATGGTCTAATTTAAGTGGTAAATTTGGGCCGTTGGCCAGCAAAATAAGCAAAGGATTTACACAAGCCAAACAATGGAGTGAAGAGAAGTTAGGCACTGCTTCAGATGTCACTGAGTTACCTGCAGAATATCTTGAACTTGAAAAGGTAACTAAGTCAAATAAATAAATTATTAATTATAAACTGACCTAATAAATTAAAAAGAAAGTAGATACTATAAGAAATTTACATTTACAAATGATAAAAGTTGTCAAAAATTATTCCGCTCAGTTAGGTGATACTGTTTTACCAGAAAGCTTACAAGGGTTTACAAAAAGTATTACTGAAACATTTAACACTGGCAACGGCCCTGTAGCCCCACATGCTACTGAGAATAATGATCCTAAAACAGTATATAACGCTTTTGCTAAGACTGCGTTCGAAGGTGCTGGTGTATTAGGAACTGATGAACCTTTTGGTAATTTAAATTTAGTTTAGTTTGTTAGAGTTTCGGTTAATTTTTCTAGGTACCGTTTTAATGAAATTCGGTTCCGTAGAAGATAAAATAGGTGATAGTAAGACAAGAATGGTAATAATATCATTGATAATAGTATTTTAAATTAATTAATTTTTTATTTGTTTAAATAGAATCAAACTATTCAAAAACAAGTATTAACTCCATTAAACTCTACTTTAAATACGACTATTCAATTAGCTATGGTAAGTTAAAATATAATATAGTATACGGCTTTTTATTAATATTTTTCAGAAAGCTCGTCGAAATGTAACTAATTTAAGACTCGAGTTAGATGGGTTAAGATCCAAACATAGAAACGCTAAACCGGAAAAATTAACTCAAGTAACTATCATAGCCAATAGTAATTCAAAAAACATAACTAATACAAAAAATAGGCCAAAAAAGAAACAGATGATGCTGAAGAAGCTTTAGTACTTGCAGTAGATGAAGCAAGTGAATTAATGCGAACAGTCATTGATAATGTAAGTAATCGATATAGTCATAAAGATAATAAATAATGATATTTTAATTTTCAATAGCCAGAACCACTTCGTAATTTAGCAGAATTAGTAGCTGCTCAAATGGATTTTTACAAAGAAGCTTATGAGTTGTTAGCTGATATTGCTCCTGAAATTGATGAAATTCAAGTCACTCATGAATCCCTTTATCGTCAAAGTCAAGCAAATTAATCTTATTAAAAATTAGTTTTTACAAAATTAATATTTTTAGTTTATTGATTAGTTTTAGGCGTCATGATGTAACAATAATATGCTATCAAGTTTATATTGACAATGAATTTATTAAATGAAACATTAATAAAAAGTAGTATTTATTATTCAACAGGATGAAGACAAATTTAATATAATAAGGCGTAATGTCAATCAAAAACTACAATTTTATTTATAAGATATCATCCTTATCTTCTTCTGAGCATATATATACATTATATTCTTTTTAGGTATCATCACACATTCAAATTGTTGATTTTGAGATTCAGTTTTGAGTTGAGCCTGAGATTGGTTATCAACCTTTCGAATTTTAGTCTGAATATTTGATTTTCCAAGACTAGTACTAAAATCTTCATTATCATCGTTATCCTCAAAATAATACTTTTGTTTCCTGGGCCTTAAACTAACATTGATAGCTTGCTCTCGAACATTTTATCCTCAATTTTATCGCTCACTTTGTCACTCGCTTTAGCTGATGAAGCCTTTCCAACAGTAACTTGCCTATTTTTTCCATTGATAGTTCTTTTGACTGAAGGTGGATTGAACAGTGATGGATTATTATAGCTTTTATTCAAAATGGATAATAAATAACTTTCATCAAGTTCTCTATTAGTATTGTTTTTTAAACCACTTTGATTCTTGTTATTTAATGCTACAGCTTCTACCAACTTAAATGATAAAGCTGAAGCCAGAGGAGGAGGTACAGCATTACTAACCTGAGGACGGATATCTTTAGTATCACCCTGATCATATGAGTAGAATATAAAATTATCTGGAAAGCCTTGAGCTCTAGCACATTCATATATAGTAAGTACTCTATTTTGAGATGGATGAATAACAGTACCCTGTTTACCCATAGACTGGATATCCGTTAAAGCAGTCAACAAATGTCCTTTAAAATCCAACCTCTCAAATAAGCCTTTTCAACCGTTGTGTCTTGAGGCTACTGGGTCTTTATGGCTTAAACACCATGGTTTTAATTTTTATGGTAAAGAGGGGTGGTCAGAACCTGGCACCATGGAGATACGGCAGATTCTTTCTACTGCTATATCATTAAATAGTCGAGTCACATGATTAAAACACTTCATAGCATTTTGTCGAGGAAGTCATTGGAATTCAGAAAATGGTTCCATAATATAATCTGTTTGCACCTTACCAACATAAATTGGATTGACTTTGATCCTTTTAAAATGGTTGATTGAGTTGCTGGTCGTTTTATAGTCTGGATAAAGGACACATGGATTACCGTACTCAAACCCTTTTAAATCGGTGATTGCATCATAAATTGTTTGCGCTGGATGTGGTGCACAATGATCAGTACGATTTGTTGCTATATAAGAAGCATTGTTAGGTAATGGGATATTTAATGGACCTGTTTTGTGGAAACAATGTGTTGGGTCTAGATAACATAGAAGATGGTTGCCTAAAAGAGTGCCCCAGATAATAACACGAGATCTTGATTGAGCCAAGCCAAAGTTGTCAGCTTGTTGAATTGAAATAGGACATTGATAGTCCATATGGGTAAGGCATCTAAAAATGAATTTGGTGTATCCCATATTAATATATCCTTCAATCATACTGGTCCCCTTTTGATTACCTCCTAATCTAAAATTTAACAGCCCGCGTACATTTTCTAATAAAAAGTATTTTGGTCGATAGAAATCTACATAGCTCATGGTAGTAGCAATCAATGAATTTTTAATATCATTTGTTTTTTCAACTCTATTGATAGCCGAAAACCCTTAGCGAGGTGGACCGCAATAAACCAAGTCAACTTCTCCAGGGTGTAGCATGTCTGGTAATTACTTCCCCATAAAATCTTTTGCTGAGGGAAGTGCATTCCCATCACTTGTATTAATGGCTCGATTCAATGAAAAGTTAGCACATTCGTTGTATACTGTTGCATCTGGAAAATTCTTTTTAAATGTAATAGCTGCCCTTGGGTTAAACTCGACAGAATACTTAATATGAACAATTCCGCTCTTTTCCATTCCTAATGTAAGGCCTCCACATCCTGAAAATATATCTAAAGCTACTAATGGTTTAAAATTATCATATAAGTCACCTATTTCTTTAATGTGCTTCAGTCTACGCTCATTGCATAATTGACAACATTTGAGTTCTTTTTTATCAATGTTGACTATATTTCCGTTTTCATCTTCGCTGTTTTTAATGTAAAAGGTATCATTTTCTGACTTATAACTATCTAAATCTTTAATGTCCTTGATATACTTGACATAACAAACACCTTCTAGTTTATCTATAGCCAGAACAGGATATTTATTAGTTTGATATATATGTCTTGGATCTGGTATAAACTTCTTTGGTCCATAACTACAATTTAAGGCCGCAAGATCAATCATTTTTCAACTCTTTTATAATATCTTAAATGAAATTTGACAGCTTTATCTAATGATTTTCCCCAGAATTTGTTCTCATTATTGCGCTTATTGAATGGTACTATTTAAGCAATATCATAATGAGTTTCTCCTTCTTTTGGTAAAACATAGACAAAATTACAAGGGTGATACTCAAAGGATTTATGTTTCACACTACTTGTATTCTTATTAACTTTAGTTGGATTTAACTTGTTGCAATAAAGCTTAAACTCCCAACCCTTAGAAATAGCTAACTTAGCATCAACAAAAGCTCCAGTATCAATCTGATAAAAATAGCTGAAAAGAAAGAACCAATAAACTTGGTCTCATCTTCTTCTATTATTATATGACTCACTTTAGTCCTTGCAATAAATCGATTCAAGGAATAAGTTTCAATATAATCCATAAGGAATAACTCATTTCAGTAAGCTAGCTCTCCCATAATAGTTTCATTACCTAGCACAAAGGCACTACATAAAACTTTTTTAGCTTTGTTTGCTTCAAATAAAACACACACACGTACAATACGATTTGATCGGTTTTTAGCATTTTTTACAATGACAAAACCACCTACTTTTATACTATCATTTTCTATTTTTGCTTCTGAAGATAAATCAATCTTTGAAAAGGATTGTGTTTTTCTTCCAGCCCATTCCGGTGTACTTATAATTGGCTTTCCATACACTAACTGATGGTGTAACTTTTCTCTAGCTTCACTCACATAGTCTTGATTTTCTTTTGCTTCCTCAGCTGAATCATAATCAATAAGACCATACACTAACTTTGAAATAGTTTTGGTAAAAACTGGAGAGATTGTTTTATCTTTTGCCAATGAACTCTAGGTCCCTTTTGGTAAGTTAATTCGAATTCATCATTTTCTTGCATGTAGATCTCAATCTCTTCTTTGATAAGGTATCAGCCTTAAAAAGGCTTTTGTATTTATTTTCAGTGTTGAGCAGCCTGGAAATGGGGTACAAGCTTCCGACAATTCTAGAAGTATTCGAAGGAACTCTTCGTATGTTAAGTTTGGGTTTTTAAGCATAGCATTGATAACAAGGTTAAATAATCGAGTTCTCATCAAAAGCTCTCTATATTTAGAATAATATTCTGGATTTGGGTTACTGAGTTTATACCAAGCATAGGCGGTACGTACGAAAAGTTCACTGCTTATTGATTAATTTTCTAGATAAATTTGAAATTAAGTACCTTGATTCACATAGTGTAAATGCTATCTCCCAATAAAAGATAGAACTAAGCCTTAGAAGTTGACCAGGGAACTTTTATTCATCTAACAAAGTCTTTTCTTTACCTGCTTCTACTTGATCATTAGCAATGTCGTTATCATCGTCTTCATCCTCAAGAATAATTTGACTACTTTCCTCATTTCTTGAAGCTTTTACAATACCAATACCAATACCAAGAATATTTTTGTTCTCGTTACCAATCTCATCCAAACTGGTGTACTTATTATTGTTTAAAGCGTCATAAAAAATAAAGTCTTCCAGAATTCGAACTGGTAAAAGGTCTCCATCCTTATTATTTTCGATTGGATCTTGGCTGAGAATTCCTAATTTTTCAGTCTCGATTTCTTCACCATCCATATGATTTGGTACACTCGTCACTTTTCCTATATAACAATTAGTCAACATTCCACTTTGTTTGATTTTGATAATTTACTTTTCGGTTCTACTATTTTTATTGATAAGTCATCTTCCGACATATTACCTTCCTTTTCGTCTTTATTTAAAGAAACAATTCTTGTTAATCACCCTGATAATTTGTTAGTTTATGCTTTGTTGTATTATTTTATGTTTGCTTCGAGTCATTGGAAGTGATTTAATCAAAATGGGATTTTAGTTGAACTTCACTGAATTTCTATTTTGTTAAAGCCAATAAAGCTTGTTTACCAACGAAAAGCGCGTATCCATAATCTAAAGTTCTCCAATAAGAGAATGTTTTAAACTGAAAAGAACAGATTACAATAAATTACAGAAATCAAACTAGTGATAATAGCAACACTATGTGGAAGTGATTAAAAAAGCGTAAATATACCGACTTTCGTAAATAAGGTATTAAATATCAAGCAGCTTCATCCTTAGTTTGCAAACAATTTCATATAAGTGTGTGTATATTATAATAAGTTCATAATATGTAATGGTGAGTGAAATCACTTTTGCTTCACTCTTTAAATTGCATCTAAATAAACATATGACCAAGTCTTTTTTGTTTAAGAACTTTAGCAATGATTTTCCGCTCAATAGGACTCAAAATATCAAAAAATAAACGAAACTAAAAAAGACATCCTCATATTCAAAAAGTTAGACTTAGCTTATAAATCTAAGTTGTATTAAAAATAAGCGTTAAATTTATATATATCAAATATTAATCATCAATTAAAAGCTTGACTATTGCTGAAAGTTTTGATAAAATAAAACGTTGATTGAAGGCCGATTATAAAGCTCAATAGTTAACATTGTAACAATAAATATTGCCTTTAAAATGTTTTTTATACTTTTTTTACTGATTTTCAAGCCAATTAAATTGACTCAAGCAACTACGAATGAAAAACGTTATTTAACATTAAAAAATTAGCGTTTGGCGTTTTATTGGCAAATTTAAAGTTTAGAGTTTGGACCTACGCGCCAAAACTCGTTCTTAAGTGTTTCCTGCTCAAACGTTACTGCTTTACTATAAAAGTTGGGCTAAATACTACAACCTGGGTTGGAAACACTGTAAAAGTTTTAAGATTTGATGAATAAAATTTTATTCATTTAGTGAGATGAAATCTAGCCCTTTGAGTCAATAATCTTAGGGGATTATAGAAACTTATTGGAAGTTGGGATTTTGAAATAAGACTTTGATGACGATTGTAAGTACACCAATAAGAGTTGAAACTTAATGGGTTTAACTTTTGAAGCAAAAGTCATGAGTTTAAAGACTATGTCAATTAGCTACTATAAATCTAGCAGATATACATCGTATAATAAAAGCGACCTCCAATGTGCTTGGGTTTGTAAAAAATCATATTAATATGTATAAAACGCTTGCAAGTATACCCATTATCTGCTAGTATCAAACCTGCTGTTGCGTAATTTATAAGTGGTTAAATCAAAGTGGGTATCCTAAATCATTGATTGAGTTATGTAACTCACCTTCAAAAATTCTGAGAGAAAACAAAGCTATACAGACAAAAGTTTATAGAGATGATCTTTCCATTATAAATACCACTTTGAGATTCTAGGATTTTTTTAAAGGGCTATCGCTAATATACAAAGTAATAAATTACAAGAGTGACATTTATATCAACATTTAATATGTCATTTTGAACTATCATTATAAAAAACTAGATTTTTTCAACAAATCATTGATTGCATGGCTTTACAATCAAAGATAAAATCTGCAACAAAAGCAATATTTGTAATAATATCAGCATATAATCAGAATTACTAAATTGCAAGAATCTACAGTAATGTAACTATGTTTAACTTTATGCATTCCTGAAAGTATGAAGAAATTGCTAATGGTTATGGATTTAAGGTTTGGAGGCTTAAAGAAGTAATATTCTTATTTTGTCTCATTTTAATAATTATTAGTTCAATTTATAGTCTTAAGATGAGTCTAACAAATTTCTTTTCAACTAAAGAAAGATTTTAATTAAATGGGGGTGTTTTTTAGCTTCATCACTTTTTCCATTTTTTAAGCGCTATTTGAATAGAAAAATTGATAGAAAAATTCTTAAATAAAAAAATACATCCCCATAAAGCAGTCAATAATAAATATTCTTCGACGAAGTTTTATAAGAATATGTATTTATTTACATACAGCTTTGGTTAATATCAATATATAAGTTATATTAGTAAAAGCCTCGCTAATCCGGGAATTTTTATTAAATTTAGTAGAAATTCCGCCAACTTATGATATAAACTATAATAAAATAATTTAAATTGTGTCAGGGGCACTTTTAGTTTTTAATAAAGAATTTATTTAGAATTTTAAGCAAAGTTTTTAAAATATTTAAAAATTGGATAAAAAAATGAACCCAGTTCAGACATCCCCATATATATTTTTAACCTTTTTATTAAGAAATACTTTATTTTTTATTTTTTATTTTTTATTTTTTAATTCCTTTATAGTTTTTTCAAAAACCGACACCAAAACCTTGGCTATCCTTCGTTTGTTATAAAAGAGACTTTAGTTGCCTTTAGTTGTCTTTTTATTTATCTTTGTTATACAAATATTAAAGTGCTCATATGATTGGCAGCTTTATTATACCAGTTTCTTTGTGTTACTAATAAGGCAAATTAGTAAATTTCAATAATAAAGTCAAAATTTGGCAAACATCATAAAATTAAATTGTATTCATTATGATATGCGTAAATATATATAATTTTAGGTCAGACACAGTAGTATTATATTAAATGTTTTTTAAATACTATGATGGAAATGTATTAAAAATATCAATGACATAAGGGTACAGTAATGATTTTTAAAACATTAATATTGGGTTTTCCCATAGCTAACGCTAGCCCTTGCTAAAAATAAAATGATTGTTGCTTACAGGATAATTTTTTTGCTGTTGTTATTCTATACTTTTAAATTTTTCTTGCAAAAACATATGTTTTTTGTAAAAGAACCAAGTAATTGTACTAATTATATAATACAAAAGTATAAAACACCATCCATATTTAAATACACTGTATTCTTAAAATAACAATGTAATAAATTTTTTAAATTTTATTTATAATTTAGAGCTTGGATCTTCAGAATGGCCATCATTGATTGATGATAACAAAGTAGGTCTCTTCAATTGAATAAAACTCAAAACTTCATTCAAAAAACTTCTCAGCTGCTCCTTATTATGACTAGCTCTCAAACAGATACGTATCCTCTCTTCGCCTTTGGGTACAGTAGGATAACGGATGGCACGTACCAAATAACCTTTGGATTGTAAATGATGGGTCAATTTTAAAGCAAAGAAATTTCCAGGTGTTAAAACAGCTTGAATTTGAGTAGTCGAAGGGGTCAATAAATGATGAGGTAATAATTCATAAGAGAGTTGTTTAAATTCACTGATAATAGTTAACAAATTCTGTCTTAACTTACCACCGATTTGTTGATCCATAATCACTTTATAAGCACATTGAATTGTTAAACAAGTAATTGGTGGTAAAAAAGTAGAATATATTAATGGACGAGCATAGTTGATCAAGTACTGTTTTAAAATTGGATTACATAAGATAACGGCACCATGATTACAAAACGATTTACCATACGTGATTATCCTTGCTAATATTAAATTATTGATTAAGTTATAATCATTGTTCAATGCTTCATTTGTTAAACCTTCCCCATTTTTTCCATAGATACCTGTAGCATGTGCTTCATCGATAATTAATTGTGCTTTGTGTTTTAGACATAATAAAACTAACTTTTTTATATCTGCTTTATCACCATCCATAGAGTATACACTTTCTACAGCAATATAAATGTTATTGTTATGTAATTTTCTTGTTTTTGTCAATATAACTTCAAGATGAGATAAATTATTATGCTCAAAAGCTAACTTATGTTGACATTTTGATAGTTTTAAACCATCGTGAATTGAAGCATGTATAAGTTGATCATAGATGATAGTACTCTCTTTGGTTGCTATAGTGGAAAACAATGAAACATTGGCATCGAAACCAGAATTGAATAACAAAGCTGAAGAAGAAGAATGAAATCTACTAGCTAACTCTTCAAGTTGTTCGATTTCTTTATAATTTCCATCTAATAGCCTTGAGCCTGTCGAACCACTTATTATATTGTTGTCACTGTTATTGAATTGCTTCTTTATTTCAGACTGTAATGGTGAGTCCTTTTCAGATAAACTAAGGTAATCGTTGGAAGAAAAATTAATATAGTTGTCTTGCTTACTATTTATTAAAGTAGTGGCAAGTGTTAGTTTTCTTATTAAACCATTATTTTCACGTTGATTCAATGGCTTTATTAATTGATTCAAGGCTATTTTTAAATGATTTTGGATCTCTTCTTCGTTATAATTTATTAAAAAAGCATCTTTAGTCATCTTTTATATTAATTAAATTTAGTAAATATATAAATGATTTTAATAATTTTTTCTAGTTTTCGAGCTTTGTTATGTAATGAGATTTATTATGGGATTCGGTTTAATTTAGTCAAGAATAGATTTTGGTAGTTTAGTTGACTAAAATAACAAAACTTTGGTCTAGTTCTTAGAAAATAAATGTTAGTAGACTTTTGAAAAAAATTCTGGTGAATTACTAAAAGAGTAAAAAGAAAGGTGAGGCAATTTGAAAAAATCTAATATATACTCAAAACAATTTCGACCTACATTAGAATATAAGTACAATAATAATATTCAATTAGAATAATCTTAAGGATTCATAATAAAATGATTAAAGTTGAAGCTTAACAAGGCTCTCTTATAACTCATAATAATATAAAAAATTTACTTATTTTTAATAAATTATTTCGCTAATAAGAAAATTTAACATGAAATTAAAATTTAACTTTTAACATTTTGTAAAACTGAATTCGTGTAGTAATAAATTGTAATACATCAAACAATAAATAGCGCATTATTTATTAGCATATAGTCTTAGCATTCAGATCCTATTATACTTGGAACCTTGAATAAAAACCGGAAAGTTTTACATATTGAAACTAATAGGAAGCGATAGGATTTAAAGCCAAGTTACTCCGAAGTGATTATACAATATATCCAAAGTAAATATTCAAAATTTAGGCTACTATATGTATACATGTAATTCATATCTTATGTGTCCATATTATTTCACTTAACATAGACAATAGCGGTAAGTGGCTGCCCGATCAATAAAAACAATGTGTTTTGCTCTGGTATTTCGAATGATATCCGATTAGAATTAAATATCAAAAACTAAGTATTAAGAATATAACACATATTTTGATAACAAAACTGTAAATACAAACTATACATTTAAACCTATCGACTGGTTTATAATAATTAATTAACTAGCAACTTTTAATTAGCAACAAAAATAATTTATTAATACTTGAGGTAACCCTCGCGTAACCAAAAAAAAGTTGATAAGAAAAAATATAGTAACATTAAACCAAATACTTGAAAGAGCTTTATCTTTATTATAATGTCTCGCCTTATATGTATCTAAGTTATAAAATTGGTATCTGGATTTAAGTAATGTAATACATACCTTTATAGCAAATCTGGAAATACAAAGCACATACTTAAACCCATCAACTAGTTTACAATAACTCACTAAAAACCTTTACTTAGTAATAAAGAGTTCTATTGCTATTTGGAGGCTGCGTTCTATGTAACCGAAAAATAGATGATATGAAAAAGCAGTGAATTTGAATTTTTAAAATTCTATAAAAATAAATTCTTTATTAAAAAGCAAAAGTACCCAAAAGTTTTAAACTATTTTACTATACTACACGGTATAAGTTAGCAGAATTTCTATTAAATTTAATAGAAATTGCTATATTAGCAAAGGGTTTACTAATATAACTTATGTATTGATATTAATCAAAGTTGTAATATATAAAGTGTGAAAATTGATACTCAGTGGTTGGAGTTAAAAGGAGTCCTTGCTTGATTAACTTACCTTGAGTTGAACGGTCTTAGTTTATGTAACTAAGATAGACTTAACTTAGTAGGAATAATACGTAATACGCTACGAATTATATAAAACAAATATAATAGAAGATACTACTGTAAGATCTACGTAAGATGTTGTCAGAAAGACTTAGTGACTTTATTAATGATACGTTATCAGGGAGTAATTCAATCAAAAAGTGTCGAGTTATGCTGAAGAATCTCTTTTATACTCCAACAAGTATGGATATCAAAACGAGAAGATAATATTCTTTGCAATATGAAGTTAGAAATCCTCACAGCAAATCAAAACAAGGAACTCTGGATTGATTATACCACATGGCTCACGGTTAAATTGATTACAAGACTACGACTAGTTTTGTAAACAAGTTCAATGATTATTATGTTGTAATTGATCCGAGAGCTGATAAACCAATACTTCGCAAAAGATATATATTTTTATAAAGCTTTATTGAGAAATATTTATTACTGACTGCTTTATATCTAATATTGCAAATTTACTATTAAATAAATTATCTTAATATTATATTTACATTATTAATATATTACTAAGTTAATAAATAGCTGCATGAGAGGGAGTGGTTAGTTTCAAAACTATAATTAACCGTCTTTATATAATACAAGCAGTATAACAATAGTTTTTATCTATTATTATAACTACTTGCTTTTTTACTATTTATTAAATTACCTATTAATAACTTAAGTAGTATTAACATTTAATAAACTCCTCACTTGCCTAATGAACACTAAAACTTAAATTTTCAGTTATTTTTTTTTTTTATTTTTTTATTTTTTTAAAATTATATCTGTTTTATTATTATTATTAATTAAAGTATTAATTTTATTATATTCAAAATAAAAATCCCAAATTTTGAAATTAATTGGTTAATGTTTTTTATTTTATTTAATACTTTAAAACTATTTTTTTATTATAAACTTTTTTTTAAATGTTTATTAACTATATTTTTTTTATAATACTTAACAAAAAAGTTAAAGTTAATTTTTAAACTATACTTCATTTCATAAATTTTCTCAAATATATAATATAAAAACTTTTGAGATTTAAAATGATTTCTTTATATCTGCTAATATTAATTTTTATAAACTTTTTAAGTAAAAACTTTTTAAATATTAAATTAATTAAATAGTTTTATATATATGAGGATGTATTTTTGTGTTTAAGAATTTTACTAACAATCTTTCCGCTGAAATAGCGCTTAAAAAATGGAAAAAATAATGAAGCCAAAAAAAACATCCCCATATACTTTTCGATTATTATTCATTGAGAAATAAATATCCAAAGCTTAGTTCTTTAATTTTCGAGACAATTTATATTGACACTGCAATTTATTACTTAAATCCGACTATTAATATTATGGTTTAGATTGTATAAAGTGAAAGTAAAAGAAAAAATTATGCTCTTTTGCTTGACGTTGTGTTTTTTACTACCATCTAATTCTTGATTACATAGAAGGTTACCTCCAAATAACAATAGATCGTTTTATTGTTAAGAAAAAATATTATAAGGAGTAATCAAATTATAATTAATAAGTTTAATTTAATTATACAGCATGTTTTATAGCTTTGTAAAATTATCAATTTTTATCTAGAACTTTTTTAGCTTTTTAGATAAAATTAATTGTATCTTGTACTTTTTTGAATATTTTATTTTATATATGGTATTTTTATTTTATTTTATTTTATTTTATTTTATTATAGTCTTATTTTTTAAAATATTATGTTAAATAATAATGTATTATTATTACATCCAACACGGATTTTAAAATATATTAAATTTATAAAGAGATCTTAATTCATTAATTAAAGTAACTTAAGTTTAAAATTAAAAATAAGAAATATTGATATGATAAAAAATAATAATAAATTTATTTAAGCTTGATAAACGATAGCTTCTTCCTTTGAATATTTTGAATATGGTTCAATATGACTACTTGCACTATCTAAGATAGGATCTTGAGAATGATTAGTAACAAAATCCGATAATGTATCTAAATCTACTGTATTTTGTTTACTTTTGCTTTTACCAAACATAGATTGATCATTATCTTCATAGCTAGGTCTATTTCGATTATCAACTCTTCTTTTAGAGCCCAAAAATAATAATAAACTATTAACTAACTCAGCTCGATAGATTTGCCAATCATCATTAGTAGGTTGATGTAAAAACAATACAACCAAAGGAGAGATTAAAGCATGATTAGAAATAGTAATTACAACAACAAAATCCCAAATTATATTACGTGGAGTCAAAGAAACTAATTCATAGGCCAATGCTAAAATTTCTGGAAAACAAATTAAATTATAAACAATCATTGTTAAAAAAGTTTTATAAAGTAATGTATTAGCTAATTGTTTTGATTTCTTTGCTTCTCTTAATTTAAAGGAACTTGGTACAGGTTGTTGTAACATAGCTGGTAGACTCAATACATCATTATTTCCATTTGTAGTTTTAACTTTAGCTTTAATTTCATTTTCATTATATTCTGAAGTAGGATTTAATAACAATTTACGATGATGCATTAAAATAGAAAGATAAGAAGAGTTAAATACTAAACCCGCCATAATAGATTGAATTGTGAAAAAGCCAATATAAATAGCACCAAATGAAGATTGATCAATTAAAACTAAAGAATAAACACAGGAAGGCATTGGCATAAATTGAGAAGTAGCTGCACCCACTAGACCTAAAATTAAAGGTGGACTAACATAACCAACAGCTAATGAATAATAAGACCATGGAGTCCATTTAATACCCTTAACAGTAAACATATAACGTTCAAAAGATAAAATAGCTACCATATAAAGTGATATTAGAATTAAAAAAGGGATTAAAAAACCAGATATTTGTACCCAAACATTAGAATAATAAATATTATAACTTGTAGCTACCATTAATATTTGATTAATTATAACTACTCCACAATATAACAAATCAATAGATAAGACTACACTTACTAACATCATATCAATATTATAATGACTTTTTAATCTTTTTAATACTAATCGTAATACAAGTCCATTAAAAAACAAAGCTAATAAGCCACTCAAAAAAGACCACCAACCTCCTATATATTTTAAATAATCGGCTTCGGCTAACATATTATCTAATCGTAAAGTATAATCTGAAGGATGGAAAGGGTATCGTGCTAAAGTAGGATCTTCTGACATTCTTTTTTTATTTTAATTATATTAAAAGAAATTATTTAGTGTTATTTTTTATGTAAAAAAATGAAATAAAAAAAGAATTTATGAATAATTGCAAATTCAATAGTTTATATACGTTTTATTAAGTATATTATTAAAATTAAAATCATAAATAAATAGACATTATCCTTTTTTTAAAAGGAAAATAAAAGGAGTCAGGGACGAGTGAATTGATTGGTTTATGATAGTGTGTTTTTTCAAAATAATTCCAATTTTTAGTATTTTTTATTAACTTTTTTTAGCAATTTATGGATTTTTTAGTTACATAAAAAAAGGGGAAATTTAAAATCTTTTCTCACACCAACTTTTCATTCTTTTTTAAAATAAAAAATCGATTGTTGATAATAAATTATTTATTAAATCATATATTTATATATATTATTATACTTTTATAAGGTTTTTAATTATTTTTAGTATTTGTACATATAAAAAATAAAAATATTACTTCTTTTTATTATAAAATAATAAACTTAATAAGTATAAAAAAAGGAGATATTTGAATTAAATTTTTAAAATTTCACCGAAAGAAATTGAATAAAATTAAATTTAATAAGATTAAATTAAATTAAATATTTTATCTAACGTTGTTAAGATTGATATATATAGTTAATCTATTCTTTTAGTTTAGTTAATATTAATGGTATAAATAAATAGTACTAATAGTTAAAAGCTTTGAAACTTTGGGTACACTTTTGTGAATTTAAAATAATGAATTATCACAAATACTATTACTGAATATTTGAAATTATATAAATATGTCTACTTATTATTGTTTTCTATTTTCAACTAGCCTAAAACTCAAAAAACGCTACTGAAATCTTTGAATAAAAAAACATACTCTACTATTAAATTTATAATATTAAAAGTAAAATAAAAACAATCATAAAGTTGAAATTTTGCAATAAACAGTTGTTAAAATTGAAATTTTTATTTTCATTTGAAACCCAATATTTTAAAACAAGTATTTTTATTAAACAATTCTATTCGTTTTGACCAACTTCAAACTCAAGTCATCTCAAATCTTCTTAAAATGAATTTAATTGGTTATATTTAATAAGCATGACATCCCTAACCCATTTCATGACGTCAACTTATCAATTTATAAATAAATTACAGTCACCATTTCAGAATCAATTTAATCAATTTCAAAATTAAAAAAGATGCCAACCGAAACAAAGAAAACAGAAACCGTGACGAATAATGCTGATAAAAAACCTATCTTATTAGATCCTAAAACAGAAGATTTAAAAGAAAGTTATAATGTAGATACATTACCTGGTTCACCAATTGCTGTTAACAATCGTATGCTTGCTCATGGTAGGGAAATTAAAAATTTACGTTTAGGACATAAGGGGCAAAGTAAAAAATTTCAAAGATTAAATAAAGAGTTAAATGATGATGGAGCGGGTAAAAATAGCATTTTATTAAATTATAAATGGTAATATTAAATTGCTTTGTTTTTTTAGAAACGGATCCTGAATTTGTATTTCCTTCTTCAAAAGTTCGTTCAATGACGAATATGTTGAAGGTAAATCATATTAAAATGAGAAAAGATTGAAGCATTAACATTATTATTTTTATTATTATTTCAGAGTGACAAAAAGCCCAATCGTTTAAGTGCGTTACAACAATTGTCTCATTTTTTAATTGAACCTTCTACATCATTGAAAGAATTTGTGTTAGAGGGTGAATTTGTGGATTATCTTAAAGTAAATCCCACTTTTTTTTATAAATGAACGAACTTAACTCCAAAACCTATTTAGAACTTCTTAACTTCTACCGATAATGATGAGTTATATCAAGCTTTATGTTGTGTAACTAGTAATTTTATTCTTTTAAACTCACAGTAATTCTATTCTAACAACCAATATTCTACAATTTAGACATTGCTGCTGGTTCGCCAGATTTATGTTTTAAATTATTACCTTTGGTACCTTTATTAAAAGTTCTTTTAACCAATGAAAAAGTGGTAATTTAAAAATTATCTTTTTTCATAGGTTAAAGATTAATAAAGATCTATTAATTATAATAGGAAGTACAAACAATGACCTGTTGGGCCTTAGGTAATATGGCGAACGATGGTAGTGAATTTAGAAAAGCTATTGGGGAAACCAAGACTATTCCAGATTTGGTGAAGTTGTTGAATAATAAGGTAAGGAAAGTTCTATAAGAAAGTGTATTAAGGGTTAATTTTATTGTTTTTAGGAAGTGGATATTGAATTATTAAAAAATACTTGCTTCGCGTTATCTTCATTATGTCGTATGCCAGATTCATTTGCTAAAGAAATTTATCAAGAAGGTGTAGTTGAATTTTTATGTGATAATTTAATGGATGATAAAGTAAATATGAGTTTTATTATTTATTATACAGGATTAATAATGATATATTTTATTTAGAAAGTAGAAGCTTTCTATGAATTATATTGGGTATTAGCTTATTTAAGTGCCGAATTGGATGAAATTGATGCTTTATTGGATGAATTTAAATTGAAAGAAATCATGGTAAGATAACAACAACAACAAGCATAAATAAAAACAAATAGATAAAAATAAATAAATAAATAATAATAGATTAACTAATAATATATTATTATTTTAAGGTGGATCATATGTTACCCTTATATTATCGTAATAAAGAAGCATTACCATTGATACGTATCATAGGCAATCTTATTAGTCAAAATCAAACCAATGCTACTTATTTCTTAAAAAATGGTATGTTTTTAAAAGCGTTGAAGAAATTTTTACAAGCATGTGATAGGTAACTCAACTTATTTTTATTGTTTCTATGATATTCATTGTTTTTTATTTAGAGTCATTAAGAAAGAGGCCCTTTGGGTATTATCAAATCTTACCTCTGGGTAAGTTTTATAATTGATGTTTATTGTATATGCTAATTTATATATTATTAATTGACAGACCTTCCAAGAACGTACAATTATTAATGAAAGATGGAATTTTAAATTCGATTATTGGTATTATTAATGAAGATAATTTTGATATTCGTAAAGAGGTAATTTAAAATTCAATACTGATAGAAACATTACGTTTATTTATGTTTATTTACTTTTATTTTTAGGGGGGTTATAGTGTACTTAATTGTTTAGCTAAGGAAGGTCAAAGTTTTCCGAAAGAATTATTAACTAGTTTAAGATCGGGTAAATATCAAATAATATGCAATAATAATAATAATAATAATAATGTTTTAACTTTATTTTAGGTTTTATGGAATTTTTAAAGAGTAAAGATTATGCTATGATTGAATTAGGCTTACAATATTTTATCTCTGTATTCCATTATTATCCTGTAAGAAATAATACAACTATCACATATATAATCATTAAACTAACTCATTGATTCCCTTTATATTAGAAATTAGGTCAAGAAATCGAAGAATCTTCTTTTATAAAAACGGTTGAAGATATACTTTTAGTCTTTAATGATCAATCGATGCATGAATTAACTACTTCAGTTTTAAATGCATATTCTGATTTATTAGAGGAAAAATTGCAACCCCAAGATAAGAAAGCAAAGTTAAATTAAAAACTTTGTTCTATTTTTTATGTTATTATTTTTTTGTATATAAGATAAATGCAACAATAAAACAACTGAGGCTTTATGCCTTTCAAGATTTTTCAAACAAAATTAATTTAATTATTGTTGTTATTATATCTTTTAAAATTATTGATTTATTAAAATGCTATTTTTTATTGCTTTTTGTAAAAAATGATATAAAAATAAAACAAACCCTACTTCAATAGCTCAAACTCATAACCTTTATTATGACTTATCCTTTTCTTCCTCTTCAACTTCTTGAAACCTCGGTCTTTTAATTTCGGATAAAAACTCCACACTAGCACTACCACTAGATAAATTATTTTCGATCTCTCTATCATTGACTTGTTCCATTTCCCTCTTTGTATTAATACTCTGTAATACTCTCTCCTCATCTGTTCTTGGCCAAGAAGTAGGATAATTATTTTCCTTTATATCCAATAACTGTAAAAATTGTTGATCATTTAATGGATGATTTAAATTTTGATTCATTAAGTTTAATAACTGTTCTTTATCTTTATTAAATACTTCAAGTTGATCTTTTACTGCCAAGTTAATTTCACTTAACTCCTTTTTTAATTCGATGCTTAATTTTAAGGTATGATTCAATTGCTCATTCGTATCCTTCTTAGTATCATTTAACACTTTTTTTACCATTTCATTTAAATTATTAAATTTTTGTTCTAATTCTTGAGTATTCTCTTTATCTGATTGTTCATATTGTCGGAAGGTTTCCATCCCAATCTTTTGATTCTTTATAATTTTACTTTGCAATAATTCTAATCTGGTTTTTTCTTCATCCAAATGAGTTCCCAATAATTGTTCACCATAAAACTCTTGAAGTTGAATTGCTTTATCTAATGTTTCATTACTACTATTACTTAAATCTTGAAACATTTGTACTTTATATTGATTAATTTTGTTCATATTTTCTTTTAATTCATTAAAATTAACTTCATATTCTTTCCCTTTTTCAATTTTATTCAATGTCCAAGCTTCAATAAAATTATTTACTTTTAAACTTGCTGTTTTTAATTTATTATTCTCCTGCGAAAACTCATTCAATTGTTGTAATATACTTTCTTTAATCCTATTTATCAATTCTGGTTCTTTAGTCTCATACTCCTGCAGCACTTGCTGTAAACTTTTAATTTGATTTTTAAGTTCTTGAATTTCCACCTGATATTCATCAATAATTTTTTGTTTATTGTTATTCAATTCTTTTTGATGTTTTTGAATTAAGGTGCTACTTTCAATCTCGGCTTCTTTTATAAATTTTTCAAAAATTTCTTTTTGGCTAGTTATCTATAATAAAAATTTTAAATCATTCATTCACTAAATATAATATAAAATTAATTCAACTTACTTTTTGTTTAGCATCCGTCCTTTCCTTTGCATTTTGGCACCTTAACTCTACCAATTCTCCCAGCTTCTCATTAATAAAAACAATACTTCCACTTTGCGATGTTTCAATGTGTTCTTTTACTTTCTTGATCTTTTCTTCCCCTTGTTTATTTACATTTAATATAAATTGTTCCACTTCTCTATTAAGTTTTTCAGTCTCAATATTCAGCTTTTCAGTAATTTCTTGTTGTTCCTAATTCATGCTATTTAAATCAAATTTAATAAAAATAATTCTGTTTACCTTTTTAACAGCTAATTCCGAGTTTTCAGCAAACTGTTGTAATTTATTTAGACTTTTCCTTTGTACTTCATGAAACTGTTGTAACTTAGACTTCAATTCATCTTCAATCTCTATTGTTGAAGCTTGTATCTTTTCCAAAGTTAGCTTAACATCCTCTTGTAAATTAGGTACCTGATCTAAATAATATCAAATTTCAATACTCATCAAATTTTAATACAATCTACTTACTCAATTTTCCCTTTAACATATCCCATTCTTTCTTTTTTTCTTTAATACAGTTCAATAACTTTTTCGCTACCAAATCCAATTCCTTTTCCGTATTAAAATAAGCATTCTTTACCCTCCTTAAGCCCTCAATCTCACTCCTTAATCCAATGATCATACTATCCTTAGCTTCCTTCACTTCCATTAACTTAATACACTTGCTTTTTTCGGCTTCAAATTTGGATTTAAAATCTTCGGTTTCTTTTTTTAAAGCGTTTAACTTTAGTGATGACTCCTTTAACTTCCCTTCTAACTCTGTAATCCTTTCGGTTAATTCATGGTTCTTTTCTTGTTCCTCGCACAATTCTTGCTTTGTTTTTTCCAAACTATCACCACTTCCAAGGCTTAATAGATTCCACATTTTCCTTTGGTGGGAATAATGAAGCTATTTGTTTTAAAAAGTGATATATTTATGACTGGAATTTTTTGTTTATTTTTTTGAGTGAGAAAATTTCAAGTTGGAATTAAATGTTGAGTAAAATTGAAGATTGTAATGAATTTCAACCAATTTACTTTCCTCTCCTTTTCAAAAACTTCAAGTATTAAGAGTTGAATTGTTTTAAACTGTGAGAACAAAGGCAACTGAATGGTTTCAAAGTACAAGAAATTTAGTTTATTATTATGCTGCGACACCAAATCGATCCATTATTTAAGCATATATACTTCTATTGATACGCAATAAAAATTGGCATATTTTTTTTGGCTAATATGCTCTCACTTTTTTTTGCATAGATGTTTTTTTGCTAAATGCAACTTTTACAACTCTTTTAAAACTTATTTAGTGGCATTTTTTATAAGTGTATTATTTTATACGATCAATATTTTTAAAGCCTGTTCAAATATCTTAGCCAAATTTTAACCCAAGTTTTTTTCTTAAATGAGCAGTCAATTTTTTCGAAAAAGAATTGCAACAGTGTAAATTACTGGAAAATAACAATGGTCGAAATTCTAGACATTTCAGTAAATAATCAAAGTACCCAGTACTTTTTTTAGAATAAAAAATGTGGAATAGAAATAAATAAGATTTAAGATCAATAATAATAATAATAAGCAAGTTTTGTATTCAAGATATTAAATATAGTAACTGAAATTCTAACCACATCGTATTACTTTATTTATTTGATTATTTAATATTTCTTGTTTTTATTCTTCAGCTGATGTAAATTTTAATTTGAATAGTTTTAAAAATAAATTTATTTATTATTTTCATAAATAATTTATTTAATAATATATTAGAATACTACTAATAATATACAATTTACATAAAATATTAACAAAAAGAGACTAATGAAAATTCAAAATTTTATTATATTAAAACTAGTTAGTGAAATAATTTATGACTTAAAAGCATCATCAGTGGTAGTATTTTTGGTTTCAATTTGAGGGTTACGTGGGTTGACACCATCAGCGAAGATGACATCCATATCCTCAAGAGAAAGGCCTTTAGTTTCTGGGTACCACCAGTAAATGGAAACGGTCATAATAACACAGAAAGCAGCAAATATAATATATAATCCCCAAGTAATACTATCCATAAGAATTGGAGATACTAAACCAACAATATAATTGAATAACCAATTAGAAGCAGTGGTAATGGAAGTTCCCTTGGAACGTACACGCATTGGGAAAATTTCGGCTGGATAAATCCAAGCAATTGGTCCCCAACTAAAAGCAAAACCAGCAACAAATATATAAATGAAAACAATAACAGTATAAGAAGCTCCAATGTTGTGCATTACTACTTTATATGTCTCACTTTTTGGGTCAAATTCATTAGTACCATAAGCAGCAATCATAGCACCAGCAACAGTCATACCAATGCCCATAACAACAGCACCATACATCAATGTCTTACGACGACCCCATTTATCAACAAATAAAATAGCAGGGATGGTAGATAACATATTAACAATACCATTGATAGCAGTAGCTAACAAACCACCAGTTCTATCGAAACCAGCTTGTTTGAAGATAGCTGGGGCATAGTACATGACGGAATTGATACCAGTGAGTTGCTGGAAGGCTTGAATAAATACACCAAGCAAAGTACGACGACGAACATTACCACGTAATAACTCAAGGTAAGATCTAGCTTGTTGGGCTCTATCCATATCAGCTTGAGCTTTAATTTCGTTATATTCTTCAATAACAGCTGGGTTAGATTCATCACCATTAGAACGTAATTTAGCTAATATTTTAAGACCTTCAGCTTCACGTGAATTATCGATTAACCAACGTGGAGAGAATGGAGCAAAGATTGAACCAATACCTAAAAGGAAAGCAGGTACAATTTGAAGACCAAGGGGTAAACGCCAAGCAATAGAACCAGATAAAGAAATTTTACAGCCATAGTTGATCCAGAAAGAAACAGCAATACCAATGGTAATAGCCCATTGTTGGAAAGAAATTAAACGACCACGTACAGTTGGATCAGAAATTTCGGATTGATAAAGTGGGACAACCATAGAAAGAATACCAATAGATAAACCAGCAATTAAACGACCTGTAATCATTAAGCCTAACTCATAAGCAGCAGTTTGTAAAGCAGCACCTAAACAAAAGATAACTGAAGCAAGTAAGATACTATACTTACGACCAAAACGATCAGCAAACCAACCAGAGAATAAAGAACCAATAAAACAACCCAAGGTTAACATGGATGTAATTAAACCCTTTTTCCATCCAGGCACATCGATAATAAGCCCAGCTTCAAAGTCTGCACGGTCCGTGAATTGAGCAATAAAATCGTCGACTTCAAATACACCGGAAATGACACCAATATCATAACCGAATAACAAACCCCCAATAGCTGCAAAGGCAGCTACGCCATACATATAACCCTTTGACATATTAATTAAATGTTTACCTTTTTAAAAAGTATAAATAAATTGTTGGGATTTAAAAGATAAGTAATAGAGAGGAAAGTTAATTTAAGACTTTATAAAAAAGTAGAAAAAATCAAAATTGTTGCAATTTTATGAAAAATTGATTATTGAAGTTCATTATTTGTTGTATTTATACTTTGAAGCAAGATTTATACTGTGTGGATAATTTACCGGGAGGTAGCGAGCTTGGAATAGGTGAATTTTCCCTAATTTGGTAAATAGATTGATTTGCTTAAAAATAGAATTATTTATTTATTTATTTATTTAAGAGCTTGGGTTAAGCTTATCCCTTTTTAGAATAGGTTTCAAAAACTTGGCCAATCAACTGATAGAATTTATTCTCTCAGGTCTCATAATTTTAGAATTTTTAAGTTGGAGCATGAACATCGAATGATATATAGTGGATTTAGGGGCCAAAAGCTTTTAACTGTGATATAAAAAATAAGTGATTGACAGCCGAGTGGGAACAAAACATTCATTTTTGTATTAAGGGGCATATTGCTTATTATAGGAAATGTCAAGCAAAACTTAATAAATTGTATTTTTTACTTTTTTTTGATGTTCTGTACTGTGGCTTCAAATTCAAAAAGCTTGTGAATAGAATCATATCAAACTATTCATGAAACAAAGGTAATTTGATTTCATTATTCCTAATATACTTTATTGACTGTGGGGTAGGAAAGCTGAAGTAAAAATACAATAAAATCTAGACAAGTAGCTTTATAATATTTTAATATAGTATATTTTTTGTTTTAACTTTTGTGATAATGCAACAAGTTGTATTTTAATAAGTTTGTTTCAAAAGTAAGGGTTCTTTATTCCATTAAGGGTTAATTTTAAAAGGCAGGAGAAAATATTTCTAATTTTAAATTATTTCACCTGATCTAAAGTTGGTCAAAAGCGTCTATAATACACAACATTTAAGCTATAATCAAATATTTACTAACTTTAATTTACTACTGGGTTATTATTGTGTCTGTATACAAAGTATTCATACATACTTTACGTTTATAGTTATTTTTATAAGAAAAAGTATTAATTTTTGTATAATTAATATATCACAAATAGCTGATATTATTATGTATCAAATGTTAGCTCAAAACCTGTTATTCATAAGTTTAAATAGAAGAATACAGCTCAGTTGATTGAATAATTAACCTTATGAACTTGTATCCTAACAAAGGGCAACTCATTATAAGATCATCGGGTTAAAGAAGTGGATTTGAAAAAATAAAGTCACACATTATTTTATTGTAGGGAAAATGGACGGATAAAGCTATTTAAAAAAGTAGCTGTTACTTATTAAATTGAATAAAAGCGAGGAATATAAAAATAAATTAAAGATCAGAATATGGTTATTGCATGACTTGAAAATATTTATTTTTTAAGATTGAAATGATCGAATTTACTTGAACCTTTATTATGTAGAATAAAATACTAATATAACTTTATTCAGTTATTGTTATGGTTTAAAAGGATAAATAATAACTTCTAATATAATATTAATATAAAACAAAATTTTTAATATATATTTATTATATTATTTATAAAAGTAATAAATGTTGTTTAATTTTATAATGAATTATATTCTCCGAATTTCATTTATGCAAGAGAAAGTCAGTAGAAACCGTAAATTATTGAAAATTTCATTTTGAAATCAAGTTTAAGTCAAAAAAAATTGATGCTTTGATGATAATCAATTCTTCACTTTGTAATAGAAATTTAATTGGATAATTTACTTTTTTTTTAAATTCGATGGTTTTACAGGGAGAATGAATGCTCCAAAAATAGTACAACTATAAATTCAAAGTATGATTTTATTTGAAATCCACGGTAGAGATGATAAGCTCCTAAATGTTTTATTCATGGGAAAAAGATAACAAAATGGCAAGAGGTTTATAGATAAGGATGGAATATAGCCCGGTTAAGGAAATTTATTTAGATTTTAAGGAGGTTTTCATGGATAAAGTCTTCTGATGACTTGGAACACTCATACCAGGTTGACCTATGACTAGTTTTTTAATAAAGTCATATTTCCTGTGTAATGTAGTAACAAGATTCTTTAAAATATATATTTGTGACAGTAAATTGAGGATGAAAAGAAAGAAAGGAGAGAATGATTTGAATCATAAATCAACTACAAAAATTCCAATTTCCCATGTTTAGATTTCTTATCAGCTCTTTAGTTATAGTTTGAAATTTGAGATAGCAAAATAATTAAATAATGACGACAATGACAATGTGATCTTTATAATAGTTTCCAATAGCTTACTTTAATTGACACTTGGTCAGAGATTTTTTAATACTCAAGTTGCTATATTGAATGTACTTGTATTGCTTGATTTAATTAAAGAGATGAATCAACTCCAACCCAAGATCCATCATTTTTTCGATTCCAGTTTATAACAAAAGAAATATTAAGTTTTTTTGTAACCATCATATCTTTTAATAAAACAAATAAAAACGTTATTAGTTCCTGTGATGTTTTTTGAATATTTTGGTAAAAAAAACAGTTTTATAGTATAAAAGGAAATCGGCTAACAAATACAACTGATTTTTAACCAAAATAGCGTTTTTTTGATTGGAACTTATTTTATCTAATAATAGTTATCTTTGATTATTTTATTTGTATTACAAGGACATTTTTGTTGCTATATTAAGATTATAAATGTCATGTTTTTTAAAATATGGGAATATATTTTTTTATTTAAGACTTTTACTGATAATCTTTCCACTTAAATAGCGTTTAAAGATGGAAAAAGTGATGAAACCAAGAAAAATATCCCCATATAGTCTTTTTTAAGGTAAATTTACTTTTTGCAAATTTCATAAAAAAAATGGACTTTACTTTTAGCTTTAGACAAAACTAAGTAAATGCAGTAGCTAGCTTTATAATCAAACTTATTCAAGTTCAATTAATGTATTATTAAAAAACAGACCAATGTATCAATAACATTAACTATACTTATTTTAATTTTTTACTTTATATATTATTGGAATATTATAAAAAAGACTTGAAAATAGTAGGCATTTATTCACTTTATCCAACACTGTACACGAAAATTTTAATAGTTTTGATTAATATTATTATTTTTAATAAACTAATTTAACTAATTTAAGCTTTACAAATAAATTTTATTTACTTTAATTAATTCAGCTAATTTAACTAATAAGGAAGCAATAATATTACCGACTATATTAAAAATGTCGTTTAACAGCAGCTTTATAAGCCATTGTACATGAAATAATTTAATGAACAGAAAAATACAATTATCATTTTCATAGCATTTATGCTTAATTATTATTTTTCCAATAAATCAAAATCGGAAAAAAGTTGAACCTTGGGTATAAACTAGCCGAAACAATAAATATAAATGAGTAATATAAATATAAAAAAAATATAAAAATAGTCGACTATTTTGATTAAATAATAATGAACATACAATACATGGTCTATTTAGTGATCTCAACGATTTCACTATTTACGAACCTGTTATTAATTGGTATAATCTCAACTAAACTAACTGTAAAAAACAATTCAGAGCTAATGACAATAATAATAATAGCTATCAATGATACTATTTTCTACCTTACAGTCATTTCACATATATTGTTAGCTCAATATAGGTTAATTACAATCGATAACGGGCTATTACTTTCTAATCCAACTTGGTACTGTCCCTTAAATTACACCCTGATAGCCACTTCTGGTGTTACCTCCGTTGAGTTAGCTGCTTTATTAAGTATTATAAGATACGTTAAAATTTGCATGTTTAAGCGAGTGACATTGGTGAAATTTTATGTATTAATAGCATCATCCGTTATATCATCATTTGTACTGTCTAGTTTACATGGTTATTATAATTCGTATTCATGGTCTGAATCAGATTTTTATTGTGTACCAAATATCAATATTCAAAAGAGTAATAAGTTTTATGTTATCTTTTTCTTTTCAATTATTCTAGTAAGGATGTCACTCTGCTTACCCATTATTTGCTTCTGTTACTTAAATATCACCCTCGCTTACTTTAAAATAATAGATCCTTCTATTATTGGTGATACTATGACTACAAACTCAAACCTAAACTCAAGCCTTAGTAATCATCAATTTAATAACGGTAATAGCAATAATAAACACGATTTCATGGTTGATTGGGAACCAAGAAACTCAATGCCACGACAACAAAAGCAAGGAATCATACTCCCCTTAAACTCAAACGAAACTCAGTTACCACTTGATAATCAGTTAAGGTTGAGAAAAACTGCATTGGCTTTAAAAATAAGTGTCATAATATTAAGTTATATTTCATGTTTATTACCAAGCTTAATAATAGTCTTATTAAGTTTAACTCAAAAGAATATTGTCATATACTATACCTTTTATTCCAATTGTCTTATTTTATGTATAGGGCTCACTTCTTCATGTTTTATATTATTGATCCATCAGTCAATTCAAAAGTGTTTTTTAAAAATTTTCAAATTTAACTAAATATCTATTGTTTATAAAAAGAACCCTTTACTTAAAAGTGTAACTACTCTTATTTTAAAAATCTATTTTTTTATTTACTTAACTGAGACTTTTTGTAATATATTTGTCCTTTAAAAAAAACTATTCTAATGTTATTATTTTTTTTATAACCCTTCATTATTACCAACATCAAACTATTATTCATTTGCCAATTTTATTAATACGATCATTTCATTTAAATCTTATCACCCTTCACATTTGCTCATTGTCTCAAAGTCATAAATTTTCTAATTTATTACTCTATTTTCTAGCTGTTTATTCTTGTTTCTTTATTACTACTGCCTCATTAGCCATTATCATATATTATGTATTATTATATATTATTATATATTATCTATTATTATATGTTATTATATATTATGTATTATTATATATTATTATATATTATTATATATTATCTATTATTATATATTATTATATATTATAATACTCTGCTTTTTCTCAAAAAAGTATCATCATTGGCAACTATCCTTAATTAACTTCACCACCATTTTTTAAAGTATCATTTTTATTATGCACTTTATTAACTTTATTTTTAAATCATAGTCTGATCAATACTTTTATAGTATTATGAGTCTTTATTTAAGCTCATTTTATTTATGATATAGTTATTATAGTTAAACAGACTCTCTTGCTTTTTTCATACTACACAAAAAAGCTAGTTTATTTACATTTTCACTTTTTATTGGATCAAAGTTGCGAGCAAAAATGTATTTGTCTGAGTTGTAGCTGGGCTAATGACAAGTGATACAGGTGCCAGATTATACACCCCCTTTTAACTTTTGTTCTTCCTTACCTTTATAGTTTAGTATTATTATTATCTGTTAATAAATATTTGAAAACTATTTATATCTTTTAAGAGTACGAAACAATGCTAATATTTTTAGCGATATTTCTAATATAAGTTGTCTTTTCATACTAATTTGATTTAAGCTTATGACGATTTAAAAAGATACTTTTAAATTATAATTTAAAATGGTATAACTAACCAGAATATTTATAAATGAAAAAAATAAAGTATTTTTAATTTTAACTTTATAACGCCAATGGGTATTGAATATATTATCTATTTAACCATATCGATTATATCACTATCAATAAATATACTAATAATCAGTATTATCTTAACCAAACTAATAATAAAAAACAATTTAGAGTTAACAATAATAACAATGATAGTTGTCAGTAATATTATTTACTATCTAACATCTATTTCATATTTAACATTAGCCAAGTATGGGATGATTATAGTTGATAAAGAGTTACTATTAATTAACCCAATCTGGTATTGTGCCTTAAACTTTAGTCTGACCTCTACCTCTACTACCTCTATCGAATGGGTTACTTTATTGAGTATTGTAAGCTACATTAAAATTTGTTTACATAAACAAGTGATACTGATGCAATATTGCCTATTAATAGCATTATCTATAATATCATTATTAACGCCATCTAGTTTATGTTTACTATAACTCGTATACATGGCATGAAAGCGATTTTTATTGCATACCAAATTTTGATATTGAAGACAAAAATAAGTTTTATCTTATAGTTTATTATTCTTTTATTTAATTTGATATCTTGATATGGTTACCTATTATTTGTTTTTGTCATTCAAATATTGTTCTTTCTTACTTTAGAATATTGAATCCTTCAACTGCTCTTAATACTATCATTACAAGTTCAAATTTGACTCCAAGTAGTTATCAGCTTATTTATAACAATAAAAATAATAGACATTGTAATTTTACAAATAATAGAGAAATAAACCATTCAACAATAATATATCAGAATCAAGGAACTATACTTTCACTAAATTCAAACGAATCTCAATCACCAACAGCTACTCAACTAAGATTGAAAAAAATCAAGTTAGTCATAAAAATAAGTTTTATATTGATAAGTTACTTGCTATGTTTAATCCTGCATTTAACAATAGCTTTAATAAGTTTAGAGGAGACGAAAACTACTATAAATTACTCATTTTGTTCTAGTTGCCTTTTATTATGCTTGGGGCTCACCTCTTCATGTTTTACATTATCAATTCATCAACCTACTCAAAAATGTTTCAAATTAAAACAAAGTTTTTAGTATTTGTAAAAATGAGTTTTTGCTTCTGTCTACTTCTCTTTCAAAAAGTCTAGATCCCATGAGGGACAAAAGGCTTATTGAACAAAAACAAATTTACGAATGGAATTCGGGAGCTAATTAGAGAGAGCTTTGACGCCAAAGGCATTAGATCATAACCTTTTGATCTTCCACTAGATATTATTGACTCGTATAATGCGTTGTTCTACATATAGATGAAGTGTTGATAGATCAGCTTCATCGTCATAACCAAATACCCACAGTTAGATTGGTAAATATTCCAAAGTAAAGATCCAAAGAAATGAATAGCGAAGGTATACTTAAAGTATTGTAATCCTGTTTTATATAACATATTTTTGTTTAATTGAAACATTTTAATGTAAGCGTTTTCTATTCGAATAGCTAAATTATACTTATCAATAAAGTACTAATGCCATTCTTTATTTTTTACTTTTTTACCATTTTGATTTAATATCATTATTATCAAATTCATCTTATTAATCGTTTAGCATTAATGCCACTGTTTTTTTAAATGAAGCAATTTTATTTATTTATTTGGTACTATAAAGTCATAAACTTCAAACTATTAATTCTTTTTTCTGGCCTTTTTATTCCTTCGGTTCTACCCGTCCACTCATTCATCAACTTCTCACTGTTTAAAGGGCTAAACCCTAAACTCTCAGCTATGTCATAAATGTCTACCTATACACTATCTACTCCTCTAGGCATAATTGTCCAACTCAAACCTATTCAAACCAAATGTCTACATCGTTAAGATTTATTTCTCACCCATCTCCATAGATTTATTTCTTAGAACATAGCGTTACAGCTGTGGATCCATATTGGTATCTTTTTTGAGATTAATCAAGTTCCATTCCTTCACCTGATTACATTAATAAGGTGATTTATTCTGATTTTGAAGCATCACCACTATCTGATCCCTAGCCTTCTCCATGGGTTTATTGACTTTTCATAAAACTCGTATCAAGTTAGTTTACAGCTGCAGCAGTTTCTTTGAGGCCTAATTAGCCCCTCATTTAGAAAATAAAATTATATTATATTCGGATAAAGCATAAGGATTAGGGATTAAAAAAATTGGCTACATAAGCAGTTAGCTTTGAAAATCAATGCTAAAAAAGTCGCAAAAGAGTTGTTATAGCTGTGATTAAAAGTTAGATGCTTTTATAGGTTAGTTTATACCCAAAATTAGAGCTTTTAAACAACACATAAAAAGCGAGCAATTTTTTTATGTTTTCGAAATTCTAACCTAAGCCATGCCAAAAGAGGCCCAACTAATCAAATTGAAACTACTGCTTTGTCAACAATAATTTGATTAGTCAAAATTAAGGCATGTTGGCAGAAATTTATACTGAATATAATTAAGGAAAACGTATTAATACGTTTTCCGACAACAATAGGAGGATGTTTTTTTTGGTTTCATTATTCTTTCTATCTTTTAAGCACTATTTAAGTGGAAAAATTGTTAGTAAAATTCTTAAACATAAAAATACATCCCCATATGCTAACCACTTCTACTGATTTTTCATTTGCATGAAATCTCTCAGCAGGAACGGACCTGCCTAAAATTAGCATTAACACCTTAATAAGTAAGCCAGGTTACTATTTAAAGAAGAGTTAATGCTATTCTAAAATAGCTATTCTAATTGTCAATTTATAATACCTTATAACTCTATGTTTACAGCTTAAAATAAAAAACTTTCCTTTTCTTTTATAACAATGATCATAGAATACATAGTCTATATAGTGATTTCGACAATTTCGCTATCAACGAATCTATTAATAATCAGCATAATATTGAATAAATTAACTATAAAAAACAATTTAGAATTAATAGTTATAATGATAATAACTACCAATGACATTATTTTTAATCTAGTATCCATTTTACATATAGCAATAGCTGACTATGGTATAATTTCAGTTGACAATGAATTACAAGTATCCAATCCAACTTGGTATTGTCCCTTAAATTTCACCTTAATATCTACTACTATTCTTACCTCCATCGAGCTAGCTGCTTTATTGAGTATTATAAGATATCTTAAAATTTGTTTGTATAAGCAAATAATATCAATAAATTATTATATAATAATAGCATTATCTATTTCACTATCGGTATTTCTATCTAGCTTACACAGTTATTATGGCTCATATTTATGGCATGAAGCAGACTTTTATTGTGTACCAGGTATAAGTGTTCATAAAGGCAATAAGCCTTACTTTGTGTTTTTTTATTCTATCATGTCAATAAGAATTTTAATCTGTTTACCTATTATTTGTTTTTGTTATTCAAATGTCACCTTTGCTTACTTTAGAATAATGAACCCTTCTATTATATACAGTTCTGCTTCTGCAAATCCGAATTTATATTTTAGTAACTATCGGTTAAATGACAATGACGATAATGTACATTACAGTTTTATAAACGACGAGGAAACAAACAGTCCATTGACAATACAACAAAACCAAGGAGCTATTCTTGAATTAATTTCAAACAAATCTCAGTCATTAAAAATTGGTCAGTTAAGATCAAAAAAAATTAAATTAGTATTGAAGATAAGTGCAGTGATGATAAGCTATATGGTATTTTTATTACCAGATGTGATAGCAGCCCTATTGAGTTTAACAGAGACAAATTTCGTTGTAATTACCACTTTTTACTCTAATTGTTTTATATTATTTTTAGGGGTCACCTCTTCATCTTTTATTCTATTAATTCACCAACCAATTCAAGATTGTCTTTTAAAGCTGTTAAAGATAAAATAAAAAATCTTTATTTATAAAAATCTTTTTTATTATATGAAACATTGGGACATGTCTTTCTTGTTCATTTCCGATCTATTCTCTAATACAAATGAATTTATTGTTATTTTTATGGCTACCTGCATTGCGCGGGCCATTCATTGGGATTTTCATAACCTATATTATGAATCCATCCTAATCCTATCACCTTTTAAAGTCCTTCTGGCTGAATGATGTGAGTTTTTGTATAAAGAGTTTGAATACATTTACCACCAAACTAAGTTCAACCAAAAGTCGCTTGGTTGCCTCCTTTCTGTGTGATGGCCCAAAGCGAACTTGTTCCTTGGTATTTTTAAATTCTTATAATACTTTACCTTTCTATACCTTATTTCTCTTTTAAAGTCTAATTTTCTTAAATAAATGGGGATGTATTTTTTTGTTTGAGAATTTTACTAACAATTTTTCCACTTAAATAGCACTTAAAAGATAGAAAAAGTGATGAAGCCAAAAAAACACCCCCAAATCATATCATCCTTTTGGATGTCAAATCGAAAAAAAATATTTTTTATTTAAAAAACTTATCCTTTATTTTTATTTACTTAGCTGAAGTTTTTTAAAATAAACTCTCCCTTAATAAATAATTAAATCGTTTTAATGCATTGACTTTTTAATATTCTTTGATTGTTATTATTAATATAATATCATTATTATCAACACAAACTATTATTCATTTTGCCAATTTTATTAATACGATCATTTCATTTAAATCTTATCACCCTTCACATTTGCTCATTGTCTCAAAGTCATAAATTTTCTAATTTATTACTCTATTTTCTAGCTGTTTATTCTTGTTTCTTTATTACTACTGCCTCATTAGCCATTATCATATATTATGTATTATTATATATTATTATATATTATCTATTATTATATGTTATTATATATTATGTATTATTATATATTATTATATATTATTATATATTATCTATTATTATATATTATTATATATTATAATACTCTGCTTTTTCTCAAAAAAGTATCATCATTGGCAACTATCCTTAATTAACTTCACCACCATTTTTTAAAGTATCATTTTTATTATGCACTTTATTAACTTTATTTTTAAATCATAGTCTGATCAATACTTTTATAGTATTATGAGTCTTTATTTAAGCTCATTTTATTTATGATATAGTTATTATAGTTAAACAGACTCTCTTGCTTTTTTCATACTACACAAAAAAGCTAGTTTATTTACATTTTCACTTTTTATTGGATCAAAGTTGCGAGCAAAAATGTATTTGTCTGAGTTGTAGCTGGGCTAATGACAAGTGATACAGGTGCCAGATTATACACCCCCTTTTAACTTTTGTTCTTCCTTACCTTTATAGTTTAGTATTATTATTATCTGTTAATAAATATTTGAAAACTATTTATATCTTTTAAGAGTACGAAACAATGCTAATATTTTTAGCGATATTTCTAATATAAGTTGTCTTTTCATACTAATTTGATTTAAGCTTATGACGATTTAAAAAGATACTTTTAAATTATAATTTAAAATGGTATAACTAACCAGAATATTTATAAATGAAAAAAATAAAGTATTTTTAATTTTAACTTTATAACGCCAATGGGTATTGAATATATTATCTATTTAACCATATCGATTATATCACTATCAATAAATATACTAATAATCAGTATTATCTTAACCAAACTAATAATAAAAAACAATTTAGAGTTAACAATAATAACAATGATAGTTGTCAGTAATATTGTTTATTATCTAATGGTCATATTACATACAATAGTCGCTAAGTACGGCATAGCTACAGTCGATAACGAGTTGCTACTATCTAATCCAACTTGGTATTGCGCCTTAAATTTTAGCTTGACAGCTACCTCCGCTGCTACTTCCATTGAGTTAGTTACTTTATTGAGTATCGTAAGTTACATTAAAATTTGTTTACATAAACAAGTGACGTTGATGCGATACTACATATTAATAGCACTATCTATTATACTATTATTAACGCTCTCTAGCTTAAATGCTTATTATAATTCGTATACATGGCATGAATTAGATCTTTATTGTGTACCCAATTTTGGCATTGAGAAGAAAAATAAGCTTTATCTTATTTTTTATTATACAATTGTCGCATTTGGAATAATACTATGCCTACCTATTATTTGCTTTTGTTATCTAAATATCACTTTTGTTTATTTCAAAATAATGGACCCCTCTATTGTCCTTAATACTACTGCTACAAATTCAAATTTATCCCCAATTAATTATCAGTTTATTGGTAATAATGATAGCAACAGTGGACTGTGTAGTTTAATAAATGTTGGTGGGACAGACAGGTCAATAGCAGTACAACGAAATCAAGGAACTATATTTCAACCAAACTCAAACGAATCTCAGTTATTAACAGCTACTCAATTAAGATTGAAAAAAATTAAATTAGTCTTAAAAATAAGCTTCATAATAATTAGCTATACATTATGTTTACTACCAGACTTAATAATAATCTTATTAAGTTTAACTCAAAAGAATATCGTTATATATCATACTTTTTATTCCAACTGTCTTATATTATGCTTGGGGCTTACTTCCTCATGTTTTATTCTATTAATCCATCAACCAGTTCAAAAGTCTTTTTTTAAATGTTTCAAGTTAAAATAAAGTAACTTCTTCTATGTTCAAATAGAGTAGTATTTCTTCGTGTCTCTTTAAGGTTTTTAGACATAAAAGCTTCCTTTTAAAATAGCAAAATTATAGTTGTTGACATTGATTTGCTACAAATTAACTAACTTTGTTTATTGCACAAATAAATGTTTTTACCGTGTACTAAGGCTACCAGATGCAAGTATTAATCCTTGAGAACTGAATTGGCATAATTCCGCGTCTTATATACTAAACTTAGAACTGCTTTGCAAAGGCTCAGGGAAAGTGTTTAGCTCTTTATGTTGCAAGATGAAACCTGTAACAAGGAAACTTGCTCTTACTGCCTTTTATGAATTATCTCTCTTGATTCAGCACCAAGTCACTTTTCTTTATGTCTTTATGCCCAGTCTATATGGGTTAAAGGGTTTCATGTTCTAGGGAATAACGTTAACATTAGTTCCTTTAGATCGATCAAAAACTTTTTTATCCTTTACCTATTAATAGGGTGTCCGCTTCATGTCTCCCACTGATTACATTTTAAATTATTTGAACAATTTACCTTCAGTGTTGTAAATTGGTATTTATGTCTCAATCAAACCCATTTCCAACTTAAGTGAGTGTCTCTAAGTAGAAACCCATCCTATTCAAGGAATTTTTACTCCTGTCTTTCAGACCAAAATAATCTACTATAGCTAATAAGCTCCTGGAGAATGGATTTAGACCTTACCAGTATATTGGGATGTGTTTTTGTTTAAGAATTTTACTAACAATTTTTCCGCTCAAATAGCGCTTAAAAGATGGAAAAAGTGATGAAGCCAAAAAAATACCCCCATACACTGCAATTCTAGCTTGCTGTTTCTTTAACTCATCACCCTTTGTTTAATAGATTAATAAACAATGCCTTAAGTACGTAATTTTAAAAAAAAATATAATTTTTATATTAGGGGATGCATTTTTTTGTTTAAGAATTTCATTAGCAGTTTTTCCACTTAAATAACGCTCAAAAAATAGAAAAAGTAATGAAACCAAGAAAACCCCCCGTTAAATGTTAAAAAATGTTTTAAAAAAATCTAACAAATTTAATAAGTATTTAATAATATGTATTTTCTTGTTTATTTATTTTTAATATTTATAGTTGAAAAATTAATTATCGTTATTTTACAAAATAATTAACATACTATTATTTTTTATATTTTAATAAAATGATAGATTCAATATTTAAAATTATATAATTTTAGAAATATTTTAAAATAAAAGTAAATTAAAATATTGTATAAAGATAGTTGAGATAAGATAATGTGAGTTAAGAGTACGTAATCGAGAATAAACCAAAGACGAGGCGGGATAAAAAGAACATACATATTTTATAACCTTAAAGAACAAAGGTCCTTGAGTGTTTTATTTACAAAAGCATTTTAAAAAAACCCGAGACTTAGCCTGTGGTGTATAATAGTAAGATTAAAAAGATAAAAAAATTGAAAAAAGAAGTTAAAGGCAAGAGATCAAAACCAAATCAGAAGTCAATAATCCAATTCAATCTTACCTTAGATCTTAGAAAAATTGTATTCATTAGCATTTTTATTTTGAATTACACGATCTAACTCATGTAAAGAGAATGGTTAAAGGAGCAGTGGACAAGAAAGATAAAGTTTTATTCAAATTATTTTTTAATTTAAAAATAAAATTTATTTTTATCAAAATATCAAGCTATCTCTAATAAGCTTTAATTAGGTCTTAAACTAAATGTTTTTACAATAATATAGCCATTAAATTGCTTAATGTATAATATGGGGAAATGAGATTTCAATAATATTGTAAATAAAATTTTTAAACTATATTAAATTACGTACCTTTTAAAATAAAGGGGTTTTTATTTCTTTATCTATTTAGAACAAGTCCCTTGATTTATTTACAGTAGTAAATTTAGTGATGGAGAGATTGAAAGAGGAAGATTAAAATTAGCAAATTAAAACTAACTCCAAGATAAATAGTTTATATTTTACCTTCTTTAGACCCAACAAGATTTAACCCTATAGCATTGTATTACGATATATATAAGCTAATCCAAGTAAAAAATATAATTAAAGAAGGGAAGATAAGATAAATAAAATCATTACAAGGTAAGCTTTCATATATTTTTATTAGTAATGAATAATTTTATTAATAACATCAGTTGAACCTAATTAAAATAGTTGTTAAAATATATATTTAAAAACTTAGATGATGAAATAATCATTAAAATTGTTTGATGCGTAATATGGGGAATAAAATTTTAATGAATTTAAAAATATAGAGTTTTTTAATTATTTTACATACATCTTAGAAGAACAAAAGGCTTTTGTACGTATTAAAAGTAAAATCAACTTGATGGAGGGATTGTAAGCGGAAGGTCAAATATAGTAAATTAAAACTAAATCTGAGGTAAATTATCTAATTTAATTTTACCTTTTTTAAGGCTAATGGGATTGTGTTCAATAGCTTTAAATTACAATTTGTAGAATCTTATCTACATAAAGAAGATGATTGAAAAAAGGGGGATAAGATGTTTCAAGGCATTGTTCGATAATATATAATTTATTTGGCAATTTAAATGTTGAAACCACATCCCCATATAACGCATTAAACAAATTCCATAATTAGATCATAAAATTGAAGATATTTAATAAAAATAGGTTAACACATCATAAATAGTCATTAAAAATATGAATTTTACTATATATAAAATACTAATAATAGTAAATTAATAAAAGATAAGAATATCAGCTATTTTATAGATAATTTAATAGGACTTAAAAAATATGATACATATTAAATGAAAAGGTTTTATTTAAAACATATTTAATTAAGTTCTTTTTTAACACCCAAATTCGATCTTTCAAGTTAACTAAATAAATGCTAATATGTCTTAAAAAAGCTAACACTTAAATTAAAATGGAAATTTATAATGCTAGTTTTTAAAAAAGATTTTAAACTTTAGTTCATGTTCTATATAACTGTTGCAACTTTTTTGCGACAGTTATAGTGGTAGTTTTTATAAGTAAATTATTTATAGAACCCCTATTTAAATTCTAATCTATATATTTCAGCTGAATTTTAACATAATTCTTCTCTTAAATGAGCACTTAAAAAGATCGCAAAAGGATTGCAATAACTAAAAATACAATAAAATTGACTATATAGAGTACAAGAATAAACATAACATCCATATTATCTCCCTGAACCTCTTTTAAATTAACCAATTAATAAATATCTAGTCTTAAAATAAGATATAATTCATTCGTCCATTTATATTGCTTTGTTTTATGCAATTTACCAGAAACAAGATTTTATATTTTATATTTTATATTTTATATTTTATATTTTCAATCTTGAACCCTCTTAATTTTACCCTGAAATATAAGATATTCAAGCCATTATCTAAAGTAGTTTAAGGTTTAAAAAAAGTGGTTAGAGAAAAGGAATTTTAGTTACCAATAGGAGTAAAATTAAATCCATTAAATTATCTCCTATTGGTCATTTTTTATACTTAATTTTTTATCTACCCAAATTTTTAATACTAAATCTTCAAGAAGATTGGTAAAAAAGTACCCCATAAAACTCGTGGATTGAGTCAAATCTTTTGTTATTATGATTTAACTAAAAATTACTATATTTGTATTAACTGTTAAATAAAAAATATATAAACAAAGCTAAATGAAGTTGAATAAAATCAATCTTTAGAAAAAATAAAAATGTTTTATTCCCCTTCCTTTCCTTTAGTTAGTGGTACAGCCGCCATGTCGGATTTAGAAAAGAATAATTCAGTTAGTTTATGGACTGTTGAAAATTATGAAGAATATAAAAAATATAATACATTTACTGCAGAACAACGACAATTTCGATTACAAAAATATTTAGTTATGTCTTTAGTAGCAGCTGAATCCTTTCAATTGGAAAATAAACAGAATTCAAATGAACCATTTTTTGATATCCGATTAGATGAATTTGCTGAAGAATGGCTGGAACATCAACCAGAAGATGATACTTCAACTCAAGTGGGTTCCGTTTCTACTTCAATTACGTTTAATAGTGTATCTAATCATTTTAGAAAAAATTCAGATGGTTTGATTGATGCAAGTATCTTAAAATTATCGAGAGAAAAAGATAACGATAATCTACAACAATCAGTAACATATGGAGTCAATGAGAATAATAGTAAATCCAAAAAAAATTTAATTCATAGACAATTTCAAAAGTTATCTTTATTCTTTCGTAGGTCTAGTAATTTGGGTTTAAGGTCTACTACTCAAATCTTATAATTCTTTATTATCTTTGTTACTTGCTATTAATCTTTTTTTCTCTTAAATGTATTCTTATAAAAATTGAAAGTTTTTAATAAAATTTTATTATTGTTTTTATTTGTTATTTTTTTAATATATTTATAATTTGATGATTGTTCTTATTATTGTAAAAGAAAGAAAGTGCTCCTTTATTCTTATTTAAAAATAATACTGTTTCCACAACTATGATATCTAAGCTTGAATTTCAACATAAATAAAGTAAAATCGCATGTTAATTTTATAAACTATAAAACGTTTTCATACAACATTTATCCGCCCTAGAGTTATGAAAAAATCAAATACAGGAAATTGATAGCTAAATGAAATAATAATAAAAAACAAGAATTGAATTGTTTATAAATTATCTATTTTTGGTTAGATGTTTTAATAATGTTAATTGTTATAAAAATATTTAGATAAATTAGTTACTAATTTTGATATAAAAAAGGGGATAAACCATAAGGGATTATTAATAGAATCGGATAATAAGTAAATAATTATTAGTTTAATTTATTTGGTGAATATTAATATGCTTTTATTTTTGTTACATGATAAAAAAAAAATTGCAATAGAAGTTTTGGTTATCAAACAACTATTAATTTGTTAAAATAAAATTGAGAATTGTAATTTATAGTTAGTATTTATGTTTTGTTTTATTTAACAAGTACTATTTCTCGAAAATCAGCCTATTTGGGCTGATTTTCAAGTGATTAGAACTAGGTTAAATAGTGATCAATTTGATTCTAGTTTTTTATATTATACTTATCAATACCCCAAATATATATGTGAATTAATTCCTAGTATAGTTGCTATAGTCGTCTTTGCAATAACACTCCATATGTTTTGTTAATGCAAAATAAAATTGGTCAGTCCATTTGGGCCGGTTTTTAGAACTTAAATTAAGCAACTAATCAATGTTCAGTTTATAATGATATTTATATAAATAGAATCGTCTTTCTTCAAAAAAAATTTAAAAATACACAAATCAATATTTGAGTATTAATCTGTCATACTCTTTTGTTTAAAACAATATAAAAAAAAGTTGATATACTAATTAAATATGACACAATCAGCCCAAATGATCAATTTTAAAGTACTTGTTAATAAATCACTTTTATTTTCATACATTGACCCCTTCTGTTATAAATTAAGTTCACAGTTCACTTTATAAAGTCAATTAATTATTTGATTGGTTTAATTTTTTTGTCTTTATTGCTTAAAATTTCTGTAATAGCATTGAATCAACTTTGTTTTTTTTTAGATAGCTGTTCCAATTCTAACTGTGTATGCTAAATTTTTTGGTCTAATTTTTAAAAAATTGTATAATAATTAAAATTAACCAATAATTTAACTAATATATAGATAGGTAAAAGCCATGAAAATAAGTGAAAAGGTTAATAAAGTATTTAAGAATTTACAACCCTTTTAAAACTTAAATAAAAGTAAAACAAAGTAAAACAAAGTAAAAACCAGTTAAAAATTTTAATAAAAAAGAATAACTGTATAGAATTTCTATTAGCATTTATTATAAATTTTATTTTATTTCTTTTTATTAGCTTTTTGAACAGCTAATAAATTCGCTTCCGATCCCCAAGCTTCATTAAAGTGCATCGTTTCAATTTTTAATCGTTCACTTTCATTACTAGTCCCCTTCAAATTACTCATTAATTTTTTAATATTTCGAATATTTTGAGGCCTTATTAAACTACCATTTGGATCATAAATAAATTTATTAAGAAACTTTATTGCGCCCTCAATTGCTTTTCCCTTCTCTACAATCTTATCGAAAAATTGTTGATCTTCATGAGATATCGATTTTGCTGAAGCAATATAATATAATGCTTTTTTATTTCCCATTAAATCCATTAATCTTTTACCACCACCCCATCCAGGAACCGTTGCAATCTTTCTATGAACAAAACTTACATTACTATCTTGACTTCCTACTCTAAAATCTGTACATGTACTAGTTTCTGCTCCACCACCTAATGCATAACCATTGATAGCAGCTACACTTATTAATGGTAATTGATTTAATCTTTCCAATGTATTTTGCATTAATAAACTTAATTTATTTCCAGAAGAAGAGGTGGTGAGTTCCTCCTTAGCAATACCTAAATCTAAACCAGAACAAAAATTATTGCCTTTACCACATAAAATTAAACCCACGTGGTTGGTATCTTCAGAATTAGTCATTGTTTCTATAGTATCCACAACATCCGCCAATTCTGCCATCATTTTACCTGTAAATGCATTGTAACTCTTGGGGTTGTTTAATGTAATCGTAATAATTGAAGGGTTACTATCAATATCTAATTCTATTTTTGATGAGCCTTCTTGTCCATATGAACGAAACTGTTCACGTATATCTTTTAATAAATTTATACTTTGAATTGGCTGGGGTTTGATGGAATAATAACCTTTAGCTAATAGATTATAACTTTGTAGCTTTAGTTTCCGTTTTATTAGTTTATTTATTAACATTAAAGTGCTAATTTATTTTTAAAAAGGTTTTGAGAATGTTTACTTTTATTTTCTTTTGTTTTTTATTCTATTTTTTGAGAATTAGAGATGACGTATGATATAATTCTTTAACAAAAATTTTAATAGAATAAAGTATTCGATTCATTGATTAATGATAATAAATTATAAACTATTTTAAGTAATATGAGTAATTAATATAGATTGATATAAATAAAATCAAAAAATCTAATCAATATAACTATAAATTTCATATAACAATTTATATTTAGTAATATGAGTAATTAATATAGACTATTATTTAAATAAAAAAATAAATTAATATTGTTATTAACTATTTAACAATAATTTATTTTAAAAAAATATTATAAACTGGATTTTCAGTTTCTTCTACCCAAGGATAATTTAAATTTAATAAAAATTCATTCCAAAGCTCATAATCATTAAAAGGTATTTGAATACCAACTAATACTTTACCAGTATCTAAAATTATTAATTATTAATTTATATTAATATAATTTTATAACATTAATTATTTTACCTCCACCATAATTACGATAATGAAATAAAGATACATTCCATGAAAATTTTAAACCAATTAAAAACTTAGCTAGTGCATCTGGACGTTCAGGGAATTCTAATATATAAAAATAAAAATTTATTATTACAATTATTATTTAAAATCAAATATAAAATTAAATGTTACCAAATCGAAATAATCTTTCATTAGGTACCTAATATTAAATAAAAATAAATATAAATATATAAATATAAATCTTCAATTATTATAATTAATAAATATCAAAAACTTACACTACATCTCCCTCCAACTAAAAATCTTGCATGAGATTTAGCTAATTCATTATTAGATAAATCCATAGGATGTGAAAATCCAAAATCATTTTGTAATGTATTAAATAATTCTTCTAATTCCTCTTTTCTTTTCGTTGGGTTTAATAATGTAAAAGATAAAAAGATATATCCATCTTTATTATTACTATATCTATAGGCAAAGGATGTAACGTTACGTGGTAATATAACATTATGTAATTTTATAAAACTAAATTAATTTAAAATATAAGAAATTAAATGTTATGTTATTGTTATTTTTAGTAATAATAATAATAATTACCTTCCTGGTGTTTCTGGTACAACAATAGAAATAAATGCTTCTTTAGCTAAACCAATATCAGCTCTATCAGCTACAAATCTTAATCGATCAAAATTCATATTAGCTCCTGATAATATACCAACATAATCATCATAATTATTATCACTTTCTTTATTGTTGTTATTTGTTTTTATATTAATATTTTCTATTTGTTCTAAATAATTCTTTGATAGTACTAAATCATTATCCTTAAATTCATAAAATGGCCCATTTTCATTATTAATTTCATTTCCTAGAATTCCTTCTTTCTTATTAAATAGCTGCTGAATATTTTTATCTAATCCCTTAGTTATATTTAACCATTTTTTTAAACCCGCTACACCTAAAGCACCTGCAGGTTCAACTACAGATCTTGTATCTAATTAATAAAAATTATGTTAAAACTTTAACAATCAATGATAATATTAATTTTCTTTTCACCTTCAAATATATCTTTAATAGCTGCACAAATATCATCATTCGAAACCAAAATGACCCCATCTAAATATTCCGAACATAACTTAAAGGTTTCATTACCTACTAATCTCACCGCAGCACCATCGGCAAAAAGACCTACTTGAGGTAATGTATCTGGTTTACCTAATTTTAATGAATGATACATCGCATACGAATCCACTGTTTCCACGCCAAACACTTTGACATGAGGTGATATTCTTTTGACATAATTAGCAATACCCGCCGCTAACCCACCCCCACCAATACAACAAAAGATAGCTTTTAAATGGGCTAAATTACGAATCTGTCGTAATATTTCCACTCCAGTAGTACCTTGGCCAGCGATTACATATGGATCATCATATGGTGGTATATTGGTTAGATTTTGTTCTAAAACTAAACGTTGACCTTCTAATTTGGCTTCATCAAAATCATTCCCTTTTAAAATGACATTGGCACCCAACCGTTGGACATTTTTCCATTTAATAGCTGGAGTGGCTAATGGCATAACAATAGTGGCCGGGATATTGAGTTTTTGGGAAGCTAGGGCTAGTAACAATAATTTTGATTAAAATCCTTAAAGTTCAATAAAAAATAATTAACTTACCTACTCCTTGAGCGTGGTTACCTAATTAGTTTTATTAAATAAATAAAATTTTAAATTTAAATTTAATATCCACTTTATCAATAATTTAATAAACCTTACCAGCCGATACCGCCACAATCCCATTTTTTTTTTGCTCCATTGTCAACGCCCTGATCTTATTATAAGCACCTCGAATTTTAAATGAAAATACCGGTTGTAAATCTTCTCTTTTATAATAAATTCGAATGTTTTTAATTTGCTCATTATCCAATTGAATATTTTGTGTCAAATTAACACCATAATGTAAAGGTGTTTCGATAGCTACATCATATACTGGGGCAGTTAATGTTTCTTTTAAATAATCAAAGGTTGTCATTTTTTTTCAATTATTGATTATTTGTATTCCATCTTTTTTTATATAGTTTTTAGATTGGTTTGAGTTACAGCCAATGAACTATTGAGATCATGCTAACTAATGATGACTAACATCCGGATTGAGATTAGATAAAGAATAAAATTTGAGATTATGATAATAATATAAAATTGACTATTTTATTAAATACACTATTTTCAAGTTATCATGATTATCTCAAAAAAAAATGTTAAACAAACGGAATTAAACTATTTTCAATAATAAATTAAAACAAAATTTAAAACAAAATTTTTTAAAATTTCAGCTATAATTACTTGAATTTATGTTATAATGTTTTATACTTTATTTATTTTTGTTTAGAATTATTATTAAACAAATTTAAACAAGTTTATTTAAATATTTTTCTTGAAATAAACACAATAGTCTATATCCAAAGTGGAATAATTTAAAAGTCAAAACTAGTTATTATAGAACACTAAGGGATGTCTGAATTGGTTTCATTTTTTTATTTAATTTTTAAATATTTTGTATTTTAAGAACTTTGCTTAAACTTATAATAAAAATCTAGTATGTAATAATGTATAAGTTAATATAGGCAATTATTATAAGTAATTTTATTTAATAAAATTTTATTATTAAAAGATTTATAGTTAACATTTGGGGATATATTTTTGTATTTAAGAATTTTACTAACAATTTTTCCATTCAAATAGCGCTTAAAAGGTGGAAAAAGTGATGAAACTAAAAAAAACGTCCCCATTTGTTTTTTTAGTTTTTAATTTAATTTTAAAATAATTTTAAAATAATATATATTACATAAAATTATATTAACAAAAGTTTTGTTTTTTTATATTTCTTATCAACATAATGCATAGAAAGTATATAAAGGCTTTAAATTATAAAAATTAAACAGTTTTAACTTATTTTATTACAATACATGTTGTAAGCTAGTAGAGTTTTTATTGAATTTAGTAAAAATTACTAAATTACCAAAAATTTTATTATTATAACTTATATATTAATATTAATCAAAGCTATAATATGTAAATAAATATGTATTTGTGTAAAGTTCTATTAAAAAACATTTATTATCAACTGTTTTATAGCTTATTTAAATAATAAATTAATTATTTTAATATTATAATTATATTATTAGTATATTATTAAGTTAATAAATAACTATATAACAAGGAATGGTTAGTTTTAAAACTATAATTAGTTGTTTTTATATAATATAAGCAATACTAATATTTGATAATTAATTTTCATCATTTAATAAATTACTTGCTTAATAAATATTAGAATTTTTAAATTTTTAATACTTTATAACTTTAATTAGAATTGTGAAATATTGCTTTATTTAGCTCTCGGATTGATTATAACACAACAATCACTTAAGTTGTTGTATTCTCAAGTTCAAACACAATCAATTCAGAGTCCCTTATTTTGATTTGCTGCGAGAATTTCTAACTTCATATTGCAAAGAATATTATCCTCTCGCTTTGATATCCATACTTGTTGGAGTATAAAAGAGATTCTTCAATATGATAACTCGAGGCTTCTTTAACTGAATTACTCCCTGATATCGTACTATTAATAAAGCCACTAAGTCTTTCTGACAACATCTTACGTGGATTTTACAGTAGTATTATCTATTCTATTTGTTTTACATAGTTCGTAACTTATTACGTATTATTCCTATTCATTTAAGTCTATCTTAATTATATAAACTAAGACCGTTCGACTCAAGACAAGTTAATCAAGCAAGAACTGTTTTTAACTCCTACCACTGAGTACCAACTTTCACAGAATTAAATTGAATTTTTTTAATTTGTCAGGTACTGGATAATAATACAATTTATTATTATATTTAACGAAATATAAATATTTTTTAATACTTTATACTTTTATTAATTTTTTATATCTTTATTTTTTTATTATCAATAATTAGATTATTTGGGGATGTGTTTTTGTATTTAATAAAAAAATTAAAATTAATTTTAAAACTATTATTTATTTTATAAGTTCTTTTAAATATATAATATAAAGACTTTCAAAATTTAAACCAGTTTTTTATATCTGCTTATATATTAATTTTTATACTTTTTAAATAAAAGCTTTTTAAGTATTAAATTAACTAAACAGTCTTTTATATATAGTGTGAAATATCGCTTCATTAGCTTTAGGATTGATTATAATATAATAATCAATTTAGAATTCCTTGTATAGATTTGCTGTGAGAGTTACTACCACCTGATCACGAAGAACTTATTGTCCACGTTTTAATGTCCATACTTGGCAACTATAATAAGGAATAACTGCTATAATGTTCCTTATATAGTGTGGAAGTTGATACTCAGTGGTAGGAGTTAAAAGTAGTTCTTGCTTGATTAACTTGTCTTGAGTCGAACGGTCTTAGTTTATATAATTAAGATAGACTTAAATGAATAGGAATAATACGTAATAAGTTACGAACTATGTAAAACAAGTAGAATAGACAATACTACTGTAAGATCTACGTAAGATATTGTCAGAAAGACTTAGTGGTTTTATTAATAATACGATATCAGGGAGTAATTCAATCAAAAAGCCCTGAGTTATCATGTTGAAGAATCTCTTTTATACTCCAACAAGTACGGATATCAAAACGAGAGGATATCATTCTTTGCGATATGAAGTTAGAAATTCTCACAGCAAACTAAAACAAGGAACTCTGGATTGATTACACCACATGATTCACGGTTAAATTGATTACAAGACTACAACTAGTTTTGTAATCAAGTTCAATGATTATTATCTTATAAGTAATCCGAGAACGGATAAAGCAATATTTCACAATAGCCACCCAGTTGGAGTATGAAAGAGATTCTTCAACATGATAACTCAGGGCTTTTTGATTGAATTACTCCCTGATATCGTATTATTAATAAAACCACTAAGTCTTTCTGACAATATCTTACGTAGATCTTACAGTAGTATTATCTATTCTATTTGTTTTACATAGTTCGTAACTTATTACGTATTATTCCTATTCATTTAAGTCTATCTTAATTATATAAACTAAGACCGTTCGACTCAAGACAAGTTAATCAAGCAAGAACTACTTTTAACTCTTACCACTGAGTACCAACTTTCACACTTATTTTATTTTTAGTAAAAAATAAAATCAAATAAAACAGTATATATTTGGGGGTGTTTTTTTTGGCTTCATCACTTTTTCCATCTTTTAAGCACTATTTGAGTGGAAAAATAATTAGTAAAATTCTTAAATATAAAAATATATCTCCATTTATAGAAAAAAAATTTAATTAATCTATTATATTTTTTATGTAATTTATTGTTGATATAAATTATTTTTTTTAGTATTTGTATGTTTTATTTATTGTTACATATTATTTGCTTAAATAATAAATTTATTTTAATTATGCACTAAGGTTTTTTAACTTACAATAAATCATTAGCTAGAAAACATTTATTATTTTTTTATTAAACACTAAATTTTATAATAATTTAAATTTTTTTTCTATAAATGGAGATATATTTTTATATTTAAGAATTTTACTAATTATTTTTCCACTCAAATAGTGCTTAAAAGATGGAAAAAGTGATGAAGTCAAAAAAACACCCCCAAATATTAATGATATTTTTAATTAACATAAATAGTTTAATTTAAGTTAAATTCATTATAGTTTAGTTTTTAATAATTTAGTTTAAAATTAAAAACCTTTATAGCATGTTTTAATACTAATATTAAAGTTATTAAAGTTGATATAAAAACCTTTTAAAAATTAAAGTGATGCTTTTTTTAGCTAAAATTAAATAAAGATGTACTTTTTTGTTTAAGAATTTTACTAATAATCTTTCCACTTAAATAGCGCTTAAAAAATGGAAAAAGTGATAAAACCAAAAAAAACATCCTCAAATCTTAAATTACAGTAAATTTAACTTAAATATCAACTAGTTATTATCTATTCTTTAAATCAAGTTGATTTATATTTAAAAAGGAAATTTAAATGACAAAAAATGATATACTTCATATTATTATAGATATTATAAATATTTTGTAAAAGGACCTAACTAAAAATATCATAATAGTTTTATATTCTTAAATAAAAAATTTCTAAATGCTTTATTAAAATAGAAAAGTAACTATATATAATTGATCTAAAAAATATTCCTTTATCTTTCTTATTTACTATTGGTCCAGTAATAATCCAGATAAACTTATTATTTACATATGACTTTTATTTAATAAAGAGTAAAAAGTGTAAACAAACAAGTTTTTTAATTATAATCAAGCGTGAAAAGATATTACAATAGTGCTAAATAAGCAGTAGAACCTGTTTTTTATATCATGATGAAAATATTCAAATATAAATAAAATCGGTAATAGCTATGGAATGATTTTAATAGATGTCATCTATTGCTAATTTAATTTAAACGTAATTAAACTTTTTAGTTTATTGATACTTTATTTAAAGATTTTAATGGAAATTATAAAGTCTTATAATTAAAATCTTGAAAAGTATGACAAATTCCAAAACTCTTTAATGTTTAGCTTGAATCAGTAATACTTCTAGAAAAGCCCTTAAAGCTAATACTCAATGTCTTATTTTAGCATATAAAAAGCTTAAAAATGTTATCAAAACACTCAAAGAGGGATACAAATAAAACCATTTATTGAATTTATTCATTGTTATTATTTTCTTTCTAAACAGTCTCTAATTTTAATAACAGGTGCATAAAAATTTAATATTAATTATGTATTGATTCATATTGTATCATAGTAAAAATCTAGATTCCTTTGCTTAATATTCTAAAGAGAAACCGAGTTACAAATCAAAATAAAACAAATAGAAGATAAAATAACTAAAACTTTATTAATAAATTAATCAACTAAATAGAGTAAAAGATTATAGCTCAATCTTAAATAAGGATACCATTTTTTTATCTTCAGAATATAGGGTATTATGAACTGGACATTCTAGTAAAAATGTGGGTGGTAATAACCTATTATTTTCTTGCGGAAGATAAGACAAAGGTGAATTTAAATTACTTAATGAAGTCATTGTTTGTGGATTGCATTGTGATGAAATACTATTAGCTTCATTATTAACTACATCGTTATTTGTATTGCTAGCAATAAGATTATGTTCATCCGAAGTATCTTTTTTGTAGTAATAGTCATTTGGTATATTTAGTTGATTTAAGGGGGAATTTTTAGGACGTAGTAATTTATTGTTTTCGGCTTTGGAATTATAAAGATAATTAACTAATTGAAATTTTCGATTATCTTTTCCTTTAATTGTAAAAGTTCTCTTGATTAAACTGGAAGCTTCATTGTTATCAATATCGACATCTCTCTTTTTCTCATAATAAGTAAAAAAGTTTTTATAAAATCTTGATTTGGACCATGATCGTCCATCCGTCCATCGAGATATATTCGAACTACTTTCTTCCCAAACGAAACAAACACCTGGTTTCACTAAAGTTTTGTCGTTACGGTCCAATCTTCTCTTTATTAAACTTAAATGGCCCAGCTTGGAAGCTTCAATAATCATTAGAGCATCTTTAGAATCTTGAACGAATCCATGAAATAAATTAAATTTGGAATTGTTTGAAATATTGTTCATTTTTTTTTTAAATTTGAATTCTAGTTTATTTGCTCTCTATATATACCTCATTGTGACTCGAGTAATCGGGGGTTGCTCAAGTTCATCCTATTCTTTTAATGGCATGCTTTGTTCCATTTAATTACAGCGAGTTATGATTTAAAGTAGAGGTGCATTCAAAAAAAAAGATTATTATTAAATTTTGGCTTTTTTTCATATCTTTATTCCACCTCAAATTAACTTTATTCTGTGTTATTACTTATTAATACTTTAGTTAACCTAATTCATTTAATTTCTGAAAATTGATTGGTTATTAATACCATTTCAACTAGAATAACTTCTATATTTAATTTTATACTTTAAAAAAGTTTAATTTATTCTAAAGGACTAAAATATTAATTAGTTTTTTTAGATGTGGGAAATGAGATTCCCATTTAATCTTAAATTATAATTGACTAAAGCCAATTTTCTATGGATAAGCTACTTTTTTGTAGCTTGTTATAAGCCAATAAATTCATCAAATTCATATTATTATTAAACTTTTATTCGATAATATCTTTCCATTCGAAATGTTAATAAAATTGAAGTCTACTATTTTACTTCTAAAAATTTGGATTTTATAATTAAAGTTCAATGATAACTTGTTATATTAATACTAATACTACAAATTCTTTATTTAAAATAGTTTCTACATTCCAATTATTCATTATAATTATTTTAATACCATTATTCAGAGGCTTATAATAATGTAATTTTAATAATTTCCCCAATTTAACAAAATGATTAAAAGCTTAATTTAGTCAATCAATTATTTACAAGAGTTTATTCATTTTTATGGTAGTTTATTTTCTATAAATAATTAAAATTAAATTAATTAGAAAAAAAGAATATAGCTCATTATTGTTATTATTATTATTATTAAGTTATTAATGTATCTTTATTTTAAGGGTCAAAATAATGACAAAATAGAAGCTTATGGATCTCGGATAGAGTTACAAATATAGTTGATACATCTTAAGTTAGTTTGAATGATAATATAAGAGAGGTACTTGAAGTCATTTTAAATTATACATTGGTATTTTTGTATTGCTATAGTCACTAGTAATCGTTATATCATTATATTAAGTTCTTCATTTTATATTTTTATGCTTTACTTTTGGGTTTTATGCATAATGTCATATTCAAAAGAAGGATTAAATAAGATGATGCGGGATTAGTTTCTTTTTATAAAAGTGGATGTTCAACTATTTTGAAAGTAGCTTATTTTTAAATATTTACTACCCGAATATCTTTAGACAAAGCACTTAAATTTTTGTACAATGTGATTAAGACTAACATTTATTATTTTCACACTTTCTAGAAATTTACTTCCTAAAATAACTCTATTGTACAATCTAATGAATAGTATCTCTAGCACTTGATAAAAGTAAAAAATACTAAATGATTTATTATCTTAGCAATTTCAAACTATTTTAAGCTTGGTTTTTATATATTTTATTCATTTGTTTTGATTTTATTCAAGCTTTACTTTAGCTACTATTTAAATAAATATCCATTTTTATCTAAAAGCATTTAATAAAGTATAAAATTTATAAAATTTATAAAATTAAAAGTTGATAAAAAAGAAAGGATTTTTGTTGCAACCGAATAAACTATTTATACCCGAGATACTTTGATAAAAAATTAAACTACTATATTTTAAATAGTAATGATTCAACAATTTTTTTTATCATAACATTGTTTTTCCGCCTATTTATGAGTACAAAATCTACAATTAGAGTCCTTTAAAGAATAAAGCAATATTTGGATTCAACACAACCTCAATCTCTTTTAAAGAATTTTCAGTTCTCAAATAATAAATGATTTATTGAATTTTTTAAGTGATGATTTTAATATTAAAATAATAGCCAATTATAGTAGCTTATTTACTACTAAAATTACATTGAATCGTAGTGCTGTGATTACTATTTTTTATTATTTTACTTTTGTTTTCGGCTTTATTAAACTTCCACACCTATTTAATTGTCGGATACTCATTAAATCTTTATGTACTCAATATAAGTTACCATAAAATAAAAAGATACACCGTAACTCAAAAAAGTTAAATAAAAGCATTTACTTAAGTAAAAAAAAGTATAAACATGTATAGACATTAACGTTGGAGATATGGAATCATGTTATAAATTAATTTAAAAAAGCTCAAAAATAGTACTAATATCTTAATGTTAATTAATAGATTCTATTTAAGTTATAACAAATTGTTATTTTTATTATAAAAGAGTATTACTTTTGTTAAATTATTAATAACTTATTTTAGAAGAAAAGATAAAATAAATAAACAAAAGTGTTGAAATGTAAATAAGTTTCAAAAGTTATGGGTAACACATATGTTAAATATTTTTATTAAATACATTGAATAAATTGTATTTTTCTAGAATAGCAATGACATTTATTTTTAAATCATAACCAATAATCCTTTTCTACTTTTTAACTTTACATTATTACAATCAAAAACTCAAGCATATCAGTACTTTATTATAAATTTGGGAAATGAGCTAGGTAACTAACTTTAATAGTACAAGAGTTCAATCAGGTAAAAATAAAAGGGATCATAAAGTACTCACTTTATTGTACCTCTCTCCCTTAATCAAGTAATTAAGTTAATGTTTTTATATTAATAAAACAGTTGGGGCCTAACACTATTTTAAGAATTTTTTAAAAAAAAACTCTATTATTATACCTATCTTCAGTTTTATTTTAAAATTTACTCTATCTTTTCATAAAATCAGACGCTACATAAAAGGTTTAGAATACGTTTATTTACAAAAAAAGCTGGGGAAAAGAGATAGATAGAATATTGAAATTCATCTACAAATGTCAATGACTCTTTATAGATAAAAGAAATGAAAGTTAAAGGGATATCAAAGCATAGTTTATTAGCCAATTCAAAGTACTTTTATTGATACTGAAAATAACAGCTACATTATCATCACCTTTTTTGAAGCTTTTTTCATTTAGAATAAATTTGAAAGATTCAAAGTTTTGAATTTTCATTAATTTATCTAACATTAATCAACCATTTAAAAGTAAAATTAATTTTAACATCTTAAATTGAATTTCTATGTTTATACTCTGATTATTTATTATGTTCTAAATGAACCTCATTGCTTATTTAAATTTAGAAATAATCATAATGGGGATGTATTTTTATGTTTAAGAATTTTACTAACAATTATTCTACTCAAATAGCACTTGAAAAATGGAAAAAGTGATGAAATCAAAAAAAACCCTAATACTACTTACTTAAAAGAAAGAATTGATAATATTAGTTTATTATATAAGGAATTGATTATCAAGAAAAGTAATTTTAAATTTCAATAAACAATTACAAAGTTTGATTGAAAAGAGAGATAATTTTATTTAATTACAAAAATAAAGTATTAATAAGTATTATGTTACAATGAAACTTTAAGTAGCCCTAATTGTCTTTGATCTTCAGCACATCTATTTAAAAGTAATAAAGGACCATTGAAACTTGGAAATTCAGAGTAAGTAGCTGGTATCAAAGAAGGAGCAAAAGAATAGATATTTGGACTTGAAGTTATATTACTTTTAGATAAATTGTTATGATTTTTATCAAAAGTATTATGTTTATTACAATTATCAATATTTAATGTATTACATTTAATTTGAAGATGACGAATTTTTTTAATATAATAATGAAGTGGGATATTTATAGTGTTTAAGTTGGATTGGGATGGGGTTAAAAGTAATTTATTCAAACTTTTATTTTTATATAAGTAATTCACTAATTGAAATCTTCTATTATCTTTAGTATGAATACTAAATGTTCTTTTCATTAATATCAATTCCTCTTTTTTATCGGATGAAATTTGATAATAGGTAAAAAAATTCTTATAATATCGGGAGGTACTCCATCGCATACCATCCGTCCATCGTTGCATTTTCAAACTTTGTTCCCATACATAACAATCACCTACTTTAATTGACTCTCTTTCTTGTTGAGTTAATCTTTGGGTTATTAGATCGAACTTGCCAGTCACTGAAGCCTCCACTATTTTTAAGGCATCTTTACTATCTTTAATGTAACCATTAAATAATTTCATTTTGAATATGTTATAATCGAATAGAGTTATTGGTATTAAATTGAGAAGAATATTATTGAGCTTTTATATTAAAATGATCGACTATAGAATGTTTCTCGGTATTAATTTTTATAATGCTATTGCCATTAGCATAGATTCGTTTAAAATTAGCTAATATTTTTAAAAACCTCATTATAGAAATAATTGTCATAATAAAACTTAATAATAGTTTATTTAAATTATTGAGTTTTATGCTTAAAATAACCCCCTTTTTTTAACCTATTTTTTTATTTAAAAATTAGTTGACTTTATTAAGTTTCACTTTAATAAATTGGATTTTTCACCTTTTCTTTATCTACAATCACCCACTTCTCATTCTTTACATTATTTGATAATACTGTTTGTACATAATAATAACACTATATCGAAAAAACTATTGGTCAATAAACAAGAGTATTCTTTTTATTAAATCAAATTGAATTAAATTTAGTGTTAAAGTAATTCAATTAAATACTTTAAATCATTAGGACTTTTAATAACTAATTATCTATTTATTGTTATAATGATCTATATTAAAATTTCACTACCTAATTGGAATATTATGAAGAACATAAGGGAATGTATTTTTTTTAAGAATTTCATTAACAATCTTTCTGCTTAAATAGTGTTTAAAAGATGGAAAAAGTAATGAAACCAAAAAAAACATCCTCATAATCCATTTCAATAAAAGTTTAATAAAAATTTAATAAAAATTTAATAAAATTTAACTTGATTAAAATTTGAAACTATAATAAATTATTGAAACTTCCTGTAGTTAATATATACAAACAAGTCTTAAACTATGTCAATAAGATGTAGTTGACATTCATAACCTAATATTAATCATTGAAATTTGATACTTAATCCACTTTTTTAAATTTTAAATTACAATTCAATACTATCCGTTCATTGAGCTAATTAATATTGAGCTAATTATTACATTAATAGACATAGTTAGCTAGTTTATCTATAATTTAGTTACTAATTCAGATACTTTCTATCTTGATTGATCAATGTTACAACGAATGATTTCAATCTCCAATGTCGGATCTCTTGATATTTTAAGTTAAAATATTAAAATTCGATTATTTAATTTTCTAGTGATAACTGAAATGGCATAAGAATTGTGGATTGAAAAATTGCCTCAATTTAGAAGCCTCTTTTTAGAATACAATAATTCGTCTTTATTATGAGTTAATTAGTAATTATTTTTATGATTAAATAATTTATATTCGAATTTTTGAATCAAAATTTTTATATCTCTGACAATTTTAGCAAAATTGGATTTATAAATGAACAAATAATTAATTTGAAAAAGAGATGAAATAGACGTAATGAGGTTGTTCTAAATTTGGGGATGTTTTTTTGTTTAAGAATTTTACTAACAATTTTTCCACTCAAATAGTGCTTAAAAAATAGAAAAAATGATGAAGCTAAAAAAACACCCCCATTTGATTTCAATCTAATTTTCAATTTTTAATTGAAATGATTTGTAGCTGTTACAACTAATTTGCGACTTTTTTTATTGTAGTTTTTATTATCAAATTATTTATATAGCCAATTTTTTTAATACCTAATCCTTATATTTTAACCAAGTTTTGGTGATAAATTTTTTAATGAGTAGTTAATCAGCTTACAAAAGAACAGCAACAATTGTAAGCTAATTAAAGTTAAAATTTAATTGATTTTGTGAAATATCGGTTCATTAGCTCTAGGATTGATTATAATACGATAATCAATTCAGAGTTCCTTATATAGATTTGCTGTGAGAATTGCTACCACTTGATCGTGAAGAACTTATTGTCCACGTTTTAATGTCCATACTTGGCAACTATAATAAGGAATAACTGTTATAATGTTCCTTGTATATAGCCATCCAGTTGGAGTATAAAAGAGATTCTTCAACATACTAACTCGAGGCTTTTTAATTGGATTACACCCTGATAACGTATCATTAATAAAGTCACTAACTCTTTCTGACAACATCTTACATAGATTTTACAGTAATATCTTCCATTGTATTTGTTTTACATAATTCGTAGCTTATTACGTACTATTTCTATTAAGTTAAGTCTATCTTAGTTACATAAACTAAGACCCTTCGACTCAAGGCAAGTTAATTAAGCAAGAGTAGCTTTTAACTCCGACCACTGAGTATCAACTTTCACAATTTTCAATTTTATTTTTAAACCAACTTTTAACCCTCAGTATATTTTTTTATATAATATTTAACATAATTATTATTTTTTCAATTATAATATAATAGTATACTATTTTTTTATATTTCATATTAATAAGATATCCAGTATATATTTAATTTTATCTATTTATTAATTTAATTAAAATATCATAAATTTTAAAAATTAGTTTTAAAAACTAATAAAAAATAATAAAAGTGATTAAGTCAATAAGTGCAAATTAAATTATCAATATGAAAAATAAGATTTGTAAAAGTTGAATTATTATTATTAAGTTTAACTTTTATTTTTATTTGATATTATTTTATTACTATTATTATTATTCTAATTAACTTATGTTTTACGTTTGTAATTCTTTTAAACATTATAAAAATAAATTTTTTATAAACTTAAATAACTATTATTAATAGTATTTTTAAACTATATAAGTAAAATCCAACTAATAACATATACCAGAATATTTCACACTACAAGTATTATTAATAACTTTATAATTAATTAAATGAATTTTATTTTAATTTTTTAATTTTATCAGTTTATTTTTATATATTGTAATAACATTTATATTTATTTTATAGATAAAATAAAAACTGATAAAAAATAAATTATATGTGGATGTTTTTTTTTTGCCTCATTATTTTTTCCGTTTTTTAAGCACTATTTGAGCGGGAAAATAGTAAAATTCTTAAACACAAAAATACATCCCCATATATTTAAAGCTTTGATTTAGTTTACTTGATTAAAATAATAAATCATTTTAAAACGTTTACATTATTTCAATATTAATACGGAGGTATTTTTTTTGACTTCATTACTTTTTCCATTTTTAAGCGCTATTTGAGTGGAAAGACTATTAGTAAAATTCTTAAACATAAAAAATATCCTCACATCCTCATATACTATTTATTTTTATATCGTTGATTATCTTTAAATAATTAACATAGAAATTTTAGTTAACAAAGGTTAACTGCCTATTTTAAACCTAATTTTTGTATTCATAGCATCAATTATAGCTTGATAAATTTAATAAAATTTATTTTTAGATGAATTTTATCATTATTATGAATAAGTTAAATTAATAGTATAAAAATATAATAATGATATTAATATTGTTTTATTGTTAGATTACCAAAGCGGAATTTTAATATTTAAAAGAAATGTTTTTATTATTAGATAGTTGTTAAATAGTTTAATATAAATTATAATTTCCTTTATTTTTATATGAATAATCAAATGATTAAATATTTCATAATTTATAATATTTAGTGTCACTTTTTAATCTATTTAGAATGAAGAAATCATTAATTTAGTGATTTATTCTTACCAAGATTACTTAGCATTTTGTAGAATTAAATAAATTATTAATTTCACTTTATTTCACTTGGTTTTTAAAGCTATTTCCGATAATATGAGTTTGATTTATAGTGAGTTATAACTTTTCTATAATATTAATAATATAATTAAAAGACAAATCGGAAAGTGGAAAATTAAAAATTAAAAATAAATGCGTAGTAATAATAAAAGTTTGATCACTGAATTTAATTTTATAAATTAGATATTTTCATATTCAAATTATTAATATACTATTTGTATAATTTACTTCTTAAATTTAAGAATAATAAATAAATACTTATTAGTTCTCTCATCAATTGTTATATCTTTATGTTTTAATACTTAAACATAATGTTCTATAATAATTATATGTATGAATATATATATGAGTGATAAGTATATGAATTCAATATATTAGGGATAAAAAGGTTGACAAACCATTAAATGTTCTTACCCCTTACAATTTAACCGCTAAAATAATAAAATAAAATTCATAAAACTTCACCAATCTATTAAGTTAATAATAACACAATAGAATCTTCAAAATCTATTAATTTATTTAATATATTAACTTAGTAAAACTTAATAATAAATAAAATAATTGAGATAAAAGATATTTTAAAAGTTTAATTTTATTTATATTTTGATTGTCAAAATAGGGTGATAAATGAATTATGATTAAAAAAGTTCTAAAAAAAAGGTAGTAAAGTAACTAAAAATAGAATAGTAAGGGTGTGATATTAGAAAAGATAAGTTTCAGCTGTTAAATCAAATGGTAAGCCAAGTTCAAAAATAAAATTGTTTTATTTGTTAAAAATAATTATGATAACTATCAATTTTCGAATCCTTAAACCTTACATTATTCTTGAAATAGAAGAGTATAAATAGTATTCAATTAATTACTTTGTTTATATTCAAATTTATAAATAATATTATGACTTCGTATTATACTCCCTCTAAGCCCATTGAAATCCAGGGACGAGTAACTTTAGATAAAAAGAAAAAGAAAAATTTAAAGTTAAATCCAAGTTGGAAACAATTCAGTAATAGTATTGAAGGTGAGAAGTCTAAATGGATGAATTTGTTATCTCCCACTTCCTTATCTCCTAAGAGTACTTTTCTAACAACTGCTAAAAAAGAAAAGTATATTCAGTCAGCACCAAGTTCACCAAAAAGTTTAGCTAGTACTTGTTCACCTAAAGAAATGTTAATATCAGAAAAAGTATTAAGTGAGCAAGAAATTGATATTTTAAATAGTAATGAATTTGATGATGTAATTCAATTCGGTTATCGTATTAATGAACACGGTTTCACTCAATTTACTCCAACTATTAAATTATCTTTAACTCCTTCTAAATTGAATAATAATTATCCAAGAAGATCTTTGGTTTGGCCTTATGAATAATTAGAATTCTAATACTGATTGTCTAATACTGATTAGATACTTTTTCTTAATAGCATTATCTTCATTCATTCCTATTCAATCTATAGTTCCTATTTAATTCCCAGTAGCATTCGCATTCAACTACTATCTTTTGTAAATTATTTTGTTTTTTATTTTAAAATAAATCTGTATTAACAGCAATCTTTTGTTTTCAATTCTACTAAAACATTGAATTCTAAAATAAACTTTTATATTTAAGCCATGTTAAACATCTTCTTTAAAAGTAAAACATTTTATCCCTTTAAGAAAGTAGATGAAATTAGAAAAAATAAGTCAAATTTTTTTTAGATGAATGTCATCTTTGTTATTGTTTTTCAAATCAACTAATTCTAGATCTTTTGAATTAATGAGTTATTAGAAACTAAGACATTGAAATTTATCTATTTTTAATAATAGTCATTAACAAGCTATTAAAAAAGTCAAGTTAATTTGAAATCAAATGAATGTTTTTATTAAATATAAAATACCTTTTTTTATCTTAGAAAGTAAACAGTGACCGTCCTTTTTTATCAATTGTAATTAAATTTTAATCATAAATTACTATTTTTAAAATAAAGTAAAATAAATTTAATCTATTTCAAAACTAGCTAGAAATCTAACAATTTCAAAATTTGCAATAATAATTATTAGATATATAATGTAAGCTATCTTCTAGTTTGTTGTTATTTTCCATGTAACGCATTAAAAACTTAGTCAAATTTATTAATCTTATTATGAAGTTTTTATTAACTAAAATCGAAGGATTGATGGAAATAATGTTAAGCTATCTAATTTATGAATGCATCCATTTGTTTCGCTTCTCTAGCTTAAAATTCAAAAAAAACGTGCTTAAAATCTCTATTGAGTTTTAAAGGATATATTATTAATTTTTCATTTTCTAAAAAGCATAAGTCAATTTGGCCGAGCGGTCTAAGGCGTTGCACTTAAGATGCAATCTCGAGAGAGGCGTGGGTTCGAACCCCACAGTTGACAACTATATTTTGGTTTTCCAATATATATAGGAATGGGATCCCAAATTCACCTTTGAAATTTTATAATGATTAGCTTTTTTTTCAACTAATTCAGATAGGTGTATTTTTTCTCAAACATAAATGAATCTAGATTTAAATTGTAATATTATTTCTTTTAACTTTTAATAAAAGAAATGTTTATTTTGGATTCAACATATGGGGATGTTTTTTTTAGCTTCATTATTTTTTCCGTTTTTTAAGCGCTATTTGAGCGGAAAGATTGTTGGATAAAATTCTTAGACAAAAAAAACACTTATATCAAAATATTATCTAATATAGATAAAAAATAAAATATTTTATAATAAAAAACTGAGGATATATATAATAGTTATTTTTATTTAAAAATATGATATTTTATCATATAATTAAATTTTAGTCTTTGTTTATATTTTAGCTCTTTATTTTTTTAATTATATTTTTATTTTTGTTATTATTATTATTATTATAATTTTATTAAATAACTTCTTTTTATATTGTACACTTTTTTAACAGGTTATTGTAAACTTTTTCTTCGACTTTCAGCTTTTTATAACTAATATAAAATAACTAAGCTTTGAGCATTAAGTTTTACTTTATTTTTTAAATATTATTAAATAAAAAAAACATATGGGGATGTTTTTTTGGTTTCATCACTTTTTCCATTTTTTAAGTGCTATTTAAGCGGAAAAATTGTTGGTAAAATTCTTAAACAAAAAAACACATCCCTATATATTTTTATATATCATATAATTAGAAATATATTTGTTGAAGTAACTCTAAGCTTTCGACCCTTCCACTTTAGTAGTTGTATTAAATAATTTAATTATCTAATTAATGAATTTTTTTTTCATTTTTCTAGCCTAAAATTCAAAATGCTTAATTTGTTCAAAAAACATTTCAGGGATTTTAACAAATTTATTATTAATTTATTATTTTTTAAAAAGCATAAGTCAATTTGGCCGAGCGGTCTAAGGCGTTGCACTTAAGATGCAATCTCGAGAGAGGCGTGGGTTCGAACCCCACAGTTGACAATTTTTTGTTGTCTTCGATCTTATTACAATAAGAATTTGTTCAAAAGCATTGAGCTTCATTTTCAACTCTACTTTTTTAAAAACAAATTTAACACAACACAGCAGTCACAAGTTAATTTGTTCTAAAGGCAAAATTTTAAACTTTAAAAAAATCAAGTAATGATTGGCCCTAATTAGCTTGAATTTTCTACTTTAAGCCAATGACTTGGATTATTTAAGATTCAATATTCCTACGATTAGCATAAAGGTTAACAAATTTCAAATTTTAGATTTTTAAAAAAGTGACGAAGGAATTGGTTGAAAGTAATAGAAATAAAAAAGTTAAACAAGTAAATAATAGAGAGATAAAAAAGAAGGTGCATAAAAGGATAAGGATATGGCATGGTATATGCTAGGGTGTAGAAATTGGTAAGGAGAACTTAAAATTAATCCAATTAATCCAATTAAATGAACTAAAGTTTAGAAAAAAAAGATCTTAATATTGAGATGAAAGTCAATCCCCCAAATACAGAAGGGATTCTAAAGTAGTTAGTTATAGATAATTATTAGTCTAATTAGTTAATTAAAGTAGATATAGGGGTGAACAAATCAAACATACGTTAGCTGGAGCCGGTGCTGGTTTAGTAGCATCCATAGTAACTTGTCCATTAGATGTAGTTAAAACTCGATTACAAAATCAAAGTAAAGTTATACCCGGTTCCACTTATTACAAAGGTGCTATAGGTAATTTTTAAAAAAATGGATTCTAAATTAGTATTGATCTTTTTCAGCACCATTAAAGGTTATATTTAAAGAAGAAGGAATCAATGGGTTATATAGAGGATTGAATCCAACAATATTAGGATATTTGCCATCTTGGGCAATCTATTTTTCATGCTATCATGCTTTAAAACCTTGGTCAACTAATTTACTTGGTTGGGAATCTTGTCTAATTGTAATTTTTATTAGTTAATTTTTAACTTTAGGTAAAGAAGTCAATAGTTCATTTGTACATATGATTTCTGCCATGATAGCAGGTTGTATTTCGACCATAGCAACAACACCATTATGGGTCATAAAAACTCGAATTATGGTAATAAACTTAAATAAAATTTGTTTATATTAATTATTTAAAAGACACAATCAAAAACGACCGTTTATTGTTATAATGGTACCATGGATGCCTTTAAAAAAATATGGTTGCAAGAAGGAATTTCTGGATTTTATAGAGGATTAGTACCTTCTTTAATAGGTGTATCTCATGTCATTGTTCAATTCCCACTTTATGAAAGGCTGAAAGTGAAATTTGGTAAAATTAATGATATTTAAAAGAGATTCTGAAATTTAATAATCCATTTCAAGCTCCTAATGATAATAATGATGGAAAAATAGCTAAAGGAACAATATTAATGGCCTCTTCTATTTCCATTATGACCGCTTCTCTATGTACATATCCTCATGAAGTGGTTCGAACTCGATTACAAAATCAAACAAAACCACCGTATAAATATCTTGGGGTGAGACATGCCTGTTTCACTATATTTAAAGAAGAAGGAGCCTCTGCTTTTTATAAAGGATTTCCTACTAATTTATTAAGGACGGTACCAAGTACCACCTTAACTTTACTGACGTATGAGTTATTATGTGAAAAATTAAGCCATTGGCTCTAGTTTTGTTATCTAATTTTAGTGTATTATTTAGTTGAGTGATGTCTTTGACAGCTTTTATTCTGGAGTTAACTAACCAATGAACTAGTAGATGTTAATAGGAATCTTTAGATTTAATTTATTTTAATAAAAATGGAATATGTTGTAATATGTATTATTATTTTATATATTGTTTATTTTATTGATTATTCTAGCCTATTTTATAATGATGAAAATTTCAAAGATTATGGAGTTTAATTTGCTAAAAATCGAACACTTTAAGTTGAAAATAAACAAAGGATTTAATTTATTTTTTTGAAGTAATTACTTTTGTTTTTAAAATAATATAATACTAATCAACATAGGGAAAAAAGATGGATGGCACGAATTCACAAAAGCATGAAAGCTCTAGGCTTTTAGCCTTGGAAAGGGAAAATAATATTTTGAAACAAGATTATAATGTAAGCAAATATACACATGATTAGAAAATGAAATTAATTTAATCTAGAAACTTAAAAATGAAAGAGAACTTGCAAGAGAAGAGAACAAAATATTAAATGAAGAAAATAGCCAACTAAAACAAGAATTAAAAGTAAGAAGATTTATGCATAATTAGAATTCAGTATCAATTTAATCTAGAAACTCAAAAGCGAAAACAAAGCGTGGAGTAGAAATAACTTCAACTACTCAACTGATAACTTCGTTGCCAAAGAATCGAGTGATGTTTCAGATAATAAGTTGAGACAGAGTTATGATCATTTGAAGCAAGAATATGAGCATGCTCAAAAATTATTCCTAAAAGAAGAACGGATACTGAAAGTAAAGAATGAAGAGATTAAAAAGCTAACAACAAAACTGTTCGCTTCTCAAAAGATTATTGAACAATATAAGAAAAATGAATCAGAGTTGCATTCGATAGCAGACGGTTTAACAAAAGAAGTCAAGGACAGAGATGAAAGGATAAAAGCTATTAAAAAATATTTAGGTAAAATATTTAGTTATTAATATTTCAATAATTTAATTTATTTAAAGGAAATTCTACTAAAAATAGGAGCTCAAGCCAAGAAGGGGCTAAAGGTAATGAAAAACAAGAAATCAAAAAGATCCTAAATAGTATGAATGATTATCAAGAAACTTATTGTAATCAGATGAGCTTCTTTGAATCTAAAGTAGCTGAAATTGAGTATGGGTTGGAAATGGTGAGTCTAATTAATCTTATTCAAGAGCCAATTAATAACATTTTAGTGCCAAGGGATCGAGGAAAAGGATGGAAGAAATAATGATGATGGTATATTAAAAGGGATCAAAGATTTGGAGGCCGATATTGAATTTCATAATGGACAAGTAAATAGGTATATGAGCGAGATGAACTCTGAAATTAAAAATAAGAGCGGTGATTTGCTAAACCATATGAAAGATCAGTTGGAAAAAGTTTTAGATCTTACGAGGAAGAAAGAGGTGGAGAACAAAGCATATAGAGATATGGTAACAAATTAAGTTTATTTTAATTGTAGATCTTAATTTTATTAGGTAAAATGGCAAAGGGAAGTTATGAGTTCTAAATTAAATGGGATGAATAACGATATCATGAGTGGCATAAGTTTGAATATTGCTAAATTGGAAGAGGTGAGGGCGAGGATAAAAGAGGAAAATTTAAAAGAAAAGGAAATTACGAAAGTAAAAGTTGAAGAGTTTAGAAAAGAAATTTATAAAACTCAAAGTCAATTGGAAGTAGTTTATAAAAAGGTAGAAGAAATGAACAATCAAAGTTTAAGCGAGTATAGAAAACAAAGTGAAGAATTAAAACAAAAGGCATTGGAAATGTCTCATAGCTTGGAAAGGGCGATGAAAAATAAAATTTCTAGAATAAATGGTATAGAAACGATGAATCTATCTGAATTAAGTGAGTATAGTGAAATGAAAAAGGCGCATGTGGAGTTTAAGCAACAGATAATAATAAAAGGATTGGAACTCACTGAGCATGCTTTGAATTATTGTAAATTCGGGAATAAGGAAGTGGATAGTCATATTGATGAACAAAGGGCATCGTTGGAATGTATTAAGAATAAAATTGAGTCAATGAGAGAGTATATTAACGGAAGTGGTATTTTGAGCATAGAAAATAATGAAGAAAGGCTTGAAGATGTATTAAATGTGAATGATAAGTTAAAAAGAGCATTTAGTCAAGTGACCGAGAATACATTTAATTATCAGAAAGGTGCCGAGAATGAAAAAATAAAAGAGATTGAGAGGTTACAAAAGATTAATCAATTTGTTAAAGAAATCAAAGATATGGAAATTAATCTGGATTCAGAAATAAATAAGCTCCATTTAATACAGAGTGATGTCACAAATATTCCAACTCTGTTATTAAATTTTAATGAATTTTCTATTTCTACTCTGGAATGGCAGTATCCTAAGTCTTGGAAATTAACGGAGGAAAGGAAAAGTTATATCCAACAACCTCATGCTGAAAAAAAGAAGGATAGTTGATAGGATTTTACAATTGAATGAACTAATAAATAAAAGCAGCTTATTTAAACGTCAACTTAATTGTTTTGTCGTTTTAGTATTTGAAGGAATTTAATCATTTGATTTAACTAAAATAATTTCTTAAAATATAAGTAAATTTATGCTTCTTTTTGGATAATGCGACATTTCACTATAAAAGTTAATGATTATTTAATAAATCTTATACAAGGCTTATACTTTAATTAATGCCAGCTAATAATAAGCCGTTATATAATCTGGATTTATGACAATTTTTTATATTTTTATTTATTTTCTATCCTGTAAAGTAACCCGAAGTATTAGATACCAACAAAATAAGCTAATATTGTAATCAAGTTTTATGCCACTTTTGACACAAAAACAAAATATCGAATAAAAATAGTTTTGGAGTTGGGCTGATAGTAAAGTAGTTACAAAATATCAACACTATCTTCTTGATCATATAATATGAGTATATTCTCCATGACCAAAAGCTACTGTTAACCACTAAAGTTGTAAAATTTTAGCTAACAAAATTAGTTTCTGATCTATATATTTCATTATAAGTTAACCCAATTAGCTAATACTTTCGGACTTTGCTGGTTAACTGTATCATAATGGTCATAATATATATATTCGGATTATTCGCTTTAGAGGTTGGTTACAGCTGCGATTTTTCAAAAGTTAGTTGTATTCAAGAGGCTAATTAAAGTTAAGAGCTTAAGTAATAGAGCCTTAAAACTATGATAACAAATGGAAATTAGATACCAAAGCTGAAGTTTTTTAGTCTTTAATCCAAGTTATAGCTAATCCCTAATAAAAATTTTAAGCAATTAAGATAAAGTACACAAACCCTTTTTTATAATTTAATTTAGTTAATTTTTGTTAATAAAGCCCTTAGAAGTAGCTACATTACCCTTATAATAGTTAAAAAGGTACAGTGCATAAAAAATGAAAGATTAAATTACTATTTAAGGCAAATAGTAGCTTAATTTGAGTGTTCTTATTTTTATTAAAAGATTAAATAGAAAGCTATTTCGCTAAATATTAAAGTACTTTTAAGTATAAATACCATTAAAAATATTTGAATATTCCTAAAGTAGTTACTCTTTAATTTATATAGTACCATGGCTTACAGAAGTAAATAATCTAAAAACCAGGCTTCGCACGTTTAAGCTTAATTGATATTTATAAAAAGAGACATATGGGGATGTTTTTTTTGGTTTCATTATTTTTTCCACTTTTTAAATACTATTTGAGCGGAAAGATTGTTAGTGAAATTCTTAAACAAAAAAATACATCCACATATGGTTTATTTGAAACAATCGGCGGTATTTGTTATTAGTATTACAATAAAACATTGAATAAAAGGGTGGAAAATTCGATCACTTAACTTTAAAATAAACTATTAACTTTAAGCAAATAATTGAGTTTAATTAAAAAATTCCGAAAACAAGGCAATTATTATAAGGTGATGTAACTTGAGACTTTTTTTTACTAAATTTAATTATTTTAATAAAAAAATGCAGCTATTTTTAATCAAGGATCATCTTCGGATTTGGACTTTCATGAACTAAAAAATAATTGACATACAATCGGATAGTTTATTAAAACTATGCCTTGGATTATAATTTTCTTATTTTAAACTTAAATTAATAGGTTTTATATTAATAACGAAGTGTTGAGTTTACAGTTTAAAAATAGTTCAATTTAGTTATTAATATTGAGTATTAAGGTTTTTAGATTTTAAACAAGGATACAGTGCTATAACTTGGCTACTTTATTATATACTCGAAGATATAAACAAACAAAAGTGAATAAATAAATTTTTGTTTTATTATATATTACTTATTTTGCTTTATTTATTCCAATATCAATATAGTCATATAAAAACATATACAGAATCCAGGCTTTGTAGAATGAATTGGTTCAAGAATTTGCATAGATAATTAAACTAAAATCTCCACAAGCTTAACTTTGAACTTTTAAAGTTAATTTTAAAATTAAATCATATTTCAACTCAATTAGATTCCTTGTAATGCCATTGTAAAGTTACTATTGAGTTTCAGCGAACGTTATTTAGGGTAGGTATAAAAAACTATAAAAAGAAGGAACAGTAAACTCTAATGGGATTATATTATATACACAAATGCTAACTAACCCAAAATTATCTATATTTCATGGCTATATTGAAAATTATAAAGATGCCTTGATCGTCATCGAAGCATCCCGTTTAGGCTACTTAAGTTTAATTAAACGAAGATTGGACTCTAATGAAAAGAAATTGATTAATCCAGGGGCTTGTTTTGTGTGGGAAGAAAGTAGTTCTAGTATATGTCGCTGGACAGATGGTAAATCATGGTCAAAATCAAGGTATTATAAAGGCTTTTTTAGCTATTACGAGAGAACAAATAAAAACAATAAGAATAATGATGAATACTCGAATCTAATAAAAAGGACATATACAATTCAAGGGATCGATGATAGAAAATTCCAGTTAGTAAACTATGTATACAATGATAAATCAAAACATTGCGATCTCTTAAGGCCTAGAAATTCCTCCTTAAAGCAACTTGATATCCCTGAAAATTATTATTTTAAGAAAGATGTACTAGAAGTTAAGAAGTTTACTAGCGATAATGAAGCTAGTAATGCTTCATCGCTATATAAGAAAGATAACAATATAAACTCATTAAGTAATTCGAACTCTCCTTTACCCCATTCACTTCAAGAAACTTTTGGTTTGACAACATCAAGCTACTTGTTGGAATGTCCAATTGATAATACCTTAGATTTTGAAGATAAGAAAATTATCTCCTTGTTTGAAATTAAATTGTAACATAGCTAATAAAAAATTAAATATAAATAGCATCCAACAGTTATGAATAGACGATCATTAATTTTTCATAATATATTCTTTATACTTATTTTAAAATAGCTAACTTTTATTTTTGTCAAGGCCTCAAGTCTTGTTTTTTTGGTACAATATATTTCCTTGAAGGCTAATTATAGTAACTCAGCATATCCTTAGGGGTTATTGAAATGCTGCAATTGATGGTATGGATCACTTTGAGCCTGATTCAGTTTTAATACTCTTACTAAGAATCAAAAACAGTTTGTAACCTACGTTTCAATAAAACTATTTTTGGTATAATGGGGATGTCCAAATTAGTTTCGGAATTTGCTTAAAAATTAATCCAAATTTTAGATTTTTAAATTTATAAGTCTTTAATGTATAATTAATTAAATCCAAAAAGCTTAAAATTGAATAAAAAAATTTAGCTTAGAAGACTTGTTTTAATTGTTTTATTTTTTTTAAACAACTAATTTTTTAATTATATGGAGATGTATTTTTGTGTTTGAGAATTTTACTAGCAATTTTTCCACTCAAATAGCGCTTAAAAGATAGAAAAAGTAATGAAGCCAAAAAAACACCCCATACGTTTTATGTTATTTTTATTAAATATTTAAAAGATATATAATATATAAATATATAGTTATTTGACTTTATTTTTTGTTAAAGTAAAAACAAAATACAAGCTTTTATAATTAAACTTTAAAATAATTTTTTTTGAAATTTTAATACAATAAAGAAAGCATCTTATATAAACATTATAATTCATTTACATCAATTTTAATAACCATTTATAATAACCCAGAGTTTGTAAAATTTTATAATAAAACAAGAAAAAAAATTAAGTTTATTATTGATAATAATAAATTTAATAAAGTAACGTATAAAATTAGTGCTTTAAAGGAAACAGGAAATAAAAACCGATAAGTAGCATTATCATTAATTATAGCTTTAGTGTATTGTTTTGATAAATGTAAAAGTTTTGGGTTTAATATAAATAAAAATCAATATGACTATTTAAAATAATTAATAATAAAATACCAATATTATAACTTATTATTAAAAACACAAAAAAAATAAAAATAAGTAAATCAAAATTATTATACAATATTTACTTAATAATTAACTATTTTATCAAAATTTAATAAATAATAAAAATGATAAATATTTAGTAAATAATATATATATATATTAAATAAAAGTAAAAAAATAATATATAGTAAATATTTTAATAATTCAAAAGATAAACCAGTAGCTAGGTTAATATTTTTTAAATATATACCAAGTAATTTTAAAAATCTAGCAAAAAAACAGATTTATGTAATATATATGCCCAGTATGCAATTAGAAAGAATTATTTAATAAAACAAGTAGAGCAATAAAAAATAAAACAAAGATAAAAAAACCTTTTAATAACAAAAAAAAAGTTATACAAATTATGTAAATTTTATGTTAATATTTAAAAAAACATATTTAATAAAATTGCCAAAAAATTAAATAATGAAATTTATACAATAATTCTAAATTTTAAATTTTAAACAAAATATGGAAATTGTGAAGATTGATACTTAATGGTTGGAGTTTGTGAAAGCCGGTACTCAGTAATAGAAGTTAAAAGCTACTCTTGCTTAATTAACTTGCCTTGAGTCGAAGGGTCTTAGTTTATGTAACTAAGATAGACTTAACTCAATAGAAATAGTATGTAATAAGCTATGAATTATGTAAAACAAATACAATGGAAGGTACTACTGTAAAATCTATGTGAGACGTTGTCAGAAAGACTTAATGACTTTATTAATGATACGTTATCAGGGAGTAATCCAATTAAAAAAGCCTCAAGTTATTATGTTGAAGAATCTCTTTTATACTCCAACTGGGTGGCTATATATAAGGAACACTATAGTAGTTGTTCCTTATTATAGTTGCCAAGTATGGACATTAAAACGTGGACAATAAGTTCTTCACGATCAAGTGGTAGCAATTCTCACAGCAAATCTATATAAGGAACTCTGAATTGATTATCATATTATAATCAATCCTAGAGCTAATGAACCGATATTTGGGGGTGTCCGAATTGGTTTCAGAATTTAACTAGAAATTAATCCAAATTTTAAGTTTTTAAATTTGTAAGTCTTTAATGTATGATCAGCTAAATTTAAAAAGCTTAAAACTAAATATAAAAATTTAACTTAAAGACTTATTTTATTTATTTTATTTTATTTTATTTTATTTTATTTTATTTTATTTTATTTTTTTGATTATATGTTTATGAAAGTTAGTACTCAGTAATTGGAGTTAGAGGCAGTTCTAGTTTAGTTAACTGGGTGTAAGTCAAAAGGCCTTAGTTTATGTAGCTAAGATAGACTTAAATCAATAGGAGTAATACGCAATAAGCTACGAGCTATGTAAAATAAATAGAATACAGGATACTACTGTAAAATCTACATAAGATATTGTCAGAAAGATTTAGTGGCTTTATTAAAAGTAAAATATTAGGGAACAATTTAATTAAAAAGCCTTGAGCTATTATGTTGAAGAATCTATTTTATACTCAACTAGTTTTGTAAACAAGTTAAGTGATTATTATGCGATAATCAATCACAGAGATGATGAAACGATATTTCACAGTGTTTTGTATTTTTTATTAAATATTCAATAGCTATATAATATATAATTATATAGTTATTTGACTTTATTTTTTATCAAAATAAAAACAAAATGCAAGCTTTTATAACTAAACTTCGAAATGGAATTTCTAAAGACTTTAATACGGTAGGGAGAAGCACATTATATAAACATTGTAATTCATTTACATCAATTTTAGCAACTATTTACAATAGCCCAAAGTTTATGGAATTTTATAATAAAACAAAAAAAAGAAAAGAAATATTATTAAATTTTACTATTAATAATAACAAACTTAATCAAGCAATGTATAAAATTAGTACTTTAAGGTGTGAAAGTTGATACTTAGTGGCCGAAGTTAAAAGCTACTCTTGCTTAATTAACTTGCCTTGAGTCGAAGGGTCTTAGTTTATATAACTAAGGTAGACTTAACTTAATAGAAATAGTATGTAGTAAGCTACAAATTATGTAAAACAAATACAATGGAAGATACTACTATAAAATCTATATCAGATGTTGTCAGAAAGACTTAGTGACTTTATTAATGATACGTTATCAGGGAGTAATCCAATTAAAAAAACCTGGAGTTATCATATTGAAGAATCTCTTTTATACTCCAATAAATATGGATATTAATACGAGAGGATGTTATTCCTTGCAATATGAAGTTAGAAATTCTCGCAGCAAATCAAAATAAGGGACTCTGACTTGATTGTATTTGAACTTGAGAACACAGCAACTTAAGTGATTGTTGCGTTATAATCAATCCGAGAGCTAAATAAAGCAATATTTCACATTTCCCTCCCTATGATTTGATGTAGTGAATTTTTATGATTTACTTACCAAGAGCAATTTGACTAGTTACGAATTGTACTCATTGAATCACATTGCTGATTTGAGAAACTTGGCATGGACTCGATTATAAATGACGCTTGTTCCTTTATGTTTAATCGAATAGCTATCATACAAGTGTTTATGTATGATTTCATATGGTCCGTCCCATTTCAGTGCCAGTTTATTTTTTCTAGGTTGGTTGTAGGAAGGATACAAATAAACAATATCTCCTACCTTGAAAGTGGCTAGACTAGGAAGTCTGGACATATCTTGCTGATACCTCTTTATCTTCGAATCTGTTAATGCGTTAAAGGCTTCAACTTGGATAGCTATCAATTTTTTTGTTAGTTTAGCCAAGTATATGTCAGGGCTTATCTCGCCTTGTTTAGCGATTAAAGGGGCAAAAGATATGGGGAGCCCAGGGTGTCTCCCATAAAGCATAATAAAAGGAGACTTTTTAGTAATACTGTGTACTGAATATCTATATGCTAAAATAGCGGAATGTAGATATTCATCCCAACAGCTAGTTTTGTCAAAAGCTAGTTTTCTTAGTATACGTATTAGTGTACCGTTTACTCTCTCAACCATTCCATTAGTTTCTGGATGATACGGAGCTGCAGTAGAATGTCTTATGGCCATTAGTCTGGCTAATTTTGGGAGAACTAGATTAACAAAATTGGCAGCATTATCGGTAAGTATCACCTGTGGGCTTCCATGTCTACAAATAATATCTTCATATATAAATTTAGATATGTGGAAGGAAGTCTGGTTTGGTATTGCTCTAGCTTCAACCCACTTAGTTAGATGGTCTATAGCTACAACGATATACTTATTTCCTCTTACTGAAGAAGCTTCACAAAGAGGGCCTATCACATCTATACTTACCGTGTGGAATGCATGTTTAGGTAAAATAAACTTGTAAGCTGTTACTTTTATCCTACTTTGTTCTCTTTTACAAACATCACAATTATTTATGAAGTCTTCTAAGTCTGGTATCATTGATTCCCAATAGCAGGAAACTTTCATGGTGTCATATGTTTTTTGGAAGGCTGAATGCCCGCAGATCACATTGTGAAACTGTTGACATGCAGATAGCCGCGAAGAAGGCTTAATATACGGAATATATGTTCCTTTAATCTTTTTGTACAATGCATTACTTTTGACAATGATATTCTGGGCATTTTTCTCAAGCCATTGTTTAAGCTCAGGTTGTTGTTGCGGCCACTTATTTTTATTACCCAATAGGTTGTACAGATCATCATCTATGGGGGTGGCTAGACAGATCCTGGGTAACCTACTAAGCCCATCTGCATTTTGGTGATCTTTACCTGGCTTATATACTATATCAAAACTATACGATTGTAGTTTTAGAGCCCACCTAGCTAGACGTCCTTCAGGATTAGTGATTGAATATAACCACTTTAGGGAAACATGGTCGGTAATAACAGTAAAGTGAGTGCCATAGATATACGGTCTAAATGCCTTTATAGCATGAATAATTGCAAGGCATTCCTTCTCTGTCGTAGTGTAATTCCTCTCATGCTTCGATAAGGTTCTAGAGGTATAAGCTATTGGATGCTCGCAGTTGTCATCATCCAGTTGACTTAAAACACCTCCAACTGCCGTTAGGCTAGCGTCGGTATGCAGGGAGAAGGGCTTTGAGAAATTTGGAAACATCAACACTGGGGCGTTAAGCAGCTTATCGCGAAGTTCTTCAAAGGCTTGTTGGTGTTCTTCTTTCCATTGAAACTTGACTTCTTTCTTTAACAATTGGAATAGTGGAGTGGCTAAGTTCGAAAAATCTTTTATAAATCTTCGGTAGTAATTCATTAGTCCGAGGAATACTTGTACTTCTCTCATCGTAGTTGGGGGGAAAAGCTCTTTTACTGCATCTAATTTATTAGGAATAGGAGCTAAACCTTTGTCAGAGACCTTGTAGCCTAAAAATTCCAGACTAGTTTGGAAAAATGAGCATTTTTTTGGCTTTAACTTTAAGTTAGCTTGGCGAAGACGTTCGAATACTGCTTTAAGGTGATTTAGGTGATCCACGAAAGTCTTCGAGAACACATTCAAGTCGTCTAAGTAAATTAGTACACATGAGAGCTTAAGATCACCTAGTGTATTATCCATAAGACGTTGGAATGTAGCAGGAGCGTTTGAAAGGCCTTGTGGCATCCTCGTTGGTTGAAATAGTCCTTCGGAAGTAATCAAAGCGCATTTCTCTTGGTCTTCCGGATCCATTTCTACCTGCCAGTATCCTGAGATTAGATCCATTGCTGAAAAGTATTTTGCACCTTGTAAGCGGTCAACAGCATCATCTATTCTGGGTAGTGGATATACATCCTTCTTTGTGATTTTGTTGAGTTTCCTATAGTCCATAACTACTCTATTAGTTCCATCTTTTTTCTTAACAATCATAAGGGGAGAGGCCCATGGACTATTTGAAGGGATAATCAAACCTAATCTTAAAAGTTTTTGGACTTCTTCTCGTTCTGCCTTAAGTTCAGACTGAGATTTACGATATGCTTTAGTTGCAACAGGTAGTGAATCACATGTATATACTTTATGTTTAGTATTGCGGGCACAGCCAATATCTTCTTCTGAAGTTGCAAAGACGTCTTTATATTCTTCCAGCAATTTATAAAATTGAAGTTGTTCATCTGGGTTTAGATGTTTAATAGTGTCTTTCTCAACAAACAGGGTTTGGTTATTAGGGGCTTCTTCATAAATTTGGAATTCTTCTAGTGTTGCAAATTTACTGAAAGTATTAATCACAATGTTATTTTCTACGTGGATTGTACCAACCTGTTGACCTCTAGAGATTTTGATATCTTTTTCGGTAATGTTGGCAAGCAGTAGTTTTATAGTCTCATTCATGTTATTACCTAAAATCCCGGGCATAGTTAGAGGTTCTAATCTTGAAACACTTTCTATACTGTATATAGATAGATGGAACTCCTTAGGTACCCATAATGAGATTTCGGTGTCTAGTACTACCTGTGATTTAGGCGGTATTAGTAAGTTCTTAGGGGAAATAATGGGGATTCCAGACTGCTTATATGCTATATCTGGATATTGATAAATCACAGATTCTAATCCGCAGAGAGTAACGTCAACTGATTTATTGTTAGTCCGATAGCTCATTATACGACAGTCAGGAGTTTTGTTGCTTATGTTGTTAATGGTTAGGTTCCTTGGCTTATTGTAGTACATTGGAATGGATTGATCTAATACTTTTAAGATATTTTGATCGTACAATAATTGGCAACCATGTTTCACAAAGAATTCGGTGCCTAGGAGGAAGTCGTAACCTTCGCTTTCCAACACTATCGCTGGAAAGGCTAAAGTTAGCTTTCCAAACTTAATAGGGATTGATGAGTATGCTCCTAGTGCCGTGACGGTTCCGGTTCCGGCTGTACCGAAGGTGTCCGAACAATCTATATCCGGTTTAAAGGGTAATCGTTTTACCAGACGACTCGATATGAAATTGATGGGAGCTCCGCTATCTAATATTATACGCACATTTTTTTTGTAAATCGACGCATTAATGTAAGTACAATCGGTGGAGTTGGCTTTGGCATCGAGGTTTACTAAGAGGATCTGTTTATTTGGATTCTGATATTCTCTAATGATGTTTCTAAATGCAATTGCTAAGTCTGATTCTCCAGTTAGGATTTTGTCTAGAGGAATTGGGATGGTAACATTAGTTAACCACTGGTGTGTATTATCTAGTTCACTTTGTGTAAGGGACAGTTTGGATAAATCGGATAATTGTGAAATGTAAGGTTTAGCAATTTCATTTATCAAGGCAGAATCAGGGGCATTGATAGAGTTATCAGGTGACTTATCAATTCGACGTGGAATGACTTTAGGAATTTCAACGACGGGAACCTTTTTCTTCTTGGGTCTGCCACGAATTTTGGAAGGTAGTGCTAGGATGAGGGTAGAGGGGTCAAATTTTGAAAGCGTGTTAATTTCGAAGTCTAATTCAGTGCTTTCATCTGGATCAGGAGGAATTTTTGATTTCGTGGAAGGGGGATCCTCATTTACCCTCCCACTTAGAAGTTTTTTGACTCGCTGTTGGGGTCAACAAACTTTTCAGTGTCACCATCATTATAATTATAATTGAGGTGATTAACTTGTTTATTTTTGTTAAAATGTTTACTATTGCGAACATTTTTTTCAAAGTAATATTTAAAAATACCATTTTCTGGCTTTGGTTCAATACAATTGACGGCAATATGTCCATGTTCACCACAGTTCCAGCATCCAGTAAATACTCGAGATTTACGATGGTTGGAGTAGTGCTGTTGTGTAATGGCAAAGCAATGAAGATATTCGTTGTTGTCCGTTTCTTTATCTATATGATTAACGTATAGTTTCTTGGATTTAACTTCGCTTTTTGGACTTCCGAGGTATAGCTCTAAAATCTCTATCATCTGAGTAATATTGGTGATATTATGATGAGGGTCTAGAAAAAGACGTGCGATGTGACTTGGAAGGTTTCGTTGGAAGGCCAGGCGGAGGTCTGTAACGCTTAACTTCCCACAGGAAATTAAAGCATTAGCACGATTTTTTACGTTTGCAATGTAATTTTCAAGTTTGCTTTCATCGTCTAGTCGTAAAGATAAAAGGGCTGCCTTTTTTGCTTCCATTTTTACATCGGAATCATAGTGATCTATGAATGCCTTTTTAAAAGAGTTCCAGTTACTGCGTAAGTCATCAGGTAGGGTCATACACCAGGAAAGCTCGTTTGTTTGAAGCTGACCTAAGAGACATTGAGGGCGACACTCGTAGGTCCAATTGTTGGCATCAAGATGAACTTCTAGCGCTTTGATGAAAGTAGTAGCAGTGATTTCATTTGGATTGAATAGGAGACTAAAATTAAACTTGGTATTAACGGGTTGGGAGCTTCTCGGATAATTGTGGGGGTATGTTGAGAAGCTATGCGGGTTTAGATTGTTACCAGAAGGTCCAGGATGGCCATAATAGGCGTCATGATTATTATGTGATATACCATAGTTATTTTGAACAGGAATCCGCTCGGGTTGTACGTAGTGAGATGAAGATTGCTCATAGGGTACATGTTGAGTGATTTTTGGAGCAATATATGGCAACTTGTTTTTGTTACTATTGTTAAAAGGATTGTCCAGGTTAACTTCAGCATAGGGTTGTACATGAGATCTTATTGGCTCAGCATTAGATCCTGTAGCAGGGTTTCTTGAGTAAATACCATCAGTAGGTGCAGTGGTCATTCTAGGAAGTAATTGAGGTGGACTTTCTCCTTTCTTGGGTTGATCATCCGGTTGTACCAAGTGAATAGAACCACGATACTTAGGGTTCATTTGATATTCAGTGTCAAGAATAGATTCTGTGGTACCATCACCTAGATCATACATATTATATCTCGGAACATCTCTATAAGTCGAGAGTCTGGAGTGAGGTGCTGAAACAGCGATACGTTCCTTTCTACAATTACAAGAAGATGCCTTGATTTGGCTGGTATTGGAAGCTACCTTAGTTTGAAGAATAATAAGCTCTTCCTTGGTACTCTGTATATTACGCGAAATTTCTTCCCAGTCAGCCGCTGACTGCTCTTTATCTAATCTAATTTGTTCCTTCAAATTATTATTGGAAGTGATGAGCTGGCTAATGGTGGTCACTTGTTGAGTCAGTTGTACATTACAAGCAGCTAAATCTTGTTCTAAAGCCAAGATTCTGGCATCTTTGGCTGATGCAGACGCAGGGGATTGCTCAACATAGGATAAACGATGATTATACTCGGTGAATCTAGTCATCAACGATCTATTAAGTTCTGCAAAAGTGATTTTCACTTTTCCGTCGATATCTGAGATCCTTTGAGCAGTATGGTCATTGATCTCAGTGAGGGAAAGGTTGATCTCGTCAGAGATCTTAATGAGTTCGGAATGTAAGGCAGTATCAAGCTGATGCAATTCAGCCTTGAAGTCTCCTACTTCTCTTGCCAAATCTCTATATACTTCATAACTAACAGTATCATTGAGCCTTTGGTTGAATTCATTAAACTTACTGGTATGGAATTCATTTGATGGGGTGATGACATCATTGTTTTGGTTGATGACCATGGAGAGATTATTAACCGTACCTAGAAGCGAGCTTAAAGAGGTAGACAATTCATTATTGTGAGTTGAGAGACGGTTGAGTTCACCAACCATCTGGATGAGTTTGTTGTGCAAGAACTCTACTAAATATTGTTGAACGTGGGAAAGGGTAGGTACCGTTTGGTACTGAGCACGAAAAGTAATTTGGGTACTGGAGCTACTACTTTGGTATTGTCTCCAAGCAGAGAGATCACCATTAAGAACGTGCATAGGAACAGCTCCATAGGTAACGACCGAGCTTACAACATGAGGAGGTAGGGCAGCTTGATTTAAAGCAGCAGTGTCTATTTCTGGGGTCAGAACACTAGCTTCTTCTTCATCACTACTACCCATGTCATATTCAGTGATAGTCAATTGTTGACGGTTATCAAGGAGATATCTTGAGTCAGCAAAATAGGGTATGAGGCTATTGTTGATCATAGTCTGTGAATTAAGGGGATTGGAGGGTTGGGGTGGTTACGCGGTAAGAACCGTAAAGGAAAGGCTATAAAGGCTACCTAGTGTAGTTATAGGAGCTTTCCCAGCTATGAGCGCCAAGTGTGAAAGTTGATACTTAGTGGCCGAAGTTAAAAGCTACTCTTGCTTAATTAACTTGCCTTGAGTCGAAGGGTCTTAGTTTATATAACTAAGGTAGACTTAACTTAATAGAAATAGTATGTAGTAAGCTACAAATTATGTAAAACAAATACAATGGAAGATACTACTATAAAATCTATATCAGATGTTGTCAGAAAGACTTAGTGACTTTATTAATGATACGTTATCAGGGAGTAATCCAATTAAAAAAACCTGGAGTTATCATATTGAAGAATCTCTTTTATACTCCAATAAATATGGATATTAATACGAGAGGATGTTATTCCTTGCAATATGAAGTTAGAAATTCTCGCAGCAAATCAAAATAAGGGACTCTGACTTGATTGTATTTGAACTTGAGAACACAGCAACTTAAGTGATTGTTGCGTTATAATCAATCCGAGAGCTAAATAAAGCAATATTTCACAAAGGGAAACAGGAAATAAAAACCAACAAGTAGCATTATTATCGACTATAGCTTCAGTATATTCTTTTGATGAATGTAAAAGCTTTGGATTTAATATAAGTAAAAATCAATATGATTATTCAAAAATAATTAATAATAATAAAATACCAACGTTACGACCTACTATCAAAAATACAAAAAAAATTAAAGATGAGCAAATCGAGATTATTATACAATATTTACTTGATAATTCAAATATTTCATCAAGATTCAATAAAAAAAATAATGATAATAAATATTCGTCAGATAATATATATATATTAAATAAAAGTAGAAGAATGATATACAGTAAGTATCTTAATGATTTAAAAGATAAAGCAGTAGCTAGGTCAACATTTTTCAAATATATACCAAATAAATTTAAAAATCCAGCAAGAAAAACAGATTTATGTAATATATGTGCCCAGTATACAGTTAGAAAAAAGCTATTTGAAAATAAAATAAATACGACAGAAAATAAGGCAGAGATAGAGGAATCTTTTAATAAAGAAAAAAGGTTATATAAATTACATGAATTTTGTGTTGATACTCAAAAAAACATACTTAATGAAACTATTGAAAAATTAAATAATAGAAGTTGTATAATAATTTTAGACTTTAAACAAAATATGGAAATAGGAACGAGACCAGATCCAATAAACTTAGATCATTATAACAAACAAGCTATATCAGTATTGGGGTTTGGCGTTTTGTATTTAAAAAATGATAAAACAATAGGCAAAGTTTATTTTGATTATTTATCTGAAATATTAAATCATGATTCAGCATATGCAGGAGATTGTTTAGTTGATTTAATATCTAAAGAGCTTTTATTTAAAAAGTTTACAAAAATTAATATATGGGCAGATACAGGATATCATTTTAAATCTCAAGAGTTTTTACATTATGTATTTGAAGAAATTCATAAAATAAATAGTAGTTTAAATATTGATCTTAATTTTTTGCTGAGCATCATGGAAAAAGTATAGTTGACGGGCATTTTGGAAATCTTTCACAGTGGAAAAATAGTCTTGAAGCATTAGGTAAAATAGAAGATATTGATCAATTAATTTCAAAATGAGATTTTTGTTTGTGAAAATAATAGATTTAATAACTCAACTGTCAATAATGGGCAAATAAATATAATTTTTAAAAAGTATGAAAGAAACAAAGATACAAAAAAAATAATAAAAATACAAGGTATTAAAAAGTATTTACATTTTATTAAACGTGGTAATAAACTACAATGTTATCCAGTATCTGATAGATCAAAAAAAAGCGACATAACTCCAATTAAAGTTATAGAGTCTATAGAGGATAGAAAAATTAAGAGATCAACCCTAGCTTATCTTACAAAAATAACTGAAAATTTAAAAGTTTCAATATTTAGTAAGCAAGTAAGTAGCTTATTAGATGATAGAAAGCAATTATTAAATGTTGATATTACTTAAATTATTGATAGCTAAGTTAATAAATAGTCAAAGAGCAAGTAGTTGTAATAATAAGTAAAAACTATTATTATACTGCTTGTATTACATAGGGATGGTTAATTATAGCTTTGGAGCTAACCACTCCCTCCCATGCAGCTATTTATTAACTTAGCGATATATTAATAATGTAATTATAACATTAAAATAATTTATTCATTTGATAGCAAATCTGCAGTGTTGAATATAAAACAGTTAATAATAAATATTTCTTAATAAAGTTATATAAAAGTATATATTTATTTACATATTACAACTTTGACTAATATCACTACACAGGCTATATTAGTAAAATCTTTACTAATCCAGGAATTTATATTAAATTTAATAAAAATTCCGCTAATTGACAATATAAATATTTAAAAATTGGATAAAAAAATGAAACCAATTCGGACACCCCCATTTCACATTTTATAAAAATAACAGAAAATTTAAAAGTTTTAATATTTACTAAACAACTAAGCAGTTTATTAAATAATAGAAATCAATTATTGAATGTTAATATTACTTAAGTTATTGATAGCTAAGTTAATAAATAGTCAAAAAGCAATTAGTTATAATAATAAATAAAAGCTTTTATTATATTGATTGTATTATATAAAGATAGTCAATTATAGTTTTAAAGCTAACCATTCCCTCCAATCCAGCTATTTATTAACTTAATAATATATTAATAATGTAATTATAGTATTAAAATAATTTATTTATTCAATAGAAATCTGCAATATTGGCTATAAAGCAGCTGGTAATAAATATTTCTTAATAAAGTTTTATAAAACATGTATTTATTTACATATTACAACTTTGATTAATATTAATATATAAGCTATATTAGTGAAAGCCTTGCTAATCCAGGAATTTGTATTAAATTTAGTAAAAATCCTTTTAACTTACAATATAAATTATAATAAAATTTAAAACTGTGTTAAATACTTTTGCTTCTTAATAAAGAATTTATTTTTATAGAATTTTAAGCAAGTTTTTTGAAAATTGGATAAAAAAAATGAAACCAATTCGGACATCCCCTAGTAAAAGTTTTTTATTTCAGTATCCTATGGTTTCTCTCAATTTCATGTTGAATAAAAAGTGAAAAAATAATAAACAAAAAAAGTTACACATTATCTTTTGAACTTTTTAGCTATTAAAATTTTTATATCACTTACTCAGTTTTATCTACAACTGTATTAGATCACAAGGCACAATAAGAATAATATTTTAACTAAAAATTTAGTTAATGAGGAGAAATGAAAACTTAACCAACCAATCTAAAAGAGCTTGAAAGTAAAATTACATTACTTTCTGAGTCACACAACAGCTTTGAATGCACTGCCTCAACAAACTGACCTTAGATTAAATCTAAACCTCGGCATATATGTAATAAATCCCATTAATCATTTACTAAATAAATTTAATTCCTCCATTTTAATCTTATAATCAGGGAGAAACTAGTAACCAAATAATCTAACTTGACTTAGGTTGAAGCGTATTACATGCGTCATCAGCGTATAAAAAATTATAATAAACTAATTATCAAGGTATAAAAGCCAAAAAAAGTTCATGACCTTTAGTTTAAAACATGCCTAACTTAAAGCTAATTACTCAGCCTTTAAACAGTTACCAACAGATGGCTGGGAACGATGGAGACGATATTTCCAACAAAGCTGAAAAGGAAACTTTATCGCCCTTTTCACAAGCTAAACTCACATTTACTTTAAGTCAAAAGTTCCTTTATATTTTACCATCACTAGTCATAGCTTTTGTACTATTTTGTTCCTTAACAACTATAAATGCTTTAACAATTGATAGTACACCACATCAATCTCAATCTCAATCTCAAGCTCTCAGCCAATATATAGACCCATTTGAAGGCTTTGATAACATACCAAATTCCGACTCTCTTCGCTCACATTTAAAGCACATCACTCAAAGCGTCCATATTGCTGGTAAAGGTAAGTTACTTGCTGAGTGGTACGCCAAAAAACTACAATTCTACGGCCTTAAAACTGAGATCGTCAAGTATTATCCTTATTTAAACTACCCTTCCAAACGTCGATTGGCAATTGTTTCCCCACCAACCTTAAAATATGAAGCCAAACTAGTTGAAGATGTAGTAGATGAAGATCCCACTTCCCATGACCCAAATGTAGTACCAACTTTTCATGGATTATCAGCAAATGGTAATGTAACTACTGAATTGGTATATGCTAATTATGGTACATGGGAGGATTTTAAAGTACTCAAATCAAACAATATAACTGTAAAAGGGAAGATCGCTTTGGTTCGATATGGTAAATGCTTTCGTGGCCTCAAATTACGTGCTGCTGAGCTCAATGGTGCGGTTGGTGTACTTATATATTCAGATCCTTTAGATGATGGTGAAAACTTAGGTGATGTGTATCCAAAGGGGCCTTACCGCCCAAGCAGTGGGGTACAAAGGGGTACTGTAAGTTACCTTAGTTTATCACCCGGAGACCCACTGACACCTGGAGTTGCTGCTACTAAGGATGCCAAGCGTATTTCATTAGAAAAATCCAAAATTCTACCCAAAATCCCATCTCTACCAATCTCATATGGGGATGCTTTACCTTTATTAAAAGCTTTGGTAAACGAGGGTAAACAAGTTGATAAACTGGGTTCTGATTGGACAGGTGGTTTAAAGGTAAGTTATTGGACTGGACCATCTAGAGCTAAGGTTAATTTAATCAATATTGTAGATGGCGGTATACAAACTATATACAATGTAATCGCCACTATTCCAGGAGAGGAAGAAATAGATAAGCAAATAATTGTAGGCAACCACCGAGATGGTTGGGTATATGGAGCTAATGACCCAGGATCTGGCAGTAGTATGATGTTAGAAGTAGCACGTACACTTGGTTCCTTATTGAAAAGTGGATGGCGACCAAAAAGAACTATTAAATTGTGTAGCTGGGATGCAGAAGAGTATGGATTAATTGGATCGACTGAATGGGTAGAAGACTTTTCCAAAAAATTAAGTAAAGAAGCGATTGTTTATATCAATGTTGATGCTTTTGAAGGTACTCAGTTTTCTCCTAGTGGTACCCCTAGTTTACTCAAATTAGTTAAAAATATCACTGCACAAGTTAAAGATCCTCATGGTAATGGTACTATCTATGACTCTTGGTATAAGGACACTAAAGGCAAAACAGAATTACAGGGATTGGGATCAGGTAGTGATTACACCCCATTTTACCAGCATCTCGGTATCTCCTCTTTGGACCTTAAATTTTATTCGAAAATCGGTTCCGGGATGTATCATTCTAACTACGATTCATTTCATTTTGTAGATAAGTTTGGTGATCCAGGGTTCAAAACATATCTTGCAATGTCTCAAATTGTAGGAAAATTATTGATCACTTTGGCTGATAAGCCACTCGTTTCCTTCCACCTCGCTCACTATGGATTAAAGTTAACGGAATATATTGATAAAGTAGACCAAAGTCTTGAGGAAGAAGCAAAAAATAAACTTAGTTTAGTTGCTTTCCGTAAGGCAGTATCTGAGTTTACTACTGAGTGTAAAAAGATTGATGATAAAGCTGCTTTATTAAATAATAAATTAAGTAGCAATAAAAAAAAAGGATGTCAAAAAGATGATAATATATGTATTAATGAATTAAATTGGATCAATAATAAGATGGTTTATTTGGAACGTAAGATGCTTGATCAAAAAGGTAACATGAATATAAATAAAAGGTTATTTATTAATTCAATTATTAAGGTATCGAGGGAAGAGAATTTTATAAACACTTTGTCTATGCACCAGGACTTTGGGCTGGGTAAATTAAGTTTTTATTATTGAGCCTTTATTTAACATTTTATAGGTATGGCTCACAAGTATTTCCTTCTTTAAATGAAGCTTTGGAGATTAAAGATTTTGCAAAAACTAATAAAGTGGTACGTAATTATACGAATCTCATAAAGAAGGCAACGGCTTTTCTTAAATCAGGAAGTTTATGAGTATCAAAGTCGATTTATTTGAATTTGACTTAAACATGAAATAAATCTTTTAGTTTAAATTATATCTATTTTTTAAATAACATTGATAGTAATAGTTATATTATATAAATGGGTTTTTAATCTGTTATAAGACATTGTTCTTTATTACATATTTAAACAGACAGAGGTTTATTGAAATCAATTATTTTTTAAAACATCTCATTTATTTATAAAAATCAATAAATTAAAGATTATTTACAAAAATCATCAAGCTTTTATTAGATATACATACACTTTAGTTTAAAACAATAATAAAGATTTAACTTATAATACATAAAATGCTTTATCAAACAACAAAAACTATCAATTTAATTTACATATTAATTAAAGTTTATTTGATTCAACTGTAAGCTCAATTCAGGTACATTTAAAAGGTTTAAAAGCACCACACCAATATGTAGAAGTTGTATACTCATAAGGTAATACAGCATTATTATTGTTATCATTATTTATATTACTAATAGTATTGTTGAGCGGGTTATTGGTCTCATTCACAGCATTAAAATTATCAAGATAATTATTGGCGTAACTCATGGTGTAACGATTGAAGCGTGGTAAAGCAACTGAATTATTACTAGTTATTGATAAATCACTAAAAAAAGAATCCCTTATTTTATAATTATTTTTTGGACTATCTTGGGGATAAAAATGACTAGAAATAGTATATATATTTCTATGTTGTCTTAGTCTGTGGTTATAAATGATATTATTGCTGTCAGTTCTTTGTCTCATATCAATATTATTACTGGTAGTACATTCAATATTATTAGTATTGTTTAGTATACTATTGTCATTGACATTTAATTTGTATTTCTTAGCTCGGTTTAAATAAGAATTAGTAGTTGGATCAGAGGTCCTTGGTTTATCTAATTTTAATAAATTTTTGTTGATAAAATTATTAAATGTTGAGTTAAAAGCTGGTAATGGTAGATTAAAGTTAAATAAAATCTTATTATCATCGGCGGTATCATTTTCATTAATGGGATTATTTCCTGCAGCTACATTTATGTCATCCCTATCAGTACTGTTACTTGTGTTATCACTGTTGTTATCGATTACTGGCTCAATAGTATGATTCAATATTATACTTTTCAATGAAAAATAATAGAATTGAAGGGTTGTAAATAAATAATTGTGATGATTGAAATAAATTAAATTAACTAATAAGAACAATATTTTCAACCAATAATCATATAAATAAATGAAATGAAATTTACTTGTTAGTAAATAAATTGAAGAATTATTTAGTATGATTCTAAGTGTGTTGTCGAACATGAAATAAACGATTAACAAAATAGATAATGCTAGTAGTATTATTAGTTGTATCCTTCTTAATAAAACAATTGTTTTCCTATTCATACTCATGTTATTAACTTCATTCTTATTTATTTTATTATTATTGATATCTACTTTAATAAAATTGCTCTCATTTAAGAACTCATTGCTTAAATTATTTAGTGAATATCTCTGCCATCTTTTAGGTGGATCGGGGAATTGATGAAAGAGTATTGTAGTACGATTACTATGGACATTACTATTGTATTTCTTATTAAATATCCTTAATACTTTTTTAAATAAATTGTACACAAATATAACCAAATAAATAGATAAAGTTAATAAATTTAAGCTGTAAATTCCATATTTGAATCTTTTTAACATGTCATTGTCGTTATTCACATTATTAATATTACAATAATAATATTGGTTACTAAAGTTGTAATAAGAGTTAAAGTTGCGAATATTATTAGTATTAAATAATAGGGATGAAATATTGACTATAAAATGAGATAAAAATAATAGCAAAAATAATAATTTATATATAGCACTCTTAGTCATATATATTAAGTTTAGTACTAGAATCAATTCAAATATTATACTATTTAAAAATTGGTTTAACTCACATATACTTATTTCCTTATAATTTAGATATTGGAATATTATATTACTGAGAATATAACTGCTACTTGATACTATTATCCCTATCGCTACTTTGCTGTAGTTGTTATTTATATTGCTTATACTATTATATAAAATTGGGATTGAAATAAAAAAAGACAGGATCAAGGAAACCCAAAGTAGAATAGCGATATCCATACTTCGTTAATATTTTAAAAAAAAGGATAAAAAGAAAAAGTTTATTTTTATAACTATTTATTTATTAATATATTTATACTTATTCTTTTTTTTGTTTTTAAATATAAACATAGTAATATATTGATAAGCTTCAAGCCTTGAAATTTATAATAAAATAAAGCTTATATGCTGCCTTTCTTAATAAAATATGGCATAAAAGTGTCTGTGCTTGAGTCGTCCTAAACCACCAATCAATATTACAAAATAAAAATAACTTATGTTTGATTCATTTAGTCCAATTTCAAGGTTCAATGGCCCAATTGATGAGTATTTTGAGTTACTATCCTCTATTAGGTCATTCTCTATGTTTCAGACGTTTTCATTTAAATTTGTTATTAATATTTTTTACCTGAATTTAAAAACCACACGTAATACTGTGTCTTTAAATTCAGGTAAAAAATATCAATAACAAATTTAAATGAAAACGTCTGAAACATAGAGAATGACCTAATGTATAGGTTTCACATAGATAATTTTGATTATTTAAAAGAATGAGAAGTTATTAGTTGCAAGGGCAAATGTTTATTGTGTACAAAATTAGAACTTATTCTTCAGCATAAAAACCTTGATGTTGCAGTTCTACACCTTCAGCAATTATTTTTCATTAAACTAACTAAGACTATTCGAAAACCTTTAAATAAGCTGGTGCTTAGATTTAAGAATATGCTAAGTTGCATGCATTTACCATTAACTTTTATAGCTTATTAAACTAGCCCAAAGCAAGTAATTGGTAGTCTGGATTGAGTGAGGTCAAACTTAATATAACTAATCTAAGTGTAATGTTGAATTTCTTTGGGTAGAACAATGCAACTACAACTGATGATATCAACACTAACCCAACCTAACCAAACGGCTATTTGTAATATTTAATTAAAATGGAAAATAACTTAATAAATAAATTCAGCTTTAATATCGCTTACATAATACTTATTTAAATTCATAAGGATTATAATGCTTTAATCGATATTTTGAATGATTAATTGCCTTGGGTGAAATATTTATTTAATCTATTAAACACCTTGGTATTAATACTAAAGGATGCGAAGCTCCAATAAATTGTCTTATTTTCTTTAGCCACTACACTTAGACCAACAAACTGTCACTCGAAAAGATTCAAGCTTTTTTTTTACAAAAATTTAGGATATGAAAGTTTTGTAAACAATATATGGGGATGTATTTTTTTGTTTAAGGATTTTACTAATAATCTTTCCACTCAAATAGCGCTTAAAAAATGGAAAAAATAATGAAGCCAAAAAAAACATCTCCATATAAATAGCTGTAAATAAACAGAATAAAAATAAGTTTGAAATGCTTTATTTAAAATAAATTACTAGGTACGTTTATATCTAGTATGTGAAATAGATGCTAGCCCAAACAAGTTGGAATAAAGTGATGACTTATAGTACAAATGCTAAAAAAATAAGGTCAGGATAATCAATATCAAATAAGTATATGAAGGAGAAGTTGCTGTTAACGAGAGTAAAGCAATGAATAAGAATAATAGAACAATTTTAATGAAGACTCAATTATCTTAACTGAATGGGGGTAAGAGAGACGGTGATAGTTGAGTAATGTTTACCATTCATTGAATATCCTTTATTTAGTAAATCTTCGAAGTGGATATCTCTTAATTTTTGATCAATTACTTTTTCAACCTTTTTTTCCTTAAGCAATATCACCTCACTACCACTCAGTTGACTAAACTTCTTTATACTATTCATTTTGCTATTTACTTTCCAGCTTATCCTTTTGTTGTCTTTGTCCTGAAATATAACGTAACCCTGTACTTGTTGCATGATTTAGAATTTTAAAATATAGATTGGTACTAAGTTTTGAGTTTTACTTTCTTTATATACTTTTATCTTGAAAAAAATCACACGGTATTAGAGATGTGAATTGTAATAAATAGAATAAAGGAGTTATAAATATCTTTTTATTTCATCTCACAGACTTTTATAGTAACAATCGTAAGAAACCTTATTTTCTACAAAATTCTATTCTTACCTTACAAAATTAATTTCTTATTTTGGCTGCTACTTATGATTTAATAACCTTGATTTTCAATCAGTTTTTTGTATAACTTGTTTTTATTTTATAGTCATTATTATAATATTTATATATTCTATATTGTATTATACTGTACTACAAATACTACATCTTTATATACCATTTCTTCCGTATTATGTGCCATATATTATACTGCCGGAGTTTATATAAAGTAATATTAATACTATTATCCCAAAGAATGATTTGAACAATAACTCAACTTAATCAATAATGATAAAGTCAAGTAAACCCGACAAGCCAACTAAAATAGGTAATGCAATTAAAGTTACTAAATCTTTATCAATGACTTTCAATTGGCTTACTATTAATTTTACAATGTATTAATCTAGAACTTTATACTTCGAATTTTTCTGCAATTCATTTGATTACCTTATGATATGAATTTGACCAATTAAAATTGTTGCTTCTTACTATTAATTTTTTTCATAAATTAAAACTTGCTAATTCGAGCTCAATAAAGTATAAAACGGGATGTTGATGCTAGCATACCCTTACATCCTACCTTTGATTACAAACTTCTATCTCGATTCATTTTTTATTGTTTGTATTGTATTAATTTTGATTATTTTATGTAATTTATATTTGTTTAATTTATTTTTTATATGGGTTTTCAAAATTCATTTGAAATACAAGCTGATATAATTTTAAGACACTAGATAAGTCATTTAAACTCAACCATCCCTTAAAGATAACAAATATAAGTAACTCAAAAATAATAACTATATATAGGGAATATGTTTTTAAAAATTTATCTTATTTTAAATAAATTTAGTTTCAACTTTATTAAAGAAATTTATTAGTAATTCATTCTTTAAGCCACATACTATTTACTATTAACCACTATTTCTCCTATTACCGTGTTATCAGGATGGATCATTTACTTTTATTAATAAATTATGGTGATTCACCGTAATGACTGTTTGGTCATTATTATATTATAATTTATGTTATTAATTGGCGATGATATCAAGACAAGGGAATGAAAGAGAAAAACCTTTGTAAAATATGGAAATTGGCATACTAAGGTTAGAAAAAATCCAATTACTATATATAATTAGAAGCTAAATCCCAAAGGCTGATGTTTGATTTATTAATACATTATTAATTTAATGATTATTCATATCTTATTATTCAATCCGTATAATTTGCCAAGTCATCACCAACTGAGTTTAAGCTTATAAAAGATATGGCTTTCAAAGCTATTACCTCAATCTCTTGGATCTAACGTGAGAGGATCTAATTAAAACGAAATATGGTTCATGGGAAAAACTAAACCGACAACTAATTACAAGGAATAGGAAATTATTTACTAGATCCTTATCGAAAATAAATCGGCTATAGTTAATTTAACATAACAAAAGTCAAGGTATTTACTTCTAAATGCAAAATCCATCTACTCTAAGCCTATTCTAACATCTTTATTTTACTAATTGCAAAGCTAATCCAAATTTAAATTATAAGGGTTCAATGTTGATATTAAATTTAAAAAAGTTTATGTAATCAATTGGATGAAGTTTGAATTAAATTTATGACTGGCTAAAGTAAAATCCGAGAGCAAAAACTATTGGAGTAGCAGGGTTTCGATCCCCGTGCCCCTCGCATGCAAAGCGAGTACTCTACCGATTGAGCTACTACCCCAGTTTGGTATAAAGAGTAACTAAAAAATATTATTTAATATTTCAAATCATTGCAGTTAATGTCAAAAATGTTTTTATACTTGTTTTTGATATATTGGCCAAAGTTTAAAGCTAGTTGTATTCAAACAACAATATAGGGGTATCCAAACTGGTTTCAAAATTTACTTAAAAATTAATTCAAATTTTAAGCTTTTAAATTTCTAAGTCCTTAATATGTGATTGGTTAAATTTAAAAAAGTTTAATAAAATAAAAAATTTAATATTAATAATAAAAAATTTAATCAAGTAATATATAAAATTATTTTATTAAGATTTAATAAAAAAGTAGTAATAATAAATATTTTAATACTTTAAAAAATAAAATAATAATCAAGCTAATATTTTTTAATATTAGGGATGTGTTTTTTTGTTTAAGAATTTCACTAGCAATCTTTCCGCTTAAATAGCGCTCAAAAATGGAAAAAATAATGAAACCAAAAAAATACCCCCCATATATTTATTTATATATTATAACTTTGATTAATATCAATATATAAATTATATCAATAAAGCTTTTATTAATATAGTAATTTTTATTAAATTTAGTAAAAATTCTGCTAATTTACAACATATATTATAATAAAATAATTTAAAACTGTTATGTGTTTTTAAAATTTTATAAAAAATTAAATAAAAAAATAAAATCAATTTAGATATCCTTATGGGGGTGTCGGAATTGGTTTCAGAATTTAACTAGAAATTAATCCAAATTTTAAGTTTTTAAATTTGTAAGTCTTTAATGTATGATTAGCTAAATTTAAAAAGCTTAAAATTAAATATAAAAATTTAGCTTAATTAACTGGCCGTAAGTCAAAATGCTTTAGTTTATGTAACTAAGATAGACTTAAATGAATAAGAATAATATGTAATAAGCTACGAACTATATAAAATAAATAGAATAGAAGATACTGCTGTAAAATCTACGTAAAATACTATAAGACTTAGTGGCTTTATTAATAGTACGACATTAGGGAATAATTCAATCAAAAAGCCTCGAGCTATTATGTTGAAAAATCTCTTTTATATTCCAACTAGTTTTGTGAACAAGTTAAGTGATTATTATGCGATAATCAATCATAGAGCTGATGAAACGATATTTCACAGTGTTTTGTATTTTTTTATTAAATGTTCAATAGATATATAATATATAAATATATAATTATTTGACTTTATTTTTTATTAAAATAAAAACAAAATGTAAGCTTTTATAACTAAACTTCGAAATGGAATTTCTAAAAACTTTAATACGGTAGGGAGAAGCACATTATATAAACATTGTAATTGATTTACATCAATTTTAGCAACTATTCACAATAACCCAGAGTTTACGGAATTTTATAATAAAACAAAAAAAGAGAAAAGAAAAGTTATTAAATTTTATTATTAATAATAACAAACTTAATCAAGCGATGTATAAGATTGGTGCTTTAAAGGAAACAGGAAATAAAAACTAACAAGTAGCATTATTATCAACTATAGCTTCAGTATATTCTTTTAATGAATGTAAAATTTTTGGATTTAATATAAGTAGAAATCAATATGATTATTCAAAAATAATTAATAATAATAAAATACCAACATTACAACCTATTATTAAAAATACAAAAAAAATTAAAGATGAGTAAATTGAGATTATTATACAATATTTACTTGATAATTCAACTATTTCATCAAGATTCAATAAAAAAAATAATGATAATAAATATTCGTCAGATAATATATATATATTAAATAAAAGTAGAAGAATGATATACAGTAAATATTTTAATGATTTAAAAGATAAAGGAGTAGATAGGTCAACATTTTTCAAATATATACCAAATAATTTTAAAAATCCAGCAAGAAAAACAGACTTACGTAATATATGTGCCCAGTATACAGTTAGAAAAAAGCTATTTGAAAATAAAATAAATACAGCGACAAAAAATAAAGCAGAGATAGAGGAATCTTTTAATAAAGAAAAAAGGTTATATGGGGATGTATTTTTTTGTTTAAGAATTTTACTAACAATATTTTCACTCAAATAGCGCTTAAAAAATGGAAAAAATAATGAAACCAAAAAAAACACCCCCTGTGAAGGTTGATACTTAGTGGTCGAAGTTAAAAGCTACTCTTGCTTAATTAACTTGCCTTGAGTCGAAGGGTCTTAGTTTATGTAACTAAGATAGACTTAACTTAATAGAAATAGTACGTAATAAGCTACGAATTATGTAAAACAAATACAATGGAAGATACTACTGTAAAATCTATATAAGATGTTGTCAGAAAGACTTAGTGACTTTATTAACGATGCGTTATCAGGGAGTAATCCAATTAAGAAAAGCCTCGAGTTATCATGTTGAAGAATCTCTTTTATACTCTAATAAGTATGGATATCAAAACGAGAAAATAATATTCTTTGCAGTATGAAGTTAGAAATTCTCGCAGCAAATCAAAATAAGGGACTCTGACTTGATTGTGTTTGAACTTGAGAACACAGCAACTTAAGTGGTTGTTGTGTTATAATCAATTCGAGAGCTAATAAAGTAATACTTCACACCCCATATAAATTACACGAATTTTGTGTTGATACTCAAAAAAACATATTTAATGAGACTATTAAAAAATTAAATAATAGAAGTTGTATAATAATTTTAGACTTTAAACAATATGGAAATAGGAACAAGACCAGATCCAATAAATTTAGATCATTATAATAAACAAGCTATATCAGTATTAGGGTTTGGCGTTTTATATTTAAAAAATGATAAAACAATAGGCAAAGTTTATTTTGATTATTTATCTGAAATATTAAATCATGATTCAGCATATGCAGGAGATTGTTTAGTTGATTTAATATCTAAAGAGCCTTTATTTAAAAAGTTTACAAAAATTAATATATGAGCAGATACAGGATACCATTTTAAATCTCAAGAGTTTTTACACTATATATTTGAAGAAATTTATAAAATAAATAGTAGTTTAAATATTGATCTTAATTTTTTTGCCGAGCATCATGGAAAAAGTATAGTTGACGGGCATTTTGGAAATCTTTCACAGTGGAAAAATAGTTTTGAAGCATTAGGTAAAATAGAAGATATTGATCAATTAATTTCAAAATTTGTGATTTTTATTTGTGAACATAATAGACTTAATAACTCAACTATCAATAATGGGAAAACAAATAGAATTTTTAAAAAGTATGAAAGAAACAAAGATACAAAAAAAAATAATAAAAATACAAGGTATTAAAAAGTATTTACATTTTATTAAACGTGGTAATAAACTACAATGTTATCCAGTATCTGATAGATCAAAAAAAAGCGACATAACTCCAATTAAAGTTATAGAGTCTATAGAGGATAGAAAAATTAAGAGATCAACCCTAGCTTATCTTACAAAAATAACTGAAAATTTAAAAGTTTCAATATTTAGTAAGCAAGTAAGTAGCTTATTAGATGATAGAAAGCAATTATTAAATGTTGATATTACTTAAATTATTGATAGCTAAGTTAATAAATAGTCAAAGAGCAAGTAGTTGTAATAATAAGTAAAAACTATTATTACACTGCTTGTGTTACATAGGGATTGGTTAATTACAGTTTTGGGGCTAACCACTCCATCCCATGCAGCTATTTATTAACTTAGCGATATATTGATAATGTAATTATAGCATTGAAATAATTTATTTATTTGATAGCAAATCTCTAGTGTTGGCTATAAAGCAGCTAATAATAAATATTTCTTAATAAAGTTTTATAAAAATATATATTTATTTACATGTTACATATTACAACTTTAATTACTATCACTATATAGGCTATATGGGGATGTATTTTTTTGTCTAAGGATTTTACTAGCAGTCTTTCCACTTAAATAGCGCTTAAAAAATGGAAAAAGTAATGAAACCAAAAAAAACGCCCCCATATTGGTAAAAGCCTTGCTAATTCAGGAGTTATATTAAATTTGATAGAAATTCCGCTAACTTACAATATAAATTATAATAAAATAATTTAAAAATTGGATAAAAAAATGAAACCAATTCGGACACCCCCTTATATCCTAGCTATTATCATAACTTTAATATATTTTTAAAAAATTAAAATTAAAATTTATTTATAAATGAAAATTTCATAACCTTAAATTTAAAAATAAGTTTAAATATAAAAAACATTAATAAATTATATTTTAATATATATTTTAAGCATTTTATACTAATATTAAAATTAATAGAAATTTGTTTATATTAAAATTAACATTTTAAAATATCAAATTAAAGCTAGATGCTTTAAATTATTTTTGATAAAACTAAAGAATTTAACTTTTATTAAAAGATTGTATATTTAAAACTACTTAAATAAACATTTCCAAGTATGACAATAGTTTAAATACAACTATTAGATCAAGTAAAAAGGACCTATTGAGAATCGAACTCGGATTACAAGGATCAAAACCTTGGGTGCTATTACACCATGGATCCGTTTGCGAAAGAAATCTAATTTAAAATATAGGAGTGTTTTTTGGTTTCATCACTTTTTCCATTTTTTAAACGCTATTTGATTGGAAAAGCTATTAGTAAAATTCTTAAACACAAAAATACATCACCATATACAGCGTCTGTTTATTACTGTTCTAAAATTAATTAAAACTTTGCTAATAATAAACTGTATGTTTTATACAACTTTTCAATATTACATATTCAATTTCGAATCTGAAAATGTGTATAGAAATATCAAACCATTTTGTAAATAAATATTTTTTGAAAAAAGATAATAATAATACAAAACTTTAATATTATCTTTTTTATTTATTTTAAAACCTTTTTTCTTAAAGTTTATAATAAGTTGTTTAAAAATTTTGATTTTTTAAATTTCTTTTCTAAACCTTTTCGATTTAAGATCCTTGAAAGAGTCAAGTATTCTCAAGCTTTATAAAATCAAAATGATTATGAAATTGAAGGGTGGGGGATAAAGCTTAATTAAAGATAATTACCAAGTTTTAATTTTATTTTTTTACAAAAGCAATATATATTTAATACTTTAAATAGCACATAAAATTATTATTATTATCAATAGTTAACTTCAAACGTAAATTTAACAATTTTGCACCATAAATAATTCGTTCTATTTATATAAACTGAAAACTTTTACAATACCTAATACGGGGATGTCTCTTAGGAAATTTGTCAATATTTTTTCAACTTATTAGCGTTTAAACAGTGTAAAAAATGATTAAACCAAAAGAGACTTCCTCCATATAGTTTTACACATACTGATATATAATTTAGTGACCATGTTTAGGTATAAAATTCGAGAAAATATTACATGTAATAGTTTCTACTTAGATACCTTTCGATCTATGAAAATCCAAAATACTGTATTTTGGAAGAGAAATAAAATAACTCTACAAATACGGTGTGTTTTCAAAGATATGGGGATGTATTTTTTTGTTTAAGAATTTTACTAATAGCTTTTCCAACCGAATAACGCTTAAAAAATGGAAAAAGTGATGAAACTATAAAAAACATTCCCTTATGTTATTATTATTAAACAATTGCAATCATTTTGTAACTCCTTTTAACTCATTTTGGAAGATGCAGTTTGTTTAAATTAAATCTCAAGAACAAGAATAGTTTAACTTTTTACTGTAGTATTTATTTATAGTTTAGAAGAACAATTAGATAGGAGTTATTACGATACCCATCATCTACTTTATTGTTCAATATAAAAATTCGACTCAGTGAAGTTTATCAACCCCATTTTTATCTTGTGATCGATATCAAGCTTGATTTACTATTTTAAGCCTTTTTTAAACCCATGAATTTAAGATACAAATCGCTTTGAGTTATAGAATAGAATAACAATGTTGTTATTCGAATAGAGGTGAAGTTGGAAACTTATTAGAGCAACAGAGATAAAGAAGGTATATAGTTAAAATATTATGTAAGCTATAACAATATCGATAGTACTTGTCACTATGTATCATATTGAGTTATTATAATCATATTCTAGATTTTTATTACATGTACTCCTTAAACTAAGTGGTACTTTTAAATTTATGTTTGATAGTAGCTTACTTAGTATTCGACGTAAGCAATTATATAATGTATATAATTAGTAATAGTCTTAAGACTATAAAAAGCTAAAATAGCAAAATAATATTTTATAAAGTGTGATCTAATTCAAGAATAAACAAGGTAAAGTTAGCCATATAAATAATTAGGAATGAACCCTTATTGAATACAAAAAAGTTTCTTTTTATTAAATCATTTAATAGCTTTCAATAATATAATATAATATTCATTGTTTTTAATACAAATATTATATTATTAAATGTTAGAAATAAATAACAACTATTTCTGTTGATAAGAATTTAAGTTGCATAAAATTGTAAACGGTGGAATTATAAGTTTAACGGAGTAAATGCTTTAAAAATTATTTTTAGCATTTAATTAAAACCAAAAAAAATCCATAAAATGATTAAAGCGTATAAATTATAATTTAAAAGATTAAGAATAGATTAAATAATCATATTTATCCTTAGTATTGGATTGAAACATAATTTGCTCTCCTTTTTGGGATTATTAGAAATAGCTAACAATAAATCTTTAATATCCAATAGATAATCAAGTAGCTGGTAAAGCAATTCTCATAATTGGTTGATATCTTATTTTTATAAAACGTCACAGAAGATATTAATAGGAATCTGATAAAAAAAGGTAATTATGTCAATAAAAGGAGGTTAACTGGGAGAGGGATCGATTTGAATCATAGTTCACCCTTTAAAGAATATCCTTAAAACAAAACATATAAATACACTTCAATAACATTAAATACATTTACTTATTTTTATACAATAAGACAAATGGAAGTTAAAGTTAACAAGACGTTTACTAAAATTAAAAAAGAAATAAAAACCCCAACCCTGGTACTGCAAGAGCTAAAGCCACCCATAACTAGAACTAAAAGATGTGCTAAAAGAGCTTGTGATTATTGCCAAAGGAGGAAGATACGTTGTGATAATGAATCTTATCAAGGTAAATGTTCAGCTTGTACTAAAAAAAATTATGAATGTACCTTTAATAATAAAATGAAACGAAATCAAATCAAATGTACTTCCGATTCTAATACCACCAGTAATTCTCCTACGCCAAGCGTTGAAAATGAAATTAAACAATTAGCGCCTCTTTCAACATGTCCTCAGTTCCCGACCAGTTTAAAACAATGCCGGGAAGTAAATTATTATAAATTAAATATGAACTGCAACGAAGATGGCTTATTCAAACAAGCGGGACATTGTGGTTTTTATTTAAACTGGCAAAAGAATTTGCTAGTAAATATGTATTATTTTATACCATCCGAGTACTATAACCATAAGAATATCCTTTTAAATATTGGTTCGCTAGATGAGCTACAAGCTAATTGGTATTTTGATTGTTTAAACGCAACTTTAGGTTTCTTTATTGTTATTCATTTTGGTACTGATAATAGTGAGAGTCAAAGCAATCTGGAAAGTAGCATCAATCACTATTGTGACGCAACTATGATGATTCCAAGAATTGATCCAACTTGGCCAAATGAATTAGTTGATTTAGGTTATACCTTACTTAATCAATGTTATAATTGGTCAAATATGCTCTTAAGCTTACAATCACTTAATTGACTATTACTTTATATTGCTTTTTTAATAAATTATTTATTTGTATTTAATTGAAATGTTTAATAAAAATACATTTACATTCTATATACATGTTAAAGTACTATATAGAAAGACAGGAATGTTTTTATACAAATATTGATAAAAACTTGAATAAAAAAAAAACTAAAAGTTGCTACTTTCAAATGATTTTCCAAATTACTAGCTATAAAGCTATTGGCTAAAACTAAACGCGTATTTTTAGTATCTACATTCTTCTTTGAGAGGAGTAGTTTATCTAATAACTGGTGGAAAGGTTTTATAGATGAATTAGAAAAACTACAAAGAAGAGGTATATAAAAGGACTTTAAGACATATATAAAAGACGGTATTATTAATTAAGTGTTTACCTTTTCAAATAATTTAGGCTCTAAGGGTAAACGCGAATTTTTGAGGTTTAAATGAGAGCAAATAGGGTTCCAGTTTCAGTAAATTGAAAGTTGAGTTTAAAACTAAAATGAATAAAATTCAGTAATTTTATTTTCCGATAAACAACTCAGTGATCTCGTAAATATAACTACTATAGCCTTGTTTGTTGATATTTGGATTTTGTGACTAACTTTTTTAGTTTGATGCGGAATAAAAGTTACTTTTACGTGAAGTAGTTATGCAAATCTCTATTAACCTAATCAAGTTAAAGTAGCTTTTATTTCGAATTAAATTAATAAAAGCACCAAAACGCAAATATTAGCAAGCAAGGTTATATTATTAGTATTTCAAATATTAAATTTAATTTAAGTTTAATTTGAGTCTATTAGACAATTATCGAGGCATTCTTTGAAATTATTAAGAATATGAAAGAAGCAACCGGAGTTATAATGCTTTTTAGTGAATTTACTTATTATGATGATATTTGTTATAAGATATAACTATGATTTAAACATCTGGTTTAAATGAATTATTACCATGATTTATAGAATAGAAAGAATCAATAGAAAAACTAGTTGTAGCAGCGAATTTCAATATATATTCTTCTACGTTGCTAAATATCAAGTGATTAAAATCATAAATGTTATCTTACATTACCATTTATAGTGGTGTACCCCTTTAGCGCTAAGTAATATATTATAATCTATGATGGTTCAAATAAGTATTAATGTTATCATATTATATTGCTACAAGAATTATATCTGTTGTTTAAATTAAATATACAAAGTATGGTAATACTTTAGTCTAGATTATTAGATAACTTGATATATTAATAATATAGAATAAGGTTAACTTTCAATGGTTGTAAAAGATTTAAAAGATTTAGCCAACTTTATTAGTTTATAGTGATGATTTAATATTATTCATAAACTAAAATTAGCACCCGGAGATATTAAATAGTCTTATATTTAATTATGGTCATCCTCTAATTACTAGCATTTAATAGTAACATTTAATATGCTTTTCATGATAAATTGCAGTTAAGTAGCCAACTTTTTATATTTAAAGATAGAATCGAAGAGTTTAACTTCTATATAGAAGCATTTTGATCGGGTCAATTCTGTAGCAAGTTATTTATAGAATTAAAGTTTTAATCTTGATTTGGTTGTAGTAGCCCCCTATCCTTACGCTTTAATCTCAATAAATTTTATAAGTTAACAAATAATTTTGACTTCAAAGGTTGGTTCTAATCCAATAAAAATTAGTGAATTCCTACTACCCTACGACTTAATGATTGGCTATGAATAATCCTATAACTATTGCTAAATTAGGTAAAACATAACACTTTGTTCATAAAATTATATAAATTGAACTTAGGAAATGGGAGTTTTAATTTTTGTTAATTGATTAATAATGTTGTCTAATGGACCAAGTTTACTAAAGCCCGAAGATGCTAATGCTAACAATGGTAGATCATGCGATCAATGTCGTCAAAGAAAAATTCGTTGTAATTTTGGTAAGCCCCAATGTTCTACTTGTGATAGAAGGAATAAAGTATGCACTTATAATGATCCAGTGAGGGCCGAAGCCTAAAGCAACGAATGCAGAGTTAGACTCTAGAGAAAATGATATATCACCAGAATTTATGAACAGTAAATCTATACCTATACCTATAAAAGTATCATTAGCAGAAAATCAAGGCAATCAAGACGATATCATGTTTAATATAAATGGTGAAAATTTTTCACCAAGTAATGTATCCATGTTTGATTATGGGATGGGATTCAGCAACTCTTCAAACTCTAGTTTAAATTTAAGGTTTCAGGATATGAATTTAAGTACCCCAAGTTCCTTTGTACATACTTTAAGTCACGATAACTCACCTACTTTTATGCCTTCAGATTCGTTATTTTATAACCCAGACCCCTTTGATTTAAATCAAATTATATCCCCTGAAAACAATGTGATGTATAATTGGGTAGAATCGAATCAAGACACAATCAGAACTCATTTTCATCAAAGTGAATATGTCTCTCAAGTTCAACCTTTAAGTCAAGAAATATATCAACCTATAAATGCCCCAGTCCAAGACTTAAGTAGTAGTTATAAAAGTGGGATACATGATTTATTTTATTTTAATAATAATGATAATGAGGTAACGAATCAGGGGTTATTTAATGGAACCATGTCTAGCAATGATGGAGGAGTAAGTCAAGACTTATTTAATATGTCCTTAAGCAATGATATGTCAATAAATCAAGGCTTATCACAAAATTTAACAAACAATGCTAGTATTGATTCGAACCAAGGTTTAGCAATTAAAAGCGATAGTGAATATTCTAATATGAATGGCCAAAATGAAGCTTTATTTCAAATGGATTTAAATGAAGGTTTAGAACCTATCCCAATCTCCCATTTGACAGAAAAAGAAACTTATCTTATTTCATTATATTATTCCAACGTTCATCCAGCTCTACCTATAATACCCTTTGAATCATTGTTAAGTCAACTGGAAAATATAGAGAATGATAATAGTTTAAAGTTTATGGTGTATTGTATGTGTGCAGTAGCAGCGTCTACATCTAAGGATGGGTTTATACATGATCATTTTACAACTTTCTATACGCTTTCACTCGAGTTTGCACCAACAGTTTCAGATCGAAGTTTGTCAAACTTTAAAATTGGAGCGGACTTGTTACGATTTTATTTTCAAGTGGAAGTTTAAAGCGGGTTGCTTTTTTTAGAATTGAGATATTGGATATATATACATACTTTAAGGTGTGAGTAAATTAATTTTTTTTGATAATAATAATGCTTTTAATGTCTTTGAACATTTAATTAAATTTTGGAATTTTTGTATTTAGAGTGTTGTTTTTTATTATAGTGTTTTTGATTGGGAATATCATAAGAAAAATGAAATTATTTTTATTAGTAAAATATTAATCGAAGTAGGTTATGGTTTATTATTAGCTTTAATGATAAAGTTTAAGATTTTAAAAATTGGATAATTTCAAAATTTAAAAGAAAATCATAATGTACATGATTAAAAGTGAGGGGATTTGAAAGTTCCTTTAAACTATAATAATTGCTTTTGTTTTTAACGCCCATCCCTTCAACTTTAAAATTTTTACTTTAATGTAATGTTTAGTTACTTGATTCTAGAATTTTAACATTCATTATAATTGAATGTTAAAAATAAATTTTAAATAGTATGGTTTATATTAAAATAAAAATTGTTTTATATTGTATGAGTGGGAATCTATTTATAATATTTGATTAACTTATTTTTATTTCACACTTTGAATAACTGTTCATTAAAACAGCTTAATAAACATTATGCTAAATGTTTATTAAAAAGGAGTTTAAAGGAGCTATTTTTAATTTATTTTTTATAGTTTCCAGTTTACTATGTTTTGTAAACTTTGAAATGTCAAACTATTTATAAATAATACAAACCTTAAAGTAAAATTAACATGTATCGGAAAAAGACACACCCTTATCAAAGTATGTAACGGTTGCCACAAGAGCTGAGGAAATTGCTATAATCGAATTGAGTAATCATCTAACAAAAGCAATTGATATATTATTTAAAATAATTACTAAATGACATTATAAAAATAGATAATATAAAATAACTCATAAGTCTAACGAGGATGGTTATCTTTCTAATAAATAAGAGATATTAATACTTATCACTTGATACTTTTTCGTAAAGCCTTACCTCTTAATTACCTTAATATAGCGCTCACAGGAAAAGAGTCAAATCTCTATACATGAATCGCAGTAATGAATAGAACTAATTGAGTGCGTGAATCAAAATATATTGCATACTGTCAAAAATTAATGTTCCTTTTGATCAAAAATAAGGATAAATTTGTACAAAAATTGCATAATACACCTTTTCTACTTTCAAAAAAGTACTAACATCGTTTTGATCTAATAACTAAATAACTTGTAAAGCATCTAGTCCATCAATACATATGTATATTCTAAGGTATACTAAATAAAGCTTTGGTAAAAATTAAAGCTAGTATTAAAAATACAATAGTTTGCCTAATTTATAAATATAGTCAAAATAATAAAACATGATATATTTTTATACAGCCAGTTTAGCAATAATTAATGTTCTATTTTCTAAATTAGAATACAAAGCTATTGTCTTTTAGCCACTATGTGGTTGACCAAAGACCTGTTTTTTCCTTGCAACCAGTAACTTTGTTTTTCATTTCTAATTTTAATAAAATCCTTATTATATATAAGAAAGTTTTATTATTTTTCTACAACTTTATCAATTTTAGAAATAACAAATTTGCTAACAATGTCATTTAAAACTAAGAAACTGTTGTTATTACTTCTTTTAATCTTTCCTATTTCATTTATTTTGCTTCCTTACTTCCATGATAAATATTATTTACAAAAAAGAACAGCTTGTGTTACTGAAGGTAAGGGTTGTCAAGAGTTAAACATGTCGTATTGTACCATTAAGTGCTGTTGTAAGAACAGTTTCTTTCTAGAAGGACTTGTGTGCGGTGTCGAGCCTGATAAGTATGCTACTTGTAGGGATACATGTGCTGATAGTGGGTAATAAAGAGCACTTATCAAATTTGTTGTTTTGCAAGAAAGGCGTTAAACTAAAATAGTTTCTATAGAACTATATAACTTTTAAAAATGACATTTATTATATACAACTAACATGGGTCTTATTTTGCGAAAATACATTTAAAAATAAGCTTTATATTTAAAGGTATCGAATTCCTGTTACCTTGATTTCAAATTTATAATATATAATTCAAAAAAAAGAATAAAATAAAAAGTTTTACAATTATTTACCTATTATATCATATAAGATCTACTGTTTATTAATAAATTAAATTTATCTGTAGTTAATTCATTATTCCTTTTTATTCATATATCACTTAAAATTAACCCGAACTCTATTTTTTGCCACTTTTTTTGGTAGATAAAAAGCTAAGATCCTTAGAAGTAACTTCTAATTTTTCGGAAGCTTCTGTCATTGTTTCGAAAATAGAGTCACCATCTTCTTCTAAACCGAAATCTTCTAATCCTGAGAACTTCTTTGAGAATTTAGCTAATGTATTAGAATCCAAATCAGCTTCGGTAGTTAAATGTGGGTTCCATAATCTATGATTTCTAGTGTCTTTTGTCAATATCAATATTCCTTTTGGTGAAGTTGTACGAAGTTTAAATGTGGCTCCATTCGTCAATACTACTGTTTGTTGAAAGTTTTGGGGTGCTCTATGTGGCAATTTCACTGCTTCGGTTTTTGTGCTTGCATATCTTACTCCTCTTAGTATACTTTTAATAGCCATTTTTTCTTTCTAAAAAAAATTAAACTGATTGTTTTGGTGTTTGATTGCTTACTTATTTTAGGCGAAACTTATGGGATTTTTAGTTACAGTTCTTACTAAAAATTGTAGTCATTCAAAGCTCAGAATCAGTTTTTTAGGTTTATAAGGTAAATTTAACTACAATATTAATTGAATTTTATAACATATTATTATGACTATCAACTGAAGTCTAAATATCCTCTACTTATATAGATGTCATCACTTGCTGTTAAAACAACTACTTCAGGCTCACTTTCATTAGCACGTAAGCGTGTCTTTTCACAATATCGTCAATGGTTACGTTCAGTAAAATCATTAAACCTTTAAACTATGCTAAAATTAATAATTAAAAATAGGCTCCAGAAATAGTACAATTATATACATTAGATTTCCCATCTAGCATAATCAAACAAAAAGTGCGCGAGGAATATGAAAAAAATCGTTATGTTAAAGATTTAAGAGCAATTGATATCCTTTTATTTAAAGGTCAAGGTGAATATGAAGAAACTATGAATTTATGGAAACAAGTGGATCAACTTTTATTTTACTTCATGAAAGAAGAGAGTCCTGCCCCTCCTCAAACCTTTTTGGACAAATTTTATCAGGGAAGAGATTAAACTTTAGTTTTATAAATTTATCAGAATAGTTAAGCAATTTACATGTTTCCTTTTTCTTTTTTTAGTAACAATTTTTTAACAATTTTTACAAAATTAACTCTTGTTAAAGATTTTTTTTGAACAAAAGATATTTAAAATGTGAATAAATTTAATATGCATTCGCTCAAAGTAGCGAACTGTATTATTTTATGTTTAAAAGGCATTTATTCATAAAATCGGTAGCTATACAAGATAAAGCTAACTAAACTTTGGACATATCGACTTTAGAGAACTAAAAATAGACAAATAAATAATAAACTAAAAGTAGAAATAAAACTTACGTCCATTTCGGGATGCTAAATAGAATGAAATCATATAAGTTAAATAAAAAGGCTAAAAATATGTAAACGTGAATTACCTCTTTCTTGAATTTTTTGAAAATCTCCATCTTTTTCTTAGCGTCCGAATTGCTTTCAGCTTGTTCTCTTTGTCTGTTTTCCATCATCATCTTTTCAACCAAGCCTCTAGTTTCACCATCCAAATCCGCAAGTTTTGAATTTTCTGGTTCAATTTTACTTACATCAATTTTAGGGTGCCCAATTATAACCGATTCCCACCATTCAATAGGGTTAAATTTTTCTAAAGATAACACTAAATCGGAATCTTCTATACTCCATGTGCTTTCCTCCATATTTAATTTATTAAATAATTCTCCCTATTTGTTTAAATGATTATTTATTTATTTTGTATTATAGTTACCTCTACTAATACTTGATCTCCTCGTTTATAATCAATTTTAATACTCTTTAGCTTTATCTGTACATTTAAGTCTCTTGCTCTCTTTCCTTTTTCTAATGGTATTACGACCTCAACTTCTTTTAATGTTTGTCTCCATTTGTATCCTGGACCTATATCGATTGTTACATTTTCACTACTTCATCTAATAAATTATCGTTTACCATCAGAAAATTCCCAACTTTTAGTTTTTTCAGCCATTATCTTTTTTTATAAAAAAGATTACCTTAAATTTAATTGACTCTTTTATTCTTTGCTTTTATCCCTTATAATTTTTTTTGAACTCAGTTTGTCCCCTTAAACATAAAATTAGCAATATCTAGAAGTTTCTTAAAAATATTCGCGTTTTATAGTATCATAGCCTTAATAAGCTCTCTATGTTTATAAATAGTCATGGTGACCAAGAGATTATTTAATCAAATAATTAATTAACCTAAATTTAAGGATTGATCCTTAAAAAGCAGCTGCTTTTTAACACCCCTTTCATTATTACTACTATTATGTTTTAAGCGATATAAGAAAGTTTTTTTACAGTTATTTATGACGATATTTAATGTATGTTTGTTATTCTAGTTAATATATGTTGATGTTTCGACTTATATTATGATTATCTTGATAATAAAATACAATGTTTAAAATTAACTTTATACAGGAGCGTAAAAAAACAGTAAACTAGCGATGTCATTAATATTACAGCTTTTTTAAAGTTTAGATATTTGAAAATAACAAAACTCGTAAATAGATAGATGCTTATTATAAATTTCACTCTTATCGTTTCATTTTGTTATAAAAATTGATCAATATATAATATTAAATAAATAAATAATAAATATTATTGAATAAAAATTGATCAATATATAATATTAAATAAATAAATAATAAATATTATTGAATAAAAATTGATCAATATATAATATTAAATAAATAAATAATAAATATTATTGAATAAAAATCGGTTTTTATTTTACAAAAACAAATAGTGTTCATATAAATAATATTATAAAGAATTTAAATATAAAATTATAAAAACAATTATCAAAGTAACGTTTTTAAGACCCCAATTCATTAAGTTTTAATTTATTAAATTAAGAGGTAATGGAACTAGATTAAATACGTATTTCAAGGGTATATGCCTATCTATGGAATTATTTTTGTATGGTATTTTATCCATGTAGTCCTTCATAATGTATATCTGGTTAGAACTATATGGGGGTTTTTTTGGTTTCATAACTTTTTCCATTTTTAAGCACTATTTGGGTGGAAAGACTATTGTAAGATTCTTAAACAAAAAAATACATGCCCATATGCTCAAAAGTCTAGTTCCTATATAAAGCATTGATTTTTTATACATGTGGGGCAAAAGTCCATATAAAAGAGAGCTTATTAATACGCTCATCCACTTTCACTTCTAATATCATAGTAGAAACCTCTGACACTTTAAATAACCTTGTATATATATGTATATATTTATTTATCTTTATGTTAAACTGATGGCATTTTCAATTATATTTTTTATAAAATTTATAAAATGAATAAAATGCACAAATTTTGCATTAAGTTGATATTTGCCCAACTTTACACACAGACAATCTAAGTAAATTTCATAATTACTTTGCTAAATTTATTGACTATTAAATGAATATAAATTTTAATAAGTTTTATAGATATAATCAATACTCAAATAAATATTAAACTATTATTGTAATATTTATTGACTCAAACTACAGTCAAAAACTATATTACCACATTAAAGATGGGAAATTAAGCTTTAATAGCGATATATTATAAATTTATCTCTTTATTTAAGACTATACAAATAGTTTAATTACATAAACGTTATATAGGGTGCATAATATTAAAGTAAATAAAGTGGAGATCATTAGAGATAGCGAAAACCAGCATTAAATGAGCATAACCAACCCCCTTTACTTAAACAATTATAGTAAAATTAAACAAATGTGTTTAAATAAATTGTGATGGTTTTTAATGAATAAAATTAAAACAAACTTTCTTTCAGTTGTTAACTTTACAATTTTTTATTAACTCCAAAATTTCCATATTTTCTAATCACATTGTTGGGATTATTAATCGTTTTAAAATGCTTAATTTTGAAACATAATTTAAGTTTCCTTTTATATTTTTATTAGTCAATAAAACAATTAAAAAGTATAGTAATCGGCTAATAAAGTTGCGTGTTTAACTACAAGCTAATAATAAAAACGGTATCTATTTGATGATCTTGTATCCTTATTATAGTCATCTAGAACTAGCGCTTTTTTTTAACAGTTAAATAAATTTACACTGCCCACCCCACTTAGTTACAATTTTTTATTAAAAAAGGGAAAGTAAATTAACATCTGGAACGGGTTTTATTTGATAAAATGAATTGAAAAAAGTTCAACATTAATAAAATAGAAAATACTACCCAACCCCCCTTAATGATAATCCTTACTCCTAACAATATCTTAAATCAACGTTATTTTTTTACATGCTACAACTTTAAGTCTAAGTTGACAAATTATGAGGTATATAAACGCTAAATTAGATCTTATTTTTTATATATAAAATTCATTCAATTTTAATTTTAAATTTAAAAAAATGTCTGCTCAAGTTGTTACCAACTCTTTACCTGTACAATCATTCTGCAATTTATCTATAGAATATGTTGCTTCTTTAATTATGGCTATTACTGTACCAACGGTATTAGGTATGCTATCCGGCTCCCATGTACGTTTATTTAAAGATATTTATCATTCCTTTGTTGCCAAACCAAGTTTTATTCCACCAAGGTCAGCTTTTAAACCAATTTGGATTTTACTTTATGTAGCTATGGGCTATGCTTCTTTCTTGGTTTATGAAACTGGAAGAGAATTTAAAGTACCAATAACTTCTGCTTTAACTTATTATATCCTTCAATTATCTTTTAATTTATGTTGGCCAGCACTTTTTTTCCGTTATCGTAATTATAAGGTCTCCCTTTATATTATCACTGCTAATTTAGCCTTTGCTGCTGTCACCGCTTCTAAATTTTATGCTATTAATCAACTTGCTGGTTATCTCCTTACCCCTTATTTAGGTTGGTTAGTCATCTCTGGTTATATTAATAAGCGTATTTGGAGATTAAATGAAAGTAATCAAAAATTAGCTGCTATTAATAAGACTGGTTTACAAGCTTTCCTTCAAGCTAAAAAATCTGAAGGTGAACAACAAAATTTATGTAGCAACTGCATCACTGCTAAAACTGAATAAATATATTTGTATTGACTTTTATTATTCCTGTTTTTTTGATAATAAAATAGGTGCGGATTTATATATTGTCTTACTTATTATTTATACATTAAGCGTTAATTACATTATATTTTCTAAGTTTATTATTATTTATACGTTTATACAATTATGCTGTGCTGTATTATTTTGTAGTAATTTTTGTACCAAATATTTTTTATTTTTTAGTTACTTTTTTAGACTATTTTTAATTATTCTTTATGATTTGCTATAAGTTGTAATTCTCACATCTTACTAGAATTATTTTTACAATTTATAGTTTAATTTAAACTCAGTTTTAAAATCATAAAAGGAGTAAAAATTAAAAATTAAATAGAAATAAATAAACAGAAGAGTACAATAGTAATATAAGAAGCTTAATGAAATGAAAAGAGTAGTGATATTAGCCAAATGGAAATAGTAAAGTTTTTATTTATCATAGCTTAAACCAAGTTAATTATAAATAAAAATAATTAACCGAATAAATAAAATTTTATAAAAAAATTTCATAAACGAAATAGCGAACTGAAATCAAACCTGATTTTTTTTACTACCCACCTAATTCAGTAATTAAAAAAGGCATAACAAAAAGCAATTTTTAAACAACGTTCCTTAAACCCCCCCATAAAATGACATTCCAATACTCCTTAAATCCTCAGGAGTTAAATTAATCATAAAAACAAATGAAATAATATAAAAGTCCAAGTAAAAATTGTTGAATCTACAAATTTATTGAAATTAAAAATGTCAACTACTCAATTTTCTGTTTGTAATTTCACTACTGATTCTTTTTTATCTTTAGCTGTATGTTTAGCTGCACCTACTCTACTTGGTCGATTAGCTGGTTGGCACGTAAGATTATTTAAAGATGTTTATCATAACTATACTGTCAAGCCCTCCTTTATCCCACCAAATTGGCTATTTCGTCCTATATGGACTGTGTTCTACCTTACTATGGGTCTCTCCTCTTATATCGTTTATCAAACAGATTCCAAATTAACTGGATTTACTATTAGCGCCTTAGCTTATTATGCTACTCAATTATTATTAAACTTATGTTGGCCAGCGCTTTTCTTCCGCTATAGAAATTATAAGGTATCACTTTATGTCATTACATTAAATTTATTTGCTGCTATTACCACGGCTTATAAATTTTATCACATTAATTCATTTGCAGCAGTACTCTTAACCCCTTATATCACTTGGTTAGCTTTCTCTGGTTATGTCAATAAGCGTATTTGGAGATTAAATGAAGATAATAAGAAATTAAGAGCTATTAATAATTCAGGTTATAACAAGTTTATCGTTAATAATCCACTCGATATTCAAGCTAATAATTTGTGTGAGAATTGTACGAAACAAAAGGAAAATTAAATAAAATTTAAGTTATTTTAAAATCTTTCTTATATTATATGTCTTTATTTTTATAATATTTGTTTACTTTAATCATCCAAATAGAAAACACTTATAGTTAGTTTATACTAATATAGTGCTTATACATAAATTACATTGATAGAAGACTTAGTCATAGTTATTGTTTATTAAGATTAAAGATTAAAGATTAAAGATTAAAAGGCACTGTGAAAAAGGGTATTATAAAAAGGATAGAACGTTATTTCATAAATGTAAAAAAGGTCACTATAAAGGGGATAATGTACTTTTTAATATAAAACCACAAGATTATGGTGGCTTAGGAAATAATAATTCTTTTGATAGTTTTATCTATAACTCATTGAAAAAGATTGATTAAAAAGGAGATAAAATACCAATTTAATAATATAAACACAAAATCTCAGTACTTAGAGAGAATAAGAATTTTATCTATTCTTATTATGATCAATTAAGTTAAGTTAAGTTAAGTTAAGTTAAGTTATAACTATTATTTGTAAATAAGTTAATTTTTTATAATTTAATTCATTTAAAACAATATTATCACTACTTTCAAATGCGTTATACCTCAAGATTTACTTTTAACTATGTTTTAAGGTAAATGGGAATTTGGATTTATCCATATAATCAAGTTTAATAACAACATTGTTAAACAGTGATTAAGGACAGATAAAACAACTTAATTAAACTAAAAGAAACAAATTAAATAATATATTAAGGGTTTGTCTGCCAAACAGAACTGGGAAGGGTTAATAACCCCATAAAGAGCATAAACTTTTTATTGTGATTTATAAAATACAAATTTCAATTTACCCCATAACGATAATCTTAATCCCTTATAATTTCAATTTCCTGCCAACTAAATTTTAACTGTTCAAATCAATATTGTAACTTTAACAACTTTTAATAAAACTTAACTATATTTGGTTAATTGTCACTTAACCTAAAATTTAACTTACCACCCTCGAATTAACATTATAAATGATGTAAGATATCAATTACGATTAACATTCTTGTAATAAAGTTTTTTACTATTCACTATCATTTTGTTATTCTATTATAATGCCCCTTAATTTCATCCCCAAACTCTTATTGATATTAACGCTAACATAAAGAATGAATGAAAGTAAATTAAATAAGTATAAATACCCTAAGACAGAAGACAATTGATAAAATAAAAAAATAAAAATGAATCCAAGTGAACAAAACAACTCGCCAAATGTCTTGACTATCTGTGATTTAACCACAGGTAGTTTCCTCTCTTTAGCTATTGCCTTAGCCACACCAACTTTATTGGGACGATTGGCTGGTTCTCATGTACGTAATTTTAAGGGAATCTTTAATAATTTAACTATTAAGCCTAGCTTTTTACCACCAAAAATATTATTCAAGCCCATTTGGACTGTCCTTTATCTTTGTATGGGATTAGCTTCCTATTTAATTTTTCAATCTTATATGATGAAAAATATCAAAGTAGCCAGTGCTTTAGCTTTTTATTCTATTCAATTATTGTTTAATCTTTGCTGGCCAGCCCTCTTCTTTCGTTATAGAAATTATAAGGTCTCTTTGTATATTATTACCGTCAATTTGATTACTGCCATTATTACCACATCTAAATTTTATAGAATTAATCAATATGCTGGTTATTTAATGGTCCCTTATTTGACCTGGTTAGTTATCTCGGGTTATGCTAACAAACGTGTTTGGACTTTAAATAAAGAGAATGTTAAGGTTTTAGTTGGTAAGAAATCAAATTATAAACGTTATAATTCGGATATAAAAGATACTCCAAATGTTTGCCCTAAGTGTTATTGTGTTAAACAAAATTAAGCAAATTTTGTTGATTTATTATTATTATTAAAGATAACTTATTTTTGAAATATTTTCAGTATTGTTTTTTTAATGATATTGTTTTTGTGTAATTATACATCTGTCCTTGTATTTTGGTCATTTAATGAGTTTATTATCTGAAACTTTGAATAGTTTAATATATACTTACTTTATAATATTAAATAATATCATTTGCTTTTATTTTATTAAATTACTTCAAAATGCTTATTATCTCCTATATTTTATAATACATTTTTTAGCTTAATATTAATTATTGTACCGCTTATCACTTTGATTTATGCTTATTGAAAATAGATACTAATATTTTATTAAAAAATGCATTTAGTTACTTCATTATTTGAATCCAGTTTTTAACTATATTAATCTAAGTTTCAATAATAATTAAAATATAACGAAAATTTACTTTTAATAATAATATATAAATAAAATTAATGCATTTTATCAGATCATCATAAGTATAATAATATGTATAGGCTATAAGCTTTGGGATAGTCAATTACAAAAGTATAAAAAGAGAATAGAGAATATAGAATAGAGAATTGATAACTAAATAAAAAAAATGAACCATCGAAATGATATTAATAAAAATAATATTAAGGTGTTAACTATAAAAGATGTTAAAGCGGGAAGTTCAAATATTGTAAGTTTATAATATATATATATATAATGATTAAATAATATTTCTTAGAATCTTAAAGGTATGAATGTACTTAATAATGGTAATGTTAAATTAAATATTATACTAGGAAGAGTTATAAACATAAATGATTGTAAACCACATACTACAAAAGACAGTAAATGAATGAAATAATATCGATAACATTACTAATATTGATAATTTAGAAAATACATATGGATATTATCAATTAATTTTAATTAAAGATGATATTGATATTATACCCATTAAAATATATTCTAAAGTTAAATCAACTATAAAAGTAATATAATAATTTATTATATTATTTTAGCTAGTTTATTTAATATTTATGTTTAAGTTAGATGATTTAGTAGGAATAATTCAAGCGAAATGTAAAGGAGTAGAAATGGATGAAATGGTATTATATAACCCAAGTATTAATCATCCCTTTGGATTAAGTAAATGGCTAGAAATTGATCAAATATTATTTATGATTGGAAATATGAAAATATTAATTGAAGATAACAATAATAATAAGAAATTATTTAAAAAACCAATTGGTTATGATAATAAATCATTTAAAATTAATTATTTAAAATCAGTAAGAAGTCAAATCGGAAATCAAAAACAATATTTTGATGGTAAAATATTACTTGGGGTTGTAAATGTATTAATTAAATAATATGATTGTAATAAGATTAATATAGTTAATTTAATTTTATTATAGATTATGGAAACTCAAATTATAAAAACAAAATATGGAAGTAGTAATAAGCGAACAATAAAAGTAGTTGATCAAGAATTATCTACTGCTGAAATAACATTATGGGGGGATTTAACTTTAATGGCCAACGATTGGGTTGTATTTGAAACAGGTAATATATATAATATAAATAATAAATAATATATTAATATGAATAATATTATTTTGTTAGCTTTGTTAATTACTCAACCAAATGTAGATGTATTTAGAGGAAATATTCAAATTAGTATTGGATTTAATTCATTTATTGAAATTAATCCAAGTTGTATTAATAATCAAGTAAAATACAAATATAATAATATAATATCTATTAACTATTGTTTTAATAGTGGATTCGTGATCAAATGAATCACATCAATAATAATCAATCTAAATTACCAATGATTTATATTGGTAAGTATTGATTTAATTTCTATTTTACTATTAAGCTTAATATTAATTATTATTTAATTTAGAACTAGGACAAATAAAAAATATAAGAGATTCAAAATATCAATTAATAACCCTTGAAGCTCATCGTAATAAAAATATATTTGAATAATATGAAATAATATTAATAACTTCATAGAAATTGCTAAATTTAATATAAAGAGTATATTATGTTGTTTAAATATTGATCAAGATAGTAATAAAATTGTTTATTTTAAATGGTAATATAAATAATATTATTAATATAATGTTAATATATATTTATTATTTTTATTAGTGATAGTTGTAAAAATAGTGAATTATTTAAATTTGAAACAATAATTTGTCATAAATGTAAAATTCCATTTAAATCCAATAACATCTATTTTTGGTTGAATAATGTGGGTAGCTTAATTGATGAGAGTGGTATGTTAAATAAACTAGATATTACTAATGAAGCAGCAATAAAATTATTAAGTTGTACTGTAAGAATAATACACTATTAAATGTATTTAATAATGTAATAAAAATATAATATTAGGCATCAGATTATGTATCAATGGGGATTAAAGATAGATATCAATTAAAAGTAAGATAATAATAATAGCATAATAATAATAATCAAATAAATTAATAGTCAAATTTATTATTTGAAGAATTCAATTTTAGTATTGAAGTAATTTAATAATAACATTAGCAATATATTCATATTAACTTTTATTTAGGCTGGCTGTAATTGTACAATTTCCTATCCACAATTAACCATAACTGATATCATTAAATTTAAATAAGATTGAGCTATAAAATGCATAATTAAAAATAAATCCTAACAAGCTTAATAAAAATATAAAATAACTTTATTTTATTAATATTAAATTTAATACTATTCATCATCATCAGCAACTTCACCAAATTCCCACATACCCAACTAAATAAAAAATGAAAAATAAATAAATACAATAAATAAATAATCTAAATTTACCCTTTCTTTTTTCACATGTTCTTGAATATTATTTAAAAATCCAATTTCATTTTCACGTACTTTTAAATTCATTGGTAATTTTTCTTTCTTTTCAATAATAGCATAACCACTACGTAGCATTTCTGCATTAATACTCTTTGGGAAATTATAATGATCTCCCATATATAAACAAAGATGAGTTATTCCCGATGTTTTAGCTTCAATTGTTGCATTCAATTGTTTACCCTAATTCAATTTAAAGTAAATATTAATTAAACTATTTTCTATTTCATTATTCTTACCTCTACTAAATCTCTAAATACATTTAATGCTTCATTACCATAGTCTTTATCTAAAGTAGGTACTTTCAAATAAGCTAATTTAGCTTCAATAGCTTGTGATTTCAACTTAGTAAACTTATCTGGAATTGGGCGTAAATTACTCAAAGGTACTAACTCTGAATTGCCATAATCAATATATAAAACTTCTGCTTTACCCCCTGAAATTCTCTTAATCTTAGCTCTATACCATTGATTATCTAAAGAAAATTTAGCGGAGCAAATCAAATTCACTTTAGGATTGAAGTTATTATTAGAAATAGGTGTTGAATGATGGATTGAAAATTCAGCCATCATTTTTTCTAATAATTCGATTTCTTGATCCACTACCTGCACATAAAATTTATTTCCATCAATGATTTCGGATACTACTAATTTCACTCTTTCGATTTTTTGAGATTTAAGTTTCTCAACATCTTCTTCTTCTTCTTCATAGTCCTCCTCCTTAATAGTAGTCCAAATTTTCAATTTTTTATTTCTTGCATTAGTTTCAGCCGCATATAATTGATTAGAATACGCAGATTGATCAGCTGATACTTCAAAAATCGTTGCCAGACCATTCTCTAATAACTTAACCGCAAGATTTGTTTTATTGATAAATAAACTACCAATAAATGCTCCATTTTTATCTGTCCCTTCAATTTCTAATTCCACATCTCTTTGTAACGCTAAATTTTGTGCAAATTTCAAACCTTCTTCACCAAATGGTTCTGATTTTTCATTCTCATTACGTGCTACTTTGGGTACTTTAATACCACTTAAAATAAAGGCAATCTTACAATTTTGTGATGGAACAAATAAGCGGAATCGTGAGGCATTAGCAATATGTTCAACCACGGCAGAAGTCTTTCCGGAACGTTGAAAAAAGGATAGAAATTGTTTTGCTTTTGCTAAAGATTCCGAAGCATCGGTAAATCTTACTGTGGGTGGTTCTTTATTACTATAAACACCAATTTGTGCTTCTTTTGCTTTTTCTTCGGCTACCATCAAATCATCGTAATTACTTGCTCGATTATCATCTTCTTTTTTATGTCGAATGATAAAGGCGAGTCCTTTTTCTAATAATTGAACACCGAGGTTTTTATTATTAAATTGAACTGAAGCACATGCTTTTTCTTCAAAACCATCCGAAGCTGGTTTAATATAATCAATTTTAACTTTAACTTGTTTACCAATTAATAATTTTCTTAAATATTCTTTAGCTTGATAAGCATAACCAGCTTCTTTTGAATCCTTAATCTTGGGTGCTCTAATACTAGAAAATTGAATCTTTTTTTCAATATTAGTATCCTTACTAATTACATGAATACTATCCCCATTAGCAATAAAACTAACAATACCCTCAAAATTATTGCCTTCTTTTTTACTAGTTTCATTAATTACATGTGACTTCCATAATTTTAATCGTTTTTCTTTAGCTAATTTTTCACATTTTCTTAAATTACTTGGCCCCCCAGTTACCATAGTTATAGTCCAATCTACTACTTTAGCTAACCCATTGGATACTAAAGCTTCAGCAATATTACCAGCTGGATGTAAAATAGTACCACATAAAGTATTATTATTTAATCCTTCTAATATCACTTCAATATCTTTTTGAAGTAAACGAGACTCAATAAAAAATTTTGCCTTTAAAATTGTAATTATCAAATTAAATTATTTCATTTGATTAGTGATAATGAACTTACTTCTTCAGCAAAAGGCTCAATAGTATCTGGTTGACCATTAGTACCTTTACGAATAGCTGGTGCTTTAATACCAGAAATTTGAAATAATAATGCTTGTTGAATAAATTCATTAGAATTTTCTTCATCTGGTAATGTAACATATAGTTTTAATAAAGTAGCATCAAAGGTTTGTTCAATAAAGGCTAAAAATAAAGTATTAATTTATTATTATTATTTGGAGAAATATTGATATTTTTACCCTTTAATTTTTTCCCTTTGAATTTATTTAACAATACACGACCATCTTCTGGAAAGTTAGTATTGACTGTAACAGACTAAAAAATAAACTTTTATTAGTACTTCCCCTTTTACACTTTATTTAAAATACTTTTACCTTTCCTTCAGTATTCCATTTACCTAATTGCTGGTCTTTAGCATTTTGTTGTTTTAAAGTTAATATTTCCATTAATTTAGTATCTTCTTCATTAAATTTCGTATTTTCTTTAATATAACACCAACCAAATTCTACCATTTTAATGGAGATATCTTCATCCCCAAGGAATATGCTACCATATTCTCGGCCTCCAGTGGACACAAAGGTGACTTTAAATTGAACGGATTTACCAGCTACAAGTTTTCGAAGGAAATTTCGGGATTCAAAGGAGTATCTCTATATAAGAAAAAAATAAGTGATCCATTTATTATATTGCTAATAGTCTCTGAAGCCTACCTCTTCTTCAATACCTTTTTTAAAATTAGGTAATCTAGGAGCCGTTACAAAATTTAATGTTAACATCCTTTCCGGTGGTGGTTGATTATTTTTTGGACTACCACGTAAAATTACGGTATCTCCTGAAACAACGGATTTCACTATTCCATGCATAAGTTTAGTTTGATTCATTTTGTATCGCTGTTTTTCTTCTTTTTGATAGTGTTACTGCTATTGAACGTTAGTTGTTGATTACTATGCAAATGTTTCTATTTTATTGTAAAAATAAAAGTGTTATTGTGGATATGTTTGTAGATATGCTTTTGCTTTTTTGATTTTTATATTGATGGTGGAATCTACACTTCGAGTGATTGGTTCCTTTGGTTTCTGATACATTTTAGATAATGATTGGTAGAAAAAAACTCAAAGTCATTGGATGAAGTAGAGAAAAACTAGATATCAACAAACCAAGAGTTTAAAGTATGTTAAAAATAAATTTTATTGGTTGAAACCGATAGAAGTGTTCTTCAGCACTCAATTTTATTCTATTTTTTTCAAGTTTTTTAAAAGCAGTGACTATGCGCAAGCTTAAACTCAGTCTCCAATAAAAGGGAGTTGAATGATTGGATAGAAGGTTAATAACCACCCAACTTCAGGTGGCTAAATATGGGAGTAAAAGGATGATAAGGAATAGAATCTAACGATAAATTGTTGCTTGAATTAAAATAACTTTGAAAATTTTCTATTCTCTTTATTGCACTTTAACGAAACAAGAGCAAAATAAAACCAAAAGTAAACTCCAATTATTATTAAAAAATACCAAACACAATGTCCAGCTCCCCTTCCTCATTGACTGAAGTAGAAACCAAATCCAATGCTCAAGATGATGAATTTTATAGTTCACCACCCATGGAGCAAGAAGACAATGAAGATTATTACGAAGAAAAACAGATGACTACACGCTCAAAATCAAAATCTAAGACTACCAAATCCAGTGGCAGTAAATCGAAACGTAGTAAGCCAAGTAAAAAGAAAAAAGAAGTAATACCTGAAAGTGAAGATGAGAGTGAAGAAGAAGTGATTCGACCAAGTAGTAGTCGTCGAAGTAAACCAAAAATAGTCGAACCTTTATCTGAAGAAGAAGAGGAAGAAGAATTTATGGAAGCTAGTGTGTCTATGAATAAAAATCAATTAACTCGTCGACAAAAAGCAAAATACTTAGATGAATATGACGAAGAATTATTGGAATTAAAACCAGAAAATAAAAAAAAAGTATTGTCGGTGGAAGAAGCGGCGCTCAAAAGATATGAAACAGCACGAAAAAGAAAACACCAATCTCAACAAAAACAAGAGAGAGATAAGTTGGATACAATTAATAGATTATTAAAGAAACAAGCGAACAAAAAATCAAAAAGTGATAATAAAGAAGTTAATGAGAAAGTGGAAGATAAGGTCAATAAAGATTGTATTTCATTTAAAATTGATAAAGAAGGTAATAAAACTTTATCATTTCCAGAAGAACAAGTGGGATTACTTGATAGGTTTAAGGAAACTCCAGTAGTAAAGGAAAAATTGAAGTGTGAAGTTAAGGATTGTAATTTACCTAAAAAATATTGTGATCCAAAAACAAAGAAATTAAGTTGTGGTTTAGAGCATTATAAATTGTTGAAAGCAGTTTAAAGTAATTTATCTTTGAGTGATAGTTCCACAGTTTTGTTACAATTTATTTTTATTTTTCATAAGATTAAAGTTTATTCTATTTACTTTTTACTTTTTTTCGTTTTTTATTTTACTGCTATTATTTATATGATATAAAAATCTAAACATTTTAAATCAAAAAATAATCAAAAAAATTACTCAATTTTTAATCTTTAGACTCATGCTCATGACCGTCCTTATTTTTTTCACTCTCTCTATCACCACGGCGTTCGTAACCTTCTTTACTTTTCTCGCCATCTCTCTCACGACGTCCATAACGCTCTTTACTTCCCTCACCATCTCTACCACTATCTCTCTCACGACGTCTATTTGAAGGGTAGAAATCATCACGTCTAGAACGACGATTCGAATAAGGGGAAGGGGATCTTCTAGAACTTCTTTCTTTTGAACGATAACGTTTAGGTGATGGTGATCTTCTAATATTTCTTTCTTTTGATCGATTACGTGGCGATGGTGATCTTGAAATTTGTCGACGATAGCGGTCAGTTCTTGAATATCTAGAGCTGCTATCATGGACTCTTTCTCGCTCTTGATGGTTTTCTCTACGATAGTTTTCGGGATCCTATTGAAATTGAGATGTTATTGCTGGAATTAAAATAATAAGGGTTTATTTTGGACTTACTCTATGATGATAATGTTCTAAAGATTCTCTGACGTAATCTTTTTCTTTTTCCATTTCTTTATGAACTCTTTTCAACATTTCTTCTTCTTCTTTCTATCATAAATATAAATTTATTAAAAGCTCTATTCAACTTTAACTCACTGTTTACCTTTTTACTTAAAATCTCTTGTTTTTTCTCTTCAATAAACTTTTGTGGAATACCATTTGGAGATTCTTGAGCACTTAATAAAAGCTCCCATAACTCTTTCATAAAAGTGGCTGCATTTTGTTCCAAAAAACCAGTGATATTAATTTGACTACGTTTTGGATCAACTTTCTTTATTGATTCAAATTATCTCGATTAGCATTATTTAAAATTAAAAAACCAAAAACTTACTTCTTCTTCTAATAAACCAAAGATAAAGCCAATAACCACTTCATCTTCAAAACCAAGAATTTCAGTTACTCTTTTAGAGATCCATGATTTTATTACTGTCATCTCTACCTTTTTCATCTCCACCTGAATAGTTGTCCAAAGTATTTGTAAGTGAGTATATTATAAAATTACATATAAAAACTGAGTGTTTTAGTTAAAATTTCACATGATTATCTTAATTGAATATTTAATATTCAATTTGTATTGAAAATTCAAGTTTATAATAGTATTAAATGTGATCAATTTAAATTTAAATTTTACCTTTTTTTCAAAACATTTTGGAAACTTCATGGTTTTTAATAATCGCTTCTCTTTATCTGAAAATCGTGAATCTTGAGTTGTGCTCGTACCCTATTACTTGTTAATGTTTTTTTTTGTATTCTCTTAGTTTATTTTACTCTAAAAAATCCTGCGTCACCCATCTTGTTTAGTATATTTTTTTATAAAAAGATAAAATTAAGAAAATTTGATTTTTGATGTTTTAATTATTAGCTCGAAATTCCTTTGTATAACTGTAACAAATCGGCTTCAATATTTGCAATTTTTTGGTTCAAATTTATTTTGAAACTAACTTTTTGCTAAATTCTTATTTATTTTAAAACCTTGGATCATATTGAACAATATTTGTACAAATATAACAATTAGTATTAAATGGGATGTTAAATACCATTTTGAATTTATCAATATTTATAAGCTATCATTTTTTTGATGATAAAAAGTAATCCTGATCTTAACGCATACTATTTAACTTAAAAAAATAGGCTATTTATAAATATTCACAGACTTTTATAAATAATAAAATATTAGGAAGCACCACACATAAAGCAACTAAACAGTTGCTTCAAAGTATGATGTAGTTTACTTTGAAGGAAAAGTATAAAAGTAAAACAAATATAATATTTGCATTATTATAATATCACTGAGATAAACAAAAAAATAAAACTAAGGCGATATACCTCTGAATTATTTTTTCCAGAGGTAAGGATTTCCAAAAAACTATCTAGAGAGGTCACCATTGAAACAAGTGCAAATTTTAAACATCTTAAAATTGTCTATGTTCCTATATGAATATGGAAGAATGACAAAGATACTAAGGCTTAAAATTATTAGATTATCAAAATAGCCGTGGTTTTATAAAGATCCAGATAAAAGTTTAAAAATAATTCAAATAAGTTGAAGTTAAAATCACGTATAGAAACCGAAGAAATGGAGTCAAATATATGTTTCATTAAAAAATTGAAAAAGTTAAGGCTAATCATCTTTATTCATTTTTGCACCTTTTTATACATTTTTTCCCAACATTATTTTTTATAAATAATCAAATGATAATTTATTAGGGTTTACTCGCCTATGAGTGCCTAAAAGATATACTCAAATAGTTAAACCAAGCTACTACTTATTTTTTTGATCTATTTTTAAATATGAGTGCCTAAAGCAGAGTTTATCACAATTAATAATTATCAAGGAAGATTTTGATCAGAGAAGGGATATGAACTGAGAGACTATATAATAAAAATTATCGGCAGTAAATAGCGTATATTAATCATAGGACTCCTCATCTAAGAGCTTTTCCTTGTATTTATACTGGTTAAATATTACTTCTTGGCTTAGCTTTAGTATCATAAGCTTCCTATAACCGTTTATAAAATGTGTTTGAAATAATAGATTTCGTGGTATTTGTTATATATCTCCTTGTTTAGATTAATCAAAATTAGAAAAAAATAAACCTTAGGTTGAAACCAACTATATTTATTAACATTTTTAAATTAAGATTGTGAAAAGTTTTCAATTATTTGCGACTTTTGTTGGTAAAGTACTATCAAATAATAATATGAGGATGTTTTTTTTTGTTTTATTACTTTTTCCATTTTTTAAGCGTTATTTAAGTAGAAAGATTGTTAGTAAAATTCCTAAACAAAAAAATACATCCCCATATATAGCATGAAAATAAAAAGAGTGTAAAGCATGTCTGGTTTAATTTCTTCATAAATGAATCCTAATATATACAGACTGCCACAAAACAAAGCAGATAGAATACATTAATAATAAAATTTCTACTTTTTCTGCATTGATAAAAAAAAGGAATCATATGGGGGTATTTTTTTTGGTTTCATCACTTTTTCCGTTTCTTAAGTGCTATTTGAGTGGAAAAATTGTTAGTAGAATTGTTAGACAAAAAATACACCCACATATTAATACCTAAAACTGTTAACCCATCAAAGTAGGTATAGTTTTTATAAATATCTAATTAAAATTTAAAAACAGGTTGAAAATAGAGTATTGAATTACATGTAGGTATTGAAGAAATCGAATTGATTATTTGTACTATTGATTAAATAAAAACAAAGCTATAAGTTTGTTTTTATTCTTATACACTCTCATCTCAGTTCCAACATTGTTCTTTTAAATTTCCCAATTTATTAATTTAGTTTCATAACCAAACAGTAATTCACCAGAGTTTGTCCATTTTTAAAGGCTAAAAGGGGTCATCAATGACTTGAAATCAGATTATCAAGTATTTTTTGGACCTCAGGTTCTTATCAATAAATACTTTTCAATTCTAATGTTCTTACTCGTTTATAGATAGTGTTTTAATTTAAGAGTTTTTTCACAAATAAACTCATCATTAGCCCTCTAGTTTAGTATGGATTTTAAAAAAAACAAAAATTTATATTTTAGAGTTAACATTACAAATTCTATAAAAGACTCGGTTTATTACATTGTACTTGATTGTCATCTATCTTATCAGTTTCAAATTGACCTTAAATAAAATTGAAATGATCGATTTAATAGAAAATATAAATTATCATTGTTATTTGTTAATTTTGATTTTATCCTATAGCTTACATAGATCCCCTAAGCACATTGTTTTATATATTTTTAACTACAGCTTATTGTCATAACTTCGAGTACTTTATTGCGTTGATATTTAGATGCACAAACTCTGCTTCAAAGCTTTAATTTCTAAAAAAGAAGGACTGTTTGCCGCTTGTTTACTAAAATGTGGATTTTTGAATTGGTTTTACTTACGAACTAACAGAAACATATTAAGAATAACTAAAAAATCTTTATTAGTCATCTATTTTTAACTTTAAGAATAACTTAAGCCAAAAAAGTAGTCGACTTTAACTAAATATAGTAAAATTAAAATAACTAAAACATCCAAATATATAGATATTTATTATAACATTGACTCTACATCACTCACTTTCTTTAATAAGGCACAGGAGTAGAACATCTCTCATGGAATTCTCTTAAAATGGAATCTACCGATTCAATTGATTGTGGACGAATATCCGCTAATAATTTGATCTTCTGCGTAACTTCTTTAATTTGATCGTCCGTGAGATCCAATCTCAATTGAGAAGCTCTATTTTTGACCGCATTCCAACCTGTTAATCTATGACCAATAGATACATATCTTTCCATACCAAAATCTTCGGGCTTTAAGATTTCATACGTACTTGGATTATTTAATATAGCTTTGGCATGGATACCAGCTTTATGAGTAAATGCACAGTATCCAGTAATATAATTATTAAAAGGCACTTGGATTTCAACGGCTTCAGCTACTAAATTTTCAATATCTCTTAATTTATGAAGTTTATATTTGTTGGTAATATATTCTCTATTAGCAGTATACATACGTGCCATTAATCCACCTAAAGGAGTAATGCCATTACGTTCACCAATACCTAATACGGAAGTATCAATGTGAGTGGCTCCAGCTTCAAGAGCTATTATGAAATGAAAGCTTTAGTTTATATATTTAATTTGGAATAATAAATAAATTACCAGCATAAGCATTAGCAATAGAACATCCAGTATCATTATGAAAATGACATTCAATATCACAATGAACAACACCACGTAATGTTTTTACTAAATCATAAACTTGACGTGGATTGGCACAACCAACAGTATCAGCAATACCAACTCGATTAACACCAATCTATTATCAAATCATTAATCTACAGTTACTAATTATAAACTAAATAAAACTACTTACCTTATCCACTGATTTATAAATATTTAATAAATCTACTAAATCTGAACGAAATGAATCTTCGGATGAAAAACGTACTTCTACGCCTTTAGATTTAATATAACTTACTACTTCAATGGCTTGTTGAGTTATTTGATCCATATTTTTACCATGAGAAAATTCTCTCAAGAAAGAAGAGGTACCAATAACCACATCTAGTCCATCGACACCTAATTAAAAAGAACAATTGATATTTAATACATATTATAAAAAACTTGAATCTCTAATTTACCAGTTTCAATAGCTAACTTGGCATCATCCATATGGCATCTAACATGAGTTAATATCTTTGCTTTTAACCCTAATTTACAAATAGCTTCACAATCAGCTCGAGATTGTTCAGAAGCAGCTGGGGAGGTGAGTTCTATATAATCAACACCAAAATCATCTAATGCTTTGGCTATTTCTATCTTTTTTTCAGTGGTGAAAAAAGCATTAGCAAATTGTTCACCTTCTAAAGGAAGAGTTAGTATTGTGTTAATGGAAGATTAAGGGAACAATTTACCTCTTAATGTAGATTCAATAATATAGAAATTATCTACTCGACTTAATGGATCTTTATATTTTGGTGCGTATGGGGAGGTGCCATTAGTGTTACTTTCAGACATTTTTTTTATTTAGTTTAATTTATAGGGAGATGATAAATTGTAATATATAGAAATATAGAGTAATAATATATAGATATTAAAAAAATATAAAAACTTTTTTTTAAAAAAAATTCAATAAACTATAAATAAAATAAGTTAACTATTTATACTTTTTATCCACAAGCTACTCCAATGTTTACCCCCTCATTTACTATACTACATTATATAAAATTAATATGCTAGTAACTAAATATAGACAATTGACTATAATTCAATATGTGTTGAAATTAATTTGTCAATGATTTGGTGCTGCAGCGACCAATTAGATGATTTTGATTGATATCGATTATCTATCTTTAGGTTGATAAAAGATGACTCAAGTTGATTCTAAAATTTTAAAATGTTACTAGTTTTAGCATGGTTTTTATTACTGGGTCTAACTAAATGGGGATAAAAAATTTAATTTTGTTACCATTCTTATTTTAAGCTTTTACTTATTTATTTCTAGCCCTATTATTTAAACTATTAAATGACTATAATTACAATTTCAAAAATTTGCACACGTTTAATTTAAATTAATGATAATATGCTTTTTAGCGTGATGAAGCATGATTCATAAAAAAATTCCATGATTTTTTGATGCTATTCAGGCTATTATTTCATTGAGCTTGAAAGTTCAATGTTTATTGTTAGTCATGGATTTGTGTATTAATCTACTATTAGATATTTCATAATTATCTAAATTTTCATTTAGAAATATTGGTAGGAGTATACTATTGCAATAGTAAAAAAATTAGAATAAGAATATTAAACTTTTAGTTAAAATAATTTCTAATTAAAAAAAAGTATGTACTAAAAAAGTCAAAGCAAAAAATTAGGGTTGTAGTTAGTAACTTCTCTATTTTTTTAAAAAGAAATATAGAACTATTATGAAAAGAACTAACATAGACATTAATATTAAGAAACTTTAGGATTCCTACTGTTTGAATTTTATTAATTATTGTATTAATCTATTAATACTAACTAAGTTATAGATAGTTTGGGTATTTATATTAGTAGTCAATAAAAGAAAATAATAAAATTAAGTAATTTTTATTGAAATTTCTATAAAACAAATTTCTAACATTTAAAAAAAAAACTAAACATAACCTCTACAAATTTCGGAAATTTCTTCTCTGATTCTAATTTGACAAAATCATCATAAAAATTTCCACCAAGGTAAGTTTCATCACATTAATGAACGAATCAACAGGCTTGATTTTTTTTCAAAAACAAGATTTAACAAAAACTCAAAAAAAAAGAGAGAGTTAAGTAAAAGAGTGTTTAAGAGAGAGTAATGTAAACGAGGCTATTAAATAAAACGATTGTTATTTTACAAAAAAAAATATCAAAAAATCAAAATCCATGTTTCATTACCTTTCATGATTTTTTATTTTTTATTATTTTATCATTGTCTTTTAGCTAGTGATATCATTAACACCAATATCTATGGAGGCGAGTGTAATTTGATAGGTTCTCGATTATATTATTTAGGTGGAAAAGATATGACTTTAGGAGAAGGGGAACATTCTTCTCAAAGTATAGCTATAAGATATTTAGATTTAAATGAATCTTTTAATTTGACTTTATTAAACAAAGCTCCATGGAAACAAATACAATCTAATTTTATTACTGAAGAACCAATATTGTATCCTCAATCTACTGTCAATGGAGATTTCATTTATTTATTAGGTGGTTTAAATCAATCTACAAATAATCAGTTTAAAGTATTTGATACAAAAACAAATAATTTTACTACAATAATTAATAATAATAATAATATAAATAATAAAGATATTGATTTGCCTATATTAAATCATTCGTTAGCATATGGTACTTTAGTAACTACAGCTTCCAATGATTATTTGTTATATGGTGGTATGACTCAATATACTAATAATACAATTTATTCCAATCCGAATGTCTATAAATATAATGATAAAGAATGGATAATTGATAATGTAGTACCAGGTTTACCTTCTTTTTTACATACATCGAATATTATTGATAATAAAATGTATGTTATTGGTGGTATTAATCCAATTACATTAATACCTTATCCCTGGGATAATGTACGTGTTTATGATTTAAATAATAAATTATGGTATAATATAACGTTATCAGGTAAAATACCCACTATTCGATATGGTCATCGTAGTTTAGTTTATGATAATAGTACTATTTTAATTGTAGGTGGAAGTACTGGAATTAATGGCACTAATTTAAAAGATATTGAATATTCTAAAGAAATATTAGTATTAAATTTAACGACATTTGAATATGAATCTTTAGTTATGGAAGATTTTATTGGTTCTTTTAGAGGTTGTGCTGTATTATTTAATAATTATTTATTATATTCCTTTGGTCAAAATCAATTTACTTCCTTCAATTATTCAATTACTAATCTAGTAAATTTAAATCAATTGAAATTAACAAAAGAATATATTTATAATACAGCTACACTTAAACATTCCGATATCAGCAATACTTTAAAAGTAATTATAGGCTTCTGTTTAATGTTAGGGATCTTATTATTTTTACTACTATTAGCCTTGATATTATATAAATTACATAAATATTTAAATCGAGAGAGATTAATTAGTGATGATTCAGGGAGTAATAATTCTTCTAAATATTCATTTTTTAAACCAGTTTCAGTATTAACTCAACCTATCTGGTGTGATACAACAAGTCAGCCTGAATTAAAATTATCTATAACAAATTCCGATCCCATATTAAAATCTAATGATATTAAAAAATCATTACATTTATCTACTTTAGATCATGGCACAATGATATTGCCTACAACAGCAACACCAAGTACAATGAATAATAGTGCTGCAACTACACATCATACTCATTATTCAACGCCATCACAACAATCACAACAATTACAACCAACTACAATTCATCAATTTCAATTTAATAAATTCCCTTATTTTACTAAATTTATTGAAAGTCAATCCATGACTAGTCGACCCAGTAATAGTACGAATTCCAGTAATAAAAGTAATAAAAGTAATAAAAGTAATCAGCAAACAACCACGAGTAATTCAGTTCCAGTAAATTATAAGCCCAAAGGAAGTATCTTTAATATATCTAATAATAGTAGTAATCTACAATCCAAATTTGATACCAAAAATACCAGTCCATCCAGTCAAGTTACTGATTTTAAAAATTTAAATCATTCTCATTATTTAAATACTAATATTATTACTAATTTATCCGAAGATAAAAACTCATTACCTAATTCTTCTCCTCAAACAGCTCATTCTTATTTAACTAAATCTATTTCTCCAAAAGATAAATGTCAAGGTGATGTAGTAGTTCAATTTATTCCACCAGAAAAAGCAGTGTTAAATCAAAAAATTACTAAAGAAGGTGTTATTATGAATAAATTACCTTCAATTAAAGTCCATGATACTGAGATACAAAAAGGGAGGAGAAGGGGTATTGAAACAAGTAAGGAAACAATTTCATTAAGTGTAGGGAATGTTAAACCAGTAGCTATTAATTATGAAAATGAATTAAAGGATTTTATACCGTATAGAAGAAGACATTTAAAAAGTATTAAAAAGAAAATGGAATTAAATAATGGAACTCATAAGAAAAAGAATAGTATTAAAGAAGGAAGTGTTAAAAAGTATAGAATGAAAAAGAAAGAGATGAAAAAAAGGATTAGTACTTCTTTAAGTTCTCAACTGTTACTAGAAGGTTTTGATAATATTATTGGTGATAAATATAATACTTCAAATAATACAACAACATCAACTACTACTACTACTACTACATCGAATAAAGAATCAGGAAGTAGTAATAATAAGAATAATAATAAGAACAACAATAAGAGTAATAATAACAATCAATTATTAGAACCAATGCCAATATTACCACCTATTCGTAAAGCTACAGACATCTCTATTAATCAATTTTTATCTAAAGAATTTAAAAATTAAATCTTCATTTTCAATTTATACTCAATCTTCATTATACTATTTAATTTAACAACTAACTCAATCTATAGATTATTATTTTAATATAATATAAATAAACATTATTTAATAAAACATTATTTGATAAAACATTATATAAACATTATCTATTTCTTTCCTTTTCTTATTATATTTAAATAAATTAAAAATAGCTTATAATAATATTCAAAAAAAGGCAATATATATTTATTTAATTAATCTTTATAAAATGGCATAATACATAACCTATACATAGAACTCATGTATAAGATATATAACAAATCAACAATTAACAATTAACAATTAACAATTAACAATTAATGTTTACTCTTATTCAATCCATCCCTAACAACTCTTGATTTCTCATAAGTTGATCCAATAATATTTAACTTAATAAAAGGTTTAAATTTAATTTCAAGTGGTTTAGATAACTTATAAAACTCGCCATCAACCATACAATAAGTCAACCATTGCTCTTTTGAAAATACATCTTTTCTAAAAAATTTACGAAATGAGTTTCTTTCAGGCATCTTAGCATCACAGGGATCATGAAAGTTAAATATCACTTCATTTTCAAATTGACCAAGTCGCATTACTTTTTCTTTACTTTTATTACTTACTAATTTAATATAATGTCTCATAGATTGAATTGCCATCACTTCAATTTTATTATCACTACAAGTTTGATTACTCCAATTATTAGGATCAACTGGACCACTTGGATTTTGAATTACTTTAGCACTATCTTTATTATTTTCAGCATCTTTCCAAAGATCAATATCCATAGACCAAACTCTTGGTATGTTTTGTACAATAATTTCAATCATATCCTTCTTTAATACAGGTGTATTATTCTTATTATCTTCACAAACAAGTACTTCTTTATCATTAATAGTAATTGATTTCAAGATATTAGTAATAGATGGAAACTTTCTAAATGCAACCCATTTTAAAGATTCAAAAAAATAAACAAAAAAGTTATAAAAGCGTGATTTCTTACGATTCTTTTCAAATCCAGAACCAACAAACCCTTGAACACCTAAAGCAAAATAAACTACAAAATTACGATCAAATTGTTGCATCTTTTCACTTTCTTTGCCACTCTTGACTACTTTTTGAATATAACCTCCTTCAGCCACTTTAACTTCCGTATTCCATAAATCTAAGGTGATTTGATTACTACTATCTTCCCTTACTCTTTCCAATATCAAATCACTTAAACTACTTAAATCACTACCCACCAGATTATCTTCTTCGATTGTTTTACCCCATCCTAAAGCTTGTGAAAAATCATTACCTGTACCAAAAGGTAAACAAGAGAATACTAATTGATTTAAATCGATTTCATTCTTACATAAATCTTCCACAATACCAATAATAGTACCATCACCTCCACCACTCCAAACTTGTACTACAAAATTATGATTTCCTTCTTTTCGAACTTTTAATAACTGTTTTAAATAATCAATCCCTTCTCGTTTACAATCCTCTTCAATAATACTATAAATCTGAACTTGAACACTTTGGTCTTCTTTTAATCGAAAGTGTTGAACTTTTAACTCTGTTAACTCTTTCCCTTTTTGATCTCCACTTAATGGATTAACAAATAAAAACACATAAGTTTGAATATCTTTTAGATGCACCATTTTTATAAAAAATTATCAAAAGCTAAAATAGTTGAATCACTTCCTTTTTATAAGTTTATATCTTCAAATGATGCTAAAATGATGTTTTACTTTATATATTAATCAATTTAAATTAACTTGATTTTAGCTTCAACTATCAAATTAAAGCTAAACTTAAAATCTTTTGAAATTCCACTAAATATACTAAACTAAGTAATTCTTACTCCCCATAATGCTGATCTTGCATGAAAAATAGTGAGGAAACAATGAAATCATTTTTAAAAAAGACCCTTTTAACCTCAAAAATCAAATAAAAATCAAATAAAAATGAAGTAATCATGGAGTCATTTACTAAATAAAAAATAACCAAACATTAATTTTAATATAAAATAACAATCAATATAATCAATTTTAGTTATTAATTTTGACATTTAATTCTGAATATATATTAATAATGCCAGATTCTGATACCGCTACAGTGACCATAGATACTAACGAAGAAGTGAGTAAAAAGAAACGATTTTTATTACCTTCAGGTACCAAAAGAAAACATCGATGGATAGTTACATTATTAGGTCGAATTGGGTTTACAGCTAAAGGAGTGGTCTATTCTATTTTAGGAGGTTTATGTTGTGCCTCTGCATTAGATGAACCCACGCCTGAAGGTACTGGATCGAATGAATCACCTCAAGCAGTGTTTATATTATTAGCAGGAGCACAACAAATTGGCATCCCATTGTTGGTTGTAATGAGTGTAGGCTTATTATTTTATTCTACATGGCGATTTTGGGAAGCAGCCACAGGACAAGGTTCGGATAAAACATTTAGTCGAAAAAAAAACTTTTTTAAATATCGATTATCACCCTTTGTATCCGGAGCAGTTTATTTATCTTATTTAAGTTATATTATTCAAGTGATCGTTAAATTACATGTTTATCATAAAAACAATCAAGAAGTTTCTACCTCTGATAGTTGCTTTCCAAATTGCTGGAATACAACTCCTTATGGTAGAGCAGGTATTATTATTATTGGTATTGCTTTTTTGATTGCTACAATTACTCAATTAATTCCTGCTTTTTCTACTACTTTTCATAAAGATTTAAAAGTGCATCTATATCCCAACTATGTTAAATATACTGTATTGACTTTAGGTCATATTGGTTTTTTAGGACGAGCAGGTGTATTTTTAATGGTAGCTATATTGATGTTTAAAGCTTCTTCGAATGATATTGATGCTGAAAAACATACCGTTGGTGCTGCATTAGATCAATTAAGAGCTAATAGAGGTACTAAAGCTATCTTGTTTATTATCGGTTTGTTTTTAGTTTTCTTTGGTGCATTTGCTATATCAAATGCAAAATTTAAATATTTTCCTACAAGGCCTAATTCGGGTGAACATCCTAGGGATGATAATCAAATGCCTAAATTATCCACTGATGATACTATGGATGACCCAGTCGTTTAATAAGTAATTTCTAATTTCCTAACCGTTTTTGTTAATAAATTCTTTTTGATTTTTGAATGTTGATTTTGAGGCTGTGTTTTTATTTCAGTTGTTTAGTTAAATCTTTTTAAATTTTACGGTTGCTTAGAAAACGGACAAAAATTTTGAAAAAGCGATATTTTTTGTTAGATTAGTAACTTTTTGATTAAAAATCATTGGTGCTTAAACTTCGAAAATTACATAAATATCAAAACTCAAAAAAAATTGTTTATCTTTTTTTATTAAACCAAACATTATATCCTCATTAGAAAAAACTCACAACAAAAACATGCGTCAAGTGTCACATTTAATAAATAGAAAATTAAAGATTCAACGAGTTAGTTATCATTCAAGTAGGATATTGTTAAGAGAAGCTATTAAACTAGATTTCGAACCTTTAATAAAATTACCTTCAAAACCAGAACCACCACCGCCAGAATTATGTTGTATGAGGTAAGAATATTATAAATAAATGCCGATATAAGACAATTTATTAATCATTTCATTTATATTCACCTCATCCCAATTTATAAAACAGTGGTTGTGCTATATGGTAAATTTTAATTTACATTCAATCATCTATATTTTAAAAGAAATCAAAACTAAGCTTAACTTTTTTTTTAGTGTGTTAGATGTTTACCAACAAGATTTAGATGCTTATAATGAATTGAAAAAAAAATATATTAAACAGTTAAAAGAAAGAGGAATGTCAATACCGGAAGATTTAAAAGTAGAAGAAAAAGGAGATCCAGGTATGGATGCTTTTATGATGATGGAAAAAAGATTGAAGGAAAAATGAAGAGGGAGAAAAATGAGTTTATGGGATAAAAGGATTCTGAAAAAAATGAAACGTGAGATAAAGGCTGTATGGATGAGAGGAGATAACAGAGAGTTTTGGAAAAGTTACAAGTGTTACTGTATTATTTATTAAAATAAATTAATTTTATTATTAATATGAAGAGTAATATTTATTTCATTTATCTTAATCTTTAAAATATTCTCTTTTTTAAATTTCAAATTTTTTAACATTAGAGGGTTTTTTTTTTTAGTTTCATCACTTTTACCATTTTTTAAGCACTATTTGAGTAGAATAACTGTTAGTAAAATTCTTAAGCAAAAAAATATATCCCTATTACTTAAAAATTATTCAATATAATAAAAATGCATGATATACTTTACTATTTAACCAAATTCTTAAATCAAAATTAAACTAAAAAAATTCATTAAAATATTTCATTTAAAAAAATAAGATTTATTTCATTTCATTGATACATTAATTCTTTGAAATCAATTCAAGTATTCCTCCAAACATTCAAACCCTCCTTTCATTTACTGATTGTGAGATGGAGTTCTTCTAAGTTGCCTATTATGAGTATGAAACTCAGATGTCATTGGATCCGTTGGTTGAGGTGAACAAATAACTTCTCCATCTTGAACTGAAATAAATTTAGTTTCCACGCTTAATGAATTAGAATTATTTCTATTCAATTTATTTCTTTTAAGACTACCAATAGAAATACCATTTTCACTACTATTTTCACTGCTTGGACTACCTACTGCATGTGTTTTATTAACCAATGAAGATGGATTAATAGTTTCAGATGGTTCATTTAATTCCAACCAAAGTTCTTCATCAATATCTTCTGGTATTTCATCTAATGATATTTGAGTTAATCTATCATACTCATTCATACGTGGTGTATTAAATGGAGATGTTTCTCTTGATGGTGGTGAGATATGTTGCGATATTTCTGCAAATACTTTGACTAATTGAGATGCTTTTGGTAAAGAACTATTACTTTCATCAGGTAAGAAAGCTTCTTTATTATTAGAATAATCTTCATTTAATTCTAAATCTCCAAAAGCTTCAGAAATACTAGCTAATGATGAACCATTATATGGAGATACATAAGGCGAAGTTGATAATGTGTCCTGTGATTCATTTGGTATGGTTTCATTTAAACTATCATTTGTTGTAGATGTTGGCTTATCATTACGAATAACTTTAGCAGAATGAGATAAAGTACGATAAAGATTGGAATCAAATCTTTTGTTTAAATGATGGAAAAATTGATCTGGTGGGGTCAAAGTGCCCAATGCACGTCGCATATGAGAATTTAAATATTCTAAACCAGTTTGAAAAGAAGCATTCATCCAACCAAAACCTTCTCTTGGTACAAATTTAAAATCAACACCAACATTACCATATTCTACTTTTACTTGGTGAGTCATTGAAACAATATCAAATTTTTCAGGTACTACTCCATTAAAATCAACAAATGATTTTACAATACTAATAATAGAAAATAATAAGAGTATAATTAATATAAGTATAAATAATAAATAATAAATAATAAATAATAAATGATAATACTTACGTATATAACCAGCGATAAGCTAATCTTTTAGCAATATCTGAATAGCCATAATTTTCTAAACCTTGCCAAGCCATAATTTGATGAGGAGCCCAACCAAAAGGATAATCCCATTGACGATTTGGACGCTCTAATGAAATCATACCTCTAGATTCTTCTGTACCACAAACTAAACCACCAGTTACTTCAAATTTATTTAAACAAGTTTCAATTAATATTTCAGCTTTATCTTCATCAATACAACCAGCCCAAAGTGTCCATAAAGCAGTAACTGATTCATAAACAGATTGTTGTTCTCTTTCTGTATTATAATCAAAATACATGCCTTTTTCTTCATTCCAACAATATTTGTCTATTAAATAATGACGATATTCTGCTCTTTCTCTCCAAGCTTCACTTGTTTCTATAGCAATCATATTATCAAATTGTAAGCCATCTTCAGAATACATTGGTAAATGATTTTCAAATATTTCTCTAATTGTTTTTTCAATATCAATTTCATATTTATATAATAAACAATTTAAATCAATTGTAGCAATATCAGCACATTTCTTTTCTAATCGATAAGTAGTATCATGACCTGATTCTCTTACTGCTCTATCATGTATAAAATAATGATCTAATTTAGGACATTGAATTGTACCATTATCATATAATATTTTATATTCTTCAACTTCCATATTTAATTGTTTTGCAAAAGGTTCCATTAAATGATTAAAATGAGTAGATTCTGTTTCTGGTGGCATTCCAATACCAGTTGGATAGAATCTAGATAAACCTGATTTTGGATCAAATCTAGGTGAACTCATCCAAACAGTATAATATTCTTTAATTGCAGCTCTCATTACAGTTGCTAACCATTTTTTACTTTCTGGATTAGTTTTATCTAAGCATTCATAAACTCTTAATGCCATATCAGTTAAAAATGGAGGTTGGGATCTAGTTAAATAATAACTTCGATTTGCATTTAATATTTTTCCATAATGTCTTATTTGATAAACAAAATTATCTACCATATCTTTAGCTAATTCATATTTACCATCAATTATTAAACCTAAAGACTCGAAATAAGAATCCCATCCATACATTTCATTAAATCGACCGCCAGGAACAACAAATGGTATTCCTTTATATTCATCTTCTCCAGTAATTGAATTTTTAATTTTACGTAATCCTAAACTTAATATACCAGGTTGATGATTAATGCTTTTAACATAAGTAGGTGTAATATCTTTAGGTAATTTTTCAACTAATAAATTTAATTCTGGTTTCTTATTAGCAATCTTAGAATAATAATTAAAGGCATCAATATCATCATAAGGTACATAAACTCTTGGTATTGGGTTTTTACTACGATCTTTAGGATCATTGCAAATAACTTCTAACGTTTTTTCATCAATAGCACGCGTTAATCCATCCCAAAAATTAAATTTAATCATTCTATTTAATCGATCTACTGGATTTTCATTTAATCTTGCTTCATCTAATACAATATGTTTTCTTCCTAAATCTCTAGCCAAAGCTAATTCTTGTAATAAATTTGATAACATATAAGTTCCACGGATATCATATTTTTTAAATCCACCAGAATTAGCCGTTCCTACCTTTAATACTTTAGGCCCACTATCATTAATTGTAATTTGAAAATCCCCATCTGTATCTTCTTGTGCTAAAATTAACCGACTCGTTTCTTCTACATCTAATAAAAACTTCATAGGTTTTAACGTTTTATCATCTAAAATAAGTAAAGATATTAGTAAATAAAACTATTCTTAAATAAAAAATAGAATTATAATAGTACCAATAGAACCTCTCCTTTGACGACGAAATTTATTTTCAGTATAATCATTATGAAAGCCAGGACGTGATAATGAAGTATAACTATTGGACTAAAGTCAAAAAATCGATATTAATTCAAATATTCAATTACTTTTTAACAGTTTTTAACAGCCTTAAAGAGATAAAGTAAAATCAAATTGAAAAACATCAACTTACCATGGATAATGTACGGTTTCTTGCAATAGTAGGTGAGTTATTAGCTCTTGAATAATATTCATTAGCTGGGGCAGTAACATGAGCTGTATTTGGGTTTAAGATCGAGATGGAACTAGTTCCACTATGTAATTGGTCTTCTTTTCGTTGATTATTCATGTTTTTTATATTTCTCACTTTTTTAAAATAATTTAGTAGTTTAAAGAAGAGAAAAGTGGAATTGAATTTATTATGTATTTTATGTGATATTAATATTTAGTGTGGTTGAGTGATGGTTAAATTTAGTAAATTTTTTAATCATATATGTAACTGATAAGTAGAATGAATTTGATTTAACCTTATCTTTTACAATTTATGCAAATGATATCAACTTATTTTAATTGATAAGAATAAAAGTGGGTACAAATTTCAAATAATGTGAATATTTGAGTTAATGTTTCAAATTATGACGTTACAATTGAATCAGTTAGTCATTCAATTTATACACTAATTTTTACTTATAAATATAAATATCGACGTAATTGATACAATTATTGTTACTGATTAAGATAATAATTAAGATAATAATTAAGATAATAATATTTTATTATCTCTATTAGTATAATTACTTGAATATTATTATGATTTATAATCTCAAAGAGTCAGTCCAAATAGATTATCAGAATTCTATTAATTCCTTAGAAGCTCCGCCTAGAAAATCACTTGAAAAAATTCCAGCTGGAAATTAAGCAAATAAAATTTTCAAAAAAAAGTAATTAAAAATTATATGCTATTTCACTTTCCTAATTGAAATTCTAGATTCAATAATGGATTGTTATTACATTATTCAATCAATTTTAGAGACCTTACCAACATATCATTATAGTCTCGGATCCTTAACAGCGGAATTACAAAATTTTTGTAATCAAAAAAAGTTATCCAAGCATGAAATCTCAATTCCACCCACACGGGAATCTGTCTTGATACTTATCAAAAAAGTCATTAAACTGATGGATATTGAGGAAAAGGAATTATTTATTGGTTGTTCAAGATTTTTATATTATTTTATACCGAGCTTGAGTTTAGCACAGTTGGGCTATCAAGAAGCAAAATGGTTGGCGAAAAGATGTTTTGAAATGATACAGAGTTTCAAGGAGACAATGGACTTGGACTTGGACTTGGAAGATGCTGCAAATAGACTACTAAATATGATAGAGTTTTTATTTTTTGGGGATGAGAAATGTATTGGAAGATTGAATGAGATGGATTTAATTGATATGGTAAGTAATATTAAAAATCAAGTATTAAAAAAAGTATTAATCAACTTATTTTTTTAGATAGATATGATAACGGAATATAATACTATAAAGCCTCATTGGTTATTAAAAAAATATTGGGAAAATGTAGAGAGTTATCGAAATTTATTGAAAGAGATGATGTTTTCTATAGGTAATAAGACTTTGTTTTAAGTTTATTTTAAGTTTATTTTTTTATAATTGATGTTGAAAATTTATAGATTTCAATTACTCCTATATCTCAGAGTATTCTAAATATACGGAAGATTATTTTGCTATAATAGCTAACTGTCCTACCTTGTTTGTTATTATGGTAAGTGAAGAAAATCACTATCAATTATTATAATAATTTTTAATAAATACTAAACTATTGTTTATTAGAAAGAAAGAATTACAGAAGAAAAGTTTCAAAATCCAGAAGATATTCTAGTTCAATTATTACAACAAAAAAGTGACTGGGAAAAGATTGAATTAAAATTAAAATATTTTAAAATTCATTTACATATCAACGAAAAGCAATTATTATTAAAAGCTTATTGTAGATTAGTTCAGTGGTATTTATTTAATATTCAAAAAAAGATAAAAGAGGAAAAGGGGGATATAATAAATAGTAAGTTATTTTATTTATTAATATTAATTGAATTATAATTCTATTTTTTTTCTATTAGTTTCATTGCCAGAAGATAAAAACCAAGTAATAATTCCAAATGAAAATCAATTAATTGATTGGCAATATATTCAACAATTAGCAGATTATTGTTATTATTTTGTATCTATAAATTTAATTACACTCAATAATATTATTGAATCTTTTTTAGAATTAATACAAGAAAATCACATAACGAATCTTTATAATACTTTTAAAATTGAGAAAGATAATAGTTTACTTTGGATAATCTTACAACTTTTTCATTTACCAAATTTAAAAGAAGAAATTAATCAAGATTTTTTAACACGAGAAATTAAATTTCAAAAATTAATTAAATTATATAATCCAAATCAAATTTATACACAACAAAAAAATTATTATCGGGATTTAGCTTTACAATGTATGATTCAACATCAACAAAAATATTTAACTGAAAGAAATAATATGAAATATCGATTACCTCAATTAATTCCTGTATTAAAGTTTGCTACATTGACTTACAAATTACATAAAAAATTAATGGAATTAAAAGAAATGGTAGAAAATACAAATATATTCCATAATATAAATCAAGAAGAATTATTAAATTTAAGTATAGCTGGTCAATCAATACAAAATGAATTAGATCGATATATTTATATTAATTTAGTACCCACTAAAAATCAATATGATAAATTATTAATTGAAAATTGTACTTATGTAAATGGAGGAATGATTGATTATAAATTAATTCAATTCTTAACAATTAATGGTAAACAGTTTTTATTAAATTTAATCTTTGCTATGTGTCTAAATTGTCAAAAGGGACCACAGACATTTAATAATACTAAATTACCACCCACTTGTACTTCACCGCCAACTTTAGATACAGTGTATAAAATTATTTATGCTGATAATTGGAATTCGGAACAAAATATTAAGGGCATGTTGGAAACATTAAAATATACAGATTTTATTTTAAAAGGTCAATGTTATAACATGTTACAGGGAACATCACAAAATAATAACAATGGTATTAGTCCCGTTGTATTAAGATGGCAATATTCTATTTTACAATTGATAAATTATCGATTAGGAAAATATTTTTTTAATTATAGGAAATTTAATTTATTGTTATGTGGACAATATTCTTTAATATCACAAAAAGAAGAAAGAATTTATTTAGAGATTGAGTTAATGATGATTAATTTTATTATAATACAAAAAGATGTAGAAAGTTTAGAAAATTATTTGTTACAATTAGATGAAAAGTCTAATAGCTTTTTTGAAGATAATTTGTTGTTAAATATTATTACTAAAAATAAATTAATTCAATTGATAGAGATGGGAGAATATAGTAGAAATTGGGATCAAAGAATGATAATGTTATTGAATAAATTAGGAAATGAAAAAGTCATGAGTTCTAAATTAGGAATAGAAAGGATAAAAAATGAAATAATTAAAAAAGATCAAATGAATTATTATAAATTTAAAGAAATGAATAGTTTAAATGAAAAGAAACAAGAATTCGAAGATATTAAAATTTATTTGATAAATAAGAATCTAATTATTGGAAATTTAAATGAAATTTCAATAGATTTTGAATATTTAATACAATTTTTTATAACATTAGAACATCAGAAATATTTTTTATGTTATTGTTGGTTCATGTTAGAATGTAATTTAAATAATATTCAATTGGAAGAGTTTCTAGATCAATTAATAGATCAAATTTATAATAATTATAATAATTCTATTAAATTTCAATTAATTACTCAATTATTAATGTTAGTTATTAATCATTGTAAAGCAGAACAAGAATTAGATGAAATGATTAAAAAATTAAAATTATTTATTTTTAAATATAGAATTAGTACTTTACATTACGTAATGTTTGCATTAAGTTGTAATTTTAATATTCAAATCAAACAAGATTATCGATGGAAAATAATTAATAAATTATTAATATGTGAGGAGTTTAAAAAACGATATAATCAATGTCAAACAATATTTCAAATGAATTGTCAATATTGGAAATATAATGAAGGTTATAAAGAATATTTTAAATATCATCAAGCATTTAGTATATTGAAAAGATATCAAAAAGAAGAAAAAAATAATAAAAATATTCATTTACCAAATTATTATTCTAATGAAATGATACAATTCCAATTATTAATTCAATTAATTTTACAATCTTTAATTGAAAATCAACAATGGGAAATAATAAAATTAATATTAATTGAATATCAATATTTTATTTATTCTCATCAATTATGTTTAACTATTGTCAAAGAATTATTATTAATTAATTATAATTTATTAAATGAAGATATTAAATTATTATTAATTAATAATTTAAATTTGAATTATTTAGATTTTAATATCAAGTTTATAAAGTTTGTTACTGGAGAGAAAAAAGATAAAAGGATATTTGATATGGAATATTTTTGGGAATTAATAGAAAAACTGAGATGTTTTATAGAATGTAATAATATTGGGAGATATAATAATAATAATAATAATAATAATAATAATAATAATAATAATAATAATCAAAATAAAGATTATTATAATATTAATTATAATGAAATAACAAATCCGATTATATATTGTTTGATAAAAATTCAAATTCAATTATTAAGTTTACCATTATCAAAAAATGAATTAGAAGATCAGTTAATAAATATAATTAGTTATAATGTTAATATTACTAAAAATCAAATGATTGCATTAGCTTTAATTATAACTAACTTACCATATGAATTGACGGAAAATATATTATTAAAAATTTGGGAAATAATAGATTGTAATATGGAAAAAGAAATGAAGATTATGTTATTTAATAATATATTGTTTTATTCCAGTAATAAATTAATGAATTGTTTTAACATAATATTACAAAAAAAAATCGAAGATGTTAAAAATATGAAAGATAGAATAAGTTTAATTCAATTAAAATTTTATTATTCAATGGTAGCTAATCATACATTTAAATTAATTCAAGAAAATTTCTTATCTGAATTAATTGTATATAAATTAATTGACTTATTATTATTATATTGTAAGAAAGAAATCTCACTTGAATTATCACAGCAACAAATTGATCTTCAACAAAAAGAATTAAAAAGTTGCTTAATTTATTTACAATATTTACATCATGAATTTGTATTAAATAATCCTCAACTAACTTGTTATCCCTTTCAATCCATCTCGAAATTAATATTAAATACATTAACTAAAGAAGGGTATCCTAGTTTAATGAATAATAATTATTATATTTATTCGAATATTAAAAACAAGAATGAATTATATTTCAATTTCAATCATTTAAATACAATTAAAAACGAACTTTTAAGATTTATTATACATACTATTTGATGATTTATAACAAAATAAGAGTATATATATCTTATATATTATTATAATTATTATTGTGTTTCTACAATATAATTAGGTGGTAATTCATGATCAGATAAAAAATGCATACAACCCAAATTAGATTGATTAGCATAATCATATAAAAATGGATTATAACCAAAATTAAAATTTAATATAATATCTTTAGATCCTAGTATAGTTGGATATAATAAACAATTTTGTTCAATTAATAATTTTCTTGTAGATATAATATTTCCATTCAATGTAAATGTTACTTCATTCTTGGGTAAAGGACGATACAGTATTCCAATTACACTATTATTTGGTAATAATGTGTTCAGTTTATATGCGTTTTTTCCATTAATTAAAATACGTTGTTTGTTGACTTGTAAGAATGTAGAAGCTATTATAAAGGGCTAATTAATAAATCAAATTCCTACTTAAAATAATAAATATAATAATCAAATTACCTTTTAAATCGATTAAATAATCAGCTTTTGTAGCTAAACCAATATAAAAAGGTAAGTTTATATTATCATTTTTGATGATTTTAATTTCAAAATAATTGAGTTTGGAATCAAGTTCAATCGGATGATTTGCTTGAATTAAACATTGATGAAAAAAATATAAATTATTTTGACTTCTACTGATAAAAGTTTGGTTCTTGGAAGTGATATAAAAGTTGTATTCTTTTCTCAAGCTATAGTTAAAATTATAAGAGTCTACCGTTATTATCTCTTGAAGTTGAGTAGTGGAATTATCAACTGGATTTATTGATGTTTGTAATATGGAGTTGTTGGATTTGCTGGAGAATTTATATAAGTGAATGAAATAAAGAATTAATAACAGAATGAATAGAGTGAATAAAGTTAATAAAACAATAATAAAAAGTTCCATTTTAGTGAAGATTTTTTAATAATAAAAAATAAAAATAAAAAAAGAATATTGAATTGAATTTATAGTTTTTTTTTAATATGTTTAATCACCTAATGATGTCAATCTATTTTATTTTATTTTATTTTGATTGATTTTATGAATAATTTATGTCATATTAGTTAAAGTTCTATAAAGACCTAATTAACGGCTCATTTAAGAAATGAAACTAGACTAAAATTATATTCAAATAGTTGGATCACACTTTAAAAAATTGGTTTTATAAAGAATTTGATTCTAAAAATTATTGCTAAAAAAGTAGTGAAAAAATTGAAACAATTGTATTTAGCCATTTAATCGCACTTTTTTTTAAGGAGGGAAAGAAAGGAAAAATAATTCAAGTAAACTCCACACCAAGTTTATTATAGAATTTATTTTGGTTGGGAGGTTTATGCTAGTTCTTTTTATAGTAAGATAGTAATTTAAAGAGGCATTTTAATGTTATTCAATATTTTATATTATGATATTATGATATTAGTATTCTATGTCTAATTTGAATTAGAATTTGACCAGTTTCTTAGTTAAATATAAATGTTCTTTTTATGATTCAATTTGAAATTTTGGAACCATTTTCTAATTTTTTCTTGAAATTAAATAGCTAAAACTTTTCATTATATGATTCATTAAAATCAAGTTATTTGAATGCTCCAATTCCCGTCATTTATGCTATTTATTACTCTTTTTTTATTATACACCTTTAAGTTTCATCTTTAATAGCTATTACAACTCTTATTCGATAATGTTAACTTCTCATTTAATAAAGAAATAATTTTAAAATTTAGTTCAATATAAGAATTCAACAATAAAACATTATGTTTATAGAAACCCATTGAATTCTAAAAAATAATGCTGAAAAAATAACAAAAGAGATAGAACTATTTATCTTAATTTAAAATAAATACTAAATTTGACCGCTTTATTTTATTTAGTATTTTTAAAGTTAAATAAAAAATTAGAAAGGATAGATAGTTCATGGATGATAGTGTCCGATTTTAATCTTTTATTAATAAAGATAAAATATAATAATAGTTATAATAATCATATTGAATTCTTTAATTGTTAAAAAATAAAAAATAATAAATTATGAATTTTTTATCTATAATTTAATATATTTGGAAATATTAAGTTGAAATATGATGAGATTAAAAATTTTAATATATTTTCAATATTTATTTATGATATAATAGTTAAAAGCTTAAACTGTTTATATATTTAAATTATTATTATTTTATTATTATCATGATTTTTCAATAATAGTTTTTTTAAACATTTTATATTAAAATACTGTATATAAAAAAATGTGGATGTATTTTTTTGTTTAATAATTTTATTAACAATCTTTCTGCTCAAATAGCGCTTAAAAAATGGAAAAAGTGATGGAATAAAAAAAAAATCTATATATATTATTTGTTATAATATAGTATTATAATTTTTGAATGTATACTTTAAAATATAAAAATAATATTTTTTACAAGAGGCAAAATTTTTACAGCAATTAAATAAAGAAATAACAAGTTGATCATAATAAATTTAATAAAAATTTAATTTTAGTAATGTAATCCTTGAAATTAAATTAGATTAATTATATAGGGATGTATTTTTGTGTTTGAGAATTTTACTAACAATTTTTCCACTCAAATAGCGCATAGAAGATAGAAAACAAAAAAACATCCCCATATAAATTACAATTAATTTAATTATAAAAATAATTGCATTTTATAATCAAATTAAATGATTTATTTTGTGATATAAATTAATTTGCTAATTAATTAGTTAATATTTTATACTATTTTAAAAAAAGTTTAAAATGTGTATATTAAATACAATAATGTAAGTTTGTTATCAAATTATTATTAATAAATCATATTAAGAATATACCTTTTTATCTTCTTAAGTTATTTTAACTATTAGTTTGTCAAAACTTATTTTTAAAAATCAATTTACTTTTATTTATAAAAAAATGGCAGAATTTTACTTGCTTTATACTATAACAATCCTTTTTTTATATATGGGTAACTTTAAAAACATACTTAGAATTCAAAAAAAATAAAATTTGATTTGGACTTAAATTTAAATTTATACAGGAGTTAATTATTGATTTTTTTTACTTTGTTCGTTATGTAGCGCAAAATTGAAAAAATTCTTAGTTAAATATTGGAACAACAGTCACCTTTAGCCCATTTTAAAATAAAAAAAAACGGCTATTTTTATTATTTTACGCTTAATTACAACCTTTGCATAAAATTGAACTTGTGAAAAAATAGAGCCTTGGGCTAATTTAACCTATTTATTTTGTTTTAAATTATGTTTGGCTATATCTATAATATACCTTATTTGAGTCCCCATCATTGGTGCTATTATGGCATAAAAGTGGGGTTACTGCTTTGTTAAATCATATAGCTTTTTTATTTCCTTCTGATCTATTTTAGTTGTGAAGGAATAAGCGAGATGGTTAAGGTATTTAAAAACAATGACTAAATTTGTCTTAGTTATTTATATTGATTTTTTATTTCAGTGCTTAATTTCCAAAACTAATTAAATCTAGCTTTTTATTATTTTAATAATTTGGATACTAAAAATAAATATTTATTATGTTTTTATAAATAATGAAGTTGTATAGTAATTAGAAATAGATACAGCACTTTGGGGTGTTAAAATAAAATTAGAAGTATTAAATAATACCAAAGAATACTTTAAAAAATAGATGGCTATCAATTTATAAAGGAATATTTAAGCCATAAATGAAACTAATTCATAAGAAGAGAGGGGAAAATAGTCAAAGTCTATTTTTATGACTCATAGCACAATCTAAGCTTAAAATGAGTAAATAAATTAACCAATTTAAAAACAATCAATTTTGTCTTTTTTAAGTTATTAGTCTAATTGTTGTTTAATTGTTGTTTTATTATTATGCCTGTTAGTTATATAGTTAATAAAGGTAAAATAATGACCAACTAGCAATCATAGATACTAAATGAATAATAGAATCCAAAAAAAAGATCCACTATTCGGAAGAAATACTTGATTTATACCACGGTTTAATTTCATTGATTTTAAAAAACCGAGTATCAAAAGTACCAACTCAAGATAGTATCAAAGTAGGCACATTGCTAAATTTATACGATAATATATTAAGGTTAAATTTAGGAAGAGTTTGAATCTGTCTTGCGACAAAATGGAATTAAAACCAAGTTTAATATTTATTTGATAATAAGTTTAAAAGATGCTAATGGAAATAAAACACCAATAGAAACTTGGTATTTAAATTATGATAAACTAAATACTAGTAATAGGTATAATGACGATTTTCATTTTTTAACATTGAACTAATTTTTATTAGTAAATCGATATTAGAGCAAAAGCACTTTCGTTCAAGTGAAGCGGCATTATACTACAAATCTATTTACTATTTTATAAAAGGAATGCCCATATCTAAAAAAATATTTAAAAGCAGTTATATTAAAGATCAACTAAATTATGAGTTGAAATTTAACAACGATATAATTTTGCCATTTAAAAATATTAAACATGAATTTACCAACCTTGTTTCAAAAAAGAGGCATTTGGTTCAATTAGAAGTAAACCATGAAAATGAATATGAAAAAATTGATACTCCAAAATTTACTATTAAACCAGCTGTATCACCACCTATTAATATACCAACACCAAAAGAAAATAAATGTAAATTTAGACCCAGCTCTCCAATACCAGATTTTACTTCTTTTACACCATCCCCAGCAGGATTTTCATTCATTAATAGAACCAAAAAAAGTAGCTGTAGCGAAGCCTTAGTAGGAAGTTATGAACAAAGTTTACTCAGTGGACGTATGTCATCTTTTCCTTCCAAACCTATTAATGGCTTTACAGCCAAAATCGGGGCTTCATTTAGAAATAATATTACACCCCATGTCACCTTTCCTTTTTCACCCACTTTTTATCAACACGATGAAGAAACTTCAAGTCCCTACGTGGGAGATATTAATCTTGGAGAAAATTTTCAAAATAGATTACAAATACCTAAAGAAGGAAAGCTTCAAATTATTCTTAAAAATTCTTGTTCAACAGCAATTCATTTATTTTTAGTACCCTATGATTTTAAAGATATTCCAAACTGCCATAAAACTTTTTTAAGACATAAAACGTATGTGTCTAAAGTCAGACATCCTAATATTCTTAGACATGCAATCCATTTACAATTTGCTTCAGATTCTGAAGGTAAATTATACCTTTATAATAATATTAGAGTTGTATTTACGCTCAGAGCAGTGGAATCTTTTGAATCTACTTTTTGTTCTTTTGATTTACCACCATCGCCTATAAAATATTCGCATTTGAATTTATATGGCCAAAGAGTTCCGGATATCAGTAAAGAAATATTGGCTGTAGCAGCAACCGAAGATGCCTACTTAGGCTATCAATGAAGAGAAAAACGAGAGTTTATTTGTAAACTAGATGTATTTATAATAGAAGATTGAATTTCATAAATTTATTTATTTTAATAAAGTTAAATGCCTATTTATAACTAAAGTAGATTTAAAGTTTCTATGTATAATTTTTAGGTTTAATTTTTTAAAAATGAATTACTTTTTAACGGACTTTAATGTTGAAAATAAAGCTTTGTGTAAATAAATCATTTGTAATTTACATAAAATCATCAAAATCATCATCATCATATGCTGGTCCTCGAGTCATTTCTACTGTATCAGCTTCTACTTTAACGTTGGATTTTTTAGCACCTAAAAATAATTCAATACCATTTTACTAATTAAGTTTGTTTATCCTACCTTTCTTCTTTCCTTTAAGGGCCTCTTTAGCGGCTCTTTGTTTATCGTTAGCAGACGCTGTAAGTGCACTAGAAATTTTTCTTAACTCAACGTCTTTGAGGGGTTCACAAATGTTTCTAACTAAAGCTTCAATCATACCACCATAGTTTCGGTTAGCCTTTCAAAAAGGTTAATACTTCTTAATTACGTTTATTAATTATATAAATTACTTTATTTTTTAATATATGTTCACTAATCTCTTTAGCAAAGTTATCAAACTCAGCTTTTGTTTTAGGAGTTTTTTCTTGGATCAATGCAACTGGGATTGCTGGTGAACCAGGAACATTTTCCGCTGCTTTCGCATCTACGATCGATTAAGTATTAGAAGGATGTTTTACGCTAATATATTACCTTCCAAGTTAAGATCACCGAATAAATCAGCAGCATTTTGTAAGTCAGCTTCTTCTTGTAACCTCTTTTCTTGCTCTCTTCTTTGTTTTAATTCTTCGGCTGTAAGATCCTTTTCACTTTTCTTTATATATTAGTTTTATAGTCTAGTGTTAATTGAAATCAAAACTTACTAATTCTAAAGCTTTTCTTTCTTTTTCTTCCTTTAATTTAGCTTCTCTTTCGGCTATTTTTTGTGCTAAAGGTATCTTCTTCTTTACCTCGACTACAGGTTTTTCTTCATCCGATTCTTCCCATGAATCCTTTGGTTTTTATATAAACATTAATTCACACTTTTAAATTTAAATTTATTTACTTACTTTGATGCCATCATCTACATCTTCATCTTCCCATTGCTTTTTCTTTGGAATTACAATTTGTGGTTCTTCAATATCACTAGCGTCTATATAAAAATTGTTACAAGTTTGTTTTAAATAATATTATTATCTGTATTTACCCCAATCAGACATTATTTCTGTTCTATTTATATATAAAATGATTTTATTGTTTTTGAGCCACGTTCAATCTAAGTTTTTAAGAATTTCTTTGTCCCGGTTAAAGATCCCATAAATTGGCTATTTTAATGCTCCAAAGTTTGTTAGACTAAAGACTGAAATTATAATAAATTAGAGTACCTCTAAAAATTTAGCTTGTTTTAAATATGGGGATATATTTTTTTGTTTAAGAATTTTATTAACAATCTTTCCGCTTAAATAGTGCTTAAAAAATGGAAAAAGTGATGAAACCAAAAAACATCACCATATCGCGGTATTTGGGCATAAAAAATATGCAAAAAGTATATTTTTTCAACGTAATAATATGAAAATGAGAAACAGAACATTAAATAAAAAATCAAACCAAAACACTAGTAAAAGATAATAGTCTAGTCATTTAATAAATACTATAAAATGGCAGATCATAAAAAACATTAATTAGTATTTTAAAATAATAAAAACTAGCACTTAATTAAGATTAGTATATTATTTAAAATCATTTGGTTTTTCTTATTGATAAAGGTGGGGTGGGAGGTAAAATGGGTTAAAGTTAAGCTAACTTTAACCTGAGAAAAGAAAATTTACATATGAGTAGAAACTGGCGACTGAGTAGATGATTGATAAAAGAATTGGGCTAACTAATACCATTAAAAATACCGAGTTTGGGGAGACGTTAGGATGTAAATTTATTAAAAGCAATTTAAGACCTATTAACCGCTGGTGGTAGCGGTGATAATGGTTCTGCTGCATCAAATTCTCTTTGGTTGTCATTAACCACTGACTTGACTGCTTTTAAAAAGGATTGTGGTCGGTACATTGTATTGTGTCGTCCCATATTGGTATTTGTTACTTGAGTTTTCATACGCTCTTTACGGCGATGCCAGATAAGCATTAAAATGCCTGCTAACCCTATCAACCCAAGTGATACGCCTACACCTATGCCTATAGCACCAGATCTTGAAACTCCAGCCGAAGTATTCCCAAAATTTGGGTCGTCGGTTTCAGTAGGAGCTGAGGTTGGTTTTCTTGTTTTAGAAGGATCATTTTTATCATTTGAGTCGCCATCTGATTTTTTGCCAGAGTCTGTTTTGGGATCCTTTCCATTATCTTTATCTAAATCTTTTCCATCATCTTTGGAGGTAGGGGTTGGTTGAGATTTAGATTCACTTGTTTTAGTTGGATCATCTGTTCCTTTTGAGCTAGAAGTAGGAGTAGCTTTATCGGGAATGCTTGTTGATGATTTTTCTTTATCATTGACTAAATAATATTAGATTTCTGTCATTGGATTTATCAATAGTTGCTTACATGAACATCTTCCGTCTGACCAAGCACATGATAGTGGCCCAACGTTAGGAGCTTCTTTACATTTATTTTCGTCAATGTAAAGTTCACAGCCTTTAAATGAGTTAGAATGATTACAATTGAAAACGAAATAGTCTGTTACTTTGAGGGCATTCTGCATAAGATTTGGGCAAGCATTTAAATGCACCACAATATCTACAATTTGAATCTGTTGATGCGCAAGTAAGTGCATCAGTGCTACATTTTACATCTAATAAACTAGGTTAATTTCTTGCTCAACTTTTATAGCCTTGAAATACCTCTGCTACATCCCTTTCCGTCCCAAGAGCATTTGTTTTCACCTCTTGTATTTCCGCATAAGAACTCAGTTTTCAAATTCTCGCATGCTAAATAAAATACCATTTAGAATAAGTTTGTACAAAGCTTGGGCTTAAAAATTACCTTCTGGACAGAAAGGTGATTCTATGCAACCATAGTAGTCACAGAATAAGTATCCGGGTTTACAATCGCTTTGTGATTTTGATATTGCCGAGACATTACCTAAAGAACAAAAAGTTATTATTTGTTCTGGATGCTTTGTAAATACAATGAGTTGAAAATAGGGAAGATAGGATAAGATAATGATATATAACCATAGCTCTTTTTACTTATGCAAAAGTATCCCAATATCGCTCATTTAGCTACTATTTACTTACCAAAAAAGAAAGGTAATATCAATAGTATGAAGATGAACCTGAAAACGTTGAATGAATTCCTGAATATCTTTTTACCAGCCAGTAGTTTATTGTTGCTTTCCATAAAATAATTAAGTAATAATAAGTTGGTAAATTAGTTGAATATATTGAAGGGTTATAAAATTAGGTTGATCGTAAATTAAGGGTGCTATGCACCATAAGCTGATAAGTTAATTGGTAAGAGAACGTTCGAGTCCTTTAATTGTATACTAAGTTGTTTGCTAGATGAAACTTGTTCAAGTTGTTAGCTTTAGTAGTTATAACTTTTTTTTTGAAAATATTAATTAAAATAGTAGAGAAAATATTTTCATTTTCTTTTGGGTTAATTCAACCAGATCATAATTAATTGAAACCATCCAAGTTCTTCCATTTCTGGCCTTGAAATGATTTACATCCTTTGATTGGTAGATAATTCTTCCATCTAAAAGTGTTATTTGATACTCTATTCATTCGAGCCTCTTTTATTGGCTTAAAAGATTAAATAGAACTTTTTTGGAATTGGATAAATGTATTCCTTCTAATCTAGTATTTTATTAAGTAGCATCCAATCAAGTAGATTTATTGTCATAGATCTCTGTCAATTTATTGAGCAGTTCATTTGACTCTTACCAAGTATAAGTGTTGAGGTATGTACATATGAAGACTTTAAAGCCCCAGTTTAAGATAAAAATAACTCGAAATTGGAGGGTTTTGTGGCAATTTAAATTTAAGTAATAACCAATCAAGTAAGCTTTGAAGTCTTTAATTTTAATTTAATTAAAGGCTACAAAACTGAAAAAATTATTTTATAGTACTGATTTCATATGATGTAGTATTATAGAATTATTATAAGCAATATAATAATATTTTAAAAATGATTCCTTAAAGAATATTACAATAACGAAAAGAATTGAAGAAAATTGATTTAATAAAACATCTACTTTAAATGTAGAAAATCAATTATTCTAATCTATTACTTAACCATTTTGTATTAAATAGACTATAATAACACAATAATTGATTATGCAAATAATAATATATTGAATATTTGTACCAGAAAACGATAGTTCTAGTTTAAGCTACGAGTAGTAAGTACGATATTAAATATCAATTGTATATTAAATATTGCTATTGAAAATAATAGTAAAGAATGTTCTGATCATTTTAGCCAATTAGATTTAGGCTTGGCCTTTTTTACTCCATTTACGAATACTGCTGCTGTGACTTTATTGTGACTTAATTTGCGGGAACTTTTAGAGCTAGCTGATTGCTTATTTGGTTTTTTGAACCCAAATTTTAGATTTTAGCCAGATTTTAGCAAATATCCTTACTAAATGAACAATTAGCTAGGTCGCAATCGAGTTGCTGCAGCAGCATGATAATATTAGTGTAAAATATATATTTAGCAACAGCTATTAATAAAACAACTAAAAATAAATTGATTTCAGTAGTTGGATAAGTTTGAAAACTTGGTTAAAATTAAGGATAAAATTTTCCAATTTACTTTTTTTGTCCATTTTTTGTATAGCGTAAAATTTTGAACTTTTTTAAATAAATATTATATGAAAAAACATTCCCATGAGTAATTTTAAAACTAAGCAAAAAAGCAACTAATTTTATAGCACCTTGTGTTTAATTTGCAATTTTTGCTAAAAATCTAAACTGAACAAGAATTTAACCAAGCTTTTAAATTAGCCCAGTTAAACATAAAGTGGTTCAGAATGTATAAATAGTAAAATAATACTAAGATGTTTCTTTATTTATGTTTATTATTATTTTTTAGTTTATATTGCATAAAAAATAAAAAAAGTATTTTTATATTGACTATTATTCAAAGTTATTTAAAAAAATAATATGTTTTAAAAAGAGAGTTATAAAAATGATAGTTAAAGGAATTCTGAGAATAAAATCAAACTTGTTTATTTAAGATTAGAATTTTTTTTTATAACTAATTAAAATATTATTATCACTTTTATAATTAGCAGATTTATTTAATTAAATTTTTAATTATTATTTTTAAAATTATATGATAATTTTAGCTAAAGCAGGATTTAATTTTATTATTAGAATTTAATATTAATTTGCTTTTAATTAATGAGTTTTTATTATTTTCAATATATATTTTGATTATAAAAATACTTTAATATAAAATGTATCATATTAATATATATAATATATTTCTAACAATATAAAAACCAATGCTTATTAATTAAAGTTAAAAGCTGTTTTAGCTTAGTTAACTGGCTATAAGTTAAAAAATCTTAGTTTATATAACTAAAGCAAACTTGATATGAAAAATAGTATATAGGGATGTATTTTTGTGTTTAAGAATTTTACTGACAATTTTTATGCTCAAATAGTGTTTAAAAGATGGAAAAAGTGATAAAGCTGTGAAAGTTGGTACTGAGTGGTAGGAGTTAAAAGCAGTTCTTACTTGATTAACTAGCCTTGAGTCGAAGGGTCTTAGTTTATATAACTAAGATAGACTCAAATGAATAGAGATAATACGTAATAAGTTACGAACTATGTAAAACAAACAGAATAGACAATGCTACTGTAAAATATAAGATATTGTCAGAAAGACTTAGTGGCTTTATTAATAGTACGATATCAGGGAGTAATTCAGTTGAAAAGCCTCGAGTTATCATGTTGAAGAATCTCTTTTATACTCTTTGCAATGTGAAGTTAGAAATTCTCACAGCAAATCAAAACAAGAAACTCTGGATTGATTATACCACATGGATCACGGTTAAATTGATTACAAGGCTACCACTAGCTTTGTAAACAAGCTAAATGATTATTATGTTATAATTAATCCGAGAGCTGATAAAGCAATACTTCACAAAGCCAAAAAAACATCACCATATATTTATATATTATATATCTATTAAACATTAAATAAGAATAATATAAAACATTAAATAAGAATAATACAAAACATAGTTAAAAAAATAAAACAATTAAATAAATCTTTTAAGTTAAATCTTTTTATTTGATTTTAAGCTTTCTAAATTTGACTAATTATACATTAAAGACTTATAAATTTAAAAACAAAATTTAAATTAGTTTTTAAATTCTGAAACTAATTTAGACATCCCCAAATATTAGTAAATATTTTTATTAAATAAACCCAAGTCAACAAAAATTTAAAATTATATTATTAAGTCAAAATATAAAAAATATAAAAATCAAAAATAAGTTTATATTTTATAATAAGAATATATTGTTTTTTTTGGTTTCATTACTTTTTCCATTTTTTAAGCGCTGTTTCAGCGGAAAGATTATTAGTAAAATTCTTAAACATAAAGATACATCCCCATATAATATATATAATAATTGTTTATTATAATAATGTTTTATTATTAATTACATTAGTTTTTAAATTATAGTTAAAAAAAAAATTAATAAAGAAATTAATATTTAAAAAAAAGTCCAAAGCTAATATTTTTAATAATGTATTTGATAAATCCATTAAAAAATATATATGATTATTTGGGGATGTATTTTTTTGTTCAAGAATTTTACTAACAACCTTTCCGCTGAAATAGCGCTTAAAAGATGGAAAAAATAATGAAGCCAAAAAAACACCCCCATATTTAACTTTTTAATTAATATAAATTTTTATTCTATAAAAAATAATAATAAATCAACTTTGTGAAAGTTGATACTTAGTGGCCGAAGTTAAAAGCTACTCTTGCTTAATTAACTTGCCTTGAGTCGAAGGGTCTTAGTTTATATAACTAAGGTAGACTTAACTTAATAGAAATAGTATGTAGTAAGCTACAAATTATGTAAAACAAATACAATGGAAGATACTACTATAAAATCTATATCAGATGTTGTCAGAAAGACTTAGTGACTTTATTAATGATACGTTATCAGGGAGTAATCCAATTAAAAAAAAACCTGGAGTTATCATATTGAAGAATCTCTTTTATACTCCAATAAATATGGATATTAATACGAGAGGATGTTATTCCTTGCAATATGAAGTTAGAAATTCTCGCAGCAAATCAAAATAAGGGACTCTGACTTGATTGTATTTGAACTTGAGAACACAGCAACTTAAGTGATTGTTGCGTTATAATCAATCCGAGAGCTAAATAAAGCAATATTTCACAACTTTATATAAAATATAAACTGTAATAACTAAACATACCTGTTATTAAGCAATTAATAATATTTAGCTTATTATTTAATTTTGTTTTTCAAAATATTATATCTAATTAAATATATATTTTTAATTGATTTTATGATAGTTGAATCTAATTTTAAAAAAAATGGTATTTAAATTTAATTTGACTAAAATACATGCAACTAGTACTTATTTGTGGTACTAAAATGGTTAGTTCTTTTATAAGCTTAATTTGAAAATTTAAGTTAATATTTTTATTAAATAAAAAGTAAACAACTAAACAAAATTTATAATACTTTATTAATTGAATTGAGTTAATATTATTATTTAACTTTAATTTAGAATGGATTATAAAAAATCATTTAAATGGGGGTGTTTTTTTTAGCTTCATTATTTTTTCCATTTTTAAGCACTATTTGAGCGGAAAGATTGTTAGTAGAATTCTTGAACAAAAAAATACATCCCCAAATGAAGGAATTTAAATGGTCTAAGCTATGCTTAGCTAAAAACAAGAGTGAATATAAAACATTAGTTAAATGGCTCTTATTTCTTCTTTATCTATTTTAATTGAGTTATTTTGTTAAATAAAACACTTGAGAGTCATATGACCCTTTTAAAAATATGAAAAGTATTCAAAGCGAATATAATTAAAATATAACTTTTAACTTTTAAATATGGTTTTATTTTCAGATAAAAGTAAATAAAAATCAAAATAATTTCAAATTGATTTCATTCTCATATTTATCCAGCTATAACATTAGTTTTATTTAAAGCATCCCTCTGTTAAGGCTTTAGTCTAATCTAAAAATTTCAATTCAACTTTGCTTTTTAAAATAGTTCAAAAATAGTGCCAAGAATGGAAGTTTAAATTTAAAATTAAAATGACATATCATTAGTCATTGCTTTTTATTTATATCCTCTGCACTATAAAAATCCTCTATTGTGTTCTCAACTTGGTCAAAAATAATAAAAAATAAGATGTCTTTCGTTATTAAAAAAGTAGGTCCATCAGGGTTACAAGATGCTTTAAAAGTACGTATCAATGTATTTGTTGATGAACAAGGGGTTGAACCTGAATTAGAATTAGATGAGTAAGATTTATTTTTTTATTTCTATTTAACTTTAGTTATTTAATGAGCTAATATTTACTCCTTTTTTATAGTTATGATAAAACTGCCCTTCATTGGATAGCCTACACAGAATCTAATGAACCTGTTGGTGTGGTTCGATTAGCCATTGTTGAATCTGAACTTTTTGGCCAAATTGGTCGTCAAGGTAAACTTGGTCGATTAGCAGTTATAAAATCTTATCGTGGAATGGGATTAGCTAAAAAACTAGTATTTGAATTAGAAAATAGTCTAATTGAAGAAAAAGTGGATAATATAATTTTACATTCTCAACATGATAAACAAGGGTTTTATGAACGTTTGGGATATATTAGAACTTATCCTGAAGAGGAGCCATTTATGGAGGATGGAATATTACATGTTAAAATGCATAAGAAGATGGAGTAGAGGTTTTTAGATATAATAAAAGTAAAGTACTTTTATAATTTAAAGTTAATCTAATTTGTAAATGAACTATTAATATTTATTAATAAAAATCAACATTAAGTTTTATTATATAAAAAAAGATGAGTTAAAGCTTAGGAGGATTCGTTGAATTTTTAGTAGCTGCTAATTTCGTGTTATTCCATCCATTTTTACCCACTAATTCAGCTAATCGAAGAACTCTTGAAGATACTAAAACAGTAACATTAAATGTTATCTAAATTGTTTAAAACTTAAACTTACCAGTTTGATTATCTCTTCTATTTTTACCTTCTCTTCTAAATTTCCCAATAGTATCTACTAACTGCCATAACTTTGAATTACTTAAATCTTCTTGATTATTATTTAAATACTCTTGATTAACATAAACAAAATTATTTTTTTTCATTAAAACTTCATTTTCTACTAAAAATTTGAAACCGTTATTAATAGTTTCTTTATTAATGGCTTCTAAATAACTTAAATCTCCTTCATAATATAATGTTTTTCCTAATTGTTGAATTTTATTTTTAAATTCATTTTCTTCAATATATGAAATGGATGTATTGGTCGAATTTTGATTGGATAGAATTGTAAATACACTTACAGTACTTAACCAATAACTTTCCACAAATGGCCATATTAAAAAACAATAAAAATCATAGTTTTCTCGTCCACTATTACGTTCATTATCACTTAATTCTACATTTTCTCCATCAAAATTTATTACTTTAGATTTCTAATTAAAATAAGTAAATAAATAAAATTTATATTATTATTATTTAAATGAATTTACCTCTAAGAAATCAATAGTAGATAACAAATTATCTTTAATATTACCAGGAGGATAAACAAATTCCCATTTTAATAGTTTTGATAAAAAGATACAATCTTGTAATAATTTATCAAATGGTATTCTTTGATCTAATTTAGAGCCTCCTTTTTTAATAATAGTATACATTGCTACTGATACTATTGCTTCAGATATAAATATATGTATCACCTAAGTAAAATAATAATATAAAATAATAATATTAGTATGTTATTATTATATAATATAATATTATTTAAATTTACCTGATTTCTATAAAAACTTAATTCAAATCGATTGATTGCAAAATATACTGGTTCAACTAATCCAACTCGAGTACCAATTAGATCTTTAATGATTTTAATTGCTCTAATGAAAATATTAAAATATTAATACAAATAAAACACAGGTATTAACATATGATATTAACATTACTTACTTTAAAACTACATCATCTAATTTCATATCTCCAAAATGGGCTACTCTACCACCTTTTAATAAAATATGAGTAATCAACCATTCTACTCGACGAATTAACTCAATAAAACCAACACCTCTACCACGTAATGTTAATAAAACAGTACCAACTAAAGCAGTTGGCATAACAACAGAAGTGTTATTGATATCCGACATAACTCTAATAAAAATAAAAATAAAAATAAAAATAAAAATAAAATATATTGACATATTAATATTCATTATATTATTATATTTATAATATTAAATAATAATAGTTTACCTATATCCTAAAGCTCTTAATATAATTTTATTATCAATAACTGGATTATCATCTTTTCTTTTTACCATTTCGATGTCTATAAATTCTTTCAAAAAGAAAGGATCTGAAAATCTTATATCAACTCTTCCCCATTTTAATTGAAGTATATTAGATGAACTTAAGATTCCCATTAAAGATTCCTTTTCTTTAGGAATACCTAATAATTCATTCACATAAGAAGATGTTTCAATTACCTAGTTAAAATCAAATGATAATATTAATAAAATTAATATTGTATTATTGTATAATATTGATTTAAATATTACTCTATCATAACCAATACTAATTGGTAATATCAAACAATCCTTATATTTTTGATTTAATAAACCATCCAATATAATATTTAATATACCAAATTTAGGATTTAATAATTTTCCTGTACGTGATCTTGTACCTTCAATAAATACTTCCATATTATAACCTTTAGCTAATACTTCCTAAAAAATTATTATTAATAAAACTAAATTTTTGTTCTCATTATTAATATTAAATTATCAAAAAAACATATATATATATATAAATTCTTACATGAATATATTCTGTTGCTACTAATCCATATAATTTATCATCTGTCCATGATCTTCGAATATAAAAAGCACCACCACGTCGTAATATAGTACCAATAACTGGTAAATCTAAATTATCACCTGCAGCAATATAAGGTACTGCTAAACCTAAGCGTACAAAGATATAAGAGATAACTAAATAATCGATATGGGATTTATGACAGGGTAATACAATTATTGGTATCTTTTTTTCAGCAGCAGTAATGGCTACTTGTCGGATCTAATCAAATTGATAATTATTAGTTAATATTTAATATTGTTTATTGATAAATTAATACCTTTTGAAATTGAGCTTCATTAATATAAACACCTTGATGATACATTCGAGTAAATACTAAATTCAAAACATAGGACAAAGCTCTAAATAAAAAAATTCCATTATTAATATTAATTAAATATTAACTCATCCATCCAACCAACTCTCATTACACTTACTTTAAATTAAAACTGGTCATATCAGCACACATTTTGTTTAAAATTGTCATAACTTTATTATTTAATAAATCTTTTATTACTTTTTTTCGTTTTTCTCCATCTTTTATTTTTAATAGTTGTTGAATTTTACCACTTTTAATATACTTTTTATCAATTTCTTCCCCGTTTTCAATTTTTAATACCATTTCCATAACTACTTCTTGAACTATACGATTATTACATTAATTTACATTTATCATTTATTTATATATTAATAATTTACCCTTCTCATTGTTCAATACTTGTTTTTTAATTTCTTCTGTACTACCTGGTACAAATAATTTACTTCCTATGTAATTATCATAACTACGCCATCCCTAAAAATAAGTTAATATTTTTTAGTTACACATATCATATATCCTTTTTTATCATGAATCTTACTTTCCCTTGATAAAAAGCACTCGTTTCTTCACTTAATTTTTTAACATAACCAATAGGATCTTGTCGAAAGCGGCCTAGGTCTTTAATACTAATAGAAATTGATAGAAATTAATTATATATCTTATTTAAAACATTTTAATTATATTGACTTACTTCATATTCTCATACACTTCTCCGTCTTCAACTATTTGTATATTTTGAAATTAATATCCATTTCCAATCAATAATAATCAATTCTTAATTCTCACCTTTTTCATTTTCTTTATGAGTATCAGTTACAAGTTCATTTTGTTCTTTAGTTTGTTGTTCAGCTGGATAAGTTGAGTTAGTTTAAAACATCAACAAAACAAATTTTATCAATTATACCTTTCGCTTTTGCTACTACTACTTCTGCAATTAAATCATCTATATTAAAAGCAATTAGTTTTGATCCTTTTCTTTTGATAATTGATTTCAAATATTCTAAAAATACTTACTATCTGCCATTTCTGCCATTGTTGTTTATATTGTTATTTGTTATTAATATTTTTATTATTATCCTTTTATTTTATTTGAAAATTAAAAATTCCAATTTTTAATTGAATTTTTATAACTATTTTATTTTATTCCTTTATTTGATCGCTTAAATTGAAATTTTTCTATTTCTCTGTTTCACTTAGTGCCATTTATTTTGGTCTATTTTATTGAATTTTCCACTTACTTTTCTCCCCTAAATTAACTAGCAATTATCAAACATTCATAAAAGGCACATGTCTCTTGATTAGCCAATCAAGTTTTTTGATGACATGGCAAATTTATTTAAAGTGACTGTAAATATCTATTCTAGATTCTAAATTAGTCCATTTTGTTGATTAAATTCTTCTAATTTTAAAATAATGTGCATTTGATTTTTAATTATAAAGTAAGGGAGAATTCTAACAAATTTAAATGGTAAGTTTGAAGTCTTTTTAGTAATAAATATATTAACATTAAGTACATTGAATTTTAACATATGGGGATGTATTTTTTTGTTTAAGAATTTTACTAACAATCTTTCCGCTCAAATAGCACTTAAAAAATGGAAAAAATAATGAAGCTAAAGAAAACACCCCCATATATTGTATAATGCTTGCTATTGTATCAGATGTACTTTTTTTAAAGTAGTTTATGAATTATTTTTTTCCATTTTTTATCTATCATAATAGAATAAAAATAATTGCTAATAGTGAAACAAAAAATATATCACTATATTTAGATTGAAGATAACGCCAATCTATAAATTGATAAAAAAAATCCTCATTATTAGACTTTTGATAACCTTTTAATTTTATAATTTAAGTTCTAGTAGCCCAAAAACATTCAATAATAAAGTATAATCATTACTTGAAATAAAAGCTAAACCCGTTTATTTATTTAAAAACTAATACCATAAAAAAGCTGTATTTATAATATAGCAAATTTTATTTTATTTTTGCTTAAATTTCCTCTTCCAACTTCTTAGTCACTAATTCAGCGTCCTGTGTATTATTAAAATAAACCCAAAAACTCAAATTTGTCTTAAACAAAATTCGATTATTTTCTTTTTCCACCATTGATTCCTTGTTCACTACTGTATCAATTTCTTCTCTATTCTCACCTTCCACAATAAATTTCAATTTATATTCTTTTTTCTTTGGATAATAAACCAATTTTACTATACCTACTCCCATCGGAGATACACTTTCATTTTCTTTAATTAACACTTTACTACGTGATTCAAGGATGATTTTTTCTTCTTCATTGGAGGATCCTTGATCAATGGGTTTTTGATTATCTTCTTTAATCTCATCTATCTTTTTACTCTGCGTAGCCAATTCAAAAGCCTTTATAATACTTTGATTATCTTCCGGCTTATTAAACATAGCAGCAAAAGAAGATAATTCACCCTTTAAATTAATTGCTCTAAATTTAAATCTTTTAGCTTCTTTACCTTCAATGGAATTTGGAAGTACATAAGAATTCAATAATAGGCTTCCTGACCCTTCAGAACGACAGATAACTCGATACTTCCCAGTCTTAGTATTATGATTCACCTTAATGATACCAACTCCTAGTGGATCATAACTTTTATTTTCTTTATTAAACTGGAATAACTTGGTACGTGCTTCACATAGACTGGTTTCTTCTTCTTCTCCTTTGCCAGTTTTTATTAATTCATCATTTGTTCTTTCTCCTTTAAATCCTTCTTCTAATTCTTCATTATCTTCTTCGGCTTCTTTGGATGCATCTACAATTGGAGTAGTTACTGGTGCACTCGATTGGAAGGTAGAAATACTAGTTGTAAATGATGTTGGAGCTTTAATCTCTTGTTGAATTGGATTAGCCCCAAATGTGAATGCAGCAGATGGTGTTTTTGATTGGAGAGTGGGGCTTGCTGAAAATAAACCTGGCGTTTCAGCTTCTTGTTGAGTTGAATTAGCACCAATTAAATACCCAGTAGATGGTATTTTAGGTTGAAACGTTGAACTTCCACTTGAAAATAAATTGGAAGTTTTGTTCTCTTGTTGAGTTGGATTAGCACCAAATGTAAATGCAGTTGAACTTGAAGAGGTAGCGGATGGCCAATTTGTTGCTTTATTTCCAATTGAGAATAAGCTATTGTTTATTGAAGTTCCAGAAAAACTAAATGATTGCTTTTTTGGTACATCTGTGTCAGTAGCATCTTTACTTGCTTCTTGTGTATTTGAACCAAAAGAACCAGTCTGTGATACCTCTTTAGTGGTTTCAATCTTAGGTGCAAAGGTAGATCCCACAGACTCAAAAGGAGCAGATTGGGGTGGATTTTTGGCTGTTTCGGTCTTAGGCGCAAACATAGAAGACATTGAGCCAAAAGAGGTAGATTGGGGTACATCTTTAGGAGTTTCAGCCTTAGCTCCAAATATAGATGAAGTTGAACCAAAGGGAGCAAATTTAGAAGCGCTTTTGTCTACTTCACTCTTAGCTCCAAATATGGATGTCGTTGAGCCAAAAGGAGCAAATGTAGAAGTAATTTTAGCAGCTTCATCCCTAGGTGCGCAAGTAGATGAAGTTGGACCAAAAAGACCAGATTGGGGTACTTCTTTAGAAGCTTCTTGTGTATTTGAGCTTGAAGTTGAACCAAAGAGGTTAGGTTGAGGCATTTCTTTGGAAACTTCTGCCTTAGCTCCGAATATAGATGAAGTTGGTTCAAAAGGTACAGATATAGGAGCACTTTTGTTTTCTTCAGTCTTAGGTACCCATTTAGAAGATGATAAGCCAAAAGAAGTAGGCATGAATCCTACTTTAGAGGCTTCTTGCGTATTTAAACCAATAGTGGTAGTTTGGGTTTCATCTTTATCTGCCTCGGCCTTAGGTGAAAAGATGGATGAAGTTGATCCAAAAGGAGCAAATAAAGGCTTACTCTCAGCAGTTTCAGTCTTAGGACCAAAGGTAAATGAATTTGAAGCGTCGTTTTGTTTTGGATTAGATTCATCTATATCTGATGGTACATTTTTTTGGGGAAGAACTCCAAAAAGTAAAGGCGGTTCCTGTGGCGCATCGCTAATGACTTTGTTTCCTAAGGAAGCAAACGGATTTGGCATGTTATCTAATTTGGAAGTTCTTTGAGTATTAACTAAAGAATCTTTTTGTGAAGTTGAGCCAAAAAGTGAAGCCTGTGAGGTGAGATTAGATTCATTTACTTTACCTGAGAATTGGTTGGAGCCAAATGAAAAGGACTTTGGTTCTGTAGTGTTAAATCTAGAAGATAAATTACTAGTCGAAGGGGCAAATAAAGTTAAAGCTTTGGTATCATTTGTTTCAGAATCTGATTCAGGTTGAGGCGAGACCTCTTCAACTTCCCCTTCATCATCGTCATCAACGTTAGAATCTCTTTCAAGCTCCTCGTCATCTTCGTCATCATCATCTTCTCCATTGTACTCTTCATCTTCATCATCTTCATCATCTTCATTTTCCAAGTCGTCTTTTTTGTTATCTCTTTCAGTCTTTTCAGTTTGAACATTATTATTTGTAGAATTTCTTGAATCAGGATCTTTTTCGTTATTTAGTGCTGATTCAAAAGCTTTATTAACACTATCATTATCTTCCGGCTTATTAAACATAGCAGCAAAAGAAGATAATTCACCCTTTAAATTAATTGCTCTAAATTTAAATCTTTTAGCTTCTTTACCTTCAATGGAATTTGGAAGTACATAAGAATTCAATAATAGGCTTCCTGACCCTTCAGAACGACAGATAACTCGATACTTCCCAGTCTTAGTATTATGATTCACCTTAATGATACCAACTCCTAGTGGATCATAACTTTTATTTTCTTTATTAAACTGGAATAACTTGGTACGTGCTTCACATAGACTGGTTTCTTCTTCTTCTCCTTTGCCAGTTTTTATTAATTCATCATTTGTTCTTTCTCCTTTAAATCCTTCTTCTAATTCTTCATTATCAGATTCATTATGTACGTTGTCTTTAGGGCCTGTCTCATTTGAAACGCTATTTCCACTTTCTGGGTTAGATGTTTGGATCAAAGTTTTATTTTGAAAAACATTGGAGTTGAAAGAAAATGGACTTTGGGTTGAAATTGACTTAACTGGTTCTGATGTATTACTTGAAGTAAAGTTATTTGCTGCAATTGGATTAGAGCCAAATTGAAAAGTGGTTGCAGATTTTGAAGTAGCATCATTTGTTGATGCAGTCCCAAACAAAGCTGAAGTACTTAATGGTAGTGATTTTGGTTCTATAGGAGGAAGCGAACCAAATGTAAATGCCTTTGAAGAACTTTGGCTTTGACTTATAGTGTAATTATTCGAGGCATTTGCTTGTGGTAAGCTTGGTTTTACAGTAGATAGCGAACCAAATGTAAATGTTTTTGGAGGAGGTTGGTTTTGATTTGTAATGGGTTTATGGGTCTCTGAACTGCTTCCAAACTTGGATCCTATTGATGAGACATTATTATCTTTACCACTAATTGTGTTTATACTTACAGCTGAGTCTTTAGCGCTCCCAAATTTTATAGAAGAATTAACTTTGTTGAGCTCCTTTGAACTTGGCATTGTATTGATGACTTGTCTAGAAGTTTCCATTTTTTCCTTTTCATTCCTTTCTGCTTCCAAATACACACTTTCCATCATTTGGTTTATAACTAAATAAGCCCTTAAATTATCTTTTAGCTTTAATGCTCCTTTTGTGTCTTTTAAGTCTTCTTTAATAACTGATTCAAATGCTTTTGCTAATGCCGTTCTATAAATCTCTCTTTTGGTATCTACAGTAAATTTTGATGCTTTAAATCCTGCAGCCAGCACCTCACTTAAAGGTGGGTCTTTAATGTCAATGGAAGTAAGATTAACAGTTGGTTTTTGGCTTTGGATATTTACGTTGACAGCTTCGCTTTGGTTGATTTTATTATCTACTTGACATCCAAAAAGGTTTCCTATTCCAAATATTTAGTTTTATTTCAAATTATATACAATAAATTTACCTTTTGCTTCAAATAAACTCGGACCATTTTCACTTTGGCTGAACTTTTGAGAACTTTCCACAGTCTTAACAGGTGCCTCAAAAATTGGTTGGTTCACAGTTCTTTTATTATTAAAATCACTCTCTTGATCATCTTCTGCGCCTCGTTTCTTTTTCATTGAACTAGTTGATGCTGTTGAAGATAAAGACCCAACTTTATTACCTGAGCCAAAGAGAGGTGGGGGTGCATCTGAATCTGTGCTTATAGGTAGGTTAAAAAGACCACTCTTAGGTTTCTCAATTATATTTGTAGATAAGCTAAAAATATTATCCTTAGGTTTTTCAGCTGTATTTGAGCCAAATAAACCCTGTGCTGGTTTAGTAAAGGAACCAAAGCTTGGAGTGGCCGCCTGTAGTTTATCTGAAGTTGTTTGGGAAAGATTATTGGATTCTCCAAAATTAATTCCTGGAGAACTTTTAGATGTTAAATCACTTTTAGCTGTTTTTTCGCCTCCGAATATATTTGGTTTCTCGCCAGCTGGTTTAAACCCTGTTGTTGATCCAAATCCAAAACCAGCTGTTTTTACATCGTTTGGCTTATCATTATTTGGTTTATTGGTTATAGAAGTCCCACCTTTCGCTTCAAATAAACTTGAGGGTTTAATTCCGCCAAAACCTAACACTATTTTAAAAAAATTATTTAATAAAAGTAGAACTTACTTGAGCTAAAGGTAGTGTTTGGAGTTGTAAAACTTGGACTTCCTTTTTCTATATTACTAACGGTTCTAGGCGGAAAACCTGGTCTAGCAGTATTTTCCACATTAAAGTTACTAAATTGTGGAATTTTGCTAGGATCTCCGAAACTTGGAACTACGGGATTAGGCTGTGGGCCTGCTGGAAAGCTTATACTACTAGGCGAGTTCTCTGAGCTATGTCTATCAAAGCTTTCAGCCTTTGGTATAATGATGTTTGTACTTTGTACGCCAGGTTGGTATCTCTTTTTTGCAGCTTTAAATATTCCAGATGTTGACTGGCCACTACAATATTTTTAGTTTGGTCAAGATAAAAATAATTATGCTACCTATTTTGGTTTGGCGGCCCAGATCCTTGATTTGGATTGTTCATCTCTATTGAAATAGTCTATGTAAAAAGAGTAATTAAAAAAGAACTATAAAAAGAATCCGGATTTTTTAAATGGTGACCAAAATGTAAGCTAATATGATAAAATTGAGTTGAATTTTGATTGGTGAATGGAGAAAAAATATTGTTAAGAAGTCTAAAAATGATTTTCAAAAAAATATGGATTTCAAATGTATAACAATCCGTGTTATTAAAGTAGTCATGACATATAATAAAATAAAACTTGTCATAACGAAATATTTGGCTTCAATCAATTAACTATTTGATTTTTTCTTTATCGTAAGCGGCCCTAAAATTCAACTGACTCGAACCAAATAATTCATTATGACAAATTCTACTTTAGTATATGTTAGTGTCACTTTAATAGCACGGATCGTTATAAAAGAAATATTGGGTGACCACCTATCACTACCTAAGAAATAGATCATTTATCCTTAAAATGTAGGACTGAACTTTTCATTTTTGGCTATTTTTCTGTTTTTAAAGCTTAAATATCAAATATATTATAGTCAATTAGTAAGCAATAAAAACACAGATATGTTTTTAGAAACTGAATATTTTTTAATTTTAAGTTCAAAAACTCAGCAATATAATGAAATAAAAAGCATCCCCATATCCTTTTGTATTTAAATAAGATAAAAATAAATGTTTTATTCATATTAAAATTTAAAGTCGTTTTGTTTATTAAGTTTTATTGGAGGCTATGACATTGAAACATGAATTAAACATAATCAATAATAAACTTAATAATTTAGAAATTAATAAAAATAAAATAAAACAGTTTAGTGTAAATTTTTATTATCTAGATTGAATAAATTAAAATATGTATGATATTATTTTATTAAATATAACTATTTATCTATATAAACAATTGTTTTTGAATATAATATTAAACAATTACTTAGTATATAAATTTGCCATTATACTTTATACGTAAGTGATTTATTAATAAAAATCATATAGTTCTTAGCTTTATTATTAAGATCAAATATTAACTAATAGTTTAATTGTTTATTTATACACTTTTATAATAATCTTTTTTGAATTTTATTTTTATTTTAATTGTATACAAAAATTTAATTATTAGATTTAAATATAAAATATTAGCTATAATGAAAAATAAAAGATTAATAATTTAACACATATTTATAAATATTGATTATAATAGTTTAAAAGTATAAAGAAGTCGGTTAAAGTTTTAAAAAACTTTGTAATAAATTTTAAAGTTAAGCAGTAAAAGCTTTGTTTTTATGTAAAATGTTTAAATTGACTTTATTTATTTATTAAAGTTTTATAAAAATAAATTTTTCATTAAAAAATAAAAGCACCTGATAGTTTTAAACTATTTTATTTTAGTGCATGTTATAAGTTAGAAGAATCTCTACCAAATTTAATAAAAATTGCTATATTAGCAAAAGTTTTACTAATGTAGCTTATATATTGATGTTAATTAAAGTTGTAATATATAAATAAATAAATATTTTTATAAAGCTTTATTAAAAAATATTTATTACTAACTGCTTTATAGCTAACATTGCAAATTTACTATTAAATAAATAAACAAATAATTTTAATATTGTAATTATATTATTAATATATTATTAAATCAATAAATAGCCGCATAGGAGAGAATAGTTAGCTTCAAAATTATAATTGATTATTTTTATATTATATAAGCAATATAATAACAATTTTTACTTATGTGAAAGTTGGTACTCAATGGTAGGAGTTAAAAGCAGTTCTTACTTGATCAACTAGCCTTGAGTCGAAGGGTCTTAGTTTATATAACTAAGATAGACTTAAATGAATAGGAATAATACGTAATAAGTTACGAACTATGTAAAACAAATAGAATAGACGATACTACTGTAAAATCTACGTAAGATGTTGTCAGAAAGACTTAGTGAGTTTATTAATAATACGTTATCAGAGAGTAATTCAGTTAAAAATCCTCGAGTTAGTATGTTGAAGAATCTCTTTTATACTCCAATAAGTATGGATATCAAAACGAGAGGATATTATTCCTTGCAATATGAAGTTAGAAGTTCTCGCAGCAAATCAAAATAAGGAACTCTGACTTGATTGTGTTTGAACTTGAGAACACAACAACTTAAGTGATTGTTGTGTTATAATCAATCCGAGAGCTAATAAAGCAATATTTTATAAAAAGCTATAAAATACTATAAAATTTAATAGCTTTATTAAAAATACAATATGGGGATGTATTTTTATGTTTGAGAGTTTTACTAACAATCTTTCTGCTCAAATAGCGCTTAAAAAATGGAAGAAGTGATGAAACCAAAAAAAACATCACCATATCAAAAAACAAATTAATTAAAAAGCTATGAGTTATTGTGTTAAAAACTTTATTTTATACTTTAATTATATAATTGCATATATGAAACATAATAGCAGTTGCAGTTTATTATTGTAATTGCTAAATATTAATATCAATATGAAAAGATAATGTTTTTTATAATTAAGTAATAAATTTTTTTATAGCAAATTGAAATAAAAAACTTTAAATTGATTATACCACATGAATTATAATCAATGATAAAGCTGACAAAATAATATTTCATAGTTTATTAAATATGTTCTTTTAGTTAATTTTTTTTTATCTTTGCTTTGTTTTTTATAATTTTATTTTTAAATAACTTTTTTTTAACTGTATACTAGGCATATATACTATATGAATTTATTTTTATTGCTATATTTTTAAAACTATCTATTATATATTTAAAAAATATTAATTTAGCTGCTGTTTCATTTTTTAAATTACTAAAATATTTATTATATATCATTTTTTTATCCTTATTTAATATATAAGGATGTATTTTTGTTTAAAAATTTTACCAACAATCTTTTTGCTTAAATGGGGATGTATTTTTTTGTTTAAGAATTTTACTAGCAGTTTTTCCACTCAAATAGCGCCTGAAAAATGGAAAAAGTAGTGAAACAAAAAAACACCCCCAAATAGCATTTAAAAAATAGGAAAAGTAATTAAATTTAAAAAAAATATCATCACATATCGGGGGTGTTTTTTTGGCTTCATTACTTTTTCCATTCTTTAAGCGCTATTTCAGCGGAAAGATTGTTAGTAAAATTATTAAACAAAAAAATACATCCCCATATATTATTTAATAAATATTTATTATCTTTATTTTTATTATTATATTTTGATAAAATAGTTGAATTATTGAGTGTTGTATAATAATCTTAATTTGCTTATTTTTAGTTTTTATATATTTTTAATAATTGATTATAATATTGGTATTTTATTATTATTAATTATTTTTAAATAATCATATTGATTTTTACTTACATTAAATCTAAAACTTATATTCGTCAAAAAAATATACTGAAATTATAGTTAGTAATAATGTTATTTGTTAGTTCGTAAAATATCGGTTCATTAGCTCTAGGATTGATTATAATATGATAATCAATTCTGAGTTCCTTATATAGATTTGCTGTGAGAATTACTACCACCTGATCGTGAAGAACTTATTGTCCAGGTTTTAATGTCCATACTTGGCAACTAAAATAAGGAATAACTGTTGTAATGTTCCTTATATATAGCCGCCCAGTCGGAGTATAAAAGAGATTCTTCAACATACTAACTCGAGGATTTTTAACTGAATTACTCCCTGATATCGTAACATCAATAAACTCACTAAGTCTTTCTGACAACATCTTACGTAGATTTTACAGTAGTATCGTCTATTCTATTTGTTTTACATAGCTCGTAGCTTATTACGTATTATTCCTATTCATTTAAGTCTATCTTAGTTATATAAACTAAGACCCTTCGACTCAAGGCAAGTTGATTAAGCAAGAGTAGATTTTAACTCCTACCACTGAGTATCAACTTTCACAAGTTATTGTTTTTTTTTCGAAACATTAATTTCATGTTATTACTATAAATGCTATAAACTTTAGCTTATTATAACTAACTATTAAAATTAACATAAATAAATTACAATGTTATATAAGATGCTTTTTTTATTATTTTAAAATTTTTTTAAATTTTACTTTAAAGTTTAATTATAAAAGCTTGCATTTTGTTTTAATTTTAATAAAAAATAAAGTCAAATAATTACATATATATTACATATATCTATCAAACATTTAATAAAGTTATTTTAAATATTCAATAAAAATAGTATAAAATATATAATTAAAAAAATCAATTATTTAAAAAGAATAAGATAATTAAAATAAGTTTGAATTAAATCCTTATTTAACTTTAAGTTTTTTAGAATTTAACTAATCACATGTTAAGGACTTACAAATTTAAAAACTTAAAATTTAGACTAATTCTTGATTAAATTCTGAAACCAATTTGGACATCCCTATGTAATTTATGTTTAATTTACAATTTTTATAGTTAATAAAACTGGAGAATATTGAGCCTTTGGTTTAAATTGACTTATATACCAATCATGTTAGTATAGAAACATAAATGAAGGCATTTAAGAACTCCAAAGCATCAATCCATCTCAGTAAAATAGTTCACTTTGTATCTAATATTTGTCCAACGTAAATATAAAAATGATATGAAAAAAGCATTAGTTTTAAAACTTGAATATTTTTTATGGATAACGTAAATGAAGATAAACCACCAAACTATTCTGAGTACTATAATGCCACTACGTTAGCAAAATATTGTTCAACAGTAAAAAAATAAGCTTTATATTACTGTTGCTTTTTCATTTCTACTTGGAATGTGCAAATCGAGATGGTCCATTAAAAAGACACATTATACATTGACGTGTTATAAAGTATATCAGAGTACGTTTGAATTAAAATGTATGCTAAAGATGATAAAATCTGTTGATAGAAAGTGACTTAACCCCAGATTTTAGTCATCAAGTTAAACTTATAGTCAAAAGTTCCGCTTCAGCCGAAGTTGTACAAAGAAAAGAGCTCATTTATGATTTAACTATCTATGAATCAAATAGCAAAAAATATAAGATCGTAGAACAAAAAGATGGGGGGCAAAAGGGTTAAAGATAGGAAAATATTTGATTATCAAAATTTGAATTAGTGATGACTTCATGTACTTTGACTTATAGTTGCGATAGTATTTTAGCTGAGTTGGAGTTTGATACTAAATCATCGATGAATAGAATTAAAATTTTTATCATCTGTTTTTGTTAATTTATCTCTATATAATATCATACTATTCATTAAAAGATTTGAAGTAAAACTAATTACAAAGTGATCAAGTTAAGTCTTAAAATTAAATAAATTTAATGTTTATTATACTTAGCTGTTTAGCAAGTCTTTAATAATGAATTAATTTAGGAAATTTCATATTTTATTTAGAAAAATAATTACTCCAATTTTTGATAAACTAATTTGGAAATGTCCGTTAAAATTGCAAATTTGTCCATAAACCAATCAAATGTATGTGAGTGATCTTACAGCAATCTTTTATTGGATACTTCCTACTTTTAAAATTTATAAAGTGGCTAAAAAATGTGGATAAAAGAAATCATCTCAATTAAGTTGCTAATTAATTGATAAGGTAACTATCATGTCACGTATCCCATTGTCAAGTCAAAGTAGGAAAAAGGAAACAAAGCCTATAACACAAGCAAATGGTCATAGAAGAATTAGTAGCAATCCTCATACTAATCCGACTTCACCACCGTATATATCAAGGTTACCTCAAGCCTCGCGTAATAGTTTAAATTTAAACAATTTACAATACCCTCTTGCATCTTATCCTTCTCAATCAGGTTCTCCGGAAATTAAATCTGCACGTCCCATATACAATAAAAGGGCATCCCTACCACCCCCAACTAATGTTTCTCCTCAGATTCATTCAACATTTTCATCATCATCCTCAAGCTCACTTAACATAAAAGGAAATTTAAGAAGGATCCCCATTGGAACAAGGGTTTACACATTAGTTGGAAATTATAAGGGTACTTTAAGATATTTAGGACCAACGCGATTTAAAGAAGGCATATGGGCTGGTATTGAATTAGATTCTATTGGTAGTGGAAAAAATAATGGAAGTATTGATGGGTAACTATTTTTTCATGAATTTAATTTTATGTTTACAAACAATTCTAGAGTTACTTATTTTACTTGTCCAGAGAATAGCGGTATATTTATTGATTATCGAAAGATTGCACCTTTAGTTGAAACATCCAATTTGGGTCCATTAGTAGAAAACAATTATGAACCAAAAGATCCAACTTCACTTAGTCAAAAACTTGGTAACCTTGAAAATCCTGACCTTTCTCCAATTAATAAAAAAGAACCAGGTCATACTAAAAATCTAAGTCGAACTGACTCTCTTAACTCTTCGCTTTCAAATGAAACTCCAATTGATCCTAATGGAATTAGCTCTGATCATACGGTAATTAATTAGCCAAAATTTTGTATTACATTTTTAATTAAGTATAATTAGGTAAATAATTTAAGATCGAAGCTGACGTTGGTACAAAAACAAAATAACTTATTAGCATTGAAATTAAAAAAGAGACAGGCTAATTTAGAAGTAGTACAATTTATCAAAAAAGAGTTTATAGAAAAGGCTAGAGAAAAGGCACAATCAACTCAAAGTCCAACTAAATCTGGTCAACTAAACCATGCTACACTTTTAAAATCAATATCCGAAAAAGATAACAAAATTTTGCAACTCACTCAAAAGTTACAAAAGAATGAGATAGATTTAGATATTATAAATAAGGAATTAGAAAGTTATAAAATAAACGGCCCTAGCAAACCGGAGGATGCGAAGGAACTTGAGAGTTTATACAGCAATACTCTTAAGGTTGATACGTTGGAGCAAGAGATTAAAGATTTACGACATCAAGTTCTTGAGAAAGAGTCTTTAATTAAAGATTTAAAAGAACAATTAGAAACCAGTCAAAATCTTTTAATAGAAGAGCAAAGCTTTAATATGAATGAAAACGATGATGGTATGCCTAGTGAACTTGAAGCCTTAAAGAAGAAATACAAGAAGGAAATCGATGAGATGAATGATAAATTAAATGAAGAAAGTGTTAAATCAGCTTCAAATTCTAAAAAGTATAACGAATTGGAAGTAATTAATCAGAAATTAGAAGATGAGTTGGATCAAGCACAGAAAGAAGTAACTCAACTTAAAGAACAATTAAGAAGTTACCAAGATCAAATTGATTCGCTACACACCCAGCTTGAAAAGTACGAAAATGACCATAAAATGGAGCTTGAAAAAGATCGACAACTTGTTAAAGAATTAGAATCAGAAAACAAAATGCTCAAAGAGCAAATAGAAGAGTTAACTATTTCACTTGAAAGGTATAAAGAAAGTGATGAAAGTCAAGCAGACGAATCTGATGGAGATTATGAATCTGATGAGGAATCTGAATCCGATGAAGATGATTCAAGACCAGATATAGATGCATTAATGAGAGAAAATGATATGTTGAGGTCCCAGAATGAAGTCTTAAAGGATACTTTAGAGCGCAATAAATCCGATTCACTATATGGATTTGAGGATTCAGTTCAATTAGAAGTACCTAAAGAGGATAGAGCGCAAGAAGTAGCCGATCTACAAAATAGGATCCGTGTTCTAGAAGATGAAAATCAAAGGCTAATTGAAGTATCTGAAAAAACCAAATTCGATTTAGAAAAAGGAGGAAAGGATTTAGATGAAAATACGAAAGAAATTTTAATGCTAAGAAATATGAAAGAAATAATGCAAGCAAAAGAGCAAACATTGAATAAGCAACTGGAGGGCTTAGTTTCAGAAAAAGATGAGCTCATTGATAAAATTGATCAATCTGAGTTAGAATTCCAAAAGGTTTATAATGAATTAGAGCAAAAGAAAAATGAAGTCGTTAAGCTTAAAAAAGAGATGGATTTCCAATCTGAAAGAGCTGAATCATACAAAAAGGCCTTAAAAGATGCTGCATCAGAGAACCAAGATAAAGAGGATTACTATCGAACAATTTTGATGTATGAAGAGAAATATAGGGATTTACAAAATGAAAATGATAATCTATTGACCAGGATAGAAAATAAAGAAAATCAAATAAAGGCACTTGAGCTTGATTTAGAAGAAAGTATTAAATTGAATGAAGAGTACGAAAGAGAGTTCAATCAAATAATAGGTCAAGAAGAAGAGCACAATTACGAAGAAAGTAATCATGTTGCTAACGAATCAAAGAATGTAGACTATGATTCTAATATATTTGAAATGGACGATTCTGTTTTTTGTACCTCATGTGGTCAGCGCGATCATGACATTTTAACCTGTCCTAATGAACCCCAAAGTTTTGGAAATGATTTTAACATTATGGAAGATCCAGCTAGCTCAGGTTTACTAGATGAACTTCATATTCCTTCCGCCAACAGAACATCTAGCGAAGCAGACTCTGGCGACTTTGAATTGTTTTAAATAATACTGCTAATTATTAATAACTTTAATGTTTAGATTTTACTCCAAATTTCTATAATATTTTAGTAAGAAAATGTATTAATATATTTGGATGTTCTATTCTTTCTTATCATTAAATAATTCATCCTTGTGCTATTTTGAAGTCTATTTATTATGTAGCTTTATTTTATTTTATTAGTAATAGTTTATATACGCATTCATTGCTTTCTTTTTTTTTGAATATGTCAAGAGTACATCATTTTATAAATTAAGCACTTTTAGAATAACTGAAAAAATTTCTCATTTAATACTTATGAAAATTATATTAGATCGTTCGTTATGTTTCAGTACATCGTTCATTTAAATATGTTTTTGATTTTTTTTTACTTGAATTTAAGGATTATAAGTAATCCTGTATTTTTAAATTCAGATAAAAAAAATCAGTAACAAATTTGGATGAGAGTGTCTAGAACATAACAAACGACTTAATAGTAAACTGTATACATCTATTTAAATTTAAATCTATTTATTTCAATCTAATTTAAATTGGCAAAAACCCTTTCAAGCTTTCTAATTGCTCTTTAGTAGCTAATGTCTCTAACTCCTTTTTACTTTTTTCCATAATTCTTACTGACAGATTATTTAAACACTGATTGAGTCCTTTTGCTAATGCAGTGCAGTCCTTATTACCGCTTGATAAACATTGAGAATATTTTTTAAAGTCTTCTGGACAACTTGCTTGGTTTGTACAATCTCTCAATCCTTTTATTTTAGATTGGCAGTCGACACTAGCGCCATGATTACTGGTTGCTATGCATTGCTCCAACTCAGCTATAACAATTTAAAATAAAATTAAAAAGAGAATTAAAAATGGCTTACTTATATGTCCAGAACAAGATGTATAAATGCTATTATATTCAGGTATACTTTCTCTTACTCTCAAATTGACTTGGTCAAATAAATCTTTTGCTTCTTTGATTTTGGCTTCATACGCTTGTTTATCCATTTCTTTAAAAAATAAATTTCTTTTCGTAAATTCAGATTTATAAATTACCTCATTTCTTAAATGCAGTTGATGTAATCTAAAACAATTTGCAATTAGATATTTTCATTCTTTTTAAGTTGTAGTCTATTTTTTTAAATATGAATATAACAATTATAGCTCTTTTTATATCCTTAAATTCATATCAATTTTTTTTAACTCTAAATTAAAAACAATAAAAGACATCTAACTGTAGTTACTCTATTATAATTTGGGTCTTGTTTAATAAAATCTTAAATCATATGAAATTTTTTATTAAATGTTTCAGATTATAATGGAAAGGACATTATACCCATAAAAGAGTATTAATTGCTTATATAGATTTTTTGAAATCTGTACTTAATAATAAAATAAACCTGGGTTATTTAAAATAAAAACCACTTAGATGACGCATCGTTAAAACGGTTAGCTTTACAGCTACGACATTACTCTATGCACTATTACTATTGTTTATTGTTAACGAGAGGTTGAGGATTTTAAATATAAACCATTTGCATTACTATGTGTTAGTTTGAGTATTAACAATATGCATAGATATTTTTTTAAAGCTTTATACTTAATATTTAAGTATAATCGTCAAAGCGGGTTTATAAAAATTTAACTATAAGAAGCATGCAGTATAGTATTAGGAGCTTCGAAATACCAGCAAATATAAATCCAATATATTTGAACTCAATAAATGGTCCTTTATTCTTGTATTTTTATTTTTGATATTTAAATTTTATTTTTCAGCTATGACATCATACACAGCACGGAACTAAAAAAATCCCAATAATAATGATCCTTTAACTTTATCGTCACAACTATTTTTAACATTTTCATTTTAACAAACTCAAAAGTACTCATAACTTTATATCTAAATGGGAAAACGTAAATCACTATCAAAGCCACTCTCAGGTAAATATCATCACATAAGTTAACTTTAATTTATTATTTATAAGGTTCCGCTAACGAGATTCATGCTTCTCCTATTGATGAAGACTTGAAACACAATTCTCAACAAAATAAAATCCCAAATGGAAGCGAAAAAGAAACAGCTGAAAAAACAATAGAGCCCAAGAGAGTTAAAATATCAAATAACCCCAAAGTAAAAGAGTATTTTATAAACAATTTTATATAATCTAAAAAAATAAAGGTGATTAAAGATAAGTTGAATGAAATAAAGCCAATCGAAAATGAAACATCTCCCAAATTTCAACCAGAACTGAATAGTAGAGATATTCGAAGAAGAACTACTTTTGTAACTCGTGGTAAAAGAGCAACTGCTATGGGACCGGGAAAGTTTGGTATAGAATATAAATACAGCTAGAATTATTATTTATTCAAACTTTAGGCTACCCGCATCATGCGACAGAAATAAGCAAATTTTATCAATTTATTTCTCCAGAAATTCCACCTCCTCAACGCTTTAAGCAACTTGTAGCGTGGTGTATCAAGCGTCATTTAGGAAAGCAAGTATCAAGGTTTACTAAAGCTAATGAGGTTACTAATGTAGTAGAAAAGAAACTTCTTTATGCAATAATTAATGGACAACTTGATTTATCTTGGTATAATCGACCAGTAATTTGTATATTAAGAACATAATTTAAGCTAATAGAACATAGTTATTTGAAGGTGAGAAGGAACAGGATCGTTCTCTTTTACATCCCCAAAATATAAAAAACTCCGAAAAAAAAGAAAAGCTATTAGCTGAAATTAAAGCGTAACTTCTAGCCATATTTGTATTATTATAGTAATGCTAATATTAACATACTATTTAGACTAGAAGAAGAAAATAGCTTATGGTCCAAAAGTTTAGAGAAAAGCAATCAATATTTTTCAAAAAAGAAACAAGAGTACGAAAATGGAGAACATTCAGTTATAAAAATAGTCGAATCTGTTAAAGACGAAGTAATTGGATTAGACTCGCTAATTGATTCAACATCACTTGAAGCTATGGCAGAAACTATAGATATACTTAATAATATTGAATGGAAAGCAGATGCTTTATATGATGCACTTAATAGCCTTGAACAGCAATCTAGCTTAGTCACCGATGAATGCTCAAAAGTCCTTTCAAAAATAGCTGTAACAGCTGAGTTAGAAGCCTCCAGAAATTTACCTGTAGACCCTGCTTTCTTATTGATGGGACTTTCTAAAATTAGTAGGAACAACGTTAAGGAAGATTAGGTCAAGTAAATCAAATTAAAATTGATCTTGGGCTCTACATTTAGGGGAATTAAAAATCTTCAAGAATGAGGTGTAAAGTGAACTACTATTATTAATGTTTTAACATTTATGAATTGCTAATAAATTATAATGATTTTACTTATTTTGAGATTTTATTATTCTTTAATCTAGCCAATCATTATTAATCCTGGCTAAGGATATAAAATTCAAATTTTAAAGTTGAGTTCAATTGTTTTTTAAAATGAGCAACCCAAGTAAACCACTGATATTTTATGGAAGCGAAACTGGAAATTCGGAAGCTATAGCTAGACAATTAGGATTGGAAGTAAAATCAAGAATAACTAGTACTAAATTTGATTCAGAAATTGAAGTAAATGAATTAAACACATTTACAAAGCATATAAATAATTCTACCAAAACTGTTTGTATTATAATATGTTCTTCAACAGGCGACGGGGAACCTCCTGAAAATGCATTGAAATTTGACGAATATTTGGGAAATAATATAAACTCCGAAAAAGTGTTAAGTAACTTACATTTTATTTTACTGGGAATGGGAGATAAAACTTATGATCTTACCTTTGGATTATTCCCAATAAAGATTTATAACTCTTTAATAAGATTAGGTGCAAAGCCTTTAATGCCTTTTTCCATTACAGATGATGATGAAGGCACTGATATCGTTTTCGAACCCTGGAATTTAGATTTATGGACTGTATTGAATAAGTTTTACGGAAAAAATAAGACTATAAACAGCATTAATACTAAAGAAGTTAGTCTACTTAATGGCGATCTCAACTGTAAAACTAATGGTGTGAATGAAGATAGTAAAATAACCTATGATAACGCTAAACCAGAAGAGACCAATCTGAGTACTAATGAGTCGGAATTTTCTAATGCTACTTTACCAGCCAATTACGAGCAAGAAATCGCGATTGATACTGAAACCTTAAAAACGTTAAAAGAGTTGAAATTATTACCAAAAATACCAATAGAAGTATGTCAGTTTAATTTTATTAAAAATAGAGAAAATGTCAATATAAATAAAGATAAAGCTTTAAAGAAGCTTCATAGCGGCCTTTTCGAGGGAAAAGCAGTTAGAGTTTCAAGTTTATCTTCATCAAAAGCCGTAAAGAGAATCCTAGAATTAGAAGTAGAAATACCAAGAGATGATATTTACTACCAACCTGGTGATGCATTTGGTATTATTCAGCCTAATAATCCAATTCTCGTAAATAAATTGGTTGAAAGATTAAATTTAGCCTCAAGCCAGTATGATGCATTAACTTTATCAGCTATAAATGGACAACTACCTTCCCATCTCCAACCATTTTCAGAATATACTACAACTATCCATCAATTAATTTCTTACAGTATGGACTTAACAACTTTACCTAAAAAAGCATTATTTAGACTCTTATCTCAGTATTGTGCGGATCCGATTGAAAGTGCTTGTTTAGATGCATTAAGTAGCAAACAAGGAGGTGATATCTTCAACTCATTAAGAGAACAATCTCCCAATTTATTAGAAATTTTAAATGTTTTCCCAAGCTGTCAACCACCTTTAAATCGGTTACTTGATATAACTCCTGCTATACAACCTAGATATTACTCCGTTACAACAACGCCATTAAATTCACCACATAAAGTGGAGTTTATTTTCAATGTAGTACAGTACCATACACCAACTCATAATCAATTACGACATGGTTTATTTACTTCATTTATAGATCGTGAATCTGAGTTAGTACCAGAGTTTAGTAGCAAAAGAGATTTAAAGATACCATTAGAAATGTTTTTAAAGCCAAGTACATTAAATAGCTTTCATCTTCCAACAAACCGTCAAACTCCTTTGATTTTGGTCGGACCTGGAACCGGCTTAGCTCCTTTGTTAAGTTTCTTACGCCATCGTCGAGAACAAAGAAGAATGTTGCGTAAATCTGGCACCTTAGGGGTTTCAGTAACCCAAGAATTAAATTCTAAGTTTGGTAAGATATGGACAGTCTTTGGAACTAGAACAGAAAGCGATGATTATTTCAAAGAGGAAGAGTTGCTTCAAATGAAGCAAGATGAGACCATTGATCGACTTGATGTTACTTTTTCAAGAGATATTGAAAACTCATTTACTTTAGTTGGAGAGAAAAAGATAGTTTCGAATTGTAAATATGTTCAAGATGCTCTTTTAAATAATCAAGATCAATTATTTGAGTTGATGTATTCTAACCAAGCTAGTTTTTACCTTTGTGGTGATGCATCCAAAATGGCTAAAGATGTAAATGATACTTTAACTAATATTCTTTTGAGTAATGGAGCTAAATTCGATCCACCTTTAACTACTCTAAAAGAAGCACAAGGTATACTTTTAAAATGGACTAAAGAAGGCAGGATTAAACGAGATCTCGTAAGTTCTTATTACATACTCTTTATGAATTATTAATAATCGTGTTTTTTATAGTGGTAAATTACTAAATGGATGAGCTCAGTATAGTAAAGTTACCTTGCTTGCCTTTTCGATAGAAATAAATATTGTCTAGAGATAAAATTATCAATAATATCACATTTACATATAGTTTATTTTATAGAATAATTTTTTAAAACATTAGAATGTAGACTATAAGCTATATGGATGAATTTAAAGGTCACTCTAATTTCATTTTTTACTTTCTAAGTAGCGGATATACAGATATACAGGCATTATTCCAATATGTTTACTAAACTAATGTATTATTATTTAAATATTGGTATTTATGATATCAAATGCATTATGCTCTAATATTTTTAATTAACAAATGAATTTTGACGCCGGCATCAATAAACAATGACCTACTTGTTTATTTAAGATTAGATGAGGCTATATTAAATATACTTGAAATCACTCAAGTTAACCATATTACTTTATCCCTAGCCTTTCTAAACTATATAGTATAGTAATTTTCAGTCATATATAATAAAATAAAGTGCATTTTTAAAAAAATAGTTAAATTTCCAAATAACAAAAATGATAAATAATTGTATTATCTTCAATAATCTTTTATATTAGATTCCAAAGTGGGAATTTTGAGGCCAAGTAGGATTGAAAGGAGGGTTTTGACCTAAAGGACTTTGAATAAAGTTTTGATTTTGGAAAGGAGAAACTTGTCCAAAGATACCTCCTTGGCTTAATCCAGTACCACAGCAAGCAGCGGGTTGGCCACAGAAAACGTGATTTGATTGATGACATTCACAGTTTATAGCACAATGGCATGGTGAATTCTTACAGCAGGCACATCCACTGACTTGAGAAAATTGACAAGGAGCTTTACCATCGGTAGAGCAGCAATTTGCTTGACCTTGGAATTTGTGAAGAATGTGTTGGGCACGGTGTAAAGAATTATGAAGTTTTTCATTGTATTGAAGGAATTGATCTGGGGCTAAGAATTGTTTACCATCTTTGGAAATGTTATAAGCTTGTTCAACAAAGTTTACAAGCTCAAAGGCATATTGTTCGTTTCTCTGATTTTCTTGGTCTAACATTTGATTTTGTACTGTTTGGGAGCGTTGTTGAATTTTTTGTACAATCAATTGTACTAATTGACGTGTCTTTTGGCATAATTGTACTAATTGCTCACTTGCTAATGGATTTGGACCGTACATTTTTGCTTGTTGGGTAATTTTACAAGCTTCATTTAAAATCTGATCAACATTATAAATAATAGGAGTTACTTCATTAAAGCTATTGTTTAATAGTGGAATAGGAGATTGAGTGTTTAAAAGATTTATTGGGGAAATTTGTCCAAACATTTTATTACCTTAAACATCTCTTTGTTTTTGTTTTTATATTATCAATTTTTAAGGATAGCTTCTATAAATTTTTAATGAGATAAATAGGCTATTGCTGACGTAAATCCCCATCCCTTTATTATTCAGGTTATAAATATAAGATTTAACCAACAAAAGCTACTTTAGGTCATCTCTATCAGTCATTTTATTCTAAGTAATAAATATCCCTCATTTCAGTGTTGAGTGAACCGTTCCATTTATTTGGTAATAATATCATTGGAACAACATCAAGGTGATTTTTTAAAAATGAAATCTAGAAACATATATTCAATTATTTGTTATCTTATTACCAAGAGTTATTTTATATACCCAATGGTTTAGTAAATTAATAAAACGTGTTAAACTATTTTAATTGCAGTATAAAATAATATATCAACATATACAAAGCTAATTTGCTTTACTTGACAATATACTAATGCTTATTTATTTTATACAACTTATTAATAACAATATTATTACTATATTGCATTTTAGATAAGACATTAACAATATGAAAAGAGATGGTTTTCTATATAGCTACCAAAAAATGAAAGTGGGAGTTTTGGGAGTGCTTTCAGCAACGACATTTAAAAAAAATACACAAAAACCAAAAGCTACCAAATTCAATTAAACTTTGTATTAAACTTTGTAAGTAAAAAGCACTTTTTTTAAACATTTTTGCTGAAAGCACTGCTAAAACTCCCACTTTCATTTTTTAGTAACTGTATTTTTAAAACAATTTTTAAAATATTATCTAGGAATGTTCTATTTGATTAAGAAAGTTATTAACAGTTTTTCCTCTTATATAGTGCTTAAAAAATAGAAAAAGTGGTGAAACCAAAAAAAAAACCTCCAATATATGAGAATGTTTTTTTTAGTTTCACCACTTTTTCCATTTTTAGGCGCTATTTGAACAGAAAGGCTGTTAGTAAAATTCTTAAACGCAAAAATACATCCCCGTATATTTTTCAAAAGTTATTTTATATAAAATGATGAAAATAGTTCCAGACTACCAAAGTGTAATAAGAAATTCTATGTAATTTTTTTAAATGTGATAATACAAGCATGAAATCTTTTTAACTGTAAGCATATAAATATTGATATCAATATTAGTATTAGAATAATACAACTTTAGTAATTAAATTTGAGTTTTTGGCTATTATCTTCTTTTTATACATAATTTGCAAATATATATAATTAAATAGTTTATAATAATTTAATAATATTATCCTTTTTTGTTGTCTGATTTTCTAAAAAATTATTTGTTTATAGTCAGAACTACTTTTATTAACACTTAATCTTTTAGCATAAAAAAGACTAAAAAACTTGTTATCTGATTATAGTTATTTTTATGTATAAATCAGTTTGAAATGAATTCTTACCAATTTAAAAATCTTTTTTTGATAAAAATAATAGTATATGATTAAAATTGAACATTAACTTTGACGTATTCTTTTATATTTAATATAAACTTTTCGATAATGATTTTTTAATATAAGAAAGAAATAAACTTACTTTGTATGTAAAATGTGAAGCTCTTAACGGATCATAATTACTGAAGTCCTCATCAATATCAATCTACAATTGTTTAAATTAGTTTAAAACACACATTCTTTAAAGGATAAATAAAGTCATAATTAATACTACTTAATAAAAGTCTGTTATTATAGAAACATTGTTAAATTTAAAATAACTATTAAGCAGACCTCAAAAAATTTATTTAAAAATTTAGCATTGGTAGTGGTTTGGAGTTTGGTTCCATTGGGATTGAGTGGAACGGAATGGGGAAGTTTGACCAAATAAACCTTGAGTCATGTTTTGACCTTGGAATGGAGATTGACCGAACATACCTTGACCTTGGAATGGGGATTGACCGAACATACCTTGACCTTGACCTTGGAATGGAGATTGTCCATAGGTGTTTTGACCCCATTGGTTGCAAACTTGGTTGCATTGCATCTTAGCACGTTGACAGAGCTCTTGGATTTGTTGAGCAATTTGTTGGCATTGGAATGGGTCTTGGATCATGGTACGTTGTTGAGCAATGTTACATTTTTGTTCAGTGCAGTTAACAAGATCATAGATTTGTTGTAAACGTTGTTGACATTGTTGTCTTTCCATTGGGTTTTGGCATTGTTGAGCACGTTGTTGAACGGTTTGGAGAGCTTGATGAGCAATTTGACGAGCTTGTTGGCATTGTTGTACAAGTTGTTGGGTAACTTGACGGGAGACCATTGGGTTTTGTCCTTGGCATTGTTCTTGTTGGCAAGTGTTAAGGATTTGATAAAGGATTTGTTCAAGGTTACGTACAACTTGAGTTTCATCACCGTGACATTGTTGGTTCATACCACCAAACATACCAGTGGTTTGTTGTGGGTATTGACCGAAAGGAGAGACTTGATTGAAAAGACCGTGCATTTTTATATAATATTCAAAATTTGATTTATGATTATTATCTATCCAATTTGAGCCTATTTATACCTTTGGTTTGGCATATTCAAGGGATGAAATATTTACAAGGACTCTTTAAGGATCAATAACTTAGCTAGTTGATGACATATCCCATTACGTACACTATACTATTGACATCCCTCTTTACAATCGAATGGTTACTTGAGATTACGTTGACATTTTATAAACCAACCAAAATTTAGTATTTCAATTGCTTCACATGTTATTGGTATTTATTTGACATGTTGATTTCTCTCTTTAATAAATTACAGGGATAAACCTATCAAAATATTTGTTAAGGGAGGAAATTTTTAGTTGACAGTTTTTTATTTTTTGAGTTTATAAATAGATTTGACAGTTTATGATTTTAAAAGGTAAATAGGACTAAAATATTTCTTTTATTTCTACTACACTTTTTCATATTATAAAGGAGTAGCTTATATTATGCTTTGTTTTATTTTATAAAATGTTAATGTTATATATGATCCATTTTTATTGTATTGAAATTATTAATTCTAATTATATATAAAAACAATGCCTGAAATCACAGTTTAGAATATCATTTTAAGCCATATCTTAAAAACTAGTTTATTTTTATTGTCAAAATATTACTTTAAGGATAATAAATCATTTATATAAATATTAAATATAACATTAACTAGAACTATCTTTCACGTTACTCTCCTATCAAGTCTTTGACTATATTCCTAATATATCAAATGATCTATTTAACATAGATTATATCAATAACCCTTTAATAATTTATTTAGAATAAAATAAAACATTATGATGAACTAACTATTGAATGGGGGATGTTTTTTTTGGTTTCATCACTTTTCCCATTTTTAAGCGCTATTCAAGTGGAAAGATTGTTAGTAAAATTCTAAAAAATACATCCTCAAATAGTAAAAGGTTTAACTAAAATGATAATAAATTTAAGACCGCTATTGATACTATTAGACAAGGATAGAATTGAATAATAACCTATTTTAGCAATATTGAATAATGTGTTATCTTATTATTATGTTACAACAAAATAATATTTTAAGTTGAATCTTAAACATTCTGCTCTTTTTTATAAATCGATTTCAATATGTCAATATATGTTTTTATAGAAATAGTGAAGCTCTTTCAGTCAAATAGGTTGTCTATTTAACTACGATGATATATTAATAATGTATATTTATTAGATAACATCAAATTTACTTTTTATAGCGAATTATTTATATTCTTTTTATAAATTTTCTTAATTATTTCTATTATTATTTAGCAAATAAATATTATTTAATTATACAATTTTGTTTGTACATTTCTTTCTTTATGAAATAGTTAATTCTAATTTAATATTTCTAAACTAATTAAATTTTAACAATGTCTTTTTTAATTTCATTTATTTTTCCTAGTTTATAAATACTATTGTGGAAAGTTTTATTATAAAGTTTGTAAACAAAAAGAATTATGTCCTTATATTTTTAATTTTAAATATCATAATATTTTTATACGCTCAGTTTAAAATTACTAAAACCTTAAACTAATTTTTTTGAAACTTTTAAATTATATTAAACTCAAAACTATTGTTAATTTAACTTATTAGTTAGAAACTTTAATAAGATTATATACAGCTATAATTTAATACCAATTTTAAAAACAAAATATGAGTATGTATTTTTGTGTTTAAGAATTTTACTAACAATCTTTCTACTCAAATAGCGCTTAAAAGATGGAAAAAATAATGAAGCCAAAAAAACACCCCCATATACTTAATATCTAATATTAGTCAAACCCTATGAATAAACTCTCCAAAAAAATGAATATAAAAAGAAACCTTTAATAAAAAAACGCTTAAGAAGAGACAAAAAACATAAAACCCATTGGTACATTGATTTTAAAGAACCAAAAAGGACTAACATCACTTCAAATAGTATCACCTCCAAGTACTAATAACAGCAGCGGAAGACTTTGGGGTATCTTTATCTTTAGGTACATCATTTAAACTGGGATAAAATTCATGTTTTGGTAATTTTAATTCACTTGGTTTATGTTTAATACTTTTACTACTTTTAGAAAACCAAGAAGTAGAATTATTAGCACTATTTTGTGGTGAAGAAGAGGTTGATGTCATTTGAAAAGTACTTGTATTTGAACTACTTAATGATGGATAAGGTGAACTTGAATTTAGTTGATAGCTTGGAGATGGTAAATATTTATTTCGACTAGGATGATTATTATTTCGTCCATTATTATTACCATGAATTGTAGTTGATAAAGAAGCTAAAGATTCTAATGACATTGGATTCACATTGGGATTATTATTAATATTATTAGATAAGCCTAGAGATTCCATATTTAAATCATTGGCTTCATAAAATAATACATAACCAGAACCAACGCCTGGTGAATCACCAAAGAACTTTGAGATATCTTCTTCATCTATTCTCTATTTAGATATTTAAAAAAAAGATTATAATTAGTATATTTTTATTTATAAATAATATAAATAACATAAATAATACAAATAATAAATAATATTTAAACTTACTTCTACTGTATCATCATCAAATAAAATCCAATTATTTCCACTTTTAACTACTGATATATAATGACCATGATTTAATCCACTAAAATTAATTAATATTATTAAAATTTTATTTATATTTTAATTAATTTAATATTATTATTTACCTTCCAATATGAACAACAATAGCAAAAAGAGAATATAATCGATCTGTATCTTCTGAATCATTAGTCTAAAATAAAAATTAATATAATATTATTATTATTATTATTATTAATTTATAAAAACATACTGTATTAAATAATCTTAAATCCATTGGAAATACTACTCTATAAGATAATTTGGCATACTTTTGAATTTTTTCTTGATATTTGAAACGTTTTAAGTGTAATGCTAATACATTGGGTACTTTTTTAATTTTCATTCTAATATTAATAATAAAAAATAATTAAATTTATATTGAGACTTTGAATTAATATTTTTAAATTCTATTAAATTACCTTTTTTCAGCTTCTTGTAAACCATTACAAACATCACAAAAATATTTATTTCGATCACATAACATTTCATTTGCTGAAAAATGTCTTAAACAACTTGAAACGGAAGAGTTTTCTTCAATATCAATAGATAAATCCAAAAATGATTCTTCTTTACATGTGATCTATTATAGAAATATTAATTTATTACTTTATTTTATAATTATTTAATAATCAAAATAATTACCGTATCACAAGTTAAACACCTAGTTTCATTAGTTAATTTACCTTCAAATATTTTTTGAACCCAACTATCATGTTCTTTATTATCTTTTAAATTAGGTTTATTATCTAATTTATTAATAAAAAAATTTTTAAAATATATTTTTAAAAATAAACTATTTTTACCTTCATTTTCTTGTAATTTTTTTTCCATATCTACTACATGTTCTGCAATTCGATTTAATGTAAAATTTAAAAATTCATGAGCATCTTGATGTTGAGCACCACGAAATAATTCTAAATTCAAATTAATATTACAAATACTTTAAAGTACAATTTAGAGACTTAATTTACCATTTTCTTGTTTTAATCGACCAATGAAAGAAGAAGGAGCAATCGAGCCAATTCGTTTATTTTGACATTCAATTTTAGCAAATAAATCCTTTAAACTAGTAAATAAATTTTCATTAATATTCAACTCTTTATGAGTTGTATAATCATCAAAATTAAAATTTAATTTAGAATTTAAGCCTCCATTCACATTATTTTTCATTATTATATTACTACTACTTTTTCTTTTAACTTTTAATAAACTTGGTTCAACTGAAGTTTCATTGGAGATCTCGGATAATACTTGTTCCATTCGAGTGATAAGAGGGGAGCGGATAGGAAAAGCATTAATACATTCTCTAAATGGTTTACAAAAATATAATGCTTGTAATACTGAATTACAATAACTAAATAAAATAAAATAAAATAAAATAAATATAATGATTTTTTTGATTATAATAATTATCATTTATTACCATGTATTTCCAAACTAGATTAAATTAATGAAATTCAAATGAAATAAAGTAAAATAAAATAAAATAAGTTAATATATTTCTTAATAAATTATAAATTAGCTTACGTTTTCTAGACCAAAATATTTATCCTCGCCATCTAAAATACTTTCACTATTTGTATTCGTTTTATTTGAAGCTGGATACTATTGAATATTAATTTAAATTAGTTGTTTTGTCATTATTTCTAAATATTAAAAAGAAGAATCAATTAATATTCTACTTACCCCAATCCATTTTAATAATGACATGATGTAATCAACTTAAATTTCTTTTTTTATATATTGAAAAAAAGATTTGAAATAAATAAAAAAATAACAAAAAATAAATTTACTTTTTATTAAATTATTGTCTTAATCTTTGGTTTTACCGATAAACTATTTTATCTCTAGTGACTTTGTTAGATTCAAATACTATTGGTTTAAGGAAAAATTGATTTCCATTTTTAACTCTAACTAAAATCAGCTGATCTAGTTTTGAGTATATCTTTTTTACAAATAAGTTAAAGTTGCAGAAGTTTTCTAATTGCAAGCAAAAACTTAAAAATTTAACAAAAACTTAACAAAATTTAGCAAAAACTTAACAAAATTTAACAAAGTATTAATATTTTATTGAGTTTTTTTACTTACAATTGATAAACTTCTAGGATTTTAACCATTTGTAAGAAAGGTGAAATACAACTTTTTCTAATCAAAGAATTTAATTTTTTTTAAAATCGTTAATAGAATTTAAAATACTCTTTTGGATTTAAATATTCAATTTCAATTCAATTATTTAAATAAACTTTATTTTTAATAAATAAAATAAAATTTTCAATTTAATAAATAGAATTTCTCTTATCTTTTCCCTTACTTATTTCCTTAATGATTTTCAAATTTCTCTTTATTTGATTTACTTGCATTACTTTTATTATTTAATTATACTAAAAGCAAATTACAATAATTCTATATTATTCTATTCTAATTAATGAGATTAATACTAATTTTTAAAACTTAATAATTAAATAATTATATTGTATTTTAATAATCTTAATTGAATAATCAGTAACAGATTAATAATAATAACAATAATTAATATTTATTAACAAAAAATAAATCCTACAAATAAAAAAAGTGATTATTCATTTTATAAAACTCATTCTTCACCTTCTTCCTTTTACTCGTCTACCTTTGTACTCACTATATGTTTTACTCATCCAATAAAGTTAAAAAATAATTAGATAAATTCATTGTTTCATTTAATTGTAATTGATTTAATTGATCAAATAGTTGTTTTCTTTGATCAATTAATTGCAAGAAATTGGTTTGTTTATTAAAATTTTTAATAGTAGCTAAAATTAAAGGTAAAATATAATAGCCTTCCATTTTCTGTTCTTTTTTTAAGGGATAAAGCTAAAATAAATATAAAATAAATATATATGTTAATTATACGTTATAATAATATTAATAATATTATTAATATATACAAATAAATTAAAATTATAAATAATTTAAAGTATTAATTAAAACTTACCATCCTTCTTTCATTATTATTTCGATATTCTCTCCTATCTTCACACATTGTGGTTACTTTAACCATACCATTTTCTAAGGGATAAAAACAAAATAATAACATACCATCTTTTAGTTTTAAACATTTCCAAATGGATTCTATATCCATTTTATTATCTTCAATAACAATTAATAAAACATCAAAATCGATTATTTGTTTTTGATATTCTTCAATTAATTCTTCTTCTCTTTGTTCTACTTTTAATTGATTAAATGTACGTTTTAATAAACTATTATCTAAATAAGGACATTCAATTATCATTTTTAGTGTTTCATCAATGTAATGATAATGTCCATTGTCATTCTATAAATTTAATAAATAAATTCAACAAATAAATAAACAATAATAAATAATAACAATTTAAATTTACCTTATTAACTAATGCTTTTAATAATTTTGTAAAATGGGTAGGTATTGCATCTAAATTAGGTAATATTAAATGATCCCAAGACACAATATCATTTGAATAAAATAAAACTAATTTACAATTAAATTGATTTAATTGATTAAATTGTAATAGCCAATTTTTTAAATTATCAAATTTAATTGGTTGAATTGATTCTTTTGAAAATAAATCAATTAAACCCACTTCAATTAACCATTGTCGTATTATTAATTTATTATTATTGTTATTGTTATTATTATTTTGACTATTACTACTATATTCTTGTTTTAATTGATTTTCTAATTGAATTTCACTTTCTTTTTGATGTTGATATTGAGTATTATGTTGTATATAATTCATTTCATTTTGTTTTTGTAATTCAATTAATTGTTGAAATTTTATAAAATTATCTTGTTGAATATCTGTAATACTAGATTCACTTCGACTAATTCGATTCTCTTCTTTTATCTCTTTTACTTCTTTTTCAATAATACTAATTTTACTCATTCTATTAAAATCGAAATTTGGTGTTTGTATTGGTACATTAGGTGATTTTAATGCAATTGTTTTATTAAATATAGGTGATAATATTGGTGTACCTTTTTTTAGTTCTAATACTTTAACTCTTTTTAATGAAAAGGCTACTTTATTAAATGGATTTCGAATAATTATTATTAATTGATGATTTTGGTATACTTTCAATTGTAATAAACAATTATTTAATAAAAAATAACTATCATTTTCATTCATTTCATTATCTTCATTAATATTAAAACAATAATAAAATAATTGTTGACTTAATAAATGAATTTTTTGTTTAATTAAGTTATAATCATTATTTTCTACTTCATATTTATTTATTTTATTAATTGAATATTGTATATTCAATCCATAATTAATTATTGTAAATAATTGTTGAATAAATAATTCATTATTATTATTATTATTATTAATTAAATTAAATTTAGATAATTTTAATACATAATAACATAATAAATCATAAGCTGATATAATAGATTTATAATTTAATACTAAATTATCTTGATTTAATAATTCTAATATAAATTCACTTACTCGAATTAATAATTGTTTAGTTACTAATATTAATTCTTCATTATCTTCTTCCTTTTCATTATTATTAAATCTCATTTGTAGTAATAAATCTTTTAAACTATTAAAACAATGAATTACCATATCTTCTGATAAATGAATTTTAATTATATGTTGAATACAAATCTTTAAAAATATAATTATTAATTTTTGATGATTTTGAATATCATTTGATATTAATAATAGCATATGATTTAAACTTAATTGAAAATTCGTTGCTTCTGTTTCACTTAATAAAAATTGATAAATTAATTGGATTAAATAATATTTTAAATAAGAAAATTCTTGTTTCTCTTCTTCTTTAATGTCCTGTAAGATACTATCAAATATCTTTGGTAAATTTAATTGTAATTTAAAATCCTCTGATAATTTAAGATGAGGATATTTATAAGGTAATATTAATGCTGGTTCAATTAATTTTAATATACCATTTCTAATAATATCAATAGGTTCTATTAATTTAAATCCTGGTTTTAAAGTAGGAACAATTTGTTTAATACTAATTAAATAACTTGGTAATAATAATTCTGCAGCATGAATAGAACAAAATAATTTGGATGAATAAATTAAAATAGCTTGTAAAATGACATCGTAATCTAAACCAAATTGAATTAATTTAATAAATTCATTTTTATATTCTTTAGAAAATGTATTAATATTTCGTATTGAAAATAATTGACATAATAATTTATATAAATTAAATTGAACTTCATTACTTTTTTCCTTAATTTGTTGAATATTTAAAAATAACCATTGTCCAATTAATCTTAATATACTATTACCAGATATATTATTTTGTCTTTGATTATTATTTAATTTAATTGGTTGAATTTCTGTTAATATAATATAAATTTTATTCATTCCTTTAATAATAATATCCCAACATTTATTATTAATATTAATATTAGGTTCTAATAAGTACATGATTTTATAAAATAAAAAATATACAGTATCATTACTTAATTTTAATTTAATATTATAACCTAATTGATTAATAATAACTTCTTGTGTACCTAATTTAGCTCCAATATCATATAATATATAAACTAATCTACTTGCTAATGATTCTAATATAACTATCCAATGTTGAATAACATTAGGTCGATGTGACCAATGATTAAAACATTCTTCAAATCGATCCCATAATAATCCATCATGAACTTCACTTCTTAACCATAATTCAAATAAGGTTCTTAATATACTATCGCACAATACATCTGCAATTAAACTTAGTTTACTTTGTAAACTATTATTATTATTATTATTATTATTATGTTCCATATGAATATTATTACTATTACTGATACTTTCCATCCTATTAATACTTTCCATGTCTTGATTTTCTAATGAATTAAATGTATGAAATGGACTAGCTGTTATATTCAATCTTAATATTTGATCTGTAATACCTAATATACACTTTAATAATATATGCCAACTTTGTTCCGATAATTGATGACCAACAGATCTCCCAATAGAAGCATATAAAGCTGATACATGTTTACATAAATCAATAAATCTCTGTATCAGTCCAGTACTTGAACTATTCAAATCGGATGTATTTAAATTAAAATTACCATTGTTACTTAGATTCCCCTTTAATAAATCCTCTACGTTCCCCAATGGTTCTTTAAAATGAAAAATTTGACTCAAATGCAAAAAACACCTTTGTAAAAATTTCTGTTCATATTTCTTTCTCACTTCAATATTAATTTGAGGTTGATTGATAGCCAATTGACTAGCACTTGATAACGGTGTATTATCAGTAAAATAAACAGGTCGAGTATGAGTTTCTAGTAACCATTGGGAATAAATCATAATACATGACTCAATGATATGTGCTTGATGTAAGTCTAAACTGAAGCCATAGCCTAATACCTGTTGTACCCAATCAATGTGCGAAGTGGTGTATAATTGAATCATATCTCGTCGATTCTGTAAAAGCATCTCCGTGATTTCCTGAACCAGTTTACGGCTTACTTCTTCTGGGAAAGATTTGAGAATGGAAGTTTCTAATTCTTCTTCAGTGATCAGCGATAACTCGTATATTCGATTTAAAAACATAGTAACAGTGAAGAAAAAAGAAATAATTGAGTTTGAAATTTAATTACATTATTTTATTTTAGATTGAATTTGTTGGCTAAGTTTAGATTCTAGATGTTCAATTTTTTTTATTGGAAATTTTTTTTATATTTTTACATTTTTACATTTTTACATTTTTACATTTTAATATGATTTTAAAGTTCATTTCAAAAAATCAACGTTCATTAATCAAATATGTTAACTTCAAGCCTTTAACTTCAATAATAACCATACCAACTACCATGACTACTATAGTCACTAATTCTACTTCCACACTCCGCTGTTATCATGTAGAAACCAAAAGTAAACATGTACAGTCCAAGTCCACTTATTTACAAAATCAATTGAATCAATGTCCTGGTTGCGGCAGTCAATTTCAATCGAAAGACAATTTAAAAGCTGGATATTATAATGAAGAAGAAGTTGAGAGCAAGAAGTCAATTACAAATTATCAAAAAGGAAGCAAATCATTATCAAGAGATGAAATACAAACGTTACTTAGTACAAGTCAATTAGATTTCAATCTTAATGAGATGGAGTTGGCACCAGATAATTTATTAGCATTTGAAAAGAATAATTTACCCACTCCAATTGATTTAAAAAAAACAAAAACGAAGTATTGTCAACGTTGCTATTATTTGAACAATCATAATAGATTACAAACTAGTTGGAAGAATAATTCTGTGATCGATATGTCCTATCTCAACACTTTATTAGATAAAAAAGATAGCAAATTGGTTTATGTTATTGATATCTTTGATTTGAGCTCTTCTTTACTAAATGGATTAAAGCAAGCACTTATTCAAAAACAAGAAAAAAGAAGTGTAATTTTAGTTATTAATAAAATGGATTTATTGCCCAAAAATATTACCAAAACAATGATATTAAGATATATTCGTGAGAGGTTAATTGAATTAGATATTTTAAGGAATGTAATATATATCATTCCTATTTCAGCAAAAAAAGAAGAAGGTGTAAAGAAAATGATTGAGGTTTTAACAAAAGATAAATTAAATGATATTTATTTATTAGGTTGTACTAACGTTGGGAAGTCTCACTTAATGAATTGTTTATTAAAAATGAGTAGAAAAAAACATGCTAAATTAACAACGTCTATTGTACCAGGGACAACGATGGATATGGTGAAATTTAAGTTAAGTGAAGTGATGAAGTTGGATCAACAAGAAGAAAAGAGTAATAAGGAGACCTATATTTATGATACACCAGGTCTATTTAATCCTAATCAATTATTGCACTATTTGAGTTATAAAGAAATGATCCAAGTATTACCTAATAAACCGATCAATGTTAAAACTTTTGTTTGGAAACCAAGTAAGTTTAGTTTTTTATGCTCTAAATAGAGTTAATAGAATTAATATTATTATAGACACATCTCTCTTTTTCTCTGGTTTAGCACGATTTGATTTAATTGAAAGTGAATTTCCGGTATATATCACTATTTATAGTATAGTACCTCTACATATGACCAATTTAAAGAAAGCGGATGAACTTACCATTGAACTCAACGATAATAAAAAAAATATATTAAATTTACCAGATCCTTCAGACCTTAATAGAGAATCTACCTATACCCTTAAACCAATGATCCCCAGCATTGAGAGGTTGACAATCGAATCACAAGGGATTAAACAACAGGCAGTAAAAGACATTTGTTTAGATGGTTTAGGTTGGTTTTCAATTGCTTTCTGGAAACAAAAAAACATCCAAATTAATGCTTATTCAAGAAATGGTCATGGTATTTCAGTGAGAGAACCTATTATTAAAGATACATCCGAGTTTAAAGTGGAGACTAAAGTACCATCTATTGTTAGAGGGTTACAATAGAGTGTGAAGGGTTGAAGGTTGAAAAGATGGACAGATAGATGAAATAGAATAGAAATAAAAAGAATAAATTATATAACGTAGAATAACTATTTTATTGTTGTGTAATTGATAATAATTCTTTTATATCATGTGTAGTATAACCTAATAAATGTAATACACCTAATAAATTCGCTTGATTTAAACACACTTGGGCCTATTAAAAATAAAATTTTATTGTTATATAATTATCAATTTGATTATTTTTCCTTACTTCTTCTTGAACTTTTGATTTTGCATTAAAAGCCACACCCAATCCAGCTGTTTTCATCATTAATAAATCATTGGCTCCATCACCTACGGCCATAACCTTTAAAAATTTATTAAGATCAACTTATTAATTAATCTAATTCTATTGATCTCTTACTTGTTTTAAATTCAAATTAAATTTTTCACTTAACATTTTTAATATCTCTTCTTTTCTTTCGGCGCTAACAATATCTCCTACCAATTCACCCGTTAAATAGTTCCCATCTGGGCTAACTTGTAACTAAAAAAAGAGCAATTTAAAATCCCATTTAACCCTCATCTCTTCTTCTAACCTACCTGATTAGCAAAAGCAAAATCCAAATTTAAAGTTTCTTTAACGTATTCCGCTAATGGTAAAAAACCCCCAGAAACAACGGCTAATTGATAACCTAAAACTTTTAAACATTTACATAATGGCAAAGCACCTGCTGTAAATTCAATCTTTTGTTTTACTTGTTCAATTATATCCACTGATGCTCCCTTGAGTAGACTGACTCGGGCTTTCAAGCTTTGAGTAAAATCCAGTTGACCTTGCATAGCTAATTCGGTGATTTTCTATATGTTTGTTTAATAGGTTGAATTATTTTTATTAATTAAATAACATTATTTTTAATCTTACCGATACCTCGCCCTTTACACCATATAAACCTGCCAACTCATCAATACATTCTTGTTTAATCAAAGTGGAATCCATATCAAAAACAATCAATCGTTTATTTCTATAAAATACATCCAATTTTTGGAAATTGATTTCCAACCCATATTTTAGAAAATACTCTCGATCCTTAATAGGAATACTTTGTAACTCATTAACTTTTCTTAATAATTCGATTTCATCCGAGGTATTCATTGTTAATAAATATTCCGTTATTTCAATCTCTTGAGTTTCTTGATCAAATTTATCGTTACCTGGTTTGAGTAATCGTCGACTAAAGATGCTCAAACCTAAATTGGGGAGCAAATTGGTTTCTAAATATTCCATTACTTCTCTTTTATTTAAACTACAATTTTCATCTCCTTTAAGTATACAACCTCGAAAGGTTACTGTCGCGGCTATTCCATTTTTGGTAGTTAATGTTGGGTTCATTATAAGGACTATTAAATTTTGAAACTTTCAAAAATTAAAGTTGACTTTAAGTTTGAAATTGATGATATTTGAAAACTGAGGAAAGCAACTTTAAGTCAATTTTTTCAATAAAATTAATCGATTTATACACTAGGTTCTTGATTAGCTAATAAAATAGAATAGTTCAATCTAAATACAATGATAATTATTGTAAGTTAAATAATAAAGTTTTCGATAATCTCTTTTTGACTTCTTTTATTATGCTTATTAATGCTACTATTTCAAATAAATTTTTCGAACCATTTCTTTAGTTTAAAAGTTCTTAAAATAAACTCCCTAAAAGTTGCTAGTCACGAATTGAGATTACGTGTTACAAATTTGAATGTTTTTTGAATTTTTAGTTACGGCTATTGTAACTCTATTGCGACCTAATTTATGGTAACTTTTAGAGTTAATTGTTTGTTAATTTAATTCTTCTAAAACCTAGTCAATAATTATAGGATGTTTTTGGCAAAATTTTATTATTAAATGACGGTAAATTAGATCGCAATAGAGTTGCAGTAGTCATAAATTTGTTTAAAGGGTTAAAAAACACTTAAATGCTTAATTATAGGAAATTTAAATGCTATTTTTTAATTGATTTAAATATAAATATTATTAAAATAATAATTTTCAAAAAAAAAATATTATATTTAAAATCTTAAAAGTTTATTAGCAGTTTAGGCAATATTAATTTAAAAAAAGTTATTTATTAGTTTTAAATTTTAAAACTAATAAATAATATAAAAGTTAATATTCAGTAATTAGAATTAGAAGCAGTTTTTACTTAATTAAATAGCTGTAAATTAAAAAGTTTTAGTTTGTATAATTAAGATAGACTTGAGTTATGAAAAATAGCATATAATGAACTACAAACTATATAAAGCAAATAAAATAGAAGACATTATTATAAAATTTATATAAAATACTATCAAAAAAGATTTAATAGCTTTATTAAAAATATAGGGATGTTTTTTTTAGTTTCATCACTTTTTCGGTTTTTAAGCGCTGTTTGAGTGGAAAAATTATTAGTAAAATTCTTGAACAAAAAAACATATCCCCATATAATATCAGGAAATAATTCAATAAAAAAGCCCTAAGCTATTATGTTAAAAAAAATATTAACTAGGTAACTATATATAAAAAACACAATAATGACTATTTTTTATTGTAATTACTAAATATAAATATCAAAATAAAAAGATAATGTTTTTTGTAATTAAGTAATGAATATTCTCAGCAAATTAAAATAAAAAAACTCTGAATTAATTATAAGACTATAGCTAGTTTTATAAACAAGTTAATTATTACATTATAACCAATTATAAAGCTGATAAAACAATCTTTTATAATAAATATAATTTTAATTTCAAGCCTGTGTGAAAGTTGGTACTCAGTGGTAGGAGCTAAAAGCAGTTCTTGGTTGATTAAGTTGCCTTGAGTCGAACGGTCTTAGTTTATATAACTAAGATAGACTTAAATGAATAGGAATAATACGTAATAAGTTACGAACTATGTAAAACAAATAGAATAGACGATACTATTGTAAAATCTACGTAAGATGTTGTCAGAAAGACTTAGTGGCTTTATTAATAGTACGATATCAGGGAGTAATTCAGTTAAAAAGCCTCAAGTTATCATGTTGAAGAATCTCTTTTATACTCCAATAAGTATGGATATCAAAACGAGAGGATAATATCCTTTGCAATATGAAGTTAGAAGTTCTCTCAGCAAATCAAAATAAGGGACTTTGAGTTGATTGTGTTTGAACTTGAGAACACAATAACTTAAGTGATTGTTGTGTTATAATCAATTCGAGAGCTAATAAACCAATATTTCACACCTGATAGTATAAAAAATATTATAAAAATTAATAATAAAAATACAATAACTTTAAAATTATTTAAACTTTTTAAGCTTAAAAAAAATGTATTATTTTAAATGATTTTTCAAAATCAGTTTCTTTATTATTTATTAAAAAATTATCAATTTTGGTTGACTGTTTATTTAAAAATAAATTTATCAAATAAAGCTAAAATTTAAAAATTAAGCTTTAAAAAAAATTAAATAAACAAATAGTTAATATTAAAATTGTTATAATTAAACTGTAATAAAGTTGCAACAGTTATATATCAAGTCGCTTAAATTAATTTTTTATTAAAATTAACATTTAGTTTAATTTAATATAAATTTTAATATAATAAATTTTTTTTATATTAAAATTTTATACTTTTTATATAAAATCCAATAATTCTTTTTATATTGTTCTGAACATATGGGGATGTATTTTTGTATTTAAGAATTTTACTAACAATTTTTCCACTCAAATAGCGCTTAAAAGATAGAAAAAATAATGAAACCAAAAAAAACATCCTCATATATTAGTTTTTTCAAGGTATTATAAATTTAACTAGTTAAATATTATATAATTTTTACAGTTTAGATTAAATCAGTTTGCATTAAAATTCTATCAAATTTGTTTCAAAGTTAAATGGCTTTTGTATCAATTGATATAAAAAGTAAAGCTATTTTAAATATCTTAAAAGCTCGAATATTAATTCCCACAACTAAAAAACTGGTAAAAAATTTGGCTATTAAAAACAAATCAATATTTGGGGACACTTAAGTAGGATTTTCAACTATTAAGAGATATATAAAACTAACAAATGTTAAATGGTCCCAATATTCATAGTACTTATGCAGGAACAGATTTAAGTACCTTAATCATAGTTAAATCTAAGACACTTAAACGGTGTGTTAGAAAAGTAGTGGGAAAATATTTCTAACTAATTTAGTATTTTCAGTTAAAAGTAGAAAAATATCGCAATTTAAACGGTTCAAAAACTCAACCAAAATCTAATAAATAGCTGTTACCAAAAGTAATTGGGCTATAAAATTATTTTGGATTTTTATTTATTAGCATTTTAGAAACTGTTTAAAACTAGGATTGCTTTAACGTAGCAACTAAAATTTGGAAGACTAGTCTATCATACTACTAAAAATAATTTAAAGAAATGATATTGTAATTTTCTGCTATTTATATTCGGTTGTATACCATCGTCTCCTCTTATACCAATATTAACATAATAAGTTGAGTATTTTTTAAATAAACAATACATGTAAGGTATTAATAAACTTGTAAATAAAAATTAAATAAAGATTGAATAAAAAACTAGCACTACGATAAAAAAAAGTTACATTCTAGATTGTTATCTAAATAACCATTATTTACGTAAGAGTTTAAAAGCTTAATTAAAATTCAAGATAAAATATGGGAATGTATTTTTTTGTTTAAGAATTTTGCTAATAATCTTTCCGCTTAAATAGCGCTTAAAAAATGGAAAAAATAATGAAACTAAAAAAAACATCCTCATATTTAGCTTATTAAGTTGAAAATATCAATGTTTAATTAAAATTACATTTGTATTAGTTATATTTATAAGAGTTTTTCTTGAGGAGAATAAACAGATTGTTTTTTACTTTATATAACTGAAGATAACTATATATAGGATATCTAGGAGTTTAACATTGATGTGTTGAGTGTGACTATTATTGTAGAAAATGACTATAATTTAAGGTTTTAAAAAAGAATATTAAATTACTAATGGAAACTTCCAAAAACTTATATTTGGTCATTGAATAAATATTTGAGATTCTTCAATAAATTACTGTTTTTTATGATAGAAAATATGACACATCTAGCCTAGTTATCATATCTATTGGCTTATAATTTAATATCAATCTTATTTAAAAACTAACAAAAAGTTTATTAAATCTTTTAATAGCTACAAAATACGATAGTATTTAATAATATAAAGTTGATTTTTTATTTGTAAAAATAATAATTATAAGTAAACATTTAAAGTTAAAAAATAATGACATAGAGTAGGAAAGCACTAAATTTATTTAAAAATCAATAAAACCGTATCATCTAATAAACATTATGATTTTTTTTAAAATGTTCTAATTAATAACTTGTATTTCTATCACATAGTAAAAGAATTCCTTATCATCTTAAACAGTAATAAAGATAACTAAAAAAAGTTACAATTATTTCCTTATCCCTTTTCCTTTACATTATAAAAAAGGGTCCCTTTTTAGCCCCTATTTTTAACAAGTTATTGAAGTTTTTATAATAACTAGTCCATATTATACCTTCCATTATAATAAATTTTGGATTATAATTTTCCACTCAGCTAATAAGAAAAGTGGAGTATTTAATTAATACATTACTATTTAGCCTTCTACTACCCTTTATTTATCCTCCATTATTCCCCTTTTCTATTCAATAACTATGCTCGGTTATCTTCTCCTATTAATTTTAAAATTCTATTTGAAAGTCTAAACATGGAAAAATATAATAAATAACATAATGGCTTTAATTCATAAATAATAAAGATGAACTCATTTAAAAAAGCGTTTTGATTATTAAAAAGATAACAAATCACAACCTAATCATTTTATACTTGTTCTTATATGTTCTATTAATCATTTTAACTAAGTAAAATGCACCATTTAAATTAATAAGAATCTTTAATTTTTATATAATAAAACACAATTTATAACGACTTTCACTATGAATTTAATAAATTAAAACTTAATAAAAATGGGTGTGAAAAGAAGAGTAAACTGAAATTTTAATTTAAAAAAGAGATTAATCTAACTTATTTTTTTTTAATAAAGATATTAATGCTTTATTCAAATTTTTAATAATAATTCTTACTAAATATTGGTCTTTCTTAAGCCCATGATTAAGCATTTAGGTCGAGTTTACCAACTTGAGGTTCATCAAAAAATTGAGCGTTTTTTAACGCGCTAATGAAAGTTGCATTGTGTATGCAATATTTCAACCATTTATTTTAAAAGGCAATGGGGTTTTATCGATTTTAATAAAAATTTTAACAAATTTAGGGAAAGACACTAATTTTAAGTATTGCATTTAGCTACTATGTTAATTTACTTTTTTTGGTTTCAAATACGAAAAATTTATGAATCAATTCTTTTTCAACAAATTGAAAAGGGGTAAAACGTGAACTTTATCTTTTATTGGTTTCATTTACTTTCTCCTTTTTCATTCCACTCAAAAATAATCTTTTATTAACATATTATAATTAATAAATATCTATAAAATAATCTTGATTTGATTATTTAAAAAAACGCTTGTTCTAAACATTGATTTAAGCATAAATTTAACTACTATTTTAATTGGTAGATAATTTAATCAACTCTCAGCTAAAAGCTTGTGACCAGCTAATTTGTAAAAAAATGTTCTAATGTGGCTGGATTAACATTTAAAAAACTTTACATCATATTAGCCTCAAGGGGCAAATTCTAAATATCCCCTATCCCTTATTCAAGTAATAGCACACCCCTGAACCAACACGAAGCCATAAATTATAGACAAACAAATGGTAGAAAAAAAGCAACCAATCAAAATAATTTTAGTAGTTTTTATTTAAATTGATGTTTTAGCTAACAAATTTATCGTTTTTATTTTTTATCTTTTTTAATGCTACAAAAAATTCAAAAAGAGATGGACAATATGGATTTAAATCATCAATTTGAAAAATTAGCTCCTTTTAAAGAGCATGAAAATCAGAATTTAATGCTTAGAGCAAATACTTCCAATGTTTGGTTACCTTCAATTAAAGAGCATATTGCTACTACAACAAATGAATTTCCACCACCTTTAGTAACAACATCTCAACTATACAATCGACCTTCGTCCCCAAGAAGATTATCACTTCCATCAATATCTAGTTTTGATATCCCAAGATACCAACAAGATAACGATGATCTTCATAGGAAACATTCGTTACCAATACCAGAATATAGTTCACAATTGCCATTGCAAGCTAATTTTGCTTATGAATGTGGAGAAAAAGAGTGTAGAGCCAAGTTCCCTACCTTAGAAGCTTTTAGGTCGCATTTAACAATTCATAATTTAAATCAAGGACTACACTGTCCTTTTAATGGTTGTACAAAAACGTATGTACGCCCTAATAAATACGCAGCTCATTATCGATCCCATTACACAAATTTACTCCCTAATATTTTACCTAATATACCACCTATCCATGAAACGGAAAATGAAACTAAGCTTCAATCTCAGTCACGTTTCTGTTTAGAACCAGATGCTTTTAATATGAATCCAAGTGATACTTTTAGACGCTTTTCTACACCTGCTATTTATAACTCTCAACATATCAATTTACAAGGCCAATATCCCAATTCTATGCAGACTAATTTAAGACCGATGGACCCCAACGATTTAGTAGGAAGGTATAGGCCGAGGGTAGCTTCCCTTGATTTTGGTAAACCAGGTCCTGGGAGACCTGGTAGAAATCGATCTTGGTATAACAATAATAATAATGTAGTTTGGGAAGGGTTAGATGGGGAAGGTAACCCAATAAAATATTTTTTATGCCAGGTACAAGGATGCTTTATGAAGTTTAAGAGATCGGAACATTTACGTCGTCATCAAGGGGTCCATACTCAAGAACGTCCCTTTGTTTGTCCAAATATCACATGTAATAAAAGGTTCTCGCGTAGTGATAATTTGAGACAGCACCTTAGAATTCATGATCGAGTTAAAAAATATAATGAAGACGGGAAGGGTGCCGGTTGTAAAGAGATTGAATAGGAAAGCAATTTTTTAGTTCCAAAAATTAAGTAGAAGTTATCACTACTGTCTATTGTTAAATATGTTTAAAAGTTTTATATTATTTTTATTGTTTTTCCGTTGATCTCCAAACCTGGCTTAGTTTTTTTCAAAAAAAAAACTCAATTTTCTATGTTGTACTATTCTTTAAATAAAAGATCCCTCTGTGATAAGGTTCTTTTTTTATGGAGAAATTGTTCGTTTATACTGTTTTAATATCAAAGATTAAATGTTTTATAAAATACTAGTTAATATCTTACATTTTTTAGGATTGTAAAATAAGGGGAAATTTTAACAAATATAGTTAGAAGATTAAAAATGATAACACTGATTAATTTTACATAGGGCTTTTTTTTTTAATATTCACATATATTTAATATTACTAATAATAACAATAACATAAGAACTTTGTTTACAAAGATTTTGAAATAATTAAACTTTAGGAGGTTACTTAATTTTAATAGTAACTAAAAGACGTAATCAAAGTCAGTTTCTCAGGTTTTTGAAAATGCTCGATTTTAAAAAAGTATTAATTATTTTTTTATTAATTCTTTTTTGGTAAGAAATAATAATTTATACCTTAGATTAAAGAATGATATTAAATCAATATATGTTATTATTTTTTATATTTAAACAATTAGTGATATATGAGAAATAATACAACAATGCTTTAATATAAGAACTAAATAATTAAAACTGTTTTATTTTCATTTCAATGTTATGTTCACATTTTAAGTGTAAAAGTTGTAAAAACAGCAATTGAATCATTAAAAACAGACCCAATCATTGAAGTTAAAATTATTATATTTTAAATATAACCCTTGACACTATAGGGGGAGAATAAAAAGCTCAAAAACTGTGTTAAATAAGAGTGTGTTAGTTAAAGTAAGTAAGTTTTATTGTTATGAATTTATTATGTAGTATACCATTTATATCTATGCAAAGGCTTAAATTGATTGAATTGTTATCTTTTAAGATATAGAAAAAATATACAAATTTTAAAATGATTTTACAAATGAAATGATCTAGTATTATAAAGTGCTAAGGCTTTTAGCATGTAAATCCTTTTAGAATAATTTATAGCATAGACTACAAATAGCATAAATCTCAAATTTAATATTAATTGTAATATTTAGTATTGGGATATCCAAAATTTTATAGATGTGGTATATTAGGACTTTTTTTATTAAATGAAAAAAGTAGAAATTTGTTTAAAATTTTAAGATTTTCATCAATAATAGTTGTATGTTGGAAATAGGTTATTCAATTAACAGAAATCTGTAGGCAATTTGAGACATATATATTATATTCGTATAGAAAAAAAATACTTTATTAGAAAAAGCCAAATCCGCAAACTTTTAAACCTACCTTTGTAATTAAATTGACAATAAGAGGAATATGTTTACAGATTTATTAATATTAAAAAGTATTAGAAAATACAGGGATGTATTTTTTTGATTAATAATTTTATTGAATACCCTTTCCACTCAAATAGTGCTTAAAAATGAAAAAAATGATGAAACCAAAAAACACCCCTATATGTATATTTAATACATTTAAAAAAAATTGATGTCAGTGACATTATATTTTTATTTAGATAAAAAGATAATCAAAGGTGAACTAAAAATAAATTAAAGAGAAAGATCCTTCAAACAAAGTTTGATAGGGTTAATGTATGAAGAGTTTAAAATGTTTACTATGCTCCAAGTAATGTTAAAAGAGTTTAAAGGAGTCGTGAAGGAAGTTAAAAAACAAAGCAGGGAATTTCATTTGAAACAACTGGGAGCAGGCGAGATGAAAGTGAGGAAAGTAGAGGAAGCGAATTCTTAGTAGACATAGTTTCAGTATGAGCTGTCATAAGCATAAAGAAGACCAATCCTAAAAATATTATACATTTTTTGTCTATATTAATTATTTTTTTATTTTAAAAGGCTAAAATCTCCATAGTGGCCTATTAGCAAATAAAACTGCGTCAAACTAATGTAAAGGATAGATGGGTTATTTACTCAATGTTACCCCACTTTGTTTATTTGTGGATAACCTATCTTATGTTTAGGTAAACCTGCTTTACCATATCAAATGATTAAGAATAAAGATAAATAAGTTTATTTGAGCTGTGTTAAAATAATAAAAGTTTACAAAAATAGAATATGGGGAATATTTTTTTTGGTTTCACCACTTTTTCCATTTTTTAAGCGTTATTTAAGTGGAAAAATTGTTAATAAAATTGTTAAACAAAAAAATACATCCCCAATATTTTACATTTTTGGCTTTTTATCTTTTAATAATCTTTCTATAAAATATACTATTTGAGAGCTTGTCCCTTTTCAAAAATACAAATTAATACCAGTAATTTGTTGTCTGAAAATGTGTATAAGAAGCAACTAAATATATGTCAACAGATATATACAAAGTAAATAGAACGATAATCTGTATATAATAGATGTCTAAGGTTATACTGAAAGCCACATATCAAAAAAAAAAAATTGAACTTCAAATTTATAAGCTAAAAATTGGCTTATTAACTTTAAATTATTTGCTAAATTATACGTTTAGTTATTGGTTGAAAGATAGTTATAGTAATAATGTTAAAAATTTCAAAATCGATAAGTCATTAGGTATGTTAAATAATTTAATTGTAATTTAAAATAAAGATTGGTTGTATACTTTTTATATAAAAATAAATCAATAAAGGGCATGGCAAAAGTTAAACTATGGGTATGTTTTTTTTGGTTTCATTACTTTTTCCATCTTTTAAGTACTATTTGACTGGAAAGATTATTAGTAAAATTCTTAAACAAAAAAATACATCCCCCTGTGATATTTTTTAATAAAAATATACCTTTTTGGGTAAGTGCACTGTCATTAAATAAAGACTAAGACTATTAATTTAGTTTGATATAACTTAAATTATTTTTTAATGTATGAAATATTGCTTTGTTATACAATACTGTCATATACCAACTTCCAACTGTATAGAGACACTATTTTACATTGTTTCTTTATTTATATATATATGGTTTTTTATTTATATATATATAATTTACATTTAAAATAGGTGACTTAACTTTTATTAAATGCTTGTAAAAATCAACTGATTGGATTTATATTTTAGCAGATAAAGTTTTATAAAATTAATAAAAATGGCTTGTTTACTATAAATTATGCCATTAATATTTAAATTGTGAATTATTCTAATTGTTGATAGTAAATGGGTGCTTTTTTGGCTTCATTACTTTTTCCATTTTTAAGTGCTATTTAAGCGGAAAAATTGTTAGTAAATTTCTTAAACATAAAAATACTTCCCAAATTGTAATATAGTTTACATTGCTAGAATATGGTAATTATTATTGGTATACACTAATGAATTGATACAAAACTGATTACATTATTATGATTAAGTTTTAACTTTGATTTTGATATAAGTTGTAGTAGTTTTAATAACTAAAGCTACTGTTCTAACTTTATAAAATAAATATTAAAGATTATTACTTCTTTATAGTTAATTAGTAAATAAATAATACGAACTATTGTTTAACTTTGATATAAATAATTTAATTATACACATAATTATCAAACTAATTGATATCGCTATTTAATACAATTACTCAATTTAGCCATCAAAAATTTAAACTAAACTTTAAACTTTCGAAATCTTTATTCTTCTTAACTATAAAATTATGCTAAGTATACTTTCTAAAATATAATTAATATCTTATTTAATGTTTAAAATAGCATAAATTTCTTAAAGATTACTAACATTTAATTAAAAGTTTAATTTTAATAATTTTATTGAAACTTAAATTATTATTTTTATTGAAACTTAAATTATTATTTTTATTATGGTAGCATTTATTTTATATTAAAATTGGTTAAAACAAATGTATAAGTACATTTTAAATGACTACATTAAAAATAAAATATATAACTGTATAAATATAGATAAACTATATGATTTTATAATGTGTTTTGTTAAAGACTAGAACTAAAGAGATTCATATAAATTAATTAATTAACTAATTAATCAATTAACGTACATTCATAAATAATGCCAATGTTATGATAGTCGAGAAGAATATTAAAAAGGAATCTACTTGATTAAGTAACTTTAGTTTTTTTAAAACAACCCTATTTTTAAAATAGAATTGTTTTAATTTCCATAGTTTGCTTTAAGTTGTGCCGCCTAAGTGACCAATTGTATCAACTATGATTGATGGGACTATCTAATCATTTTAACTAGTAATTTGCTACTTTGCTATTAAGGGTAATAATGAAAATAAACATATTTAAATAGTTAAAAAGGTAAGAGGATTACTTTTAATTTATAATAATAAAATGGACAGCTTTTTTAATGGCTACATTGAAGACTCAAGAGACGCACTTATTATCATTGAAGCAACCAAGCTTGGGATTTTCAAATTAATAAAAGATCGATTAAACCATATTGAAAGGAGATTCATTAAACCTGGCTCTTGTTTTGTATGGAAGCAAGATAAATTTAATTTACAACGATGGACAGATGGAAAATCATGGTCGGCATCCAAGTATAGTAAAGGGTTTTTTTATTATTTAGAAAAAGAAAAGAAAAAGAGCCAAAATAGTAGTCTACATAGCATGTATAATAAAAACAAAAATGAATTAATTAAAAAGACTTTTACTGTTAACGGTCTTGATAATCAAAAATATCAACTAATAAATTATATATATAAGAATAACGAAAAGAATTCGAGTTTAATAAAACCAAAGCAAATTTATTTTCTACCTTTAAACTCTTTTAAAGATGAATACTATTCGTCTTCTCATATATTAAGCCCTATTATTGTTTCAAACGATAATAATAATACAAACAATGAAAATGGTAGTGCCACGTCAAATGATAATAATAATATCATTATTAAAACATTGGAGTGTGAGATCGACCAACACCTTTATCATCTAGAGGATCTAAGACAATTGTCGCTATTACCAATTCAACTTTAGCATTAATTTTAAATATGAATAAACCATATATATTTTACTTTTGTATGCATTTTGTTATTATTTATAAATTTATTTATTAGTTTTTTATGCTTCACCGCTCAACTATAGTTATTAATTCTTTTTAATTAAAATCTAATAGTTTATTCTTTAATATGGGGATGTATTTTTATGTTTAAGAATTTTACTAACAATTTTTCCACTTAAATAACGCTTAAAAGATAGAAAAAATAATGAAACCAAAAAAAACATCCTTATATAAGCCAATTAACATTTATAGGCATTTATCAGCATTATAGTATTATACTTATAATAATAAAATAACAATTTTAAAACAGTGTATTAAAGTCATAATCTTAAATATGATTACATTATTTAAAATTATTAAGTCTAAACTTTTTAAATTAAAACGATGGCTAATATAATAAAATGAAGATATTAAAATTACTAAGTTAATGACTGAATTTTTAATTGATATTTATAGTTACTATATTGCTTGTTATTACTAGTTTCAAAAGTGTTTTCAAATTCAACATGCTTAAATTCAATAAACTAAAAACGAAAACTACTTTTTAATAGTTTTCATTTCTATAGCCAATGATAGTTTGTTATATAACCTTTTGAACATAAGGGTATCCTCAGCAATAGCAACTTGGTTCAGATATACATTTAAGTTATACTTTAATCCTCCCGAGTTTTTCTAGACTTAAAAAATCTACCACATATGAAGCCAATACTCTTATTTTTAATAGATTTCAAACAATAGAAAAGTTCATACTATAAAATGATAAAATTAATAATATTGATCTCATGCATTACTATCTAATCCTTCCGGAAATATTTAAATAAATAGGTGCCGTATATAGGTCATTATTTTACAGCGGGTTTTGTGTTTTAGATAGCATTAAAAATACAATTGCTAACCAAGGAATATTATTTTCATAAGCAACTTTAAATAAATGTAAAGTCTTAGAATAAGATGTTTAGGTTAAACAGGTATATTTATTAAATTAATCTAACTGTAGACTAAATTTGGTGAGTTTATGATATTTTTATAGTAATAAAACTGTTTAATTGATCGGTTTTTGATTATAAACTCACTCAAATATTTAGTTAATATATGTTTAAAGTTAATAAATTGTATGTGACTACATTTATTTTCCTTAAATATTTAACGTTATTGAATAAGTAATTACATTCTAGAATAAAGGATTCACCTTTAAATATAAACATTTAAAATTAAAAGAATATAATTTTATGACACAACCTTTTATATACTAGTATCTATTTTTCTATATATGAGAGTGTTTTTTTTGGTTTCATTATTTTTTCCATCTTTTAAGCGCTATTTGAGTGGAAAAATTGTTAGTAAAACCCTTAAACAAAAAAATACATCCCCATATCTCTTATTTATAGTTATTATTTGTACATTATTTTTATCATTAAACTTAGAATAAAACCTTTGATACATTATGCTAATATTATTGCTAAATTTTTAGTTAATAGATCTGAAAGTAACCTTAAAGTTTCTTTATGATGTTTTTTTTTAATATATTGGCCATCATATTAGCAACAAAAATACTACAAGCAAAACATAATGATATAATTAGTGAAGGAGATATAATAACCCTTATGGTAACATTTTACAATATAGTTTTAAAATCAGATTAATAAGTAAAAGGTTCAAATGTATGATTGTATAAAGTTATACTTAATATACAAGTAGTATAAATAAAAACAGTTAAAAGTTTACAATATGTCTTTACATTATGTTCTATATGAAAAAGGCGTATTATATAAGTAAAAGTAGTTAGTAGGACGCAATAAAATATAATGATTAAAAAGTTTTAAAATGTTTTTTGTTTTAATTTTAGTAGTGCGATAGTTAGTATTTGAAGTTTTATTATAATTAACTAGCATTTGAGTAGCCATTAAAAGCTATAATTGCCATATTAGCTTGTAAAGGTTAAATAGTATATACATACAGCTACAATAAAAATGTTATAGATGAATGAAAATTAAATGACGCATTTGTCAAAGGTTAATCTGGTTTATGATGTGCAAATCTCTTTCAAAACTATACTTTAAAAGTAAACTTTTATAAATCTTGAAAGAAGATAAACTCTCAAGCACTTATCTATAAGGGTAACAGCATAAAGCGGGATACAGGGAGATTAATAACTAGATTAGGGAAGAAGTTAGGACAAAGCAAATATGAAACTAAGTAATCAAAAGATATAGTTCTTTCCTTGAAGCATGAAAGGTTAAGCCAGTAGTCAAGTATTTTATGTAAATAAGGACCTAAAAGTGATAAAAGTAGACCCTTACAAATCAAATATAGCAAAAATTAAATTAAGATACTAACTATCTTTTAATTGCTAGACAGGAGCATTAAACGTTCACAATTTCTTATTAAGTAAATAAGTAAGATATAAGGCATAGTCATAGATGAAAGATGTAAAGGAGCGATTAGAAAAACAAAAGCATATAGCCTTACTTTTGGTAAAATATCATAGAAATGCTCAAATTTAATGTTCATAATTTGTAGAAACAAAATATTAAAGAAGTATAAAAACCTATTAAATACCTATAATAAGTTACTTTGTTAGCTTCGCCAAAAATAAATTCTAATAAAAGTGAAAAAGGAATGGAAGTTATATAGGCTATTATGTACGCTTTAAAGTTATCAAAGCAATTTTTCTGTCTTAGTTTTTGTAGAATGATTACAAATGTAATAAATCCTACAATAATTACTCTATCAAGGTAGTTCAAATTTGATAAAACTAAATTAAATAAAAAATTAAAGATTAATCACTACGTTGTAACTTACCTTTATACATAGAAGAAACATAGCCGATTAAATTTAACATTTGGTAAAAAGTAAAATTAATTAAAGTTCTATAGTCCTTTTTATACTGTTCTAAATATCTTTGTTCTATTTGATTAAAATTTTCTTAATTAAAAATAAATGGGGATGTTTTTTGGGTTCATCATTTTTTCCATTTTTAAGTGCTATTTGAGCGGAAAACGTGTTAATAAAATCCTTAAAAAATACATTCCAAATTGTTCTTTTAAATTATCTGATTATTTAAAATTTTATTTAATAGGAGAACAATAATAATCATCACTACAGCCAATGTAAAAGATTTAACGTTCAAGATTTAATCATTTAAATTATGAACATATTTATAAGTGCAGATTGTTATATAAATCTTATATACAATTACGTATTTGATATTTATAATATTTTTTTATTGGAGCTAAGATCAATTTCTATCTTCAAAATTTTATAAAGAGTAAAAATCAGAAATCAAGAAAAATTATTAAGGCTATAAATAAAAATTTCAAAAAGCTTAATACAAATTTAAAATAAAAGGTGCGATATAGTAGCTTAATATCAGAAATGTATATTAGATAAATAAAAATTACCTTTTTAATATTAAACTTTAATTATTTAGGGATGTATTTTTTTGTTTAAAAATTTTATTAATAGCTTTTCCACTTAAATAGCGCTTAAAAAATGGAAAAAGTAATGAAACTATAAAAAGTATCCCCGTTTATTTTACGTATAATAGAATGATTTTTAAATTTTTTACTAATAGAAATTTTGTTAGTATTTTTAAAATTGAATTTACATAGCTATAATTAACAAAGTCTTTTTAAATAAGAAATGCATATAGAAAAACTTTAAAAATTTGATATCATATTAAAAAAAGGCTCAATTATATATGTAGTATATTTTATTTAAAAAAATTATGTTAAAAAATATTAAAATTATGATTTTCAATATAAAATTGGATTTTTATCCCCCCTTTTTAATCCTTAATAACTTTTTTATTTTATAATACTAAAAAATCAAGATATATATAGAAATAACATTTAAGCACTATTGATTTTTTATTTCCTTTTTATTCTTTTTTATCGTTTTCATTACTTTTCTATAAGACCTTTAAAGGTTATTGTTTTAGACTAAAAATACCTTGTGTAACTATCTTTAATTGCTATCTAGAGTTTCAAATCCTCACACTTATTTATAAAATAAAAAAGCAAATTAGAAGGAATATATATAACTAGAAAAGCTAGTGAAGACCAATACAAAAAATATATATTTACATTTGAAGTAGAGAAAAGTAAGCTTTCAAATTTAAAGCGCATACTTTGTATACTTAAAATGTTAAAAAAGTGAATAAAAGCTATTAAAAGCCTATAATATACAACTATGTATGTCCTTTGAGGATATAAACCATTAAAATAGAAAATGCAAGTGTTACAATGTAGACTATCAACGAAAATTTTATACTCTCAAAGCCTTCTCCCCGTCTTAACTTTTGTAGAATTATAGCAGATATAATCAATTCAACAATAATCATTCTATCAAGATAATTGTAATTTTTTAATGTTTTAAATGATAAAAATTAATTCAAAATTATAAAGATTAAAAATTAAATTTCAATTTACACATTAAATAATAAAGAAATAAAATCAATTAAATTTAACATTTGAAATAAAGTAACATTGGCAATATTTATAATTTCATCATATACTTTTTTAAATTATTGTTGTTTCATTTAATTAGCTAAAGTTTAAATATTCACTATATGGGGATGTATTTTTTGTTTAAGAATTTTACTAACACGTTTTCCTCTCGAATAGCACTTAAAAGATGGAAAAAGTAATCAAACCAAAAAAAACATCTTCATATGTCCTTTTAAACTATTTAATTTATTCTTAATTCAGTTCCATAATTATAAGTAATAATATATTATAACACCAATACAGTATTAAAATTTTTAAAATTTAAATTCAATCGATCTCTATTTTACAATAAACATCTGATAGAATAACTCTATATGGGGGTGTATTTTTTTGTTTAAAAATTTTACTAATAGCTTTTCCATTTAAATAGCGCTTAAAAAATAGAAAAAGTGATGAAACCAAAAAAAACACCCTCATATAGTATGTAACTTTTATATTTTATAACATTAGTAAAAAACCAATTTTATATCATTTTTTTCCAGTATTAGGCTCAATCAACTAATAGTTGCAATGAAAGAAAAGTCCCTTTCTTGTGTCTTTTGTCCATCCTCTATTAATTCTTTTAATTAATACCCTAGTTTAAGTGCATATGGGGATGTTTTTTAGATTAATTTGGATATTCAATACTTAAGTTGATCCAGTATTTTTTATGTTAAAAATATGAGCTTCAAGTGCATTTTTTATAATATTAACAATAAAATGAAAGTGATAAAGTAATGATAAATAATAAACAATAAATAGTAATAAATTGCCTATCAAAATACTTTAATTTAAATAAATATTAACTTAGTTTAAATTCTTAGCCATTATTTCATCAATTAAATTCTCACATTGGGAAATAAACGAATTAACTTCTTGTTCACTAGCTGTTGTATTAGCATATGGATAATGTGGGGACACTGGTTTACGATCTAAATGTAAAAAAAATTAACTTTAACTCATAATCACTACATAATTCACTTACCAAAAAAGAAATCACCATTAGCATATTCATAAGGTTCTTTAGATAAAGCCAACCAAAGGATAGTATCGGCACCTTGAAGTGGGGTACGTAATACTTTATCCCCTAAATACTTATCCATAAAAGGTAAAGATTGTGATACCCCAGGAGTAGCACACCAGCCTGGATGCATAGATAAGAAACGTATACCTTTACCACTATAAACTTGACTTAGTTTTTTAGCCATCTCCACTTGTTGGCGTTTATTTTGTGCATAAGCTGATACCCCTGAATAAAACCATACTTTTTTAAATTGTAAATCTTTGGGCTCTAATTTACTGTTATACATACCACCACTAGATACAAAGATCTAATTGAATTCTTTTTAATGTCGTTTCATTTTTTATAATAAATAAGTCAACTTACTACTCTTGCCTCTTTACTAGCTTCCAAATTGGGTAAAAACAATTTAGTAAGGTAATAAGGAGCTAACGAATTAACCGCAAAAGAAGACTCAATACCTTCTTCAGTTAATTGATATTTTTCAGCAATAAAACCAGCATTATGAATTAATACATCACATTGAGCTAATTCCTTATTGGTTTTATGGGTCTGATTAAACGTTTTGTAAAACTTATTCAAGTTTTTAAGACTACTAAGGTCAACGAGATGTAAGAAAATAGAATCATTGGTAGCCTCTTTTTTGATCTCCTCTACTGCTTTTTGACCGCTGACTTCATCACGACAGAGGATATGAACTGTACCACCTAAATGTGTGATTAATAAATAGAGCAAAATAAATAAATAAACTTCTTACCTCGCTTTGCAATTTCCATAGCAGTTACTTTACCTAAACCTTTACTACCACCTTAAAAGAATACAAAGGTTAAATTTACCTTAGTACAAAAAAAATAATTAAGCTTACCAGTAACGATAAACACCTTATCCTTGACATCCACGTTTAAAGCGTTTAAATTAAATCTTTCACTATTCTTTAAAAAACCAGCTTGACAATAGTCATAAATACCATTGTACATAAATTGAGGGAATTTAAACAAAAGACTCATATTGATACTTTTTAAAAGAAATTCAATAAAACTATTTATTGCTTTTAAGTTCTTCAGTTGCTTTTATACTTTGATATTAATGTTGACTATATCCGGTTTTTCAAGAATTTCTTTAAAAAGATATATCAGTTTCTGTTTCATTCTTACGTCATCCTTTTAAAAAATCGGGGTTTTAGTTTAACAAGATTAAAGGGAGTAGCTGATTTTAATTGATTTCAGTCAAAGAATAATGGAAAATAAAAGAATTAAAGTAACAAAAACCGAGTATTTAACAACCGGAGATCAAAAAATTGATCAACATTTAAATGGTGGTTTACCTACATCAAGTTTAATTCATTTATATGGGAAAAGGTAAAACGAATAGTCAAGGAATAATTGGTTTACAATTAATCGAAATTTAAGTTCAAGTGGAAAAACACAGTTGGGATTGCAACTGAGCATCACAGCACAACTCAAAAAAGAATTGGGGGGATTAGAGAAAGGTAACTATAATTAAACTATACTAAATTTTTGTATGTTAAACTATTGTTGTTAGGTAGTGTTTACATCAATAAAGAGAAAAAATTTCCAACTGAAAGATTACTACAGCTGAGTGAAAAGTATAATACTCAATTAACTCAAAAACAAATATTAAATAATATCCATATAATCTATTCACCAACAACTGATCTTTTAAAGGAGATTATTATGAATAAACTAAGAGAATATTTAATTGAAAAGAAAAAAGAGAATCAACAAGTTGGTGTGGTTATTATTGATAATATACAGTTTATTTTAAATAATAATAATAGTAGTATTGATATGGTAGATTACTCAGATTTATATTTGATTGTTCAACAGTTAAATATACTAAAAGAAGAGTTTGGTTTGATTGTTATTATGATTAATAATGTCAATGATGTAATTGATAATAATGAAAAATTAAATAGTAGCAATTTAATCAGTCTAAAATATCAAATTAATAAGATTAATAAGTTGAAGATTCAACCTAACTTTGGTTTAACATTTAAAAATTATATATCAAACCAAATTATTTTATCTCGAATTAAACAAAATTATAAAACAAGAGAAAACAATAAACAAAATGAAAATGAGGATAACGAAGATAATGATAGGAATATTATCAATAATAGTAACTTACGTATATTAAAAACAATAGGTTGTAGATGGTGTAAAGATAGTGAATTAAATTATATTATTACAAAAGATGGCTTAGTTTATTCCGAATCAAAATAACTATCTTCACAATCATTTCCAATCATATCTAATCTATCTAAAGACTAGAAACATAACTAAATAAATATTAAACGGTAACATAAAACAATTTACCTCATCTTCATCAATTTTGTTATAATCAAATGTTTTATCTAAACCATCAATAAACCTTTCTTTCATTACTTTAATTAATTCTTCTTTCCTTAACTCAAACTCTAATGTTTATTAATATTCTAATTATTGTTATATTATATTAATTATTAATTTAACTACCTTCTTCTGTCAATTCGCCATCTAAATTTTCCTCTAAATTTTGCTCTTCCTCTTTCTTTTCTCCCATTACTTCCTCCTCCTCCTCTTCTTCTTCTTCCTCCCATTGGTCTTCTTGTCTACTTTTAGCCTCATCTATCTTTTGATTGATAACATCTTGTTCCCAATTCATTATTAATCTTTCGGATAATTTAGGTTCATTTTGAAACTTAATTTTATAATTTGGTAAATAATAATAAAATAGATCCGGCTCTCTTTTAATAATTTCTCTTTCACTAAAATAATCTTTATTTATTAATACTTGGGTCATATATTCATAGCGTCGATTTCGGATTTTTTTTGTTGAAATTTGTATGTTTTGATGAGTTAATAAGTATGCACTGTCACTATCTAGTACAAGTTAAGTATATGGTTGAAGGATTAATTTGAATAAATTACCTAATTGAATCTGTTGTAATAAAGATAGAATTTTATTATTAAAATAGGCTTGTCCATTTTGAATAAATAGAAACAGATCAGTTAATAACCAATGTTTTATTTTATCTAATGGAAATTTTTCTTTATATTCCAAGAGTTTTATATCTTCACTGGCTTCTATTTCATTATAAATTTCTTGTTTTAATAATACTTCAAAGTCTTGCATTTTTCAATAAAAAAAGATCAAGTTAAAATTATTGATAATTATAAAAAGAATGACAACTTAGTGAATTAGTCTTGAGTAAAAAAATCCTTTCTTGAAATAAAGTTTAATTAGTTTATTTTTTTTAAACATAAAAATGGAAGAGAAAGCAATCAATTTCATTAATGATCAGTACGCAAACAGTAGTTCAAAAACGGATGATAATTTACCAAGGATCACTTTGACCTTTGCACAAAGTATCGATGCCAAAATATCTAATAAAGATAAACAACCTATATTATTAAGTTCAAAAGAGTCCATGTTCATGACTCAATAGTAATTCCCATTAAACTCATTCTAATTAACAAATTATAATACAATTTCTAATTCCTTAGTTTAAGATGTCAAAATGAAGGTATTATGGTAGGCATTGGTACCGTATTATCGGATAATCCAAGACTTACAGGTAATGATGAAAAAGTAGGATGATAATTCAATGATTACTAACGATTCAAAGTTAGGGAAACTAATTTATTAAATCGAGGTTATAAGCAACCAAGACCAATTATTATTGATCGAGATTTACAAATTCCATTAAATTGTAATTTAATGAAAAATGAAATAAAACCTATTATAGTATTTGGAGGAGGGTTAACTGAGAATAAATTGAAAAAGATTAAGGTAAATGAATCAATTAATAGTGTTAATAATTTTTAATACATTGTTATTAATTAGGAATTAGAGAACTTAGGTATTCATACTATTGATACTAATTTAATAGATGGAAAGATTGATTTAAGAGAGGTTTTTGAACAACTTAAATTATACAATATTAATTCCATAATGGTAGAAGGAGGCTCTAAGATCATCTTTAATTTGTTAACTAATTTTAACTTGATTCATCATTTAATTATAACTATTTGTCCTATAATTATTGGTAATAATGGTACCTCTTATATCTTAGAAAATCAGCAAGTAGGTTTTAACAGTTATTTTATTTAGCATAAAGTTTTTAATTATTTTTAGGGCTTAAATAATATACAATTAAATAATAGTAATTCTTATTGTCAATTGGGACCTGATATGATTTTTAGTTATATTCATGAGAAATAAGTAGACGTTATTAGCTTCCTTGGTATTTGTTTCTTCTATGTATAAAGTTTTAAGCTCTTTAAATAAGTAAATGTAAAGTTCAGCTATTAAATATAGAACTTTGTTGATAAAATATATGAACTAAATGGATAATATTGGCGCTCTTGGCAACTAATTGTTTCTATCAAAACTTATTAACTCCTTTAAATAAATCATTCAATCTTCAGCTCAATTATCACTTGAAATACAATGTTAAATAAAATTTGAAACTGAATAACTTGTTGTAACTTTATATAACTTGTTCTTTTACCTTGATATTTATTAGAATATAGTAATGTTACTGTTATTTATTTTTTAAAATAAGGAATTGGAATATTGAATTGAATATTGGCAAATAGAAAATCTTATGATTCACTCTTGAATTTTCTTAAAAAATAGGAGTTTTAAGGCTACCATGACGTAATTCGATAGCAGATACTAAGGATTTGTTTAATAAAAAAAGGCTTAAAGTGATTCATAATATATTGAAATCAAACTATAAAAAGGATTATCTTAGTTTATTCGTAAAAATGCATTTATTTATATTGTTTATAAGATGTAAAAATTAACGTTTATTTTTTTAACTATATTTTTATTTGAAAACATTTGCTATTAATCTTTTATTTTAATAAAGTAGACTTGATAGAACTTAAACTAAAAACCACGTAACATGATTGCCATCATTCTAAAATCATTTGAAACCAAAATAGTTCAACTAAATATTACCAATCAATTACGAAAGTTGAAGTGATTAACAAATTAAACTTCGGTTAAAAAATAAAAAATAAAAGAATAGATTTAAGAATAAAACAGAAATGAGGTAAAAAAGTTTGGAATTTTTTTATATAAAAAAATTTAATATAAATATTAGTTACTAAGAAATAAAATTGACTTTTTTATACTTCTTTAATAAAAATGATAGCAAGTAGCAATCAACCTTTAGAGCCGATTGATGAAAATCAAGTTCTAAAGACTAATAATCCAAGTCATAGTCAAGATAATCAAGTGAGTGAAAATACCGTTGGCTATGGTACTTTTAGGGGTAACGAGGATGAAATACAACAACAACAACAGTCATTACAAGGTCAATCACAAGTACAAGGACAAGAACAGCAACAAGTACCACAAGTACCAAGTCCAAGCTATATTGAAATAATTGAAAAAATGGTGGAACCTTATTTAGGTACTACTGAATTTAATGTTGTATTAATAGCTGCAATTCAGCTTATCGTTTATTTGTTTTATCTTATCGGTATTCCATTTGTTTTTAGTTTAATTTTAGCCTATATGTTATGTAAATTTATTTTAATATAATTATTTGATAAGGATATTTAACTATTTTATAGCTAAATTCTTTGATAAATCTATTACTGAGACTTATAAAAGAAAGATTGTTAAGATTCAAGAGAGATTAATGATACCTAGTGTAAGTTTAGTTATATAATATGTGGTATAATAATATTTATTTATAATATAAATTTAGTTGGAAAATGATATTGAATCTGTATTATGGATTAATAGATTATTATCTAGTTTTTGGTTTCAATTTGAACCCAAATTATGTAAACAATTAGTAGATAATGTTGAAGCAACGGTTGAACCATATTTAGCTTCAATTCCTATGATTAAGAAAGTAAAGTTTACTAAGTTTACATTAGGTAATTATCATATTATACTATTATTATATATATTAATATATTAATACTATTATTATTATTATTTAGGTAATAAACCACCAATTTTAAAAGGAATTAAATATTACCCAAGTAATCAAAGTGATATCATTATTATGGATTGGCATTTATCATTTACACCCAATTCATTTTATGAAAAAAAATTTAAAAGTAATGATTCATTTGAAGAAAGTAATTTAATTAAAATTAATAGTAATATTCAATTGGAAATTGAATTAAATTTATTTGGTATGACATTTAAATTGCCAATTATATTAAATGAAATGCATTTTAATAGTAAATTAAGAATTAAATTAAAATTAATGAATAATTTTCCTCATATTAAAAGTGCCTATGTTTCATTGTTAGAATTACCTGATATTGATTTTAAGTTTAGACCAATATTTAATATAGATTTAACAAACATACCATTTTTTAAACCTTTATTTAATCGATTAATTAAACAAATTATTGAAAGTATTATATTAGCACCACAATCTTATTTGTTAAATATTGAAGAAATGATGGGAAGTAATTTAGAAAATGATTTACCAATTGGAGTATTAAAATTAACAATTAACAATGCCACAGGATTAAAGAATGTTGAATTAATTGGAGTAATTGATCCATTTGTTTCAATTAATATTGAAGATCGTAAAGAATTATTTAAAACAAGAACAATACAAAATACAACTAATCCAATATGGGACCAAACATTTGATATATTAATATATTCATTAAATGAAAAATTAAATATGATAATTAAAGATGAAAATGATGTTAAAAAAGATCGAGTATTAGGTTTAACTCAATTCGATTTATCTACTTTATTAAATGAGAATAATCAAAATAATTGTGATAAAATTATACGTAATGGTAAAATTAGAGGAGATTTAACTTATAAATTATCTTATTATCCAGTTGTTGAAGCAATTAAATTAGAAGATGGTACTGAAGAAATTATTCAATCAAGTAAGTATTATTATTATTATTATTATTATTATTATTATTATTATTGTTATTATTATTATTATTGTTATTGTTATTATTATTATTATTAATATTATTATAAATATTAATATTAATATTTAATTAGATTCAGGTGTAATGAAAATAATAATTCGACAAATACAAGGATTAGAAAAGCAACGAAAATTATTATCATCAGTACCAGTAGTAGGTGGAGGTAAAAGTAAAGTAACGGTTAATATAAAAATTAATGGATATTCTATTTATCAAACAAAATCTTATGATATAATGAATTTAATTGTTATTGAATCATTTACTGATCAATTTATTGATGATATCAATACTAAAGTTGTTACACTTGAGTTATTATCTTCTAACCATATGATTGGTCAATTACATTTTAATATGAGTCAATTTTTAGATGAAATTGTAAGTTCAATATTTATTATATTTATTTCATTAATTTTTATTCTTATTTTTATTTAGAATAAAGAAGATGGATGGTTTGAATTTAATAAAAATAATGATAAAGAAAAATCGTTAGTTAAAATTAAATTAGATGCTAAATGGTCTTCAATATTAATGGATGCAACAAGTCATGGTAATTTACCACCAGCAATTGGGTTTTTAAGAGTTAAGATAATAAGAGCTAAAGATTTAAAATGTAAAGAAAGTGCTACCAAAAATACACAATTAATTGAATTAAAAATGAATAATAAAATATGGGGAACAAGTGAAAAGAAAGAAGTATCACCTAATCCATATTGGGATGAAGTGTTTTATATACCAATTCATCAGATTAAAGAAATATTACGTTTAGAAATTAAAGGTTCTTCTGCATTAAAAGAAAATAAATCATATGGTTATGTTGAATTACCAATTAAAGATTTCATTGGTAACCAATACGACAATTTAATTGGTTTTGAAGATGGAGAATTAATATCAAAGTATGTTTATATTACATATATATATTAATATTAATATTATTTTATTATTAGATGGCATACAGTTATTAACAAAAAAGATAGTAAAAATAATAGCTCAATTGAATTAATGGTGCAGTATTTTTCATTACCTCAACAGTTTTTACAACCAAAAGTAGATAAAACATCAAAGAAATCATCACGTAAAGATTCTAATATGGAACAATCTACTACTGATCAACAATCTATTTCAGTACAAACTTCCCATACAAATACTGTTAATGAACCAACTAATTCAATACAACATTCAATTTCAAATTCAGTAGATCAACAATCTAATTCAGTACTTCCATCAATTTCAAACAATATTGATCAACAATATGATTCACCAGTACCAACACGTTCAAATACAGTTGATCAAGAAACAATTGATAATAATAATAATAATAATAATAATTTAAACCAATTAGAAACTAATAATCAAAGTAACGAAATGATTAGTACAACTAATACAATTGTAATGAGTAATAAAAATAGTGAAGATAATAATTATTTAAATTATAGTTCAGGTATAATTAAAGTCAAATTACATGAAGTTAAAGATTTACAAAGTAAAACTAAAATTTATGGGTTAATTACTTTAAATGGTAATTTCCGATCCCCAATTTTACGTACCTTAGTTAAAAAAAGCAATTTAAATCAAAGTTGGGGAGAAAGTGGAGAAGGATTTGTTAAAGAAATTCAAGTAGATATGTTAAATGTAGAAATTAAACAATCAAAAGAAAATGAAGATAAAACAATTGCTAGTTGGAATGGAAGGATTAAAGATATATTAGAATCAATTAAAAACAATCAGTTCAATAATAATAATAATAATAATGATAATAATGAAGATAAGAATATATTTTGGTATAATTTAGATTGTCCAGGTCAAATTAAATTAAGTTTTGAATTTATACCTTCTAATTATATAATTGATGAATCTGAATCTTCTCGTAATATGGGTATTTTACAAGTTAAAGTAATTAAAGCAACAGATTTAGTATCAGCTGATAAAGACGGATCATCTGATCCATATGTATCCTTATCTTTAAATGGAAATAAGAAATTACGTACAAAAACAAAAAAAAATAATTTAAATCCAACATTTGATGAATTATTTAATGTTGAAGTAACTGATCGAATTAAGTCAACATTAGCTATTGAAGTATTTGATTGGAATCAAATACAATCTCATTCTTCATTAGGATCAATTAATTTGGAATTAAAACAAATTGAAGCTGAAATTAAAGATGAAGTTACTTTACAATTAGAAAATACAAAACATGGTTCAATTACATTAGAATTATTTTTTGCACCTTTTTATGTTTTAAGAGATGTTAATCCAAGTTTATTAGCTGCTGCTTTATCTGGTAATCCAGTCGATTTAGTGGGTGGATTAGCTAAAGGTGGCTTTAAAGTAGCTACAGGTGGATTATCTTTAGCATTAGGTGGAGCAGCTCATTTAGCTAATGGCACAGGTAAAGTAGCAATACAAGGAGCTAAAACAGTATTATCAGCTCCACTTAAATTAGCATCAGGTGGTAAGAATATAGCTAAAGGAATATTTAATAGTATTAAAGATACAATACATCATGATGATCATCATAATAATAATAATACATCACCACCAATAGTCACATTAACAGATTCTAATAATAATTCAACAAGTCCATTAAATAAAATAAAATCAGGATTTAATTCATCAACTCATTCAATTTCATCAACTCATTCAGGTTCCTTTGGCTTATCTTCATCTCGTTCACCTTCTAGACAAGGTAATAATGAATTAGGATATTCAATTAAAATTACATTATTGGATGGTAAAGATTTAATAGCAGCAGATCGTAATGGATATTCAGATCCATATATTAAAGTGATGAAAGAAAAGAAATTAATATATAAAACTAAAGTATTAAAAAAGACACGTAACCCACATTGGGACGAAAGTTTTATTATTCAATCAATTTATCCGGGTGAATTAACTCAATTAAATTTAATTGTTAAAGATTATAATTTTTTAAAAGAAAATGTAGAATTAGGTAGTTATACATTGAATATTTGGGATCATTTTAAAAATGATCAAGAAAATGTAGTGGAATTTTTAACTAATCCAGGTGAACTGAAAAATGGTGGGGTTGGTCAATTAAGATTAAGATTGGAATTAAATTTACCTGGTGATAATAATGAACTTAATACTAGTAATTCTCATAATTCTCCAACAAATATTAATCCAGTTTTATCTCAAGAAATGTTTGAACCACCTAATGAAGATAGTATGAATGAAGAAGAATCAGATAAATCAAGTAGAAGATTAAAAAGAAATTCAATTGCTAATCTTAAACCTAAAAATTTATTAGGTTCATTAAAAGAGAAATTTGGTAAAAATTAAATCATATTTGAGAAAAAAAAAAAGATTGAAATTTTATTATTTGATATTAAATATTAATAAATTGAGTATTATTATTATTATTATTATTATTATTATTTTATTTTTATAAATTAATATCATTTTTTATTTTACTTTCTATTTTTAATAATTTTTGTTGAACTTTACTAATAAGTCTATAAGATATTAATTAATTTTTCTATTATAATAATATAAATTTTAAATAAATTTTACTTTTTTTTAAAACCAACTTTTTGACTTAATATTAACAATCCATTAGCATCCATATGATCAATTAACTTTATAAAACTAAATAAAAATAATATTACATTAATATATGATTAACATCAAAACAAAAACAATAAATTTAATTTCAACTTATTACCTTTTATAACCTTTAAAAGCATCTAATTTACTTACTTTTCCATCTAACATTAAATTTAATAAACCTCCAACTCTACACTGAATTTTAGTACTAATTTTTTTTACTATAATGTTCATTTCATTTGATGTGATTGTTGGTTTCTTTACTAACACTAGTTTTATTATTAATCCTTGAATTTTTTTAATAAAATTTTGTTGACCAATGGAATGATAAGTATTTTCTTGATAAGCTAATTTAATAGGTGTTTCAAATTTATCATTCTTGTTATTCTCTGTAATACAATTTTCATTTTTCAAATTGGCTATCCAGTATTGATTATTTTCCAGTATTAATTGTTTTTCTTCAGTAGGAGATAATACATCATCAGCAAATAAATTCAAGTTTCTAATGGAAATCAAATTAATAAAAAGATTTAATTGATAATCTTCTTTTTAATACAATAATAAATAAATAAAATATTATTTATTAATACTTACCTTTTTTCGATTCCTACATTGATTTTTGATTTAAAGTTCTCTTTTTTCCTTGGCCAATAATGATATTTAAAAAACAAGCGATATCCCCTAATAAAAAGCAATTTTATTAATATACTTCTACTTAACGTTATCCATTTCATTTATTAAGCAAAAAAAAGATAATTCTCTAACATCTCTCTTACCTTCCAAATAAACCACAACATTTAATCATTTTTTTCCATAAATAAAATTCCTCTTTCTTTTCTAATTTCCAATTTTTAAAATAGCCATTTTGTTTTCTTAACATTAATCGAGTTCTTTCTAATTGAAATGGATTTTCTTCATCAGAAATACGACTCTTTTCCTCTTCTATACATTGTTTTCTTTTTTCAGTTTGACTAATCCGACTGTTATCAGCTTCATAAATCGTTGATACAGAACCTTCTTCCCATGTAAAATGGTCTTCTTTTAATATTAATTTATTATTAATATTCAATTTTGTTTCGATGATTTCTATCAATGTTTACCTCTATTTTCTTTTTCTTTTTCTTGCATTCTTGATCTTTTGACCCTTGAATTACTACTCATTCTTTCTTCTTCCTCTTCTTCTTCTGAATATCTTATCGCTTCTTTTTTCTTTTTAGAATCCAACCCCTTTATTTCCTCAATTTGTACCATATTCTTACTTTGTCTTTTAATATTCAATAAATTTTCTTCAAAACCACTTAAGTCTTCATTGAATCCTCTATCTTTATCTTCTTGTTTTAGAATTAATGCACTTGAAGGTAAAGTTGAGGTCCAATTTTTTTTAGATAAAGTTGTACTGACAGTTCTACTAGGTGAGGACAATTGCCTAAGGCTAATTTCTGAATTTAATTCTTCTTCTATTGCTTTTTTTTGCGACCGAGTCAACCGAGTGGAAGTCATAATTTGAAAATATTGAAAAGAAGCTATTTAAAGTTGAAAAAAATGGTCTAATTTTTAATGTCATAGTTGGAAAATTGAATCTTTTTTTTTAACCCATTAAGTACCAAATATCTCCCAAAATTGGCTTGGATTGGATGCGAATTTCTACTCAAATTAAATGTCAATTGGTTGCCTTTTTTTTGAATCTTAATATTTAATCAATTGATTCAACCATATGGGAGTGTTTTTTTTGGTTTCATTATTTTTTCCATTTTTTAAGCGCTATTTGAATGGAAAGATTGTTAGTAAAATTCTTAAACAAAAAAATACATCCCCATATGTGTAATGTCAATTTGAATGAAATCTAAATCAACAAAATTGGACAAATAATGTACTTCCACAATACTCAAGTGATTAATGATTTTGTTTGAATTGACTTATATTGAACCTTGCTTTTTTTTGATAATTTAATAAAGAATTTTTTAATTTTTGAACTATTAAAAAGTGAACAAAGGAATAATAAGAAAAACAAAAGAAATTTCAATCAATTATTAGCAATAGCTTAGTGGGTAAATTCAAATTTCTTTAACTGATTGATACAAAATATAGGGTATTAGTTAAATAATAATATAATGTAAAGTTTAAGTAAATCAAAATATTACCATTTTGATCTTACTATTTATTCTCTAACTTTTATAATACAAAAACTGATTGTAAATAATTGGGCAACTTTTTTTAGCTAAATTGATTTTATTAATTAAAATAGGATCTTATTTAGATTCTAAAATTACTTTTTTTTATTTGAAATAAAAAGAAATATTATTTAACTTATCTTATCACTATTAAGTCGTTAGTTATGTTTTAGTATACTGTTCATTTAAATATATTGCTGACTTTTTTTACTTGAATTTAAAAATATAGGATTATATATTGTTCTTAAATTCAGGTAAAAAAATTAGCAATAAATTTAAATGAACAGTGTACTGAAACATAATTAACAACCTAATATAAATAAACATCTAAATTTGTAACTATTTCAATCTCAATCTAATAATGAAATCAAAAATATATAAAAATAACAAATCAAATTAGTAATGATTCAATAAAAACGAAAGTAAAAAGTGATGTCACGTATCGAAATTATAAAATATAAAAACAAAACAAAACATTTAATTTTTAAACAACTTTAGGACATATTAAAATGTTTACCAAACAGCTATTAAGCGTTGTAAAAAGGAATCACTTGAACAAGCAAGTTACTAGGAGTACGACCAACTTAACCAATAAAAAATGGTCTTTTTTTAATGGAAAAAAACAAGTCCCAATCGTTGAAGTAGAAGGGGTCAAATTATATCCACCACGTACTACAGGATATCGAATTTATCGAACATCACGCATTTTATTTAAAACATTAATTGTCCTATTTATCGCTAGTGGTAGTTATGTTGTTATTAATGAATATCTTGAAGATTTGAAACATAAGAGAATACTTCAAGATCATAGTAAGTTAAATTAAAAGTTAATAGATTTGATTAAAATCAATTAATTTTTTAAATAGAATTACATAAATTTGATATTGATAGAAAGGAAGGGGAATCAATACCTACTGCAGTATGGCCTAAAAATGAAAAACCAAAATTAATTATTTTGGGTAGTGGATGGGGGGTAATTAATTTTCATATCTATTTTTGACTGTTTCTAAAATTTTTATAGTCCGTTGGTTTATTAAAACAATTGGATGTAGATAAATATGAAGTACTTGTGGTATCTCCCTCCAATTACTTTCAATTTACACCATTATTACCTTCTGTCACTGTTGGTACTGTTGAACCCAGATCTTTAATTGAACCAATAAGAAAAATATTAAGAAGATTTGGTGATTGTGGACATTATTTTCAAGGTCTTGGAATGGAAGTAGATATTGAAAATCATCGTGTTTTGGTCCAAAATGATCAAAATGAACCATTTTATGTACCTTATGATCATTTAGTAGTTGCCGTTGGTTCAAAATCAATTACATTTGGTATTCAGGGATTAGAACATGCTCACTTTTTACATGATATTACAGATGCTAGAAAAATTAGAACGACGTTATTGAATAATTTGGAAAAAGCATCCCTGCCTAATATTGATAAAGAAGAACGTAAAAAATTGTTGAGTTTTGTAGTTTGTGGAGGAGGTAAAATTGGTCGTATTTAATTAATTATTTGAAATTAATCTAGTTTTTTAGGTCCAACAGGTAGATTGTGATTAAATTTAATATGATTTTATTAATATTATTATAGGCGTTGAATTTGCTGCTGAATTAGAAGACTTGCTTATTACTGACTTAGCATCTTATGTAAGTTTAATTTCAATTAAAATATATATCATCTTATTTTTTATTTTAGTTCCCATTCTTAGCCGAAGACGTATCAATTCATATCATACAATCAAGAGAACATATATTGAATACGTATGATGAACAGATATCTAAATATACAGAAGTAAATAATAACAATGATACTAAAATTAAATTCAACTAAATTTTAAAAAATAGAAAAGATTTAAGGATCGCAACATTAATATTATTACTAATGCTAGAGTAAAAGAATTAAAAGAGGATAGTGTTGTTTATACTTTAAAAAATAATAAGGGAGAAGTTGAAACTTATGAAATACCTTATGGTTTAGTACTATGGTCCACTGGGATAGCAGTACGAACTTTAGTAGAAAAAATTAAAAAACAAATTGAAGAACAAACGAGATCACGTGCACTTACCGTGGATGGTACATTAAGAGTGAAAGGTAAAGAAGATGGTAGTATATTTGCATTAGGGGATTGTGCTTCAGTAGAAATACCAAAGATATTAGAACGGATGAAGCATTATTTTGAAACAGCGGATAGAAATAAGGATGGCTATTTAAATTTTCAAGAATTTAAAGAAATGTGTCATCAGATGATTCAAGAAGTTCCTAGAGCTTCTGCTTATATACCACATTTGTTATCAGCGTTTAAAAAATATGATGTGGATCACTCTAATTCTTTAGATTTAAGTGAAGTCCAACAAATGATTTCGGATATTGATTCTAAGATGACTTCATTACCAGCAACAGCACAAGTAGCTAATCAACAAGGCAAATATTTAGCTAAATTATTGAATTTATTACATAACCAAGTTTATGAAAATCAACCAATTACAATGGATAATAATAATCACACATTAAAAGATATACAAACTGAGAAAATTATTGAGTATCTTAATCAATATCCTAAATTTACTTATAAACATTTGGGTTCTTTAGCTTATATTGGTAATTCGGCTGTAGCTGAATTGGAAACTAATAATCCAACTAATTTTCAATTAATTAAACCTAAAGTCATTTTAGCTGGGTTTTCAGCTATGTACCTTTGGAGATCTATTTATTGGTCAGAACAAGTAAGTTTATTTATTTATTTATTTTTAGAATATTAATGTTCATTGCTAAATAGGTATCAGCAAGAAATCGAATGCTATTATCCTTAGATTGGAGTAAGAGAATCTTGTTTGGTAGAGATCTTTCCAGACTTTAAATAATTTATATTAAATAATAAATAGTTAAAAAAAGAGCTCAAACTTATAAGATTTAAATATCATTTAATTTATTTAACGCAGCTAAATTAATATTTGAATTTAAGGATAAATTGGAGATGAAATTTAATTGTTGTTCACTATTATGATTATTTTCTCCTACTTTTTTATTATCATCAAATACTAATTGTAAATTTTTTAATTTAATTTCTTTATCTTTTAATAGAATGGCTTTATCAAGTACTCTTTCTTGTGCTTCAAGTAATTTGATCATTAAATCAACTTTTTCTATTAAATTTTTTAGTAATTATTAATTATTAAATGTTATTTATTTTATAATATTTACCTTTATTTATATTGTCAATATTATTTGATGTTATATTTCCATTGACCTTGTTTAATGTTGCATTTCCATCAATACTATTTACTGTTCTATTCTCATTAACATTAGATAAATTAGATAAATTTAATCCATTATTGACATGATTATTGGGTAAATCAAGTATAGTATTATTTTCATTACAATTTGTATCTGGCAATAAATTACTACTTGTCATATTATTCAACATATTACTCGTATTATTAGAAGGACAATTACTATTCGTTGAATTATTATGTAACATATTATTAGAATCATTTGGATAAATTGAACTACTATTGAATTCTGATTCCTTGTTTCTACTTGTATCGCTTCCTTCTGGTGGAAATGTATTATAACGTTCCCCTAATGCAGTTGCGTTATTTTTACTAGGATATTGGATTAACTTAAATTCTTTACCTAAACATATTTGCTCACAATAAGTTAAAAATGTATTTCTATCAAACTTCTCAAAATTATCTTGAACTTCATAGTTATAAGGTATTAAATTATCATTAACAACAATACTTGATTTATCATGAAATTGTAAATAATGAACCACCAAAAAATGGACATATAATCCAACCTTACTCATTTTCTCCTTATTGATATTAGCAAAATTTCTAAGAAACCTTCGAGTAGATCGAATACAAGTATCAATTCTATTACGTATTTGTTTTAAATTAACATCTTTACCTAAGCTTCTAAAATAACCTAAAAGTTGTTCTACTGCTGGTTTTTTTACATGAAATTTTCGATTTTTATGTACTGCTTGTAAAAGTCGTTCAAATATTTGTTGATCTTCTTCAATATCAAAATTCCCTTTACGTCCATCTTTAATCAAAGCCGTGCTATTTTTTTGAAATATAAACTTAATCTTTTTGTTCCCATTAGTTGATATTTCTTCTTCATTATCTATACCCTTTTTCCCATTATCATTGATAAATGTAGTGTTGGTTTCATTATTGTTGTTTTTCATTTCTTCTTGAGTATTAACTCCATTCCCATATTCGATTGGAGCCCCAATAGTTTGAATCTCCTTTTCATTAGGCTCAATAACTTTCTCACTTCCCTCATCTTCTTGATATTCAGGAACCGAACTTAAATTTTCATAACTTGACTTACTACTTAAAATCACTTCATTGAGGTCTAAATCCATTTCTTCTTTTTACTGTATTAAAAATTCTTAAATTTTATACTTGGAATTGGTTAAACTTATAAGAGATGCTAAGTTTTCAGTAAAGTTTAGAATATTATTGGTCTTTTTAAAAAAAAGCCAATAATCAAGATCAGTAGATTTGATTAAGCCAATAAGGAAATTTCAGTAGTTTGTACTTTAACCAATTAAATAGGTTATCAGTTTGTATAAAATTTTGCAAGTTTTTCCTGCCACCAAAAAAGCTTGCAATAGTAAATGGTACTTTTTATAAAACAACCACAGACTTTTAAAAAAATTAAATTTAAATATTATAAGTGAACACTATTTGCTAAATTTTTATTAAAATTAAATAAATAAACTTATTTATTTATTTATTTATTTATTTAACTATATTTTAAATTGTTATAAAAGTATTTTTTTTTTAATTTTATTAAAATTTATTAAAGCTAGATAAGTAAAAGCAAAAGTAAAAGTAGTCAAAGCAGTTATAACTATAACTAATAAGTGCAGTGTATTATTATTTTTTTAATTTTATATTATAATAATTTTTATTTTTAAAATATTCTTTTTTTAAATTTAATAACTAAATTTTTTTATGATCATTTATTAATATTTTATTAGCTTTTAAAAAATATATATCATATAATCAATTACCTTTTTTAGCTTATAAAAAGAATAACTTTTTTTAAATTTTGATAAATTTTTTTAATAAATTAAATAAACCTTTAATTAACTTTTTGCACAAACATTACTTGCATAGTAAATTAAATTAACCTTTTAGGTATTGAGATTCAAAAGACCTGATCCAATTAGCATAAGTGATTAAAAATTATGATCTAATCAAACTAAATTTTTTTGAGACATTTGGTACTCAAAGGTTAAAAACGCAAGCTTTATAAGGGGTTTGAGTTGGCCATCTTAGATGTCATAAGAATGTTTTTTATGATTCAATATATTTCAACTTTTAAGCTAATTTATATATGGACAAAATGATTTAAGAGAAAATGAAATTTACATTTGATGGGTTTGTTCATGCACTCCCAACTACACCAAATAAGCCATTTTGTCAGAAAGTTTGAGTGAATTTGAATCGGTCGATTTTCTATTCTTATCAATAATAATGTGTCTTTGAGATAGCAAACTAATGATGATTGGTATATTAGTCTAAACTGTTATCAATATGAATTTAAAAAACACTATTAAAGTCTAGGCACATTTTCCAATCACTTCCTTTACCACACTCACAAAAGCAAACTAGATTCGAAAACATTACGACTATTTTTTTTAAAGATTACAAGAAAATCTACAACTTTGAAGTATAAAAAAGCACTCGATATTAGCCTATTCTCATCAAGCTTTGAATACAATATTTAAAAAGTTCCACCTTTTATCCTTAGTCAAGAGGACAGTGCTTTATTAAAATCATAAACAAATATAAGGAAAAAGGGAACACTATTAACTAGGAAAAGTACTTCAGGGACAATAATAATAAGAGAAAAAAGACTAATAAAACTGTAGTTCCAATTTTAATTATTTAAAGTAATTTTAAATTTTATTTAAGTTTTAAAATATGAGAAACCTCAAAAATCAAATGATTGTTCTCATTTTTATGAAAATTAATTATTTTTACACCTCTATTTTTAAGCTAATGCAGTTTATTCTTTTTGTCAATATTCTTTTAATGTGAGAGAAAGATAATAAAATATAGAATGACGTAGTGACAATAATAGTTTACATATTATACATAATAGACTCCGTCTGTTTAATAGTTAAACTAAACCATGTAGCATTATAAAAATGAAATTGAAAATACTAAATTATCATAATTCCCCAATCTAGATACGAGGATGTATTTTCATGTTTAAAAATTTTATTAATAGTTTTTCCGCTTAAATAACGCTCAAAAAATGGAAAAAGTGATGAAGTCAAAAAACACCCTCATACTAATTGTTCCATCTAGCTTAGCTTTGATTTAGTACTTTTACATTCTTGTTATAAACTTATTCTTTAGAATATCCCTTTATAAATGCTAGCATAAGGTAATAAGAAAAAACATAATTTATATTTTATTCTTATAACATTATACATAAGGCCTACCTTGATTTAAATTGGTAAAATGTTTTATCTTTTTTTATTGACTAATTAATTCAAATGTCTGATAAATTAATAGCTATGGAGACAATGGATATAAAAGAACCCAACGTAGTCGAAGAACCACTAAACAGAAGAGAAGAATGGGGGTTTTACATGTTTAATTTTGCAGTAAAGATTACTTTGATACCATACATTTACTTTGCTAAACCCTTTTGCCTTTAGAATGAACCTTTTCTTCTTACAGTAGCCGGTTTAGCTTCAACTGTAATTTTGGAAGGGCTTGCATCTGGAGCAGCTTATGAATTAGATTTAGTAACCCCATGTAATACAAAGATAACAGATTATGTTTGTAAAGTAAAATTTGGAATCATATGGTTAGACACTTCATCATATACCTTCTTAATTTCAGCTTTAGCTGTAGCTATTCAAGCAGTTGTTTTTATTAGTATAGGTGCTATGGCTGATTATGGCAATTTACGTAAATTGATGCTTTTTGCTTCTTCCTTTGTACAAGCAATTGCCATAATTTTAATTCCGTCAATCACTAGTTATGATTATTATTGGGTAGCTGCCATCTTAATAATCATTGGTAACATTGGTTTTGGAGCTTCCAATATCTTTTATTATGCTTATTTACCTATTTTAACTTCCAGTCATCCTGATGTAATACAAGCAAAAGAGGATGGGGATACAAACCTTAGCTTAATAAGAGAAAAAGTATCAAATACTATATCTGGTAAAGGGATGGCAATCGGATATTTAGGAGGGTTTATTCATTTAATTATATCAGCACTTTTTGTATTGTTTGCAGGCGCTTTTGGGCCAGTAGGCTCTTACCCTATGCAAGTGGTAGCAGCATTATCAGGGGCATGGACAATTATATTCAACATCATACCCTTTTTATGGCTTAAAAATCGATCAGGTAGCCCATTACCTAAAGGAGAAAACTATTTACTCCACAGTTGGAAACAATTAGGGGAAACCTTTAGACAGATTAAGAATTTGTCTCATTTAGCTATTGTACTGTTTTCTTGGTTTATTATGTCGGATAGTTTACATACCTTCCTTTCAATGACTGTCCTTTTAGCTAAAAAAGAATTCAAGTTTTTACAATATGAGCTTTTGATTGCTAATTTAGTTACTCCAGTAACTGCTTTTTTGGGCTGTTTAATCTTTAATCAAATTATATTTCGATTTAAAGTTAGTACCAAAGTCATGTTAATTATATGCTGCATTTCCTATTTAGTTATTCCAATTTATATCTTATTAGGCTTGATACCCAATTTGCCCTTTTCAAAATTCAAGGTTGAAGGTTATATTCTTATGGGATACCATGGCTTTTTTGTTGGACCAATTCAGTCCTTCTATCGAGTATTGTTTGCTGAATTAGTACCAAAAGGAAGAGAAAGTGAATTTTTTAGTTTATTCCAAATTGTTGGTAAAGGTTCTTCCTGGATTGGCCCTTTGGTAGTAGGGGCAATTACAGATTATTCTGGCAATCTACGTATTGGTTATACTTTTATCCTTGCTTCTGTTCTTTCCTCAGGATTAATATTAACGTTTTTAAATGTAGAAAAAGGTAAAGAACAAGTCAAAATCCTTGTGAAGAAAGATTAATTTTAATAAAAAAAATTCAACTTTTTTTACTCTTCCAACATAACTGCTAGTATTAAATATTAGATGTTCAAAGTTTTAGTCTATAGTGTGTTAACTATTTTAGTGTTTATTTAAAATATGACTTATTATCGTACTTAAAACTTTTGAACAAAGTTTTTGATGTTTTACGAAAATAGATTAGTAAGAAGTCATCTAGAAAACTATTGATATTGGTAGTTTAATTAACACTGCCCTGGGAATCTAATCTATAGTAAAATTTGACATATGTTATTGATAAATCAAAAACTTTTACCACCTAGACTTGGTTTTCACGTGGATTTATGTGTTCTAAGGGATAAAAGCAGTATAAAAACTCCTTCATTTATTTTGTTGTGTGACGTTTATACATTCACTGCTTTCCTTAATCACGGCTACTTTATTATATGGGGATGCATTTTTTTGTTTAAGAATTTTACTAACAATCTTTCCACTCAAATAGCGCTTAAAAAATGGAAAAAATAATGAAACCAAAAAAAACACCCCCATATTGTATTTATCATTACTAAAGTCTATAATATGTATAAATACAGTTGTGTATGTAATAAAAATAAAAAAAGTATGAGTTCAATTATGGAAAAACTTACCGAGATAAGGTTCTATAGCACCAATGAGATCAATAGTACAATAAGCCTAAACTTTAACATGTTAATTTTTTGATTTTTAACTATATTTGAAACCGTTAGCTATGATTCAATACAGTATACCCTTTGTTTTTTAAATTTCAATTTCAATTTTTGTATAAATTATGGTTTATATGCCTCTTATTTAATTCAAAGTGGCATATTTATTGTTTCAAATAAAGAATTTGATAATTTAAGAATAAAATTGAGCTGTGAAACTATAGTAATCCCAAAATTTACTGTATTTAGTTATTATACTTGGTGCTTTCAATAAGAAGTAGTGAAATCAAAATAATGTGAGATATACTAAACAATATCCATTGCTAAGTTTATGAATTTAAAACAAAATCGGAGCTTCATAACCTTAAAAAGAAGATTCCTTAATTGAGCTTATGCTAAAGTAAGATAATATTAAACCATGTTATTTGCTACTATTAAGAATTACCATCATTGTGACTTATATACTCTATATTATATGATATTTATACAATTGATGTTTACTGCAGCTCAAAGTGTTACTTTTATTATCTGTCGACATTGAGTCTATGGTCTTCTTTTATTAGTATATTGACATTTTCTAAAGCTTAATAAAGATTATCTCGTAATATACTTGTTAATAAAACACCACTAAGTTGACAAATTATTTTAATAAATGATATTTAATAATGAGGAAACTTCTAAAATACCGAATATACTGATTACTAAATTTAATTCTATTAAATAAAAATGTTAGTTCTAAATCCAAAATTTGGGTATGCTTTTTATGTTTAAGAATTTTACTAACAGTTTTTCTGCTTGAATAGCGCTTAAAAGGGAAAAAGTAATGAAGTCAAAAAAATACCCCCATTTATTGCTAAAAAGTTTAAAATAGGCTTTTATTTAAATGCTTGATAAATAATAGTAGGAATATCAGTAGGTAAAAAAAAATATATAAACAAGTAGAATATTTAACTTATTCCGCAAAATAGGATTTAATAATGAATGATTTTTTCGGAACAGTTGAAAATTCATTAGATATATTGTTATTGTTAGAAGGGGTGAGTAGGGGTTATTTTCGAGTAATAGAAGACAAACTAACTGAAAATGAAAAGAGAGAGATAAAGGCAGGTACATGTTTTATATGTGAATATAAAGGATCAGATTTAGCAGAATTAGAAGATGGGAAAAAATGGATAAAATATCAATCTAGGAATAGATTCAACTATTTTAAACAACTTACAAACGATGTCAGCAATAAGAATAAACTGATAAAGAAAGAGACAACATTAGGCTATTTTAGTAGAAGGCTACAAATATTAAACTATGTTTCTAACTCTTCGTCTGTAAACAAAAGTTTGATACGCCCTTCTTGTAGTTACTTGATGAATATTTTACACACTAAAAGCATGAATAGTAATTTAGATTCAATTAATACCAGCTTAAACATCAAAAATTTTATATCGTTGCCGCCTATTAATCAAGTTGAGACTAATTTATCTAGTATATTGCCACCGATTAAAAGTAAAATAAGTGACCATATATTATTATTTCATTCTAAGAATATCAACCTTATTGAAACTTTGGAGTTCAAATCTAATACCAACTTATGTACTTCCGAAGATTTAAGACAGTTATCTCTTTTACAAGTTCGAATTTAATCATATGCGAGTGTTTCTTACCAGTTGTTCACTTTTGCTATTTTTGAAATTTAAAAATTAATTAGCCAATAAGCTGTTTAAGTTCGAATATATGTTGACTAATAATAACCTTTATAACCAACTATTTGTATCATGTCAACCTGCAGTTTGATAATTAGAATCTATGTTAAAGTGAACAGTTGCATTAGCTAAATATGGAAATTCCCCTTTTTCTTTTAAAAAATTTTATTATAAAAAATTTTCAATTTAACATTAAATTTTACAATACATATTAAACATTTGTTATGCCGACTTCATTAGATTATACTCCTTTTAATTTATTTCTAATTTATTTGCTGATAAATCCATTTACATTTTTTAAAACATTAACAAAAATGACGTTGGATGATACAGCTTAAATACTCTTAAACGTAAATACAATGATTGAAAGCAAAATAAATGATAAACTTTCTCTAGTATATGCAAGTTGGAGCATATGTTAAGACTCCAACTACATTTAATTGTGTAACTACAACACTTGATTATTTGTGCTTTTAAACTTTTAATAAAGGAAACTAAAGCAAATAATTAAGAATCTTTTTATTTAAAATTTAAAATAGAGTTGCTATTTGTGATAATTATTTTTAAAAGATAAAATGGCTTATTTTTAATTATAGCACTTTCATTGAGTAATTTTAAATGCAATACTAAATACATTATCCTATAAATAACACTAAAATTACTCTCTTATTATAAAATGTTTTTTCTTTAGTAACTATAGATTTTAGTATTGTACTTTTTAAGTAAGGAGCTTTTATAATATTTTTTTAATTGGATCTTATGTTTTTTTAAACTGCATTTAACCCATCGACTGACTTTTGAAAAATCAAAAAGGTACAAATTTCCTGACTTTGGTTTCTTTTCGCAGGACTCCTACAAGTTGTAAGCAGTATGTATGAAAATTAAGTAACATGAACAAAAAATTCTATTTTTAAAATAAGAGTCAAATCAAAATAGAAAATTACCACTTAATTACAGCTAAATATGAATAATACTTTTTTTACTTGAATATACTACTGTACTGCAAGGCTTCATAACAACAATATAAAATCTACTATTCTTGTGTTCTCTATTAAACATCTATATTTAATTAGCTAAATTTACATATTTAGGAAGATATAAAAGGAATTTTCGCAATGGAACCTATAGAAGCCATGAGCCATAAATTTGAACTTTTTTCATAACTCACATTTAAGTCATAAGCGCTTGACGAATTAAATAAGTCACCATATAAAATGACTATTGACCTAATTGGATAAGCTACTGGTATCTTTAAAATTCTGCTACTTACAAAATATAACAGGAGCAATAAATATTACCTCAAAATACCAAAAGATCAAACTCGGTGAAATACATGAGAACAAAATTCCTTTTAGAAGCCAATTTGACCAACTTGTAATTTTATGAGATAAGTTAAAATTGTTTTTAAGGAATTTGTTTTCAATGAGTTCAACATCTGGAATTCCAAAAGAGGTGCTTGATGCAATATTAAACGGGGCTGCAGCTAGAACGACACCTAGAGATACTTATTCACCTAGTTCATCTGAAAGCCCTTCAGTGGTTGGTATCCTTGTACCTGTCATTATTTCTATTGCTGTCGTTGTTATGCTAATTCTTGGGATATATAGGAGAGCTAGAAATAAAGTACAGGTGGATAATAACTACAACAATAATGTGGATATTAGTTTAAATCAGGTTGTTAATATAGTCGATCAACGACAAGAACAAAATCATGGTAACAACAATAGCAACAACGATAATAATATACGAGATGTAGATGATAACACTGATAGATTTGAAGTAACAAGTGGTAGAAATGAAGATATAATTAAAGGGGAAAATAATAGCGTTTATTTTGTTAAAGATAGTACACTTCAAAACAATAGGGCTATATTTGTAAACAGGTTTATGTACTTTGAAATTGAATTCATAGATTTCAAAGATCATTTCTCAATATTATTGGGTTACTCAATGAAATGCTTAGAAAACGTAATTAATGGTAACGTTTTTCAAAGTAAACTTTTATTTCCATTCATTTCTGATCCCTTTAGATAATTCTATATTGCTAAATCCTCATGATGGGCAGATATTGATAAATAGAAGCTCATCTAGTGTGAGTTCAGTCCATAATTTTAAAAAAGGTGATATAATTGGAGCACTTTATGACATAAATGAATCACAAGTTGACTTCACATGCAATGGTGATGTCATAAACACATTTAACTTTAATTCCGATGAGCTACTGTTACCGACTATTTATTGTACAAACGGTGCTTTAATCAAATATAATTTAGGTGATACAGGGTTCTTATATCAAAGAGCCAACCTTTTGGGTCTTGGAGTAGACAATCAAGATCTGCCTCCTATATATTCAGAGACTGTATGAATAGCATTAAACTATGCTTTTGATCCATTCAATAATTTATCCAATATCTTGTCAGTATAATTGCTTAATTAAACATCAAACCTAAATATTTGTTATGTCCTATTAATGATGAAAATTCCTTAGAATTTAAACGCCTATTATTAATCTAATCAACATTAATTAATAGCTTTATATTATAATAGTCATATAAACACTCTTTTATATTGGTATCTTACAAATACCACACCTATCAATAACTCTGCATTTAACTTAGTCTTAGTATCAATATTAATAATTAAAAATTTATTCTAAACCAGTTTAATTATGGAACACAAAAGGTAGATACTGATAACAATTTATTAATATTTTTAGATAGAAATCACTATTCCTAAGATGATGTCGTATTTTAACTATACAATTTTGGAAAAAGCATTTATGATCGATTTTTATATTATATTTAAAGAATGGCATCATTAATCTCTAAAAGTATATCTTGGGGATAACTCGGATAAGACATCAGTGCCTAGGTTTAGTAAATTGGCCTTTTCATGCAGGAATTCACTTTCGCCGATATTGCGCCTAAACAGAGACCCCTTGGAGGAATAGATAGTTGGTGGTAGTAAGTCATTGGAATCATAGTAAAGGGAATAAATAGCCTTACCGTTATATGCGAGAACCGTTTCAAGGGCATTATGATTGTAGAGTGCACCAATGATATATCTAGGATTGAAATCATTGATATAAATTTGATTGCTGGAATTTTTATTTGCAATCATTTGATTTGTATTTACATTGAATAAAATGCTGTTATCTAAAAGTAAAAAGGTGAAAAGCGTTATCAAATGTATAGTGAAGTTTATCATTAATATTATGAATATGTCTTGACGAATAACCTACCGAAATAGCAAAGGAAGGATTGAAATCAACTGTTCCAATCTCAAAGTAAGTAGCTTTGTTTTTGAAAGAATATCTCTTCGTAATACACTCTCTTCTATATAGCAAATTTCATTACTCTGCCCTTTGATAATATCTTTATACATGTTGTTTACGACTTCAAATCCCTTTATTAGTCTGTTTCCTTGAATGTTTATATTGGCTGTGTATTCTCTCTGTTAATTTATAGAAGCACCGATAGTCTGACCTGAATCCACGGGGCCACCTGTAATTCGGTTCAAAATTGTTTCTTCGTTTGTATCATTATGATTAGAATGAACTAGTTTATCAAGTGATACTATAACTATTGTTAATAGTGTAGCGACTATTAACACAATAAAAAGTATTATAAATATTTGAGAAGAGAGAGCCATCATAATGCTAATAAAAAACGCCCCGTATTTTATATTTTTCTTATTTTATAAATATTCAAAGGTAACTAGAGCTTTTAATAAATTCAACTCTTATAACACCGGCCACAAATGACTACATGAGTTAATAATTATTTTAGCTACTGATCTTTTATTGTTTCGATCAAACTAAGTGCAAAGCAGCATCACTTCTCTATTTACTAAAAAATAAAACTTGAATGCTTTGTTTTTTAATATAAAAATGTAAAGTTGGAATCTTTGAAATAGTACAATGAGTAGGTGTACACTAAATGTAGTATAGTTTATCAAGTATACCCCTGCCTCATGAGTACTCATTTTTTATAGCGAAATATTTTTCCGGTGTAATTGTCTCTGTAGACATTAATAACATTTTGCTGATATTTGCGATACTTTAATCTAGAGTTAGTTTGATTTTTTTTCTATCTTCAGTTTCTTTAAAGTTTCAGCGCTAATACAGATTTTATTCATAGGCTATACTTGATTTTGTGAACAAACGAATGAATATTAAGGAACTGTATTATTCCTTTTTTCAATACTTTTATGAAATATCTACTTGACAAAGATCAAAGTCATTAATATTGAATTCCAATGATTTTTCTTTCTACTTATCTATACTGAAAACATATATAATAAAAAAGGCATTCTATTGTACTATTTGCTTTTTAATTTTTAATTATAAATTTACTGGTTAATAGAATATCATTTTTAAATTTTATTATGTACATATAGCACCATTAATTAGTTTCTAAGAATATAACTTGGGGGCAACTCGGATGTAATATCAATACCTATATTTAGTAAATTAGCTTTCTGATATAGAAACCCACTTTCCCCGATATTGTATCTAAATAGAGATTCTTTAGAGGAGTATATGGTTGGTAATAGCAAATCGATAGAATCATAATAGATAGTATAAATAGCTTCGCCATTGTACGTGAAAATCATCTCAAAAGTACTTAGATTATAGAGTACACCAATGACGTCTCCAGACTTAAGATCATTAATATATATTCGGTTTCTTGAACTTTTGTTTATGATTATCTGATTAGTGGCTATACTAAATAAAATACTGTTATCTAAAAGTAAAAATATAAATATAAATATACATACAATTTCTTATAGAATAAAAATTACCGCTAATATCATCATGACATTTTGAAGAATAGCCTAATAAAATAGTAACAGAAGGACTGAAGTCAATTATTTCAATTTCAAAATAACAGATTTTGTCCCTAGGAGAGATATCCCTTTGTAATATACTTTCTTTTAAACAATAAATTCCATTGTTCTCGATTTTAAGGATATTCTCATTCTTATTATTTGTCACTTCAAACTCTTTTCTTGAATTACTTATTTCTGTATTTATATTATCTCTAATGTTGTTGACACTTCCGACACTATTTATGTGCTCTCTATGTTGATATGGAGGAGCAGATACATTTTGGTTTAAATCCATTGGAATACTTACACTTTGATTGATATTTATTGGTGTATTATTTACATTATTGATGACGCGTCGATCAGTATTATTGCCACTTTTCCATATTATTGTAATAACTCCAATAAATACAAAGGCACCTACTATGGCAATGATTGGAATAAACGTAGAAGAGGGGCCAGAAGTATACATCATACTGATTTATTAATTTTTTGTTATTTGTTCCAAATATTGTTTTATTTTATAGTTTTTTAGAAATAATTAGGAACTTTACACAATTTTAGTTTGAATAACGCCGCACCTGATGGCCACATTCAATTGGATGCATACCTTGTAATTACCCGTTATTTTACAATATCGGATAATTTTAGCCCAAAATGGATTTATAATTTTTTTAGAAAGATTTTTTTCTTCAGGTAACGTCTTATAAACCTTAAAACATCATTCTCGGTGTTTTATGATTAAAAATCAAAAAGTTCCAAAACTACGATTGATACTCGCACAAGGCATTTCTGTCTAGACTTTTCGTTTTCACACTGTTTAAATCCCACTACTAATACGGTTTCTGTCAATGTATTATATTTGGCATTGAGTCTTTTAAAGAATCATACTCTTTCTTATGCTAAATATACCTGTTAAACTAGAAACTAAAATCCTTAATGTCAAGGAAAATAACCTGATCTTATTTTGTTTATATGGCATTCCAAGCAAAATAACTTTATCTTATATTTCATATTTTATAAACAACATTAAGATCAAAAAATTAAGACACAAACTCGTAGTTTAAGATTAAATAGTTAAAGCAAAGTTCAAACTGCTAGCTTTGAAAGTCAGTCTTTCAATCTCAAATGGTTGTCGCTAAGCTATATGTAAGCATTTAATAATAATCATAATTTAATTGGATATTACAAATAAAAGAGCAAGTTTATTAAATTTAACATTCCTAAAAAAAAGTATAATTTTATTTTTTACAAATAGTTAAATTTTGCACAATTCAAATCCTTTTAATTATAGATAAACTATACTGGATTTTTCATAGTTGTCTGATCACCAGCTACTTTTTTTGATTTAATATTTCTGTAATCTTTTCCTATACCATTTACTGTATAAATAAGTTATGTATCTAAATATTACACAGAACCCTTATTTATGAAATTTGCCCATGCTATGATTTATCGCAAGAAACAAATATTATGGTAGTTAAAAATGCCAATAGAGTTAATAAAAAAGCTGCAACTGAGTTAGCAACCCAGTGTAAGTCCAAGCTAATACAAAAGGAGGATAATTGTAAAACTGGATGGGAGCAGTCTCGTAAAGTCCCAACCAAGAGATAATTGATATGATATAACTCGTTTTTAAACTGAAATTATTATCTAGAACGAAACTAAATATTTGATACAACTAAATATAATTTAAAATTGAGAGACTATTAAGAATCATCCGTTTTCTACCATTTTTGCGGTGCTTTTCAAAGATCTGATAATAATTTCAATTAACTTTAAATTAGTTCTACATAGTATCATAGCTGAAGGCCTCATTAAGAAGCTCTCCAAAAACGCCTTTCCTTTTTGGATATATATAATATTTTTATCTTCACTTCTTCCATATCTTATCATAAAAACTAAGCAAATAGAAACAAGTACATAATCAAAAGCAAGTGTATATTTATGACAAGATGCTATGGAACTATCAATCACCAAGTAACACTCTTTAAATACAGCTTTAGTATATACAAGTATGTCCATATCAGTATACTTGTCATTTATATATTCCTTATATTCATATGCCTTCTTTTCTTTGGATGCACTAAATCGGATAGAGCAAATATAAAAGTTAGCATGATGGAAGAAGTAGGTAATGCTATTTTGGTAGTCTTTAATAGTCGCTTTCAAATCTTGATTCTTTGTTTTTACTAAAATGTTATCCATAACTTTAGTATATCTTTCATTAACTGCAACAGCTTTAAATGCAAGTTTTGTTAGAAGATCACTAACTTTTAACAGGCTTTTTTTCTCCTTTATAGCCATTTCTTTAACTAACCTTAAATCAAAGAAGATAGTACTTATTATGTAATAAAACTCTTGCAGTTTTAAAAAAGCATACTGTTGGATACCCTTATCATCTTTGCTAAAATCGAAACAATGACTACTAAATTTATTGACAAGATCCTTATCTAACCTCTTCAGCTCCAATGGGAACATAGGTTCGGCAACACACGACCCAACCATTAACGAAGCCCCATTATAATACGAATTCAATAAACAATAAGTGTAAACTCTTTCAGCATTCATTTCTTTAGACAATTTTTTAGATGGTTGGTATATACCTATTGTAAATGACATTCTATAGCAATGAAATAAAAGGAATTCTTTGAGACTAGCAATCCAAGGGAAGTAAGGGATTCCAACTATTAATATAAGAATTAGCTGTATATTTTGTAAGCAAGGTTGGATTCTAGGAACGTTGTAAATAAAGTTATAAAGCTTTCCCTCGAAATAGTCGATTAAATTCTTTACAACTTCAGTTTGTTCCATATACAAAAGACCACCGACAAGTATAGCTGATTTCAACTCGAAAGAATATGAGAAAAATTTAAATCTTGTTACATCAAATAAAGGAAATGTTGTATTGATAAATTTAAAGTAACTGATTAAAGCCTGTTTTAAAATTGGCCCAATATCGAACTTGGTGCCTTTTGGAACTTCCGGCATCAAACTTAACTTTATTGATTTAGATGTTAGCAAACCCAATTTGTCCGTTAGTTTAATAAATAGGTCTAAGCCCTTACTAGGGAAAAAAGGAGAAGGGTTCTGAATAAAACTTAATAGGTTTTCCAATAATATTTTCCTCTGGAACTTATTAAAAATTCCAAGGATATTATATGAAAAATTATAGTCCTTTGGTAACTTTACCAGCGGGTAACTGGTTTCTTTAAACTGAACCTTCTTTGATTTGAATTTGGGCTCTTTTATATAAATAAAACTGAAGTTGTCATTATTGTTTTCATTTGATCTTCGCTTTTTATATTCGTACTTAGATTTATCTGTTTTACTATATATAATTTTTCTATTAAACGTACACTCAATCTGTCTCTTTATACATCTTGAGCATCTAGTTTCTAGTTTATCGCATTTGACATGACTATTATAACATTGATCGCACCTATATCCAGTTCTATTTGGATCTATCCTATTTGCGTATCCCATGAATTTAAAAAGATAACTAATAAATCCTTCTCGATGACTAATAAATAATAATGTAAAAATATTTGATAAAAAAGGAAAAAGTACTTAATGCGATTTTTAATTAATTGGTTGGCTAAAATGAGTCGCAGAAAATCAGAGTCGCAGAAAATACAAACAGTGAGATGAGTAGATGGTTAGAGTCTCTGTACGCTATTATACCTTATTAAAAGCCATTAGGGCCCAGTATTTAGTCAGACCCTTTAAAAGCGTCCAAGGATAAAATACAGATTCATTTAAAAAAACCTACCTGTATTATCGGATCCATCTATGTTATCCTTTTATTCTGATATCGTATGAAATCATTTAACCTTAAAATAAATCCTGGATTTGATACTACTAATATTCAAACGAAAATATAATTTTTAATTATTAAGCATATGCATTTATTCTTACGCACACATCAATTTTAAAAAGTAATTAACTATCAGGATATTAAATAGAAGCCATGACTAAAACCTTTTAAAGATCATTTAATATTTAAACATAATAACGCTAATTTATTATAAATAATTAGGGCAGCTACTAACAACGATAAAAGGTTGCAAATGAAATTTAAGAACACAGGTGTGTATGTAAAGGATGCAATAAAATTTACTATTTGATTTATTAATTTATAATCTTACCAATAAACCCTACAATAACTAGATTAAATTTTAGATTGTAATTTAGTAAACTACAATACATGACAACAAGTAAGGCAACAAAACAATATCCGGTAAGATAGTTACTTATATTAGGCTCCGGTGCATCCAAAACAATAGAGCATAATCTACTTAGTAATTTAGATTAAAAAAGTAGCAATGAAAACTCGGCTAATGGTGTCACCAATGTGATAGTCTATTACTTTGATTAAGCTTGAATCTACATTTATCAATAAGCTATATATATTGGTAAGTATAAATTAAAATGAAGTTAACTTTATTCTAAAATACATTAACTGCATCGATGATCTTTGACCAACTGAGACCTTGCTCTTTACGCCCAACCTGCACTATGTGGTGGTAGTTTAATTCTAGTAGAAGTGGTGGCAATTGATTTAATAAGATAATAAATATACATTGCTCAGAGTTATAGAAAATGAATAATTGAAAAAAGGAAAGAAATTGCTGATCATATCCATTCCTAAGATAGCAAAATCAGGTCCCAGTTGACTCATCCCAATAGAAAAGGGTTTACGTTCCCTCCACATTATTTTCGAGATGCACTTATAGCTTCTAAAGAGCTTGGAGGCTGACAGAACATTGTTTCCACTTCATATATTAACTAGAATCATAAATCTTTGGCTTCTGTTGAAATGAGAAGCTAAAGTGTCAAAAAAGCTATTAGACTTTTAATATTATCACTGAAGACGCATTAAAGCCAGGCAATCGTTTCATTTTTTTATTTTTATGATAGATAACTATGCTATAATTATTAAGCTCTAATTTCATAAAAATCCACCAAAATAATTTAAAATATTTAAAAAGGTATCACACATAATACCAAATTTTTTTACTCATGATTATCTGATTCATCACTCTTTAACTAGTCTTTCAAAGAAAAGTACTGATAAATAAGGTAAATAACACAATAGCAATCTTTTTTAAGTATTAAACATTATTTTGGCTGTAGTTTTGAAATGGGACTTGATTCTCAAGACAGATAGTATAAAACATATTTCAAATATGGCCTGAAGATAAACCCTTGTTTATTAGACTAAGTACATCAATTAGATTTCTTTAACAAATCAGTTAAAAGAACTAGGAATAGATTCAATTGTTATTTATTAGGTGAAATTAATCCAAAGCAAAAAATTACCAATGGTTTAAGTTATCAAATACAATTTTCTGAAGCAGCGAAACAATAAATAAAAATAGACTATATGGTGATGTATTTTTTTTGTTTAAGAATTTTACTAGCAACCTTTCCGTTCAAATAACGCTTGAAAAATTGAAAAAGTAATGAAACAAAAAAAAAAACATCCCCATATACTGATGCTATAGGCCTTACTACATCTCCAGAGCAAGCTAATCAAATTGCTAAAGTCGATAAAGCCGGTTTGCTATTTTTAGCTAGAGAATTTTTATAGACTCGTAATTTTGTATCAAAGACCGCTCAGAAATTAAAAGTTAAAGTGCAATACGCTAAACGACATGAGAGAAATAAATCTCAAGGTTAATTTCATAAAATCCAATAAGGCCATAAATTTAAGTTTAGAATCCCAATTTGTTTACTTTTAATTATTATCATGTTGTCCAATTTGGTATAAAATCTGCTTAATATATAAATAATAGTATATTCAGTAAACTATCTTTTTCAAGTACTAAACAAATTACATGAATATATACATAATTTAGAAAAACCATAAATAAACTAAATATTAATTTGTTGTAGTGTACAAGATGAGCTAGGTGATTTTATGGGATTTACTTTACAAAGCGAGCAGAATACTATTACTTTAAAATAATTATAGATTACGACCAACTTTGATCTTTTTATTTAGTCATCGGCTTCCATTGTATCATTATCGAATTTCAAATAGAAATGCCAAGTGTTATATTATTGTTTTCATTTTTATGATTTTACTTCATATTTAAATTTTAAATACAATTTTATTGATAGAACAAATTATACTATAAAACGCGATCCTTATTTGTTTAGTTTGTCATCAATTTATAAGCGAATTCAGGGCTATACGATTGTTCTTGATAAAATTATAAATATCATAACCACCTTTATAATAAAATTAAATAACAAAGTATGCAAAATGAACACAAAAAAATGTATAAAATGAAAGCAATTTTTAACTAAAATAACACAAAATTAAATTCAATAGAATAATAATCAAAACAAACAACTAAAAAAATGGTCGCTATCAACAAACCAAACCTTTTCATTGTATACTATTCCACCTACTCTCATGTTTACAAACTTGCAAAAGCTATCCAAGAAGGAGCTGAGAAAGAAGGAAAAGTCAAAGTCTCTCTTTATCAGATCCCAGAAACTTTATCCGAAGAAGTATTAGGCAAAATGGGTGCACCTGCTAAACCAGATGTACCCATTATTACTCCAAGTTTACTTAAAGAAGCTGATGGTATACTATTTGGTATCCCTACTCGTTTTGGTACAGTTCCAGCACAAGTAAAAGATTTCATTGATTCATGTGGTCAATTATGGATGACTGGGGCTTTAAATGGTAAATTGGGTGGTGTTTTCACCTCTACTCAAACCCAACATGGAGGTCAAGAGTCTACCGCTTTTACCTTCCTTACCATTCTTACTCATTTTGGAATGCTCTATGTTCCTAATGGCTATTCTACCCCATTAATTCAAGAAGATAAAGAAGTCATTGGTGGGTCTCCATGGGGTGCTTCCGTTGTTGCTAAAAATGATATTCCTTCACCCAATGATAAAGAAATACAAATAGGTAGAATCCAAGGACAAAATTTTGCAAATTATTTAGCCAAATTTAACGGAGTGTCCAACCAAGCGCCTGTAACTAAAGTACAAGAGGTTATTAAGACGGAAGTTACAAAGAATAATGTTCAAACTGAAAATATAGGGCGTAAGAAATCGAAAGGCCTCAAGGGTTTTTTGAAAACTGCTTTTGCCCTTAATTAATCTGATGGATTTGTATTTATTTAAAATAAACTTACTCTTTATTATTATTTATTAGCTTTACTTTAAGTATTATCTTTTTATATTATATTTTTATTTATAAAAATAGAAAATTATAGTAGGATCAAACGAAGGCTAATGCTTATTAAACTTCAGTTAGGAGTTTTGTAATAATAAAATATTATTATAGAAATGATTAAAATAAAATTTTATTTACCCCCTATTTTACCATTTACCCTATGATTATGGAAACTTATTTACTGTCTTATTAGATAAGCAAATGAATTATTACATATTTCATTTTATACTCATAAAATTCATTTAAATGCTCTTTAGTGATTCACAATAATAAATGAATAATTAAAATTAATAGATCAATATGATGTACAGTAATGTAAAAAGGGATAAAAATGCCACAAGAAAAGTTATATCTAAAACGCCTAATATATATAAAATATGTCATGTTTTAAATTATCAAGTATTATTTATTGATTTTTATTCATCATCTAATATAAAAGGCCGCTTTCAACGAAGCTAATTTAGCTTGATGATTGTATCTGATCGTGAAGAGCAACTTGAAGCTATATCTTAAAAAGGAGCATTCGTTTCGTTTATAATAGAATGCTTTATGACTTGTATTTGAAATATTAAATTACGCTATTTTAAAGCAATTTACTTGATAAAATGATTGATTTTAAATAAATATTAAAGTTATTTATAACGATATTTAACTTAATAAAACTCACCATGAGTTTCTATTATAGATTTTAATTTTGATAAAATTACAAAATTAGTCCAGTCAAATAGGCTAATAAAACTTTAAACTGACTTTAATTCGTTAAAGCCAGTCATATGAATGTTATGAATAATGTGTTCTTACAATGAAACAATAAAATAAAAAATATAAATACAATCCATCCCGTTTAAAAACCATAACAATATTGTATATGGTACAACACAATTTATAATAAGTACATGAATAATATCCAATATGATAAATATACAAACATATAGAATAGAAATAAAGAAAAAATATCATAATAATAGTCTGCGATATTTTTGTCAAAAAAAATTAAATATTTATAAAAAATAAAGATAACTAGGTAAAAAAATACCTTTTTAAGATAGGAACCTATTGATACAAATCCAAAAGACAAGGTACGACATCAGAGGTCCTATTAGAAGCACCCCCTGAACGTTCACATAAAAAAATGTCTACCTCTTCGCTCTTTATAGGCTTTATAAAACTTTTGCTACTAATATTTTTATTTGAAATGATTTCTAGATTGTTTTTTCCTGCCCGTGGATCAAGTTGTTGAACTTTATGTTGAAACGGTAAAAGCTGTTCGTCATTGGAATCGACAGATGAAAAAGATAATACTGATGCAGTGTCTTGCACTGTTGATTGAGTTAATGAAAGTGAAGAACATAATGCTGGTAAAGAACTGCGTTTATCTAAACTATTATCTGCTTCAGAAATAGGATCTGAAGTTTTAATTAAGTCTTGATTTGTACTTTTAATTAAAGTGTTTAGATCCTCTTGTCTGATTGAGGGTGGTCTATTCCCTTGATTGGACATAAAAGTAAACTTCCTATCTTGACTCAGGTTCATCATTGTATATGAAAAATCTCCCATTGTTCTTGATCTTATATGGTTCTTTTTTGATTTTAAGACAGGCTGCTGGGCAATTGGGACGTTTAGTAAATCTTCAAAAGAAGTATTAAAGTTTGCTTCCAATTCAAACATCTTTATTTTATATTTTAAAAACTCGGTTTTTCGTTTTACTTTATCAAGCGCATAAAAGCTATTTAATAGGGACCTCGCATAGGCCAATAAACCATTATGATGGTGTATCTTTTTTACGTAGTTATCGCTATGAAATAAATATTTACCCTGAAAATCTTTTAGTAGGTCCACCAATTTATCAATTAATATATGGTTTTTGATCAATGAATGTTTGATATATTTTGAAGGACTTTGATCTGGGAAGTTCAACTTATGCATGTCTTGGATTTTAAGCGTTATCTCTTTCATTGAACTCAATAATTTTTCTACTTCTACTTTTCTTTCCATCCCTTGTTTTTCCAAAATAAAACCTTAAAATTTAAAAAACAAATTCAAATTTTTGAAATTTATACTAGCTATTTTGTATTACCATGTTTAAAATAGCGACAAATCATTTCACTCCTAAAGTTCTTATAGTAACCATAATTAATGAATCCAGTTCAAGCTCCATCTGAGTATAACAATTAATTATTTTAAACCTAGCTCTAGCTATATTTAGTAATTCTTTGATTTGCTTTAAGCCCAAACAAGTTAATATTTGTAATCTATTTTACCGCATAATTAATTTCTTAGTAATTTTTATAGTAAGCATTTAAACATAATATAATAATATAGTATTATGAAACTGATAAAAGCTATTTAAATCACTCTACTTTTTATTAAGTAACTTACTTTTTAAGCTAAAACATGTAAAAATATCAAAGATAAATTATCTCTTACATTGTCATAAACACTTCTTAAGGGGTACACATTCTAAAAACCAAAGTTATTTTTTAATCGTGCATCTCTTGGACATTAAAGTTATTAAAAATAGGTACTTTTTTAAATAAATTGAACTTTATTAAAACCTTTTTGATATGAGACAATTCAATTAGCTATAATGATCAAAACATGTAAGTGATCGGACACTTTTAATTAGTTAATTGAAAGCTATGTATCAGACTGAAAAAAATACATGTATAAAAGGATTTACAAACCATATTATGACCCGGGGATAAATTAGATAAATAGAATAAAATATATAATATCGAAAAAGACATGTTGAACTTTTTGACTATTAAAATTTTAAAATAAATTAAAAAGCTGGATATAGAAATATAGAATTTAAAAGCAAACAGTATACTTAGATCATTGTACAAAATTAAGTTAAAGTTATCATTTTAATAATGTAAATAATCTACAAGGATTATTATAATGTTCTACCCAAACCTACCTTCTCAGATGATTCAGTTTTTATCACTTGGTTCAAATTTAAGTGGATGAATAAGAAGCTTTGATCGGTTCTTTGGCGGCTGGGAAATAATTTCTTCTCTACCAGAGTCAAAATCCACTCATATAAACCTAAAGTTTCACCAGAGGGCCAATTTTGCGGCGACCTTAAGGGAAGTGTTGAACATTGTTTCTTCTCTTATCCTTCTATTACTTACCTTTATCATTATTACATATCCTCTCTTCTATGTGGATCTCATCTTGGAATCTCTAACATTAATAAAATCCTAATATCGCCTCTTCTCTCTTGATCCAAAATTTTTAGCTTTTTTGTTCCGACTTTGGGACCATTTATAGGCTATATACAACTGTCTTTTGATCATAAACCTACCCATCCTTCAGGATCTTTTCTATTAATTGAATGGAAAATTGTATGGTAATCCGATTTCCCTCATTCTGTTGATTGCCTGCCCAGGAGCAAAACTGTCCACATAATTCTTTCCAAATGACCTGCTTTACCATTCCCATACATTTAATGAGGATGTTTTTTTTGTTTCGTCACTTTTTCCGTTTCTTAAGTGCTATTTGAGTGGAAAAATTGTTAGTAAAATTCTTAAACAAAAAAAATATCCCTTAATTGTTATGTTTAATAAAACACTTAGGGCCTATCCCTTTCAAGAATTTTAAAAAAATCTTACTTTGTTAATACCATATAATTTGATTTATACTCCTATTTTAAAGACACCTACTTAAAAAAGTTGAAAGGTCATAATAACATTTTTGTTCAACAGTTTGTCCACTGTCTGAAAGTTCAAAATTCGAAAAAAATAGAAGTTTTTTTAAACAGAAAGACGTAAAAAAGTGATAAAAAAACAAGGTTTGTTTTTAGGACTCAATATTGATCTGAGTAAATAACGCAGAGTTATCATGACCAGTTTAAATTCATATAAAATTATAATAATTCAAATATTAAAGGTTTAAAAAAACAAGTTTTAGTTGGGACAAGTAGAAGCTTAATCAATATATAAATTAAGAGACCGATTAAAAAGAAAATAATTATTTAGAACGATTGATGGTATAAGCGGTGGAATAGATATCACCAGGAGGAGAAAAAACCGAATGAGCGTTTGATGTTGATCTATAAAGACAATCTTTATCTTTCATAACATTTAAACCAAAATCACCCACATCAATATTACCAATATATCGTGTTGGTTTTAATAAGTTATTATCTAATTTTAATGGATTTAATTGATTATTACTATTTGGAATTAAATTAATATTAGGAACCAAATCATTATCAGATTTGGAATTGTTATTGTTTAACATTTTATTAACTCCTTCTAGTTCACATTTTTCTAAAAAGTCACGAGATACCTCAGAAAAGGAACTCGATCGCCTTTTTATTCGAGTTAAAGGATCGGAGGCTTTGCCCTTACTATAGTTAATTTGAGTACTCATACGTCTAATAGGTTGGATCTCTTTTTCTAATCCAAATTCTTTGACATCAATAGTTACATCTTTATCATCTGTTGAAATGATACTTGAATATGATTTAATTAAACCATCTTTAATAGAATTTAACATCTTGTAAAAACTAAATTTAAATAAAAATCGCTTTACTTTGGATGAGTTTTTATAAGCTTCCAATTTCGATATAAACTTTTTATTCAATTTAATATGCTCTATAATTTTAACTCGCTTCATTTCAAACTCCTGTTGCCTCCTCACATCCATCAGTTCACTCAATTTAGTCATTAGTTTAGCATTGATATCGACCACTTGACTTAATAACTTGACTGGGGAATAATCGGCAAGGTAAGTATCTAATTGTTTGATATGATCTAATTGAGTAGCTATGTTTTTTAAATACGTTTCTTGACACGACATTCTAATTGAATTCCTCTATAGTAAATAATTTAAAAAAAGAAGCTTTTTCTTTATTTATATTTCATTTTAGTTTCAATTTATTACTATTTTTATTTCTAGAACTGGTTGGTCATTAAATAAGCCTTAGCTATTGGCACTTGAAAAGCTATTAAGTGCAAATTTTCTATAAATGGGAACCATTTGAGTGATTTCATTGGCTGATTGAATCACAATTCACTTTTCATTTTTTTAGTTACTATAAATAAGAACTATACTATTAAAAACATTCAGATTAAAAGATAATATGGGATGGTAATCTAATTTGTCTATACAAAAGGGGCTATAGGGTTCTTTTGTTTCTCTTTGGAAAATTTACTAAATGGATAAAATGTATGTTAATTATATATTATCGTTCCTATAAGGATGCCTTTTGTTATAGTAGTTCACAGTTAGTTTTTTTAATTTTACGCTACATAAAAAATGGACAAAATAATAGAACAGAAGACACTCACATATTAAATCAAGTGTTTAGTTCTACTCAACTGCTTTTGCTATCAATAAAAAATATTATTGAAGCTAGTAGCATCGTCTAAATTACCATAAGGTTTATCTATTCAATGACAACTAAGTAACATATTCAGTTCTTTAAGTAAATTGAAGCATTAATCTCTTTATATGGTGATGTTATTGTAAAGATTAAAAAATACTTATAAATGGGATAAAAAACTCAAAAGTGGAAAATTTTGAATTTGTCATCTAAAACGTATTAAATAAATACATTTTTATGTATACTAACTGTATGAATCAGTAATTTATCATACACTTTTATAAATAACTTTTATAAATAACCTTGATTAATAAATGATGCTTTTCTAATAAGTATTGATACTATAGCCATTTTACTTATTGATTATCAATTAGAACAAAATATTTTTTTAATAACTAATGAAAAAATAACCTAAAAGAATAATTTATTTCCTACAAGTTCAACAGCAGATAAAACTAAGTCAATGGCTACTTAACTTTAATTCATAAAGCGGCCAAATATTACTCTATCTTGGGAATTTTAAATATATAAAAATTATTCAAAAGAGATTGAAATTATGAGATCTTATAACTGTTTTTGTTAGAAGAATACAGCACTCTTGGCTTCAAGATCATGAAATTAAGTATCATAATGTTTTAAAAGAACTTGAGATAAAACAACTATTTAAACTATCGTTTAATATAACTTAATTAATATCAATATAAAATTAAATGTTTAATGCAAATTAAAAATAAAATCCTCTTATTCTTCTGCTAAGAAAAAATTAGCCGCTGGATCTGGTGTAGCTACCGTCATTGGGCCAGTACTTGGTGGTTCTAAAGGTGGTTGATTAGCTTCTTGTGGGATTGGTAATTCTGGCTCAGCTTCTCTATTTTCTCTATCTGGGATTAAATTTCTTGAAGTATCTCTTGAACTTTCTTGAATAACAGGAGCTTCTTTAATTGCTGGTCGTTTCGATTCCATCGATGGTCTACTTTCTATAAAAAGTTAGGGGTTAAATTGGATTTCTGTAGAAATAAATTAATTACCTTCAATTACTGATTCGAATTCTTTACTTGCTGGTATAGCTTTATTGTTTGATGTACCAGATAACAGTTTAGTGATTCCATCTAATCCATTAACACCATCAAATAATAAAGGTTTACTTAATATGCTACTTAATGTTACTAGGATGAATGCAAATTGATATTTCATTATGTGTATAAATATAAAGTTTAAATTTAATTATTCAAATGTAATATAATTAGATATTATATATTTATATATATTATTATTATTATAAATGTTAGTTGTAAACGGTTTTGTTAAATTTATCTCACTGTTTTTTTTCTGTTTTTTATCGTTATTATTTTTTTAACTTGAAAGTTTATAAATTTCCGATAAAATTCAGATCCAAAATAGTTATCAAATAAAATTATTGATTTCAGAATCAACAATTAAATTTTAGAACTTTTAAAAACTATAAACAATCAATTAAACTTGTAATAAACAATTACAATATGAGTTTTAAATTAAAAATAAATAAAACAGATTAAAAAATAAATTAGTTTAGAAACTATAAGATATAAAAAATTTAATAAACGATAAAAATCTTCAAGTTAAGGGATTAAAAGATAAGTGGGGGAGATGAATTGAAGATAATTTTAAAGATACACGCATTTCACTCTAAATTATCTAGCATCAATTTTAAAATAACGAATTAACAAAAAAAAACTAAATCCATGTTAGTACAAATAATAACAATCCCATATATATATATATATTAAATAACAATTATTAAAGTGATACTGGTTCTGTAAAATTCGATGGGAAAATACCTCTTAAATAAGTACCATTATTATCTTGAACTTCTCCTTCCCACCAACCATCTAATTGAGTAGCTAACACTGATATAATTTGTCCTTCTACCAAAGATATTTCTTCACTTATTTCTGCTTCATAATCATACATTGCTTTAACATAAAATAATATTGGTCTAGAATCGGGTCTAGTACTATTTTTACTATTATTTGTTTTATTACTATTTAGTGTACTAACTGTTACATTATTACTATTATTAATTTGTTGTGGTTGTGGTTGTAGTTGTGGTTGTGGTTGAGATTGTTGTTGTGATTGTTGATGTTGTTGATGTGGAGGGATTTGATTATTATTACGTGGAGTAGTAGGTTGCATTTGAAATTGAGGAGCAGGTATCATATTTGTATTAGGTTTACTATGAATATTAGTATGAGCAGGAGAATAGGAATTTGGTGGTGAAATAGTCATAACTCTTTGATCTGGATGATAATAATTAATTGGATAATTATTATTGGCCGGTGAATAAGGTGCTGAATGAGGTAATGGTACTGATTGGGAATGTGGATGGGGGTGAGGTGATTGTCTTACATAGCTTTGATTGGGTATAGTACTAAAAGATCGTTGTAAATTATTTGGTGATGGACAAAATTCTTCCGGTGGTGATATGGACCTTATTTTACCATTTTGTGAATGTTTAGAAGAGTTGGAACCTGATCTTTCTAAATTATACATTGATCTTGGGGAATCATAACCATGTTGAGTAGATGGATTTGGGGATGAAAATTGAGCTGGTGAATTATTTCCTAAATTAGATGGTATAGTTGGTGTACGAGATACTGGTCTACTACCAGTAGAGGATCTTTTTGCTGCTAATATTGGACTACGAGCAATAGTTGCACTAACTAAATCACTTGATATTAACTTTGATTTTTCATTAGTAATTGGTGTAACTGGCGAATTATTATTGGTATAATTTTTAGGTGAATTCATTTCAGAACCAGCTAAAGAAGATGCCAATTGATTTAATTTAGGATCTTGAGATTTTCTTATTTCATTACGTAAGGGAGAACTTTTTTCGGGAACAGCAATATTATTTAAATTATTTAAGTTTTGTTTTTCATACAAATTTTGATTATTATTTTGAGATGTATTAGAATTACTACTATCATCATCTGAATCTAAATAAAATATGTTAATAAAAGTTAGTAAATAGATTTATATTAATATTACTATATGAATAAGTATTTGATTGAAATGCTTCTAACAAATCTTCTACTTGAGCTTTAGAATCACATTTTTCTAATTCTCTACGTATTTTTTCAAGTGACTAAATAATCCATTAGTAAATTATATATTTAATCATTAAGTTATCTTACTTCATCATCAGTTACACAAGTACTTGAAATTAAATTAGTATATCTCCATAAAGTATTTCTAATAAATTGGACGCGGTTAACTTCTAAATTACGATGACCATTTGAAATTTTTTCTTTTTCTAAATATAATTGATTTTCTGAATCTTCAAATCGAGCTTGAGATAATCTTAATTCTTGATCAGCCCCATATCTAGCAGCGTCATTACCAATTTGTTGAAATTCTAACACTCTTTCTCTGGCCTATTAAAAATAACTCATTAATTAAGTTGATTGAAATTAATATAAAAATAATTACCCTTTCTAACATAAAAGAAAACCCATCCCTTTCTCTAACTTTAGTTTCTAAATTTTTATATAAATTTTTTTTATTTTGTTTATGATGTTGATATGCTTGTCCAGTAGCTTCTTGTAACTCAGTTCTTATTTTATTAGCCAATTGAATATGGTCATTAGCTACCACTTCTAACTCTCTTAATGTTGCCCCTAAAGCTCCTTGTAATGAACTATATAAAATATATTAATATTCGCATTAATAGAGATAAAACTAAAAAAAGTACCCTTTTTCATTATAACCAAAAGGTAACTTAGTTAATTGAATTAATTTGTTCGAATATTCTTCTTCTAAATCAGCTCTTAATCGAAAAAACAATTCTAATTCTTTGGTTGTACTTTTGGTTGATTTAAACCATTTTAACCAATTTTCATTTAAATTAGCTTCATATCCAGCTGTATATTGGTCTCCATGGGTATTATAATTTTCATGCGTTATGCTCTAAGATAAAAGTAATTAGATTATATTAGTAATAAGTTACTATATATAAACTTACCATCTTTTCAGTAAATGGGGATTGATTTTTAATATTAGCTAACATAATATTAAGTTAATAAATGAGTATCGTAAAAATTAACAAAAAATAAAGTTGATTCTAAAAAAAATAGAAAATAAAAAGAAAATAATCCAAAAATTCAATTAATAGTATTGAGAACTTTCAAAACTTGAATACTCAAAACCTCTAATATTATTTATCTTGAAACTAAAAGTTTATTTATCCTTTCCTCTTTCTTTATTTTTTCAATCGTTTATTTCTATAAATTTACCTTTCAATTAATTACTTTTAGCTGTTAAAGTTTGACCTTTTTATAAATGGTCTCTTATTTTCAATTCCAACGTCCTAATTGGCGCCTCTTGTTACATTCTTTTTAATTCAATTTCTCCATTTTTATTTTTATTGGTTAAAATTAAATAAACTTGAGAACCAAAATTCAATTTAAGTTTAAGATAAAGTTTTATTAAAAAATGGAACCTAATAGCTAAAATTAGATCTTACTAACTTATTACTATTCGTCAATTTAACAATATTAAAAAAAATTGTTAAAATGTTACCTTTTTCAATCACGAAGTAATAATCTATTTGAAGATATTACAATCATCAGTAATAATAAGAGAGCATTTATTAAACTTGTTTACAAAAAATCAGTTTCCATAATATGGAAAATTTAATTGGAGTAGCAGGGTTTCGATCCCCGTGCCCCTCGCATGCAAAGCGAGTACTCTACCGATTGAGCTACTACCCCATTCTGTTAATTGACATATAAAATAATATATAAATCCTTTTTTTAAACTATAAAGATAAGACTTTATTAATTATTGTAAACAAGAAAAGACTTAGATTATCCTATCATTATTATTTTCATAAATTGGTGGTGCTTCTTTCATATAACTACTAGTACCAATAATTTTTAATTCATTAGCTCGATAATAAAAATACATACTATCTCCTAAATTATATGAAATTTTAGTACCTTGAGTGCTGAATATAGTGGGCAATAAGATCGTTCCTTCTCCATTGTATTCATAATATAATAAGTCTCTGCCATTATAGGTAAAAGTTAGTTCTTTGCTATGGTTGTCATAGTATATTCCTATAATATCTGAGGCTTTTATTGTTTGCACATAAGCTTGTGGATATTCGGTTTTGTTTATTATTACCCCATTGTTTCGGGCTTCAAGTAGGATACAATGTTCTATAAGAGGTAAAGCTATAAAACAAAAAGTTGTAGAAATATTAGTTACCATCTATTTTATCTTCAGATTTACCAGCTAAACCGATTAACAATTCAGAATCATTTTTTAATTCCAATATTTTAATTTCAAAATAAAACGAAACAGATGTTAATAAATAAATATGAGATTGAAGGATACAATGTTCTAAAAACTCAATGGTACATTTCTTTTTTTTAATTTTGGTTTTATCTCCACAACTTGGCTGAAATGTATCTTTTATATAATTAGTTTGAAATAATTCTAAAGAACTTTCCACTAATTCTTCCCTTCCAACACCTTTCCTTATCCGCTTATAAATGTAGGGGCCTAATACTAGTATCGATAGGGATAAAAAGATGGCTATTATAACAACAAATATAGTAGTGGAAGTATCAATCATTTAAGTTAGGTAAAAAGTTTTTTTAAAATTACTTTAGGATTTATTAAATAGAAAGGCTTCAAGAATATTTTATCCTATTCTAGATTTATTTAGTAAAAATCTCATCTTTATTTGTTCTTTAATTTACTGCTTTATATTATTCCTGGATACTATTACTATCCCTGTACCACTTTTAGAAACCATGGCGATATATTAGCACTTTAAAGTATCTCTTGATTCTTTTGTTTATAGTTTTGTTGTTTTCTTGAAAAGCTCACCATAACATCATGTATTACTACGTTCCACCAAGTTAAGATAGTTTACTAAATTTAGGAATTATGTTTTCAATAATTTGGTGTAGGAATAAATTGATTTAAAGTTGAAGAGTATTATAATTTATAGAGATAAAAATCTTGCACATCGGATAAAGTGTATCAAAACGTTAAAGTCATTGTATTTGATAAAACAAACCATGTCAAAAATTTTCTCACATCCTTCAAAAACTTAATACTATATAATATTTTCTTGCTTATACAGTATAAGTTGAATAATATTTAAACTATAATAAATTAGCCGATCTATAGTAAACCCATTTTTTAATCAAGTAGTAAATTTTTCATCGAAGCCAAGTTTTTAACGATTATAAATAATATAAAAAGAATAACATTTAATAATTATTTTTATTTATTATAGCTAAGAGGAAAAAATACTTTTATTATCACTATCAAAATAAGATCATGTTTAGATGAAGGAGCCATTATTAGAAAATACAGTTCATTTAATCGAATGAACGACGACTTCTTTCATATTGTTGAGCATATTTTACTTTAACTTTTAATTCTTGAGCGGCTTTTAATACAAAGTTAGGAGTCCTTAAAAATTCTCTAGCTAAGAAGACTAAATCAGCTTTATCATCTTTAATGATTTGATTAGCTTGTTCAGGAGAAGTGATAAGTCCTACAGCACCAGTAAATAACCCATTATTATTATGTTGTCTTACTGCTTCAGAGAATTGCACTTGATAACCTAAACCAGTAGTAATTTTTTGTTTTGGACTAGTACCACCTGATGAACAATCAATCAAATCTACCCCTAATTCTTTCAATTCTTTTGTTAAAGAAAGAGTTTGATTTAAATCCCAACTAATTTCTTCAGAAATCCAATCAGTACAACTTAATCTAATAAATAATGGCTTTTCATCAGGCCATACTTGACGAATATTTTGAACAATTTGTTTCAAGAAGCGAGTTCTATTTTCAAAACTACCACCATATTTATCAGTACGTTTGTTGGAGATAGGGGATAAAAATTCATGAATTAAATAACCATGAGCTCCATGAATTTCAAGTACATCAAAACCAGACTTTAATACTCTTTCAGCTGCATTTTTGAAATCATTAATAACTCTATCGATATCTTGAATGGACATTTCAATTGGAACCAAATGTTGATCATCCCAAGCAATAGCTGATGGAGCAATAATATTATCCCAACCACCAAATTCTTTAGAAGCAATATCATCTGCTTTTGGATGGTATAAGGGAAAAGTAGAGCCTTTTCTACCTGAATGTCCAATTTGAATACCAATTTTACCTCCTTGTTGATGAACGTAAGTTGTAATTTCGGTCAATTTTTCCATATGTTCATCTTTCCAAATACCAGCACAATAGGGTGTAATTCTTCCTTCTTCAGACACAGCAGTAGCTTCGACAATGATTAAACCCGCACCATGTAAGGCAAATTGTCCATAATGAACTAAATGCCAATTGGTCATAAATCCATCTTTAGAGCTATAGGTACACATGGGAGATACAGCCACCCGATTATTTAATGTTAAATTTTTGATCGTAAGTTCACTAAATAAAGGGGTATTTTCATTTTCTCCTTCTATATTACTTCCAGCAGTTGGATTTTGTTCAACCACAAAATCTTTTGGTTCAATATTAAATACGGTCATTTTTTATTTTATTAAATATTTATAATTTTAATTTATATAATTCGAAGATGAAATAAGATTGTTTATATACTATTTAAAAAATGGAAGCTTACATATCTATTTATCTATCCCACTTTTATATTAGTAATATAAATATTTATTTTCATAATTCAACCACTTTAGTTTATTTAATCTTATTTTTAATTCTTTTCAACTAAAACTACATTGTTATTCAAATTAATTTTTTTTACTTTAATTTTGCTAATTTTAGAAATTAAATCTTTTTTTATCTCTACTTTTAGCAAAAGTAAATTAATGACAAATTCATTTTTCTAAATTGCGTCATTTTTAGAAAAAATTCTTAGGAAAAGCCAATCAATTTCAGGATATTGATTTTCTAGCTTAAATTTTAGCGTGATCAAATTTGATTGTGAAATAAAACTGATAACAATTACTAATACAGATCTTTATTTTAATACGTCATGGATTGTATGTCTTCAAGGCAAGTGAAGTGTCTAGTTCATCAATAAAAAATAGAAACTCCCCTATATGGGGGGGTTTTTAGTTTCATTACTTTTTCCATCTTTTAAGCACTATTTGAGCGGAAAAATTGTTAGTAAAATTATTAAACACAAAAATACATCCCCATATTAAAACAAAAGTTTGTTTAAAACCTTGGTCAAAACTGAAAGTAAAGCTTTAGCTTAACTTAGTTTAAATATTTTAATTCTGTATCAAAAATGTTTACATTTTAACGTAAATTGTAAAAATATCGCTAGTTAAATTTAGAAAAAATAGCTCTATAAACTCACTAAGGTTAAATTAAACAGTTCTTGAATATTTCACTTAATTTACTATTATCAAAATATAGCAAGTTTAAAAAATATATCCCGTTTTGAACTAATATACATTGAAGAATAGAAACCCACCTTATATGGTTTAAAAACTATTTATATATTATTTGTTTAAACAGCTTATATCTAAGTTAAAGATGCCTGATTAGCTCAGTCGGTAGAGCATGAGACTTTTAATCTCAGGGTCATGGGTTCGAGCCCCATATTAGGCTTTAATATTTGAATCAGACTAATGTGTTCTATTATTAGTTTGCAAGAGTAGTATTAATAATCATATATTTTTTTGAACATGCTTACAAAATTCTATAAATCAATCATAAAGCTTGAGTTAAATACATATTCAATTGAATTGTTATAAAATATTTTATTAAAATTAAAATTAAAAAGGCCTAATAATAAACTACTTTCTTAACTACGGTTTTCTTAACTATCTCTTCTTCATCAGCTTGATATTTAGATTCGAACCTCTTTTTAATGGAAGCAGAAGAAATATAGTTAGGATCTGAATTAAATTTGTATAATTCTTGAGCATATTCCAATTCTTGTTCACGGAATTGTTCAACTGGATAACGGTTCATTTGTAACCATTTAAGACTAACTGGTTCTGGAATCCTTAACTTCACTTTATTATCACGATCTTCAGAAGATGGACATAATGTTTTTGGACAAATTTGCTCAATTTGCTGTAATAAGGCATTAGGTTGAATAATAGAAGTAAGATCAATGGCTAAATTTTGACCCTCATGCTCAATATTAACAATTGGATTTTTAGGTTCCGTTGGATATTTGGGTTTTGTTGGATATTTTTTATTATTCTTCTTTGGATATTCACCATAATTTTCATCCGTATTTTCATAATAACCTCTACGACGAACTCGGAATCCAAGAGATTCTAAGATCGTTCTTAATAAACTTCCATTAATAAAGAAATTATTATCGCGTCCTGGTCGACCTCCGGGTGGTGGGGGTTGTCTAGTAGGAGTAGGTTCGTTTGTAACTTGTGGTTGGGTGAAAGTTGGAGTAAAGATAGGTTGGGTATTAGTTGGGGTAAAGATAGGTTGTGTAGTAGATGGAGTAAAGATAGGCTCTGTAGTAGATGGAGTAAAGATAGGCTCTGTAGTAGATGGAGTAAAGATAGGCTCTGTAGTAGATGGAGTAAAGATAGGTTGTTGAGTAGTGCTTGGGGCAACAGAAGATTGTGTATCAATTGGTTGATTGGTTGTTGTCTGAGGGAGACTAATAGTACTTGATTGAGTTTGAGGAGCAGTAGTGGTAGTTTCAGTAGTAGTTTCATTTAATTTTGGAATAGGCTGTCCAGCATAGACATAGCATAATGGATATTGAGAAGTATCTAATATTTGTCTCACTTGAACATTTTGATAGTAAGGTAGAGGATCAGTATCACTACGTCTTGAATGATATTTTTTTCCTTCTTCTCCATTTTCAACTTGCCAATCAGCCCAAATTTTATCGATCATCCCATGATGTACCCAGAAAATAGGATCATTAGGACTAGACATTGAAGAGATATCACCATAATCACCACCAATAAACGTATGTGGAAGAGCATGTGGACTGCCTTCTAAACGTTGAGCAAAGCGGTCATAATTCTTATTTTCTCTTTTCACTTTATCAATACCTTCAACTGAAACAAAAGCAGATATTTTATTCCCTTTATTAAAGGATCTTCTTAAACAATGCTCTTGATTTCCATCATCAGTAGTTATGACTCTAAAGTCTTTAAATCTACCACTGCTAACACACCAATTAGTTTGGGCTGTACCAGTGCCCCCGAAGTAACTATTGGTAAAAATTTCACTACGTTCTGGAGCTTGAGAATCTCTAGCCCAATCCCAATATGGAATTACAAGGTTCGGGTAATTCTTGCGCATTTCTTGTTCGGCTAAATATAAGAAATGACGATGCCATGGTAAAAATACTGGGTTAGTATGAATACTATCACTGTTATCAACATGAATCCTTGTTAATCTATCTAATGGGGTTGGACGACTTCCAGAGTTAATGCTTAATATAGCATTGAAAAAATCTTCACGCTCTTGGGATGTCAAATCTCGGATCTCCTTTCTAACATGAATCTTTTCGCATCTTCCAGTAGCTTGAGTGAGTATTAATCCAGCAAACAAGTTTACTATTAAGAAATATTTCATTGTTGATATTACACTTTCAAAGTGTATAGATGTTGAGCCGATTATGTATATTAGATAATTTTATTTTTACTTTCAAAAGTAAAAATTACTTTAAATAGAGTGTTAAATGAAAAAAAAGTAATATTAATAATTTATAGTTTATATATTTTGTCTACTGTACTGATTCATAATCGGGAGGTTCCTTCAATTTATTACTTCACTATAAATAAATATAGTTCCCCTGCTTCCATTCTACTTCTTTATAATTTAAGTGCCCAACTTATTTTTAGTTGTTATTAATCCCTCATTAATTGTCTTCCAATAAAATACTTTAAATTTTAAATTTAGCCACTTTTATTGAATATTTGAATTTATCCACAAGTTTAAATGAGCTAATTTTCTTCAAACAAATCCGCACAATCCACAATTAATATAGCTACCCTAAATTGATTATGAAGTCAACACTTTATTAAAGATGCGTTACCTTAATATATTTTATTTTTATTTTTTATTAATGATTCCCTGATATTTGGTGATATTCTTTTCATACGTTGAAGTTATAATTCCAATCCTAATTTTTATTTGTAGCTATAGGGATGTATTTTTGTGTTTAATAATTACTAACAATTTTTCCGCTCAAATAGCGCTTAAAATATGGAAAAAGTGATGAAACTAAAAAAACACTCTTCTATGAACTTTTTTAAATTGATTTATCAAAAACAACAGCTAGTAAGATAGTCTTTGAGCCGTTAAAATGATCAAGAATAGAAACTTTAAGCATTGAGCTTTGAAAATAATCTGAGGTAGTTTTAAAAACTCCAAATATCAAATTTTAATAAGATAACAAAAGGAGTTTAATTAAATATTTCAATACAAGAGGGTGCATTTTATCTTTATTTATAATTAATCTTTATTACTATTATGCCTATAAAACAAAAAATAACTATATAAGTAGCATTAATCTTTTAAAAATAAATAACGATTAAGATGAATAATGGATTAAGGAAAGAAATGATCCAAGAGGTTATAACATTACACTATCTTTTTCGAAAATAGAAGCATAACGTTTGGTTCTTTTAGTTTCTTCAATAGGAGAGAATGAGAGATCGAATATAATAGATGGCTCAAACATCACTTTTACTTCATCTTCGTCATCCTCATTGACGGATACTAAATCAACATTATCATTATTGAATTTGTCTCCATCAATCTCAATAAGTTTTTCTTTTAATGGAAGGGCTTTACAAATATCCCAAGAAGCTATCAGCTTAAATTTCAAAAAGTGAACACCAGTAATAAATTCCTTTTGAAATCTTAATCTTGATAATATATCCTTTTTTATGTAACAAATCAATAGTTGCTGCAATCCTAATAATAAAGAAAGATGATATCTTAACTGAAATAAATATTCTTTTTTGTATAGATCATATTTGCTTTTAAATTCACATTTTTTTTTCATTTGAATTACTTTGATCTCATGTATTTTCAATAAACCCATTATTTCATTCAAACCAACACTTACTTTGCCTATCCCACTATTAAGCTTATTGTTTTCAATATCCGATTTCATATATTGAATCTTAGTTTCAAGTTTCTGTAATAGCTCAAAGGTTCCATTTTTCTTGTAAAATATTGATATCATATTTTGGATATTGTATAATTATATACTTTTTTTCTTTTCCTTTATCTTATATATGTATATATATATATAGAACAAAATTCAAGCTTTTTTAATTAATTATCAAATCTTGGCTAAAATCAAATCATTTTTATAAAATTATCGTTTAAGTTGTTGAATTTATTAATTGCAACATTACATTAATTCTTTCACTTTTGTTTCCAACACGAACCTTTTTTTTGTAAGTTCATTATAATTTAATTCCCTTTGGACGCCATTTTACTATTATATTATTACTGCCTCATATAAAATTCAAGATATGATAATGTGTTTTGTTTCAATGTTCAATTAATATTTCAGAATTTTTACATTGTAGAAAAAATGAACAAGTAGTGAAGTGGAAAAAGATATTCACATCTTCTATTTGAATATTACACAGTTGTTATTGTAATAAATAGAAAAGCTGATAAATAACCAATTAATTATTCGGATCGGGTAGATTCTTTCTTTATTATGTTTTTAATTATATTAAATTTTATAAATAAAAAGCTTGAATTTCATTTAGACTTGTTACCACTTATTTCCGCATACATATAAATTGCTTAAATTGGTATTTCTATCACTTATCAAAAAATGTCACAAGTATTGATAATTCTGATAGATGCATCTATATACAACTTGTAATTTAAATATTATACATTCCAATATCGTACTCTTCTATTTTTATAAAGTGACTATTTTAACGTTTTATAACATCATTGATGATTTATTATAGAATTTATAATATTTAATATACGTTTATACTAATATAAAGGCATCAAGATACAACTATTATTACATGTACTATATAACTTTTATATATTTAAGAGTTATTTAAGTGTATAATTTAGTTACTAATTTGACAATATAAATAATATCGATGCTTATGATACTCTTTGGTTATAATTTTAAAATCAATTGATTCAAGCAAGCTTTATATGACAAATAGCTTATATAAAACAGGTTTAATATATCTCTAATATAATAACTCTTTTTTTCAACAGTAATTATAAATTAAGTTAATAAAAGTAGTAAATAACATACAAGATTATTTTCTCGAAATTCTTAAGTCACTTTTAGATATCAATAAATTAAGATGTAGATTTTTAAAAATAATCAAAGTTCGATTTATTAGGATTTATTATTTCATTGAGAACAATAATGAATTCAATAAAAAAAGCAAAAGTTAATAACAGGACAAAGAACATATATATTTAATAAAATCATTTCTTTAACTAAGTACCATAGCTTTTAATTGATTTTTTAATTAAAATAGATTCAAAAGCCAAGTAATTAATAGATAGGAAATAGAACTAAAGAAGATACAACTATAAATTAAAATTTTTATTTAATAAATAATCAACGATAAAGGGATAGAAACGTAAAGGAATATTTGGTTATTCTGTTAGAAAAGGATTAGCTAAAAAATGATGAGCAAGAGGTTTATTTAATGATAAACAATCTGTTTCAAAAGACATTTCAAATAGAATAGAGGGTTCTATATTACATTCATTATCATACTTAATATCCATAGTATTTTCACTATTATTAATTTGTTTGAGTGGTAATAATTTAAGATTATTTAGTCCATTCATTACTTTTAAAGACAATTTCCCCAATACTAATTTGAATTGAGATAAAAATTTGATTTTTTTAAATAATGAAAGCTGGTTATACTGGATAATATACTGATGGATCACTTTTAATAAATTTAATTGATCTCTTAATTTTATTATTAAATTAGAATGTTTTAAATCATAAATAGATTCATATTCATATTTCTCTTTTAATCTTGATAAATATTTGTTTTGAGATTGAATTGTATCATTTAATAATTTATATTCCTTTGGTATATTGAAATGTAATTGAAACTTACACTTCAGATTATTATTCATCTCATATCCTTGATTGTATAAATGTTCGATTAGTTTGTAACTATCATATTCTGTATAATTCATTTTGAAGAAATTTAATTCTACAAAATTACTTTACTGTGGATTTATATACCTATTGTAATGTTCATTATTTGTGAATTATTCTTTATAACATTTGTTCCTTATTATAAATGTAGTAAATAAGTTAATGAATTTCTTGGCTATCAGGTTTTAAGAGATATTGAGTTTTTTTTAACAACAGTTATCAAATTTGTTCTATATCAAATTTTAGGCTAATGAATTTAATAAACTAATCATAAATTCAAATGAATAAGAAAACAGTTATTATTAATTCATTATCTGTATCAATTTTAACTAACCCTATTATCTATAATATTACAAATCTGTGGGTTTATCGAGTTTCTTTATGATAGGTCTATTTTTATTAATTAATTTCTATTAAAGTAGTATTTATACAATAGCAAGTTACGTATAGATCAAAGATATTAAAAATAACAAATAAAATTCAAAATCATATCGTTACAACAAAAATAAAATCTAGTATTTAACGTGTGGAGGTTGATATTAAATTTTTAGAATTCAAGTTCACAGCTGATTTTTAGAAAAAATTAAAATAGGCAAATACTAGATATTAAATAATAAAAATTAACGTTACAATTGAAGCTTTAAATAATGAAATTTTATTTAAAATATTCTTGTAATACATTATAATATTAAACTGGGATTTTAGTTTTGTATTTGTACCTCTCTTTTATAACAAATAAATAAGGATTCATTACATTTAACTTGTACTAATCCCAATTAGTATGAATTCTACTAAAATTTCAACATTAGGGGAAGTATTTTTTTGCTTAATAATCTTAGTAACAATTTTTCCGCTCAAATAGCACTTAAAATATGGAAAGAGTGATGAAATAAATAAAAGATGTCCTCACCACTTGAGTAATGGATTAATTTTCAATGTCAATGATATTTGGTGACGTTCTCCAATTAATGAATAAATCAAAAGTTGGATAGAAAAATGATTTTAATTTTAGCTTTAATAAAATACTAGTTTTTTATCACATTAGTTATTCTTGTTTACAATCACTTTAATTAAGGACCTAATAATGACTTTTAATCGAAACTAAAAATCGAGTTTATAGATTTTACTGTTATATGGGGATGTATTTTTTTGTTTAAAAATTTTACTAACAATCTTTCCACTCAAACAGCGCTTAAAAAATGGAAAAAATAAGGAAACCAAAAAAAACACCCCCATATACCTTCAAAACTCATATTTTACAAAAGAATAATAATATACAACATTAACAAGAAAAGGTTATAAAAACTGAAATTAATAACACTTCAATGTTATTTATTGACAATAAGATCTACCATTACTTTGTTTGCAAGTGGTACCTGGTGGACAATCATATGGATAAGCAAATTGAGTATTAGCACAAACACCTACTTTTTGAGGACTAAAGCAAATCGTTTCTCCAGGTTGAGTACATGAGCCTTTTGGATAGCTATTATCACTTGGAACACCTGGATTACCTTGTCCTGGATTACCTTGTCCTTGTCCTGGATTACCTTGTCCTTGTCCTGGATTACCTTGTCCTGGGTTATTAGACCCACTAGAATATTGACGAATCCAAGAAGCAAAATTCGAAATTCTAGTGAAAGCAGCAGAAGGAGCATTACAACCTTCGGTACCATAAGAAACTAAACCAACAATAGTTCTTAAATCACCACTAACTACAGGGGAACCAGAATCACCTTGACAAGCAGAAGAACCGTTTTGTACACCAGTGGCACAGAAATGAGTTCTTTCATTTAAAGGTGCTACATTACGAGAACATACTTGAGGATCTAATACTTTCATATTTAATTCTTTTAATACATCACTACCTTGTCCAAAAGATTGAGTACGTCCCCAACCAGTAACTAATACTTGATTATTGATTTGGGCTGAGTTATTGGTATCAAGAGTTAAAAAGGAATTGATATTATGACTTGGATTAATTTTTAAAATAGCAATGTCATTATCCAAATTTTGACGATTAAATTGAGGGTGAGTAATCACTTGAGTTACTCTCAATTGTTCTCCACGTTCACTACGAATGTTATGAATGTTCCCACGTACATTATAAGAGCCTGGATTGTTTCCTGCAATACAATGAGCAGCCGTAAGTACTGTATCTTTTGCAATTAAAGAACCACCACACATGTTACTGTTATTGATAGTAATATGAACCATATAATTATATTTTCCTCTTTGGGCTACACTGCCACCAATGATTCGACTACTAGGTTCATCATTATCTTGGGCAGAGATAAGCCCAAATAAAGTAATAAATGGAATGACAAAACGCATGTTTTTTATAGAAAATAATTATTTAGTGGTAGTTATCTAAAAGCAATAATAATCAATAGCAATTTTTTTTTCACAGAAAAAAAAAGAAATGTAAATGATTTTTTAATGATTGTTGGGTGTAAATTGGAAGCTTATATACCTTTTTTTTATACTTAATATCAAACTTATTTAATTATTTTTATTCTTATTAGTACCTTGGTATTAATATTAGATACCTCACTCAAAATCCCTTTTTATAAAAAAAATTTAAGTCATCCTTTAGCAACTACCCCACCAAAATTAATTAGTATTTATTCTTTTAAAAATATTTATAAAAATTAAAGGTCGTGATTAAAAAGTACCTAATTTTTTTATAAATTTTGGGTCCTCGAAGTCCTTGAAATATTAAAACTAAGTCAATAACTATTATTTTATATTATTATATTTAAAATTAGTATTTATTGGATCTGTTTTAATAAAAAATCGATATTGAATAACAAGCGCAATTTATTTCTATATTCAGTATTAACTTGAAATATCCCAAATTCGAATTTCCAAGAAATTTAGCAATTTAAAAAGGAGATATAAGTTAATAAAAAAAGGGTTTCAAGTATAGATGACTTTAGTGTATCCTTAATTTTTAACTAAGTATATGCTACTGAAGTATAATTGTCCTTATGGTTCAGTACTTTTAAAATAGTTAAAGGAGTATCAAATAAAATAAGCTATTAATAATATCAATGATATAGTTTGGCATCAAATATTTTATTTCTTTTTTTTGAAAGTATTATTTTAATATCATTATTCTGGTATAATTCGGTAACTCAATATATTAATTTTAACTTGAAATTAAAAAAACCTTATTTGATAGGATTTTTTTAATCCTTCTTGAAAGTTTATTTAGGTTTGTGATTAAAAAAGTATTAAAAAAATTGATTAAAATATCTCTAAAAAATTAATGTAATAATATAATAAAATCTTATTAAATTTGTTCCTAATAATAAAAAATTAATGAAAACATTTCATTATCTTTTTTCTAAATCTTTTTTTGAAAACTTTATTTAGATTCACGCTTAAAAAAAATGACTATTTTACCAACTTATTCTATAATCTACTCTTATTATAATCTATACTCAACTTAATGACTAACGAGTGATTTAGCATTCAAAAACTTCCACCAACCCGTTTGTCCTAGGTTTTCAATCAACTCTTGTTTGAACGAAAGATATTCCTCTTTTTCAATAGCTTGTCTTATTTTTTTAAAAAATTGAATAAAATGATACAAATTATGCTGCATTAATAAAATGGAAGCCAACATTTCATTAGTGTTAATTAAATGAACAATATATGCTTTAGAATATCCTTTTGAACATGTATAACATTTACATTCACAATCAATGGGAGTAATATCATCTGTATATGGATTTACTTTGCTGTCCATTGTTTCTGGATTTAATTCCATATATTTTTCTTTTTTATTTAAAAAGGTTAACGCAAATCCGCGTTCACTAACCATCCAAGGGTAACTATTAAATTTATTATTATTATTTAATTTGTTTATATTATATTATATTATATTATATTATATTAAAATTACCTTGAATCAAATAAATCAATCCCGTTTTCAATAGCAATTAAAATTTCAACTAAAGCCAATTAAAATAAATTATAAAATAGATTAAACAAATGAATTTACCAGGTGTTGAAAATTCCCATGAAGCAATTAATTTCTTATTGATTTCATTATTATTACTTTTCAATTCTTTCAATGTAATATTCGATTGATTAATTTTATCATCAATTGTACCATTTAAATTCGATATTAAAACACCAACATTGCTATTATGATTAATCAATTCCTTATTTTTAATAATACTATCTTTTCTTAATTCATTAATAGAACCACCTAACAATGGTAAAAAGAAAGGAATGTTAAAATTATTGTTATTATTAATTATTTCTTTCAAAAATTGTTGAGTTCTTAATATTCCATTTTGTTGTTTTTTTTTACTTTCAAACGTTTCAATTTTTATTTTTTTATTTTCATTCTCTTCCATTTCTAATTCTTCTTTCTTAATAAAATATCGATTATCATTTGGTAAATAATCAAATAAAGGTATAATAATATCTGGTTTAATTTTATAAATCCATTGTTTATATTCTTCACTTGTTACTTTACATAATCCTTGTCCTGTTTTTAAATTAATATATTTTTTACCACTTAAAAAAGGCAATTGAGGATCTTGAATATCTTGATATTTTAAATCAATTTGATGAAGATCTAATAAGGTAATATAATCCTAACATCATTTATTAAATACTTTTATAATATTATAATAATTAAATATAATGAAATTTTACCTCACTATTCGTAACTTTACTAAGTACTCTTTCCTCTTTACCAAAAAGTTTACTCTCTTCAATATTTTTATAAAGTGATAAATTAAATATATTATCTAAGGACATATGAAGGAAAGTAATATCTTCTTTAATAAATTTTAAATTATTAAAAGTAAGATGAGGTATTTGATTTCCAATATTGGTATTAAATAAAAAATTAGGTGTATCAATACATTTAATCTTATTTTTTAATTCATAATTGAATTTCCCTAATCTTAGTCCTTGGTTTTGTTGAACTATTTGAAATTTCATGGCGTTACTTCTATCTTCGTCTATGGATATCTATTGCTATCAGTGGATAGTTAAAGAGTTGTTACTTTGGTTTTGTTATTTTTATTCTTTAACTTAAAAATTAAGTGTTTTATTGGCTAACTATTCAATTAGAGATTAGTTTATAGAATATAATTCGCTTCAATATTTTGTTCATTTTCAATTTACATAAAATTTGAAAAATAAATTTCAGAATTTCTTCAAAAGAATATACTTATCTATCAAACTAATTCACTTCAATATTAAATAGTCTAATAACTACACTACTCTAGAATCCAATCTTAAGTAAAAAATGTTTTAAAATTTTATCTCCTTCTGAAAGAGTACTAGGATATTCATTGATACTAGTTTGAAGCCTAATATGGGGCTCGAACCCATGACCCTGAGATTAAAAGTCTCATGCTCTACCGACTGAGCTAATCAGGCATCTTTCACTTAGATATTTTTATATCGAGCAAATAATATATAAAATATTTTAAACGTCTGAAATACAAATGGCATGTTTTTCTTTGTTATTTTACTAGCATTATTTTAAATTTATGTAGCCCAAGGATGAACAAATAAATAAACCCAGAAGAGGTTATTTTTATTCAAATTGAAAATTCAAAACATTAATAATTTAAAAGCAAATTTAATCATATTAACCTAATACAATTGATGTATCAAATATCAATACTGTTTATAGCACTGGAGTTAATTATAAATTATTTTATAATCTTATCAATAACTTGTTTAAAAAAATTATCTTTTAAAAATGTTTTAATTATAAAATCTATCTAAAAAGAAATTAAAATAAATACAAATAACTTTAAATAAATTAATGAAAGTTATTTTAATTTATAAACTAGGCTTTATTTATATCACAGTTTTTAAAAAAAACCTATATCTAGACATCACTTTTAAATAAACATGCTTAGATTTATAAACATTATTTTTAAATATTCAAACAAGTATGATATTTTATATAAGGTAACAGTACTTTTTACAAACTAATTGATAAGGTTGACATGCTTTGTAGATCCCATTATATTCAACCTTTTTTAAAAAGGGAAATACAATTAAACAGTACATTGAAACAAGATTAATAAGCGATATTCATATCAACATGGTTTTCAAAGACGATCTGTCTATTTTGTAGCATATTTTATTTTTAGAATATGATGTTATAAATCAATATAAAGGCTTTGATTTTATTCTTTAATTTTTTAATTTAATACAAAAATTAAAGTAACACTATAAATAAATTAAACAAATCCTAAAACAACTATTCAGTTCCAATAAACATGATCGTTTAGTTATTATTTAATTCTTTAACTTTAGTTCTAGCAATTATCTGTATATCTTAATGGATTTTAGGTTATATTATTCATTCATTGATCTAGTATTATTTCTAGTTCAATACTTTTAAACAGAGCTTTAGCATATCTATTCACTACAGAATATAGGTTGTTAAACCATCCATTTTTTCTCCTTAATGTTCTTATATTTAAACTGATGTTCTTTACATCAATTTTCGAGAATATTTAAGCCAATGATTCTTTTGATATACCGGTCTTTAAGGATCCGCAAAACATTGAAGGGGTAGTTATACAAATTTTAAGAACTTTTAAATCAAATTGTGGTAACTTAATAAGTATAGTTTAACTTATATCATTGGTATGATGTAGGTTATGGATTTGGAAGAAATTATGATATGAGATTGAATAAAATTTGGCTACTCTTAAAATTGCGAAATTGAAGAAACTGTACTTCCTCACAATTCCCGATTGCTATATTAACCTATATGTTCATTTTAAAACTCTTTAAAGCTTTATAAAAACGCAAAAAAGGCGTTTAAATACGTAATAATACATTACACAGAGTTCATTTGGCATTTGGCTTACAATATAACAACTATTCAGGATTATAAAAATCAAAATTTTTAAAAGTTACTAATAATCTCTTTTATAGGTTTCAATGACTTTACTACAATATGTTAAGAAGCCTTATTTGGGAATTTCCATTTAAAATTTAGTTAAAGAAAAAAACCTGCTTTAATACGTAAATTACCAATATAGTGTAAATTTTTTAAAATAAGTGATAGGAAAAATAAACAATGAAATAAACAATATCATTTGAGCAGATAGTAGAATGTAATATATGACTGAAACATACCATCCATCGCCTGTAAATATTAAATTCGAACACTTTATCGTTTATCAATTGTGATCATCTTTGCAATGTGATAAGCTAGAGTTATAAGAAATATATAGACGATTTATTTCGTTATAAATATATGTAATAGTAGGTGATATATGTGGAGATCCTTAATAAAATACGGAGAAAATGGGTAAAATGATATAGGAATGATTAAATAATAATTAATTTAATGTCAATTCCAATTACAAGCTTCAAAAAATAAAATCGATATTAATTAATTGGAGCAATTTGTGAATCGCTAAATATGTTTTTCAATATAAGGAATAAGTTAAGGTTTATATTATTCATATACAATAAAAGAAAATAAGGTGAGGGAAAAAATCATATAAATATCAAGAAAGTGAGATTGATTATGAATCAATAGTTAAATGAATGATAATTATAGTTGCTACGAGACACTTGAAAAAATACAAAATATTATTGATTTGGTACTAGAAAGGTGTGATATTTTTACATTGTATCAAAAATTCAACATAAATAAGTCATTAAAAAGGTTAAAAAGTTCGTTAATTGAGCAAAAGAGATTTATCATAGAGATGAAGGCAGAACACGTTAACGACGAAGTCTACGATTTAGGCCAAGCAGATTATTTAGCCAAGTTAAAAGCTTACTTTGCTTTAATCTGGGGATGCTATAAAACATTCGAATATTATTATAACAAGAAAGTGATTGAAAAGGTTAGAATGGGGGAATTGTTTTTGATAGCACTGGAAAATTTAAATCAAAATATCGACTTTTCGTTTGATCTAGTACGAGTGCTACCCGTGAAACCATATTTAGTTAACAGGGATTTCAATAATATAGCTTGTGATACCCCTTCATTTAGTTCACTACATTCTATTGATTCCTAAACTGTATATAATTTGGCCGCATTTATGGTGCTATTTTTTCTGTCTAGGTGTATTTTGGCTATTTTATTAATTTACGAAGTAGCGTTTTATTTAAGCAGTTTTATAAATAATTGAATTTTATAGTAATGAATTATCCTAATATCATACCAAGTTTTTTTAATTCGAAATACATATAATTTGTAAACCTTTTGCAGTTTGTCATACTTAGATTTACAAATTATGACAAGTTGATAAAAGTAGCTTATTTAAATTATGTCTATGAGTATATTATATCACAAACTTCAATAATACTAATTTAGAAGTTCCTTTTAGAAAACGATATAATCTAGATTTTAGCTATTGAAGGAAAGTTCCACATTAGAGTATAATATACCTTAAATAAACTATTTATAAATTTTACGCGATTGATTAATTACATATAGAATAACACCTTTTTGATAAATATGCTTTTAATTGGATTTTTTAAATTAAATTTTTTACTAATAAAATAAAACAAACTAATAAAGGGATATGTCCTGAAAATATAGAAAACAGGAGTTATGTTGATAATAGTGACAACCATTCTTAACAAAACTCGAATAAGTTGTTTTTGTTCAAAGTTTGACTTCCCAACTTTGGCTTAATAGAAAAAATACAATATGATAAATATTAATAAACTAGTTACTCTTTTGCATAAATTGAAATTGGTCTTAAAATTTTGCAAGTTTAAGTCCAAATCAAACTGGAAAAGTTATTGCTATTTTAATCAGGTTTTTAAATTAACAAATTTTTCTAAATTCGAAAACAAGTCTCGTGATGCTATTTTGTATTATTTTACTTTGATTTCATGATAACATTTAATGTTTATCCTATCCTCATTTCAAATTATTTTTTATTGTTATCAAGTAATCCAATACACCTGGGACAGTCGAATTTCTTAAATCCAATTTCTACTGATATACATGTATTAGAGATATTGATCCATGATAATACTATATTTATTAGTTTTTAAGGATCGTTTGCTATAATTTTAAATTTATGCTATCTTACATAATACCAATTCCCCTTGATAAAAATATTATAATAAAATTTTAGACATTTCATACTTTAAAATAGAATATTCATTTAAAAGTTATTTCCGATTTTTAAGAATACTAATATTTCTGTAAATAACAAGTTTCAGTCGAAATATATTGAAATTTTACAGTTTATATATTAGATATGATAAACTATTATAATTTATCTTATTTTTACAAGTGGCTATATTTAAAAAAGTAATACATTAAAGCCTAGACCTCAATATCGAAATGAAGCTATAATTAATTAAAAATATAAATTTTTTGAAAAACCCGATTATTTATTAAATTCACTTTTTTCAAAATGATTAATGTCTGTATCAAAAGTGGTTAGTGATTAATATAAAGCCCTATATATTAAAAGAAACTAGAGTCAATAGTTGCTTTTTTACTCAAGGAATTAAACCAAATAGTATCAAAAAAATAAAAGAAATTTTATATACAGTTATTAGAAGAATTTATTTACATAAAATAAATGCTTTCTAGAGCATAAATAAATATAGTAGCAAATGAAAACATAGACACTGCGATAGCAGGAATAAAAATAAATAAATGAGAAAAAGAGTATTAAAACCGGGGACACCAAGCTTCATACACAATTCAAGTTAAAATTTGAAAATGAGAATCAAGTTAGCTTGAAGTTGCCTTTGGCAATCACTTGAGAAAAGCCAACACTAAGAGCCTCATTACATTCAACAACTTCGATTTTCGATTCCTTGTAAACATCAACTTTAAATACCTTTAAAGGGAGTTTACTAATGTTTTTAGACGCAATGGTTAATCTAGTCAATGATACTTGGAAAGAGGTATAAAATGTATCTATTGATTGAGCTTTTTTGTAATTATCGCTATGTAAGAAAGTCCCAAATACATAATTATAGTCTACTAATGCATGATAGTATTTTTCCAATTGATCATGGTAATAAATACTATTAAGCGAATAAATACTATCATCTTTTATGTATCCTTTAACTTTTTGTACAAAAGCATGCTGATCAAGTAGTATTTCTTGTACTCGCCTAACAATACTATCGATTTCCTGTACTTTTTGAAAGATATCATAAAAATGATAAATTGACAATATTTGCTTGATTTCATTTCCAATTTTAATTATCATTGTTGAATTATTTTTTTTGTGTTTCATAGAATTGATGAAAGGAAATAACATTATGTGAATTCTAATTGTATTTATATTATTAGAAATCAGCCCCTTTTTAAAATCTTTTACTTCCTATCCCAAAACTATAAACGGCACTGTTCTTATGTTTGTACCTTATTTTATCAGGCGGAATAAATTAATGAAATTCTCTGCTGATGATTAATCAACCAAAAATCAAAATTAGGTAAATTTACAAAAGGCTTAATAAAGGCAGTAATAAATAAAAAATAAGAACAGTGTTAAGTAAAAGATTACAAAGCCACATACATAATAGTAGTAAAAGGATACTAATAGCTATAGCATTTTATATTTTTTTAAAAAGTATACTAAAGACAATTAATGGATCCATAAAGAACATTTGTTCGATTTTAGAAGTTTTACACCGTCAATACTGCATTATTACCGTCTTTACCAATTAATAACCAAATTTATTACTATTTATAAAAATAGATAAACTAAGAGCAAGACAAAAAAATGATAGGATAATATCCTATAATACGATTTTAATTGATTAGTATAGTTTAAAAATTATTAAGGTATAGACATGAGTAACTATAAATAGCTACTTATCAGAATTCTTGTAGATATTAATAAGTCTAGGGACTAAGATAATGTATTAACCAAACACTGTTTGGCTTAGGTTTTACTCAACCACATCATTATTTAAAAGTCCAAGCTATTTTAATACTGCTGAAATAAAGATTTTAAAATTGCTAAAAAATGTATTAATTGTTTCACATGATCATCGATTCACTCAGTTTATTTTCATCCAATCCAATTTAAAAATAGGGGATGCCCTTTTTGTTTGAAATTTGCTAATAATTTTTCAACTTGATAGCACTCAAAAAATGGAAAAAGTCTTGAAATAAAACAAACATCCCCAATAATTTACGATTAAGACATTCTACAATCCCAATAAATTATTTAAAAAAGAGGAGAAGCTTCTTTTGTCTAAACTCTTATACTACCGCTAATAGCATGTTGTACTTTTAAGCATGACATTTTGATTATAAACACTCCTTTGACATGCATTTTACACAAAATTATTAAGAATATCTTGTGCAGCTGTAAATGTAAGAGAATCAAAGGTACAAAAAGAAGTAAAAGAACGGGCCAAACCGGGAATTGAACCCGGGACCTCACCCACCCTAAGGGTGAATCATACCACTAGACCATTTGGCCGATTTACTTACTAGTCATGAAAATGGGACATATATTAATCAATAACAATTGATCATTCAAGAAATTACCTTGGTTTATTCTTTGATAACTTATTGTACTGGTAATGGTCTAGGAATGGCGAGAACTACTTTCAAAAGAGACTATATATATCATCGGACCAAACCTTGTAAAAATAAAATTAAGACTTCTAAGAGTTAAAGTGAGAGAAAGTAATGTTTTTTATTTACTTTCAGCCTAATAATACTGACGCCCGCTTTTCATTTTCTATATCTCCTACCTTTTTTAAAACCTAGCTACTGTTTGATAATTCAAGCCTTTTGTATGTGTATATAATGAAAAACATCACATTACTATTTTTAATATTTTAACGCGGCCAAATGTAAAGATTTAGTTTAAATAAGTACAATGAATGCTTTATTTTTCTAGCTTTTTCACCTTGTTACTTTATCGATTATTGACTATAAGTAATATTGTAAATGGTTAATTTGGAAGCTTAAAATTAACTACAAGATAGAAAGTCTTTATAGGATATAACAAGCAAATAAATACATTACAATATTAAAAATATGCCCAATTGGTTAAAAACATAAAATAGATACATATAAGCTAAATATTAACTTATATTTGCTAAATCCTTCATTACCTTTGTTAAAAGGAACGATTGTAAAATCTATTTATTTCAACACAACGTGAAGTAGGTCAAGCTATTTAATTAATATTGTACAAGCATTAAAAATGAAACTAACCATAATAACGGCCTTAGAGTAACTACATAAAGTATTATAAAGTTAAATTAGAATTAGGCAAATCAACAAGTTCATCCATTAACCCCGTTAAATACCTATTTATAATAGCTTAATACATTTATATATTTATAATAAAATTATGAAATAAGCAATTAAATCTATTGTGTTTACTTATAATAGCATTTACTTGATTTATTATTCAAGAGCTATAAATAGAAGTCAGACTTCAGTTTACCATAGCATTTATAGGCAATTTTTATTATTGCTATTTTATATAAAGATTTACCGCTTATTTAAATTGAATATTCCCTTGAATACCACTTAAATACTATGATTATGGGGGTGTTTTTTTTGATTTCATCACTTTTTACATTTTTTAAGCGCTATTTGAGTGGAAAGATTGTTAGTAAAATTCTTAAACAAAAAAACACTTCCCCTAATGTTGAAATTTTAAATTCTAAAATGTTTAACAATTTGTGTTGTAATTGAATTTCGTTCTCATTAGACTAGGATCAATAATAATAAATAAACATCGGCTTTTATATTAAAACAACTTCCCAAGTAAACAAATTGAATTAGTAACGTACACTTTTCATAGTTTATTTTTAAGTATACAATTATCATACATATATACGCAGCTTATCACATTTCAGTATTTTCAATAAAAACCTTGAAAAAATATCATAACAAATTATTGGTAAATTAACTTTTAATATTTTAATTAATTAAGGGTAGGTTAAATAATCAACACTTAATCTATAGAAGTGTTATTCAATCTATTAAATAAACGATACCAAATTTTAATATGGCTACTTACAATATTAGTTTAAAAATATAAACGTAGGATACCCTCAATTGGCTATTTTAGATATGAGATGAAAAAGAAAAATATTATATTGCTTTAGTTTTGACCATTTTTAGCAATTAAGTCGGAAAGATGCTGAATGAAAATATTTTAATAAATTTGCAACTTCTATTTTAGAACAACCATAGTTTGTCCATAATCTCAAATTAATTTCACAATTAATTTTTATTCTCATAAAGATCAAATATAAAATATTATATATACATAAAGCTTATAAAACAAATTTTATTGTTTGTTTGTTTTTAACTTTTTTATTTGATATTTTAATCAGTATGATGGTACAAGAATACGATGTTTACATAGAATACGGACGTATGGTTGAATTAATCGAGACAATAATAACACTACAGAATAAGCTAAAGCATAAGTTAAGTCCAGTTAACTTAATAGCCAACATAATCGAATGTAATTTAAAGTTGATACAAACCTTACAGGACCGATATTTTAAAGAAAAAGAGATATACAATTTCAATAATGAACGTTACTTTCAAAAAGTGGAATTTCATCATTCTTTATTAATTGGCTACCACTCCGTTTTGATGTGCTTTGAGCAATATTCATTAGTAAAAAGGTTTAAAATGCACTCTCAGTTTAAACAAAATATATTAGATATGAAAAAGAGGCTTGTGGCTTCATGTGATATTATAGCCGAAATCCCATTAAAAAAGGGTAGAAGAAAGCTTAACGAATGTGGTGTTTCGATTAATTTAAGTGAAATTTCATTCCCACCTAATCCAGATGAAATGGTAAAAAGAGATAGCAAAGATATCAGTCTCACAAACCACTTGCCTTTGGTGTCGCCTATTAAAATCCAATTCTCTCATACTAGAAATCATTCAACAAATGAGTACTCTTTAAACAATCGTCATTTTAATTTTGATATTAACAAAAAAGAGCTAAGAGTACATTCCGTTTATCCTTCAAAGAGAAAAGAATTTTTTTCAGTGATTGAAAATTCTAACTAGGCTTCTTTGGATCGTTTCTTATCAATATTTGCTGCTAAATTATTTACTAACTCTTAACTTTATTTTAACTTTATTTCTAATAAATTTTTATAAATCGATATTTTCATATATTTTTATTTTTGTTGCTAATAAGTTTATTTAAATAATAAGATCAAATATAACGTGTTCTTTTTATAGATTACTTTTTATAGCCATAGTACTTTTGTATAAGACGCCATACTTAACATTTAATAAAGTTTGATTAAAATTTTACATATTTATTTATTGATATTGTTGAATACAAAAATAAGATTATCAATTTAAATGAAGGGATTCCATTCAATGTAAAAAATATAAAAGGATTCAATTGAATTCTACAAGATTAAATTCTACCAAATTAGCTAGGCTTAATAAATTTGATTATATATTATTAAAGAATTTAAAATATATAGATTCTAAAAGCTCGTATGGCGCAATTGGCTAGCGCGTTCGACTGTTAATCGAGAGGTTGCTGGTTCGATCCCAGCTATGAGCGTTTATTTTTTACTTCATTGAAATTAGATTTTAAAGATGTATTTTAAATATATATAACTATCAAGGTATGGAAATACATTTTATCAAAATTCTCTACATTTTATACAGTACATCAAATAATTGATAATTTTGTTAATATATATCCATTTTTAGTTGGGTTATTTTTAAAAATGAAGGACTTGACTTCAAATTGATCGAAAGATTATTGGTTATAGAAATTAAAGTATAATTTTAACAAAACCCAAAATGAAGTAATAACAATAAAGACTACAATAGCTTTAGTTTTAAAACCAATTTATTTTTCCTTTTATTATATAATTATTATTAAAATGAGTTTTGAAGACATAAAAAAAGATTTTGAAAAGGTGGATAAAGAAGTACAACAAGAATTACCCATTTATAAAAGTATGATGTCAAAATGTAATGAGTTAATAGGTAAATTTCAATTTCATTCCAAACCACAATAACTGTAATAAATCACCTAGAAAAATATGAAACATGCTTAGAAGAAAATACATCGATGAATCCAAGTGTATGTATGAAAGAAGAAAATGCTAAAGATACCTGTGTATCCAAAAATTTATGCCCTCAAGAATATATCAATTATCAATTTTGTCTACAAGGTGATAAAAGTAAATGTCGTGATAAAAGGATACAATTAGTTCAATGTCAACAAAATATTTGGTTACAAATAGATAAATTAACAAAAGAAATTTGGAAAAAACATAAAGCTAATAAAGATTGGGATTTGAAATAAAACAGTCATCATTTTATCATTTTATTGTTTTATTGTTTTACTTTAACTTTACTAAAACAGAGGCTTTATTTGGCTATAAAAAAGATAGATTTTTATTTAAATTTTAGATTGGGGAAGGTCAAAGTTGGCTTTTTTAATAACAATAGCAGAAGCACCACCACCACCATTACAGATACCAGCTACACCAATATTTCCATTCTTTTGTTCTAAAACATTAGCCAAAGTAACTAAAATTCTAGCACCTGAACAACCAAGGGGATGACCTAAGGCAACAGCTCCACCAAAGACATTAACTTTGTCTTTGTTTAAATTTAATTTATTAACATTAGCTAAAGCAACCACTGAAAAAGCTTCATTAATTTCAAAGAAATCAACTTGATCAATAGATGTATTAGCATGTTTTAATGCTTTTGGTATAGCCAAAGATGGTGCGGTAGTAAATCTATTTGGTTCACATTCGGCGTCTCCCCATCCTAAAATTTGATAAATAGCGCCAGCTGGCTTCCATCCTTCATTCTTTGCTTTTTCAATCCATTTACCAGAAGCTAAAACTAAAGCAGCAGCGCCATCGGATAAAGAAGAGGCATTAGGGGCAGTAACAGTATCGCCGGCATTAGGAAAAGCAGGTCTCATTTGTCTTAATTTATTTTGATCAAATCTTTGAGAGTCTTCATCGACTTCAATAACAGTATCGTTTTGTCCTTTTTTTACTGCTTTGATAGTTAATGGAATAATTTCGTTTTTAAAATTACCATCTTTATGTGCTGCTTGTGCACGTGTATAACTTAAAACAGCATAATCATCACTATCATTACGAGTTAAATTATTTTCTTTAGCACATAACTCAGCAAATTCACCCATTGGTACCTGATCATAAGCATCAGTTAAACCATCTTTTGGTAATCCATCAATTAATTTTTGATCCCCATATTTTACCCCATCTTTACGTACATTATTTAAATAAAAAGGTACATTACTCATAGACTCCATACCACCAACTACGATTAAATCGGCTTCTCCTAATTTAATATTTTGGGCACCAATGATGGCTGCTTTTAATCCAGAGGCACATACTTTATTGATAGTAGTAGCTACAGTGCTTGTTGGTAAACCAGATTTGATGGCTACTTGACGAGCGGGATTTTGGCCGAGATTAGCACTCAATACATTACCAAAATATAATTGTTCTATTTGATCAGCGGGGATATTTCCTTTACTTATTACTCCTGGAAATTAGTGGAAAAAAGGAATTGTTTAAATTTATTTATTAGTTATAAGTTACATAAATATTACCTTGTACAGCTCTTACACCTAAATCAACAGCACTAAATACGGCCATTTTACTATTGAAATTACCAATGGGAGTACGTCCACTGGCGATTATATAAACATCTTATTAAAATTGTAAATATCTTTGCGGAATTATCTTTAGTTAATATCCGTTTACCTTGAAATTGTGCCATTGCTATGATATGTGTTTAAAATTGATATTATTTATATAAAAAAATTAAATCGATTTCTGTATTTTATTCTTAATTACCTCATCCCTCCTTTTTATAACATCGTGATAAATTGATTGGTAGAATTTTAGAGTTTATTTTTCTATTTATTTGGTGTTTTACTGTTTTTATCAATAACAGTAAACATTAAAGATTAAAATTTAAAACATACGATTTTAGTTACTGCTAATATTAATGATACGATTCTTTATTTGTATTGTTATCGTTATCTTTTATTAAGAAATAAATAAATAATATTCTATCATGTGCTAAATAAGAATTAAAAATATTTTTGTTAATTAAAAAATATCTAATTTTTGCACTATGTTTTAGATTGTATCATCAGTTACATTTTATTTATGAATAGTTAAACAAACACTTTTGGTTAGATTATATCTTATAGAAATGATAAACGCACCAAAGGCACTTGAAAGATAGCAAATTTAATAATTTAATGACTAACAGTGATAAAGATTCTTATTCTCCCAATTTTTGAGTGACGTAAAAGTATTTCATTTGTCAAATGAAGGTATTATCAAATTCAGTGACATTTGTTAACAATAAAAATTAAATACTATTCAGATCTTTGTTCCCGACTTTGGTCCTTATCATATTAGGATTTATCTTTCAGAATGAAAAGTTTTGTTGGTTAATAAACTTCTCTATCTACTTTTCGGTTATATCATTCGAAAAAGGATCATGGGGTTATTAGAAATGACACCTCTGGTTTTCTTACAACTATAACTTTAGATTTCATATTCTTTATTTAATTTTATAACTGGGTTTTTCATATAAATGGCCACTGCCTTAGACATGTACGTTCTAAAATTATTTAGGGAGATAAAGATATTAAACTATTGATATTTTTTGGCCTTGTTTAAAATAATCTTATTGATTATTAATACTTGTAAATTGTTATATATAGCAGCATAAAAGGTAGTAGTGGCATGCTAAACCCTTTTTTGGTATGTATTATTATTGCTTGAAGCGATTGATACATACACTTCAATGCAAATGTTGGAATTGATGAATACAAATACTATTTTTAAAGGTAATATTGATATAATATACAACTATAATATTTTTAAAATAAAGCTATCAATTTAATTCCACTTCAACTGATAGTCTATAAAACCATGTTAAGTTGTCAATGATCAACTTGAATTAAAGTTGAAAATTCATCAGCCATAAAAAAAGAGAAGATCATATATAAGACATATAAATATATAAAAATTAACAATGAAAACAATTGAAGAATTAAATAATTACTAACAAGAAATGAAAACGTATTTATTAATTTTATTATTAACTTTGATTAATGCTGGAGTGCTAGTTAATACTAATAATAGCGGTAGTTTAGTATCAAATGATAATAATAAAAACACAGAGTTAATGGTTAATAAAAGCAAAGAGAAAGTGACAAATGTAGACAATGGGTTTGAAGATAGTGAAGAGGTGGAAAAAAATGAAAATGAAAATGAAAATGAAGAGGTAGTAGAAGTGAAAAAGAAAGAAAAAGAGAAATCAAAAGAAGACAAGGACAATTCAAAGAAACAAAAAGAAAGGACAGATAAAAAGAACAAAAAGAACAAAAAGAACAAAAAAAAGAAAAGGAAAAGTAAGAAAGAAAAGAAACAAGAAAAGCAAGAAAAAGAGGATGAATTCAAAGTAAAATTAGAAGAAGATAAAGCTAAAGTTAAACAAAAACTGGAACTAACTAAAGAGGATGCTAAAAATTTCTTTTTGGAAGTCAAAGATCAAACAAAATATAAAATTGATGAACTTTTAGCAAAAAATAATATAAAATTACCTCCACTTCCAAATTCAAAGGCTACTTAAATAGTTTTATTAAAGGGTGTAATAAATGCTTATATATTATTAACTTATTTTAATTATATGTCATTATTATTTCGTGAATTATGTTTCCATTTAATAAATATGTTAAAAGCTTTATAGCCTTAGCTTAAAATATTTTTAAATATCATAGTTCTTTCAATTTTTGGGGCAATTTGTATTAGCACTGTAGCATTTAAATCAGACTATGTAATCGCTCACGCTTAAGTTGTATAGTGCAATGCTTCAGGATTTTATTAATCTGATCGACGAGCTGGTGTAACCAAATGTATATACAACCCATACAATTCTTATACATAAGCCCTTAGCAATTGGAAATTCTAACATGGAATAGCTCTTAGTTTGATACCATCCGAAGTATATTTTGCCGATGCTCAAAAATTAAATTGGCGAATCTAAATTTGGCTAATATTAGTTAGTACAATATGATATTATTATAACAATATGGTAACTTTTCTATTATATACGTTACTATGCTTATTTAAGTTAAACCAAATAGTTATTTTTGTAGAGTTTTGAATTTGTATAAAATAAACTTTTTTTACTATGACTTTATTTTTAATAGATGGAGCTATATTTTTTTGATTAAGAATTTTACTAACAATCTTTCCACTCAGATAGTGCTTAAAAGATGGAAAAAGTGAAGTCAAAAAAAACACCTCCATATTATTAAAATTCTATATTAGTCTAAAATCAAATTAATAACATTTGAAAACTTTTGTGAAAATTATTATTCAATTTCAATTTCAATTTCAATTTCAATTTTTTGAGTTGTAAAATGATCTTCTAACTAAGGATCTTAAAATCAGCCCAAACAGAAGATCGTAAAAAAGAATTAAGATATATAATAAACTAAAATAAAAGTTGTTGTAGTTTTCAAACAATTAATACTAACGATGTTTAAGTTTTATCTGTTACTTCTATTTTGTATATTAATTGATGCTAGTGTATTAATTAACACAAATAATAAAAATAATGAGTTGAATGCTAACGTAAAACCAAAGGAATTAACATTGAATCAAAATAAAGGAGATAGTAGTATTAAAAAATCCTCCTTTTTATCACGTTTAAGGAAAAAGAAAGTAATTGATGAGACTAATACAGATGATTTTTCAAAGGATCTAGAAGAGGAAAGCTCCTTCATAGGTGAAGACGATAAAGAAGGCGAAAAGAAAAATGACACCTCCACATGGAGTGTAGATGATGATTTTTTAGATAAAAAATCAAGTACAAATTCAAAAGTTGATAAATTAAAAACATCAATAAAAGGAGCATTTGGTGCTGGAATTTCTGCCTTGAAAGCACTTTTTGCTAAATTAAATAACATGGATGTCAATGCTTTTATCAAAGCTGCTATGATTCAATATAAAGATAAAATTGTTTTATTTTTCGAAAAGAGACATTTAAATTTTATGATACCTCCATTTAAAAAATATATTGGTAATGATGATAAAGAATAAAACTTTGCAAACTTTTACTTTATGTCTGTTTATTTATTATAATGTTTTTGAGTCAATTGGGATCTTTTAATCATTTAAAATACAAAGGTTTAAAAATAAATCCATAATTATTTTTCTACTATATTTTAACAAAATAATTACAGAGTAAGTTAGTTGTTCTTTTATTACTCATCAATACGGAAAGTATGATTTATTTGAGACAATGAAAGTTTAAAAGAAGAATGAAAAAGATAAAGACCGAAAGAAGGAGGGTATTAGCTTCATATTAGGCTCGAACCTAATGAAGGAATTGACTTTTTTCCCAATTTAACATTCATATATTATCATCTTAATTTTGATGTAGTTTGGAGTTACATTGAATGTACATAAGCTCTTTGGAGAGCAGTTTCTATCGTTCTATAATCTACCTATATATGGAATGTAATTTTTATAAGATAATAAAAGAAGATGAGTTAAAAATTTATAAATTAATTCAATAAGATTATTAAATTAAATTAAATTAAATTAAAAAAATCACCAACTATAGCTTTGAGCTTCAAAGTTAAATTGGAGTAAAACTTTATAAAACTACTTTCATTAGAATAAATCATTATCATTATCATTTAAAAATAAGAATAAAGTCAACTAAGTATTGAAAGCATCGAATAATAAAATATTTTATTTTTTAAATAATTTGCTGTAACAATAAAAAACATCTTATCCTTATTTTGAATAGTAAAAGGGATCAGCCAACCAAGATCTCAAAAATCAGCCCTAAATAGGGAAGATCAATAAAATAAAAATAAAAACAAAAGATATAAATTAAATTAAATCATTTTTACTTTTTAAACAACTGTGTCATTAACAATGTTTAAACTTTATTTATTACTATTATTTATAACATTTATCAGCGCTAGTGTATTAATAAACCCAAACAATCGAAATGGAGAATTAAATATCAATGCTAACCCTATGGATTTATTACAAAATTCCAAACCAGAAATATTAGAAACTAGCAAAAAACAAAGAAGAGGAGACGTACAAGCGTGGAGCGTTGATGAATATTTAGAAAGAAAAGAGGCTGAGAAACCAAGCATAGATAAAGCAGTAAAACAATTTAAAGGTTTTATTGCTACCTTAAAAGGTTTATTTAACAAAAAAGACACCAGTGATGATAAGATTTAAACAATTTCTTTAAAAACAATCTAATTTTATGAATTTCCCTCACTTTTAAAGATTATATCCGTGTTTAATAAAAAAAATATCTTTTTTATCTTTGTTTTTAAATATCAAGTGTTTTTAAATCCTTGAAAATATCAATAATCCTAAGTGTTTTATTAATGGCCAAAAATAAATAAATAAAAGATGTATCGTAGGTTAAGAAGAAATAAAAAATTCCAAGCTATGCATAAAAGTTCAATCTTTTTTTTAAAGGCTTTAAGACAACTAGGCCTACAAAGCTCTATTGTTATCAGAAATGAAAATGTAGGGTGAAGGTCCAAGGGATAAAAATAAACGCTCATAGCTGGGATCGAACCAGCAACCTCTCGATTAACAGTCGAACGCGCTAGCCAATTGCGCCATACGAGCTTTCCTTCTTTTTCTACTCTTTGTTATAATATAACCCTATAATTTTAGCGATATTACTAATTAATAAGTAAACAAAATACAAAAAACAATATATGGGGGTGTTTTTTTTGATTTCATTACTTTGAATAAAGCAACTATATTAATGTATTTATAAATATTTTCAATTTTAATTTGATAAGACTTTAAACATAAATTCTTTAATTTATATTTATCAATATAAATATAAAATCGTATGCTTTGTTTCAGATTTAATTAGCGACTTTTTTAAATTATGTTTAGTAAAATAGACAAAATGACTTAATAAAAAAGATATCTTACAATTTGTTTACTTTGTAATAGGAAATATAAAACTTTAAAAAATAAAAAAGATTTTTATGAAATTTATATATAAACTTTTAATAAAATATCCAATACTCAATACGGATATAGAAGATAAATAAAAATTGATTATTGATAAAACTCAACTTATTAAAAAACTCAAATAATAAAAGTAGATGTTAGGAAAGGATTAGTAAAATAGAGTGCTTTATCTATCATTAAAAATAATCAAGATAGTAGTACAAAATAAGGGAAAAAAATAACCTTGGATCAAACTCCTGTTATCCAGCATATGAAATTCCTGAAGTATTGCTTGTTTTGAAAGAATACTGTTTTGAACATTTATAAATCATATATTGAAGACGGAATTATCACTTAAACAAGGATATTCCTATTAATTGAATGTTATTAGAAAGGCTAAACCATTATAAGGAGACCATCCGCTTTAAACACAATAACTTAAACCAAAATCTCTTTTAACTAAATAGGGTTTGACAGGTAATACTCTAACCTTATTAAACTTATCAATTAATTTACCATTTAAAATATTAAATGAATGTTTAAAAGTTTGATTTTGTTTAAAATCCAACAAATTATTAGTATTCCAATAAAACGATAATATATTTTGAAAAGATACTATTAAATTATAATAATCCAATAATAATAAATAATATTCTTTCTTTTCGAAATCATATACTTGATCTAATAAATAATTATCTTTAATATCGATTATTAACTTCTGTTGCTCATCTAGTTCTTCTTTGATAAGTTTCAGTTCATTATTGTTTATATAATCTATTTGATGATATAATTTTATATTATTAATTTCTTTTAAGATTCTTTTGATTGATATCTCAACGTCTTCTAATATACATTTAATATTATTCATAACATTATTATTATCAATGGTAGTTGAAAGGATATTGGTAATCATAATAAAAAAAATAAGAAAATAAGAGTTTTAAATTAAAACTATTGATAAAAAATCTCTTATTTATATCTTTTATTTTTATACCTGAATTTATAAATATATAGGCTTGTTCTAAATTATATTCATTCATCAATTAAAGAATTTGAATTTTATGGCCCAGGCTGAGGTAACTTCATTTATTAAATTTAAATCGATTCTATAAATAAATATTGATCATAGTTACCATTCTGAGTAACTTCATTGTTTTTAATACATTTCAATAAGCTATAGGGAAATATAATAAACCATAACTATTCAATATATAGAATATCAATGTATTATAGTTACACCTTATTAATATTATGACTTTGGCTACAGAGTTCGGAATATTAATCTTATTTTCTATTTTTTAGAATTTATTAACCTAGTTACATTTGGTAACTTTATTCCCAAAATAAATTAGGATTAAAATTAATGCTTAAAATTAAAGCGTCAATTTTAATGTTGAACAAGAATTAATATATTAACTTGACATGTTAGCGAAGATTTCAATTTAAAGAATTAGATATAATATTATCCTTTAAATAATTAGTGAACTGTAGAATTTTGGATATAGGGAGTACAACCTTCAACCTAAACCAAATAAATTTCCAGCTTAACTCGAAACAAGTTTGAATGTATTAAATTATCATTATTAACATGAAATATTTAGTTGAGAACTAGTGATAAATTAATGAAAACCTATCAAACTATTGACAATATTTTTTAAACTCTTAAGTTTACTCATACTTAATCAAAAATTTTTAATTGTATACTTTAGCACTCCAATTAATTCCACATTTTTAAAACAATATATCTTTTTTTTTAAATAAAAAAATAAGTGCTAGGCTCCGTTAGCTCAGTTGGCAGAGCGTGGTGCTAATAACGCTAAGGTCATAGGTTCAAGCCCTATACGGAGCATCTTTTTGAAATTATTTAAGTTTTTATTATTAAAAAAATTTACATTTAAATTAATTTTTTTTAATACAATTTAAATTTATTTATTAATATTATATTATTATAATTATATTAAATATATAGGGGCGTTTTTTTTTATTTGAGATAGGCATATTTAATTAAAAAATAACTTATAAAAAAATTAAAACATAAAATTTTTTTATAAACAATTTAAAGAAAATCTAAAAAGCTTTTTAATTACAAAATATTATTATTATTATTATATGGTGATGTATTTTTTTGTTTAAGAATTTTACTAATAATCTTTCAGTTCAAATAGCGCTTAAAAAATAAAAAAGCAATGAAACCAAAAAAAACATCCTCACATTATTAATATTAAATATATATTTTTAAATTTTATTTAAATTTCAATATATAATAATAAAATAAAAAGTATTACTAAAATTTCAATATTAATAACATCAATTTAATCATTTTTAATTTTATTAAAGTTTTTTATTTTATAAATAAAATATTTGTTAATGTAAATTATTTTAACAAAAAATAACATGTTTATATATAAATTAATAACATTGTTATTTAAATTTAACTTTGTATTTAAAGTTTGATATTTAAAAAATTTTATTTTTATTTTTATAAAAGTCTTCATTTAGATTATTTAAATATTATGTTTACAAAAACAAATAAAGTAATTAGTTTTACAACAAATTTAATTTGTTATAGTAGTTCCTGTTAAAAATTTGGGATTGATTCATGATCATTTTTACATCAGTGAACCTAGATTCACGTGCTAATTTTAATTGGTTGATTTTTTTTACCTCGTGAACCGTGCAAAAATGATCATGAATCAATCCCAAATTTTTAACAGGAACTGCTATAACAAATTGAATTTGTTGTAAAACTTTGATTACTTTTTAACACGTTTAAAACTTAGATAAGGTCTAGGTTAAATCTTAGCTAAGCGACTGTTGGATAAAAACACGAAAATAGCAATTTATGCGATATAATAAGTATTAAACAATCTACATTCGAGATTCCAAATTTCAAATAACAAGTTATTAAATAAAGACAGGTAAAATAAATTATAACTACCTAAGACTGGTATATGATCAAATACTATTTAGAAGCTTATAAAGCGAATAGTTAAGGCTTTAATGAATTCAGAGTACTTGTTTTTTGATAATTCTTGTTTTGCACATGGTAAGTGAATTGTAAAGAACTTTAAATTTGCAACTTTACTGATGGGTTTTTAGATTACAATCGGGAAATAAAGAAGGTTGAGTAGCTTTTATCAAATGTTGTAAATTTCTATTTTGGATTCAATTTGTTAAAACTTTTTTCAATGATGAATAATAGTAATTAACACAATGTTATTTTAACTAGATGATGATAAAGATTTCGAATTTTTTTAAAAATCGAATTTTACCTAATCAACTAACTTCTGGATCAAATTGAGGTTAAACTGACATTGTAGCTGTTACAGCTCTTTTGCGACTTTATTAACGGTGAATTTTGTAATTAATCTGTCTATATACCAGATTTTCAAGGCCTAGTGTTTATTTTTTAATAGGTTATTACTTAGATATATTTCTTAAATGAGCAGTTAATTAGGTTTCAATATAGTTGGAAGAGTTTCAATGCTTAAATGACTTAGTTCCTTAATCCAAACTATCAGGTAAAATTGGCTCGCTTTATACAAAAATCCTACATAAACTAAAAGATATAAAAAGGAAATAAATAAATAATAATAAAAAATAATAAAATTGAACAAGAAATGGAAACAAATTACTGTTGCTATAGCATTTTAGAAAAAATACAAAATACAATTGATTTAATTTTATTACAACATAACAACATTACCATCCATAAACAATTAAAAACAATCCAACAGTCCTTAATTGAACAAAAACAATTTATTATACAAATGAAAGAAGAATGTATTTATGATTCTGTTTATGCTTTAGATGAGAAAGAGTATTTAATTGAATTAAAAAGCCATCTAACTATAATTTGGGGTTGTTATAAAGTAATAGAACATTATACGGATACAAAGTTAGTTAAAAAGATTTTGTGGACTCCGCTATTTTCAAAATCGTTTCAAACACTATCAAAAAATGTTATTAATTCTTTTAATAGAATTAGAGTGTTACCTGTGAAGCCTTTTATGGTGGAAAGAAGTGTTAACGTTTCCATTGTTTTTGAACCAAATTCAGAATCTCCTACTGTCCTCGTTTAAATGCCCTGAATTATTATGGTGGTAGGTTAAGTAAAAACAATTACTATTACTTAAAGCCTATATCGTCCCAAAATTGATTTGAACTGTATTACTATAAAACTTAATTTATCCCTTTTTTCAACTTTAACTTTCTATTTTTTTTAATAAAATTATTGCTATTGTTTTAATTTAATGGTTAACTATTATCAAATGTAAACTTTGAAATTGAAGTAGAAAGAGTGTAGCTGTGGTAAATGGAGCAGTATTAATGGATGCTGTTGTCGAGAGTTTGAATTACACAAAATAAGTTTACTTATAAAGAGTTTTGAAAATCAACTTAAAATCATTGAAATTTTCTAATAGTATTTATAAACTTGCTCCTAAGCCTTAAAAAGTGGACTCCGAGTTATTACGCTTGTTCTATTTATTAACTACTGGGGGTGACTAAAGCAATTACCCAATATAATATACTTTACCAAATGAGTTTAAGCTGCTGAAAACTTTAATGCTGATAAATCATAAAGAATAAAGACACTTCTGAATTTCTTTTAAATTTAATACCAAAATCTGAAGTTGATAGAGATACCTTCTTTAAAATGATTTTCATTTAGTTAATTAAATAACTCTATCCGATAATATTGTTTTAAGGGGATCAAAAGTAGTAGAGTTAAAGTTTAAAATTCTATCTCTTTTCAATTAGTAAAGTGAAAGTAGTTAATGAAAATAAACTCATAGAGGTCTGTTTTATAAACTAGATTAAAAAAGTTATGACAGGAGCGATTAGTACTAATAGTATTGCATCAATCGCTATAATTCCTAATATAAATATAAATATCATTCTATGCAATCTGAATATTGTATTGCCTAACTTATAATTTATAATACTTTTCTATTTGTCATCTTCACCACCATAAATTCAATCTCCCGCTCTATCCAATTGCACCATACTAAACTATCCTTCAGTCCTGATTCCCTTAAACTTTCTTTGCTTCACCATGAGTGTTTCTAGTTGATTATTAAAAAACTGACTCACTTTTTTCATTGTTTAAAAGTTAGGTCTAACAATCCAGATTTTAAACCTCTGGTCTAATTCCTCAAATGGCTTACCTAAACCTATAGTAGCTAACATCCTGTCCTTAAACAAGGACCACTCAAAACTCATCTTTACTATACCTTAAACCATTGGTAGTTCTTTCATTTTTACTAATAATAAACCACAGGCATGTGCTTGAATTTTAAAAAAATATTAAATTGGGTAACTAGAAAGTGAACATATTAACATACCTATAATGCTTTCAGTTGATAGCCTTTCTTTAGTTCAAACCCAGGCCAAAATATTGACATCAATAGTGATTAAAATAAGTTGTTATACAAATAAAAAACCAATATTACATTTAAGCTTGTTTCTTAAAGCTTGCTTAGCATTATTATGTATATAAAAGGTGAGCTGAAGTTTGGTGTTTTAGTTGAAGTAACAATAAAAAAGGTTTTGAATTAAGAGAGTCGTTATCGAGGGCAATATTTTAAAAAGGTAAAAAAACACATCCCCGTATAGTGATTGAAAAATGACTTAAACATAAATATAGCTTAAGCTATCAAGCTCAAAGTTAGGAAAAGCTAGTTTTATGTGCTTCTACTATATGATTGTTGTGTTATTGTTTTAAATTTAAAAAGATACTTATGATCAAGATACTTTATATCACTTGTTTTATAATTATAAATAACACAAAAGTTTATTATCAACCAGTAAAAACGAAGTAGCAGTTTATATAGCTGATAGCGCTAAAAACACAAATGCACCCAGATATAACTGCCAGAGAACGTGATAAGGATGACGGGGTGGCTTAAAGCTTAATTAACTAATTTAAATAGCGCTCAGTATGTGTTGTAATAAAAAATAAGATTAAAAGGTCATATTAAAGAAAGGTATAGTCTTGGAAGAAGTAATTGAATGTTAAACATAAGTTTATAACAATGAGAATAAATAGTCTAATAGACTGTGGTGGTAACTAATGAAAATTGTTACATAAATTAAACAAACTCGATTAAATTTATGTTTGATAATTTTAAAAGTTTAAAATAATGTTTTTTTATTCCACTTTTCTTATATATTAAATATTAGAATAAAAGATAGATATAATATGTCAATTAATAAGTAATTAATTGATAACTATCAGAATAAAAAAATTTATAAAATAAAGTATAAAAGCACTAAAAAAATTCTTATTTAGCTTTAAAATTAAAATGTTGAATTTAAGATTAGCAAGACCAGCGCATTCTATGCTAATATTGAAACAATACTTAAACTGTTGGATCCTTTGGACTTATTTGAATTCAGATGTTTAAATAAAGAATTAAAAATGAAAGCAGATTCAATTATTTCGTTAAATGCAGTTTGTTCACGTTACACAAACACAGCCTTCAATAATTACCAGAACGAATTTATTGAAGATAATCTAGGAAAAATGCATCATATAATTGCAGGTACAAACAACATTGATTTAATAAATAAATATCAATTTGTAAAATCAATTACATATGGCAATAAGCAAAATAGACCCGACATAATATCATTGATCAATTTATCAGAATTAAAGAAATCAATTATAGAATGCAAATTATTTGATTTCTATCAACTGGAGGAAACAATTAAAAGAAAAATCAATCAAATTGAATAACTTGAAGTGGATATAACATGCAAAATTTCTTTAGACTTTGATATAATTTATAGATTTTATACTGATAAAATTAAATCAATAAAAACTCAAAGTAGTCAAGATATTAATCTTGATAGATTAAATATTATTAAGGAGAATTGTATTAACTTACAAATATTGAGTTTATTAAATTCAAAGTTTTTTTATACAGCTTTTAAAAATAAAAACTGAATTTCAAATTAACAAAGTTAAACCTATCACTGATAGAAAATTCCAAAAGAGTTACAATTAAACGTTTAGATGATATAACAAGGCTCAAAAGTATAAAAGTGATAGATTTATCAAGTAAATTAAATAATATAAATGCTAATTTATCTAAAGTTGATATTATTGTTAGTTTAGGTTACTTTAATCCAAACAAAAAAGATAAAAGTTTATTGATTAGATCAAAATTGAACAAAGCACAGTTTAAAAATTGAACAATAAAAAGCTGTTAAAAGTTGTTTAAAATTTTGATTAAATATACTCATTGGCTGGGTACCAACGGTCATCTAATACTTAAATAATATTCTTAATGTTTGATATTGAGTGCATGGAAGAGCAAATGTTTGATTAAGGACTTTAAGGTAATCAATTTTTGAAAGTAACTGTTTTTTTGCTATTAATAAAACAGCAATTTTCAATTGTAACCAAATAAGCATTGGTAATATATAAGTACCTAATAAATTTTGTTGATTATTGAGAAGTCCAGAAAGTACTAATAATCCTACTTAGTGTTATTTTTTAAAATAGTGCGAATTTAGTTAAATTGCTTATTAAAGTTTAGATCTAGATTTGTTTGTATTAATACTATAATTTATAAAAACAAGATTATAAACAATGGTGATAAAGCTAGCTTTGTTTAATTTTCTGCTTTAAGTCAATCAGTTTCAATGAAAATCAGACTAAATAACTTAGAGTTTTTAATATTTTATTCAACTCAAATAATAAATAATAAATATATATTATTAAGCTTTTTATGTTAACAGGAATTTTGTTACTTATTAAAAATAAAATCAAAAAAAAACTATTTTTATTTAACTATTTAATAAAATATTAAATAATCTTAAATAACTTATAAATTTATTTGTTAAAAGTCAGCATATACTTATATTTAATTAATTTTTATTATTAAAAAACAAACTTTTTAAAAGTTTTATTATATAATTTTTTTAATAGTTATTTTAAATTAAATTTAGCTTTTGTTAAGCTTGCTTTTTTTTAAAAACTTTTAAAACATTGTATATATAAAATTACAAACATATAAAGAATAGTAAAAAGTTATATAATAATTATAATTAGTAATTATTTTTTTATTTTTAAAGCTATTAAATATAAAATTAACTTATAATTTTTTAATATCAAACAATATAGGGGTGTTTTTTTTGGCTTCATTATTTTTTCCATCTTTTGAGCGCTATTTCAGCGGAAAGATTGTTAGTAAAATTCTTAAACAAAAAAAATACACCCACATAATAACTATATAGTTTATTTCAATTCTCATAAATATTAGTATTATTACAAATAAAATTAAAATCTTCCAATAACTTTATATCTATTATTTTACTTATTAGCTTATTAATAAAATAAGCTTATAAATTCATTATAAAGAAATAGCAATTATCAGTTGCAACAATAACTATTTATCATCTTTAAAAATAGTTTTATTTTCGTAAGATATTTTTTATGCTATTACAACTATTGACTTTATTGACTTTTATTTTTTGAAACTATAAGCTTAATTTAATACTGAATAACATTTAATTTTAAGTTTGAGGCTTTATAAAAAAGACCAAAACAAATACTCAGAAGATTACACTTTCAATTCTCTCCTCATAACAGATAAATCGATCCGACTTTATAACTCAATATCATTAATAAATTTTAAAAAACTATTTAATTAATATCAATTTAACTTACTTCATTAAAATCAATCACTTTTGATATTTAAAATGAAACATGAACATAATATAATTACTTTACAATCATTTATAACTTTTATTTAATTCAATATCTCCAATTTCCACTCTTTACATAAATAAACATCTTATAATACTACTATTATTCTTTTTCTCATCAAACCTTACTCTATAACCCCTTTCCTTAATAATTCTTCTCCTCCTCAACATTATCAATAAAATTATCTTCTTCAATATTATTACTTCTCAATCCACTACCATCCTCTTTCTTTAAAGTAGATTCTCTTGATGGCGGTGGAGAATAAGCAGCAATTCTCACTCTTTTCTTTTGTTTATTATTATTATTATTATTATTATTACTTAAAGCTGATTTACTAGGTCGAATATATTTTTCAGGTTGAAATTTCATCCTTTCTTTCGCTGGACTTTTTCGAATCCTTCTTCTTGTTTCTAATGGATCTGAAGGTAATGGATGACTTAATTTACCTTGTGAATGGGCTAATAATGTGGGTGATAATATCATTTGAAATGGTCTTTTATTGGGCGTAATCCATTTTGGTGAATCATTGGAAACAATGGGAATAGATGGATTATGACTTGTTAATTGATTTTTGGATTCATTAATTGATTTTAATGACATTGTTGATATATTATTATTTTTTGACATAGATAATTTAGGTTGTTGTGTATTATTAGATGATTTTGATGAAGTTATTGCTGGTATTGATAATCTAGGCTGATGGCGTATTGTTGTATTTGTTGGTATTGATAATCTAGGTTGATGACGTAATGTTGTATTTGTTGGCATAGATAATCTTGGTTGTTTATTATTATTATTATTACTATTTGAATTAGTTAATTTAATAGAATTAATTGGTATGGATAATTTATTTTGATTTTGATGATTTAATAAACTTAAATTAGGTAATTTATATTTTGGTAATTCATTTGGTATTAATAAATTAGGAGTAAAAGGTTGAATTTCAAATTGATCTAATTCATTTAAGTTTTCAATATCTTTAATTGTATTCTTATATTCTTCAATGAATTGATTAAATTTAATTAAATTAATTGAATTTAAATTAATTTTATCTTCAATTAATATTTCCCATTGTAAGTTCATTGATTTTAATCCCGAATTATAAAATTGTTGATATTTACTATTATAAAATAATTCCATTGTAATTTGATCTTCTTTTAATATTTGTGCTAAATAATTACCAAATAAATGAACTACATTATCTTCCACTTTTTTAAATGATTTCTCATGTACTTCTAAATCATTCTTCATTGATTGTATGCTATTTGGATATTCTTTCACATGCAACTGTTTCTCCTCCTCTAACTTGTCCATTAACAATTTAATTTCTTTTTTAAATTTATTAATACATTTCAATAGATTATTATTAAGTAGAAATAACATATAATTATTTAACATTTTCATCATGTCTTGTATTATTTTGATAATGAATTCTTTCTTTTTAACGTTCAATTTCTTACTCAAATATTTATTATACGATATCTTAGCCACTTTACGATACGTTTGATATTCTTGAAGTTTTTCAAGACTTAATAAATTTCCATGATTTGAATTTTGATTTTGTAGAATATTAACTTCCCTTTTATTCTTCAACTGTTCTTTTAAATTTTTAATTTCATCTCTAAGTCCTTGAATAATATTATTGTGTTGCGAAAAATAAGTATTAACATTAATCATATTCTTTGTTACTTTCATTTTAATTTCTTTAGCTCTATTGGCATAGTTTAATGTATTCAACGATTCTTCATAATAAGAGCTTGATGGATTTAAACAAACAATCATTGCCGTTTTACAATTTCCACTTAAAGAGGATTTCAACAATCTCGTCAACTTACTATTTCTATAAGGTATATATTTATTTTCTTTTTTAGCCAAGGCATTAATACAATTTCCAAGTGCTAATAACGATTTATTAATATTGGATCCTTCCGTTTTATGCCTTCCATTATTAATTACAGAAGCTCTTTCACTACCTGCTAAATCAATTATACTTAATGTAGAGATAGTTGCTTTGGTTGAATTAGAGGATAATTTAGGTGTTTGTTTTAATGTAATCCTTAACACGGCATGAGAACGTGAGGATATGGCATTGGCATTAGTACTACCAGTAACTCGATTTTTATTACCTTCTTTAATTAAATTCATTAATTCTTCCACTGTTTTTGGTGAATGCATTGATAAATCATTAACTATCACCCCTTGCTCAGAATGTTCCATTAATTTTAAATTTCTTTGCTGCTTTTTGCTAACTAATAAATCTCTTAATTCTTCATTATAAACTTCTAAATAAGATACAGAGATTGGAAACACTTTATCTTCACTCTCTTTATTAATCCTGGAAAATATTTCTTGAGCTGCTAAAAATATAATACCTGGTTCAGCTTCTGTACCACTAATGGTATAAGTTTTACCACAACCAGTTGCACCATAAGCGAAAATAGTAGCATTAAAACCGGCAAATAAATCATTTAATAATTTAGTACATGTTTCATAATACACTACTTCTTGACTTGATCCTTCATCAAATACTTTATCAAATTGAAATTTTTTATCTAAACTTCTTTGACTTCTTCGAAATGTTCTTGCTGTTAAATTTTTATTCAATTGTGAATCCGAATTGGTTGATGGGTCAAAATAAATTGTGGTTCCTCCAATTGGAAATACTACTTGTTTAATACCATGTTGTTTAGATTTATTATTATAATTGACAAAGTTAATCCCATGCGAATTCCGTTCTTCTTCATGATTTAATATCCCTTTTTCTTCGATTGTAAATGGTCGTACTCTTACTGCTACTAATAATGAGGAGGTAGAGATACCATTGGTTTTGGTCATGATTTTCTATAACGGAAATTAAGTTTGAAATGAGATTTAAATTTCAATTATTTACCTTCAGATGGAGTTTTTTTGACCTTGAAATAAAATAATTGACAATAGAACTAAAGATGGAGAATCTCTTTTAATATTGAAAGATAATTGCTATATAGCTTTTGAATTTGACTATATACTACGATAAATTATTGTTTTTTATTATAAATAAATAATGAATTTTTTTTAAACTAGATAAGAATGAACCCTTTAGTATTATATCCTTGAAACTTAGGATTGATAAAATATAAAGGGAAAAAAAGAATATTTTCATAACTTTTAAACTCCAAGTTTTAATTGGCCAATCATATCGGAAATGATCCAAAATTTCAATATTTGAAAGAATATAAGTAAAAAGTTGAAATCAATAAGCTTTGTTTTTTAGATTGAATAAATCGAATTTCCAAACTTTTATAAAAAAGGGGAACCATTACGAATAATACGTACATTAATATGGCCCATAGAGTACTTTTAATTTTCCAACAGTTTGTAAATAGAGTGATATCCACTTTTTGTAAACAAAAATTTATTATTATGATAAGTTTACTTAACCAAGTGGATCAGTAGATTATTTTGATTTATATTCAGGATAGCCGAAGATATATTAATCAAAAAAACTATTAATGCCAATAAAAGAAGTGAAGCAGATATGCTCAATGTTAAAGGATGAGGGCTTTATCCATGTTATTAAACGAAAAGAACCTAAAGGTGTAAATAAGAGGATGATTAAAAAAACGTATTATACCATCGATTATCCCCGATTTATTAATATAGCTAAATGCAAATTAGCCAGTATTGATGAAAGTATCAAAAATTGAATGAATCGAGTAAGTATTATAAAGTGTTTAGACTTTATTTTTTTAAGTCTATAATTATTAGAAATATTAATCACCTAAATATCTATGTCTAAAGTGCACTAAACATTATGAATTAGATGTGTTATTAGATGGCGTTCAGAGCCATGAAGGATTTAAATGTGTTGAACGCAAAATTACCTTGATCGATCAACCTGCTGACAAAGATTAAAAAACGCCACAGAAAGAAAAGGGATAATAATAGTGGAATTAGATATGCTTCCAATTTGGGTAATGATTTATCCAAAATAGCAGTAACATTAGCTGAGAGTGATCAAATTAATAAAGAAAAAGTGAGAGCTGAATTGGAACTTAAACAACAGCAAAATACAATGCCAATTTAGTTCCTTAAACTAAGTATTCGATCCAAGAGTAATGAATTCTATCAACAAGAAATGAAGAGAAACTTTGATATAAGTATAAACTCTGAATCCGTTATGGAAGTTCAAAAGAGTAAATTTCAAATTGAAGAAAAAGCGAGAAAAATTGAAGAAAAACACAAGGAAGAGAAGGAAAGATTAAAATTTTATAACAATCATTATCAAGCTTTACTAAGATAAGGTTTAAAATTGGGATTAAAAGTGGCTCTACTGTTTGATATCATTGTACTCCTCCCCTGATATAAAAAGATATCTATTTATGCTATTGGAATATATATTTAAAAACAAAATGAAAATATTAACTTCCTTATATAGATTGTGTCTATAAACTCTACTTTTGCTTTTTATTTGACTTATGTTTAATCAATAAAACCACTTGAAATACTATTGCTTTGGTGGCAGTCAAAGTTGATAGGGGCTCTTATTTTGCCAAATTTTTGCATAAAATCGTCATTTTATAGTGAAAAAAAGTTTTAATCAAAAAGAACAACTAATCTAACTTGAAAAGTTTAAAAAAGTAGTTTGTATATAGTAAAAGTTAGGGTTAGGATTAAAGTTAAAAAGATTCTAATTAGTGTTAATATTAGCGTTAGGGTTAGGATAAGGTTTAATTTTTAATAAAAACAAGCTAATTAGCTTGTGTTTACTTTTAACCCAATTGTTAGCTAAAAATTGCTTTTATTAAAAAATAAAAATTTCCAAATAAATGCTTATTATTTTTATTTTTATTTTTATAATATTTATAAAATAATTTTAAAATCAATTTAAACTTTTAACAGTTTTGAGTAATTTAATAAAGCAATGCAAATTATAAAAGCTAATTCATGGTTTATATCTTAGTTATTTAAACACTTATTATGTTTTGTTTTTATATTAAAATTTATATACTTTATTTAATTTATTTTCTTAGTTATTATTATTATTATTATTATTATTATTATTATTATTATTATTATTATTATTATTATTATTATTTTTACTATTTTATATAAGTTATTAATAAATATTCTATGCTTATAAGTTAAAGTCTATCTTAATTATATAACTAAATTTTAAACTTTATTTATATCCTCAGCTTTTTACTGCAAACTATTTTTTATCTTTTTTGGCTACTATATAATATTTTAATATAAGTATTTTTTTTTCATTGTTGCTAACACAACTTTATACTCTGCTAAATAATTTTTTTAATATTTTGCACACTTTTTTAGCAAGTTATTGTAAACTTTTTTTTAACTTTCAGCTTTTTACAACCAATATAAAGCAATCAGGCTTTGAGCATCAAATTTCACAACACTAAAAATAATAACAATAATGAAACTTATTATGATGATATAATTTACTATTAAAAACACTTAAAACCACCATATAAAATATAATGGAGCATCGATTTACAAAGGTAGTATATTATTACAAATACCAAACTATATATTTTAGATAAACTAACCACAATGAATTATTTGAATATCCAATAAAATGAATTTTATTACAGTAATTAACAAATTTAACTGTAATATGGAATCCTATTCGTAAAATTATTATATCTTATTATTTTTATGAGATAGTATAAATATTGTTTGTCATTATTAGTAACTTATAACTTTTAATCACATTTAAAGTATGTAAGTAGTTTCCAACTTTCAAAGTATTTTTTATTAAATTTTTAAATTAATTGATTATACTTAGGTAAAGTAAAAATTGGGCTACTATATGCCTTGTAGTTTTAATGACTTTATAGCAAATAAATAGACAGATACCGATCCTAACTTCAACAAAGAATATCGAGATGGCGTCAAACGCCAACAAGAAGAAATGATCTGAAAAAACCAAAACTTTCTTTAGAAAGTAGAAACTGCAACCACTCCAGAGAATACCAAAGACACCTTAAAAATTCTCTAATCCATCACCGTGATAAAGGGCATGCTGTTTATATGAGAAATGGAAAATTATGGTATATTGATACTCAAAAGGAGAAGCGGTCACAGATCATAATAAGGAGTTAATAGTGAATGAAGATTTAAAATCAGTAATTGAAAAAGATTCTTTACAGAGAAGTAATAGCTTGGTTGAAAAATTAAGTAATCAAAGCTTTTCTACTATGCCATTGGGAATTTGAGGAATTGTAGTTGACTATTTACATATCAAATTTAAATAAATTTATTGGTATTGAATAGAATTCTTATCTTTCATATTGAAATCTTTTACGTATTATAAAAGTAAAAAAAAATTATAGCTTTGATTGACGAAATTAATTTCAATATACCAAAGAAAGTGTGAAAGGATACAAGATTAATTTATCTCATAAATATATAGAAACAATAATATTATATTGACTAAAAAATGATGTATTGATCATTTGTTATACATAGTCAGCTTTTTACAATGCAACATGGAGCTTACGATAGTATTTATTTGGCGTCTAAATGAATAAGTTAAATAAATTATATAACTAAAAGTATACCGAAGTTTTTACAATGGTCATTAGATTTTATATAAGCTTATTTCGGTATTTGGATTTTAAACATAACGGTGTTAATTAGTTGAAAGTAAAATATGAAAAAATCATCAGCTTAAGTTTAATATTAATATCCTCATTATAGTATTTTGTTACGCTTATCTATAGTTTATGTTTTATTGATTTAAGTATAACTTTAGCTAGAGGAACCCTATTGAACACCACTCTTTTCTTTGAACTTTGTAGAAAATAATTTTTACAGCACAATTTTTAATACTTTTTTGCTTTTTTTATTTATGTTTTAATAAATTATAAAATAAAAAAGTGATTAAAATACTCGATTTTATTCAGTGTGCTGTTTGTTATATAAAAACTATCTTATACTTCGAGTTTAGGATAGCATAGCCATTTTCTAAAATATTTTATAAATAGCACACAAAACATAATAGAACAATGATTCAAGAATTTAGTACACCATCATAAATAATAAATTATCTACAATAGATCAACTAAAGGTAATTAATTGCCCTGATATCTAATGAAATTAATATTGGCACAATAATTAACTAGTATAATTATAAAAAGTTGACATCTTCACAAAAATTCATATTTCATTATTTTCATGAGCTTCTTATAAAGCTTCATTCTTAAGAAAACCAAACCATCCGTTTGTATGTGTAATGAAAAAATGTTTTCATGAGATGATTCAAACTGGTCATTTTCAATAGATGTTATCTTTTTTTATCTCATTTAAAGTATATACTTTTAACTATAGCTTTCTATAACTTTTCAAAGTTTAATTTACTTTTATACTAATCACTTCATATATAAATATGAAAGATTTGAATTATGAAATTCCTGGCGGTACAAACGATTGGATAATAAATGGATTTAATGAGGCTTAACCCGACTACAATAAAGAATGGGACGATTTGATCTAATGAGAACGTGAAGAAATAATCCGAAAAGAGAAAGCATTTATAGAGAAATTAAAATTAGTAATAAGCCAGACAGCATCAAAGCTACCTTAGAAAAAGTTTTAGTTGAAAAACGTAACAGAACATCCCGTGTATTAGAAAAATGGTAGATTAATATACATCAATAACTACATATGTGGGGGAGCAATTATTGATGCTGATGATGAGTTGTTATTTGATGAGAATCTGAATTTTGTAGCTCTTAAAGACTCCAAACAAATATTGATGTTTTAGTTGATAAATGCAATCATATAAACTTTGATCTTATGATTTCTTAAATTAAAAAGATTACAATTAATAATTTACGTGCACATTCCAAACAAATTTAGTCAAAGTTATATATAATTGTCTACTTTATTTAGTTTTAAATTATAATCTGATCATAATAATAAAATCAAATATTATACCTTCGATTAGGAAAATTGATTTCATTGTATTAAGTATACTTATAAAGGGTATCTAATTAATCAATCTTATACTTACATATAAACAGTAATTTAATTTTAATCAAAAGAAAATGATTTATTAACTATTGGTTATATACAGCCAATTTTTTAGCATACGGGGATGTATTTTTTTGTTTAAGAATTTTACTAACAATTTTTCCACTCAAATAGCGCTTAAAAAATGGAAAAAATAATGAAACCAAAGAAAACACCCCCATATAGAGATATATTTTTTGTTTAAGAGTTTTATTGATAACTTTTCCGCTCAAATAGCGCTTAAAAGATAGGAAAAGTGATGAAACCAAAAAACACCCCATATAATCCCAAACAAACAATAATACTTAAATTGTATTTATAAAAGTAATTTAAATGACAACATATTAATTTACAATATTTTTTTATTTACGCACCCAGGTGGACGATTTGGTTTATTAAGAAATAAAAAACTGAAGAAATAGGCCACAAAGAAAAGGCAAAAGTTAGAAGAATTTAATGGTATTAATGATCTTAGTTACCGTAGACCAGCTCATTTTTTGGAGCCGGTTCAGGTGTTTGAAATTGAGTAATTTACAGTATTAAGTAAAAGCAAACTGAAGTTTTATACACGATTTATTTTATAACATATGGGGATGTATTTTTATGTTTAACAATTTTACTAACAATTTTCCTGCTCAAATAGTGCTAAAAAATGGAAAAAATGATGAAGCCAAAAAAGACACCCCCATATAGCCTTATTTCGGCATTTAAGTTGTAAAAAAAATAATAGCTTCAATTGATCAAAATTCATAATACAAAAAAACTATAAGCTTGAATTTCAATACTTGTATCCTCATTATGATTTATTAGTTGCATTTTCTATTTATAAAAATTAGATTACACACTTTTAACTTATTACAGCTATAACAAGAAAGAAATTAAACAAACTGAAGTAAAAAAATTCGATAATATTTTTCATAAAGTAAACAAAAGTGAGGATTTCTGCTATGATATTTTTAATTTTGTTCGCTTTTGTTGCAAATTATTATCGAAAAGTTTTTACTTCAGTTTGTTTAAATCTTTTCTGGTATACCCGTGATAGGTTAAAAATACTATAATTTTATTTTAAAATGATTATGAATTTCGAAAGGTTTTTAGTGTGCATAAAATTGAACTAATAATTCCTACCTAAAATTTGGGTGCGATTTATGTTTAAATAAGTAACACTATAACATGAATTTAATAAGTGGTGTTTAAACCTAAAGTAGGAGCAAATTTGTAAGTATAGAATATATTGAAAAGTTACCGACTTTCTATTATGATGAATTATGAACCTAGAGTTAGTAAAGGTCGATATGTAATGATACAGTCTAGTCAAACTATCTTCCTCAATTAAACATGACTAGTTTACTAAGAAGCTCATAGTAAATTTGTGAAATTTATTTTGGAAAGAGCTATAAAAGTCAACTATTTTTTATGTTGCTTTAGAACTTGGGTTACAAAAATGACGGAACTTCGAAAATATTTAAAGTCATTCTTACAGTCAAAAAAATAGGATAGAAAAATGCTTTAAAAAGTGAAGAGGAAAAATTGATATAATCTATAGTTGAAAATTTAAAAAAAGAGATCTGATAAGTTCATAAAAACAGCTAACTAATCTATCTATGTATTGAAATAGACACTATCTGATATTAATCAATGAATATAAAAGGTGTGAAATAGATGGTAAAAACAAATTGATTTATATATAATAAATGAACGCAGCTTTATATTGTGTAAAAAAGATATTCTTAATTTCTAAAAAGAAAATTGAGCTTAAAAGGGTAATGAGGGGATATATTTTTGTGTTTAAGAGTTTTACTAACAATCTTTCCGCTGAAATAGCACTTAAAAATGAAAAAAATAATGAAGCCAAAAAAAACACCCCCATGATAGGTTTTGAAAAGATTATTTCCGCTGATCCTAAAGATCAAAAAATGAACAAAGAAAAAGTATAAATAGTAAATAATGGTAAGCAAAGAATTTCATAAATGATCTTAAAATTAGGTGCTATAACTATTGAACTAATGGAAGTTAAAACAGACTAAAGAAAGATTGTTTTTTATATTTTCTAAATTTTTAATTTTAAATGGGTTTAAAAGAGTTTTGTAAATTGATGGTATATGCCATAAAGGATAATGGGTTAATCAAGGACATATATTTACAAAAGGATCACTATCGTACGAAATCAGATGATATAATATTAACTAATGGGATGAAAGTTAAAGAATTTAATATCAATGAAAACAATGATAATGTAAAGAAAGGAGGTATAGATACTATTTATTTTATCAAAAGTTGTATTTTACAGTCGGAGTGTTCTAAACTGAATGAAACTTGGTTTTATTATGAAATTAAAATTATGGATCTTAAACCAGACGCTGATATATTCATTGGGTACGCAAGTGATAGTAAGAAAAAGCTAAATTGTAATGCTTATAAATAACTATTTATATAATAACTAACTTAACTCATTAGATAACCATATTTTTTTAAGTAATAAGAATAACGGGGTTACAATTAATAACATCAATCATAAAAACAGTTATGAGCCAACTTTAAAACGAGGGGATATTATAGGATGCTATTACGATATGATTGGTGACAAAGTGATTTTTATTTGTAACGGTATAGAGTTATGCTCTTTTGATTATTCCTTTGATGGCCTTCCACTTTCAAAAACTATCAGTTGTACTCCTGGGACACTCATTAAGTATAATTTTGGTGATAGGAGCTTTGATTATCATAAAGTAAAACTGGGCAAGAGAGCTATCCCACATGAAAAGATGGATGAAATACTACCTAGTTATGGGGATGCTAAGATAAATTACAATCTTTGACGGATCAATTTTCTTAACGTCATATGCTGTAGGGTGTATAAAATATTGGATAGTTTTGTAGTTAAGTGTAGATGTCTAACCACCAGTTATATCCCTATTTCTCTGAATTCACCTATATTCCTTATGTATGTCCTAAGTATATAAAGTTAATAAATGTACTATCAGTATTAACAAAGGTTTTTATTTTAAATAACTTCAAATAAAGTGGTATGCTTTAATTCTAAACAAGAGAGAAATTACTTTTAATAATAGTTGCGAATGTATATGGAATTCATAAAACATTTAAATTTTAAATTTTAATATAAAATATACCACAACTTTATTTGTAAACAGGTGGGAAGATGACCCATTAAAACTAAAGACTCTTCTGGTGTTTCCAATTCCCTTTTTGATAACCTTTCTTCAATAAAGTACTATAAAATATCTCAAAACCTCTCAGTATCCTCTTGATTAACTGGACCATCCAAATAGTGCCCTATGAATATCTAACTATAAATCAGCTATATTTTATTTGTAGCGCCGTTAAGAGCATATCATTTGCTAATTCAATATGTCATATTTATCCCATGGTTAAAAACTTCATATTTACTTGTTCTATACATGGGGAAAGCATAGAGTACAGATTCATATCATTTCTTATTGCTCAGCTTTTAGTAAGCCCGTATATATTATATCTTAAGTTCTTATTTTTAATCTTCAAGTAAGACATTATCATTTGTTTTTGCTTACCATTTATTTTCAGTTATGTGAGAATTTATCCTAATTTATATTATAGCCTATACTATATGTAACACTTAATATGCTTCTAACAGTCTGCTTTATAAAATAACTCGTTATACACCCCATAGCGTTATTACTACTATCATAGAAGGAACTCCAATAAAAGAGTGGTTTATACTTTTTATCAGACTCTTATGTCCTAGAAACAATCAAAAAGATAAAAGCATAAAATTACAAGACTATCAGAGGTTCGGTCGGCCCCTACTTATATACTATGTAACCCATCTCTTATACTATTTTTCGCTTGATTTCTTTGCCTTGAATTTTCTTAAGCCATGAGGATGTATTTGTTTAAGAATGTTACTAATAGCCTTTCTACTCAAATAGGGCTTAAGAAATGAAAAAAGTGATGAAACCAAAAAAAACACCCCCATATCGCCAAATTTAACTTTAGTGGTGTCATCGAAATAAATTAATTGATTAAAGTGATCAAATTTTGTTTTGTATTATCTAAATTACGTTTAATAATGGAGATGTTTTTTTGGCTTCATCACTTTTTACATCTTTTAAGCGCTATTTGAGCAGAAAAATTGTTAGTAAAATTCTTAAACACAAAAATACATCTCCAATATTAATAAGAATATATTGAATCCTTTAACTTTTGGCATTTTACTATTTCTTTATTTTTTGTTATAAAAGTAATAACAAAGAAATAATTATGAAATAAAGTCAAGACCTCTAATAATAACAAAAAGTTAAAATGAATGTATAAAAGTATTTTAATTTAAAGATGACAGCCATCAAATGTAATCTAATTTTCTAATTTTGACCTTTTTTTTAGAATCTACATCGCTAAGTCCACTTATAATTACCAAAGCTTCAATCAAAATAATACAACAACTCAAAAGCAACTCAAAGCCTTTGAAATGGGATAAGACTCATATTTAGTCAATCAAGTAAGCGGCCACAATCACTTATTTAATCTAAATATCCGAATTCCAACGCTTAAGGTTCTAATACAAGCAAAACAAAGTAATAATACAGTGGGTATTAATAATAGAACACGAAAATATAAAGCAATGTCGTTTTCGGAAATAAATTAAAAACGTTATCCAGATTTGATATTAAAGCTCAAAAGAGTTATCTATAACTATGAATATTATCAAACATTTTAAAGTCTGATTCACTACAACAAAGATCTAATGGTGAAGAGGATAAAATGAACTACACTTTAGCTATACGAATTTGATTGACGCCCTTTAATATCAAGGAGCTGATTGAAGGGTTTTTACTTGACTCAATATTTAACTGGAATAGGTATTACGCTGGCTCAATAAAGCTGTTGGATCAATACTATAGAAAAAGCATCATTTATAGCCTGAACAAGGAAGTTGTAAATGAATTAATAAAAACAAACAGCAGTAAGTTATCTGAGGGTTCTATGGCTATCATCAAATATAAAGATAGACTTGTAATGTATATAGATATAAAATAAAAGACAATTGTATTGTTTTTACAAAGTTTCTTTGACCTTGGTTTTGTTGTTATATAAGCTTTTTAAGAGACCATATGAGGATGTTTTTTTTGATTTCATCACTTTTTCCATTTTTCAAGCGCTGTTTGAGTAGAATAGTTGTTAACAAAAATTCTTAAACAAAGAAATACATCCCCATATAGTTTTTGAATGGGTTAGAGGGATTGATCAATATATCTCTATATCAAATCAACATTAATTTAAATACTGCTATTATCTTCAAATCGAAGTTATAGAATATGATAAACGCACTGAAGCACTGATAAAAGGATACATAAACTATTCAATAAAGACGTTATTTAAGCTTTGAAAGGAGCAGTACTATCACTTATCTTCAATAAAATGTTTTGAGTTTATACTTGATAATGTTAAATATAATTCCTTAGTTAACTGTTATAAAGGTACGACCATATCAATAAAAGTATGTATTAAATAAAAATCACAGAACTCATATGTCAAAAGTACAACTAAAAATGTTATAATATGATAAGTAAAAATTAATTATTAAAGCAGTTTCATTTCATATTAATACTCAGATTCAAGTTTAAATCGTATATTTATAAGAAAACGATAGAGGTCATCACAGTATCAATATCTAGAAGTTGTTAAGAGCCTCAAAGCTCAGTATAATCAACCTTCCTTATTGGCCTAAAGATATAGGAGGATGTTTCTTTATAAAAAGGAAGAAATCAGTAACTTATATTGATATCTAGGGCGCCTTTATCTAGCGGTGGAGCTACACATTTTTCCATCATGAACTTGAAACTACTAGAATACTTATCATTAAAAATAATGATAAAATATTACTAAAATTCCCAATTAAGATAAGAGGATAAATAATGAAACTAAAAGTAAAGATTACATTCCTTTATAGACCTTTTTATGAGTTGAGTACTATCATAATTTCAAGTCAATGGCACTTTGCATAAATTTTAGTTTATTACACTAGTTTTTTACGACTGTGAAGGTTTTTAATTGGTTGAATATTAAATTTTTAGAACCAAGTACTTTTATTTATCCTATTTTCAACTAATTTTGTACTAAACCAATCCTTACTTTAAGTCGACTACTTATATGTTAATAATAAGAACTTCATTGTTATTGTTATTTACAATTACTATTTTACATTTATAACGGGCCTTATCTATTTTTTAAATCATTAAATATATTTTTACTATTATGCCAAAAGAATCCAGATAATACAAAAAATGATAATTGAATATTAATTAATGATAATAGACACAATTGAATATATCCAGCCATATCATACATTGATTGGCCAATTTCTGATATATATTATTCAATAGTCACCCCTGATATCAGTTTGGTATTCTATAAAGAAACAGTATATAATACCTTACAATTTTATTTGTCTTAATATTGTAATCATAGCGCATTTACTACTAACCCATGAGAAAAAAAATTCAAGCAAAATCTTTACTGTTTTGATCCTCTTTGAATAGGGAAGCTCAATGAGATAATTTAGCATATCATAATCAAATGATTGATTGTGTTAGGACTTGAAATTTTATGGGTTTGATTTTATTAATTGAATTTAAAGGCACTAATTCAATTGCTTCCTATTATTTAAGTGATAGAAGTGATCGTGGTTTTATTTCATTTCAGTTGCATACAACGGCATCTTGTATATATTTTTGTTGTTTTACTACATTCCTTAACAAGTTGAAGTTGAAATTAACTACTATTTAGGAGTTTATTAATACTATGTTAAGCATTAGATGTAGTTGTTTTGACATAGAACAAATTTTTGGAGTTTAAGTAGGAGCTATATATTAAGATGTAAGAACCTTTAATATCAATTAAATCGTTACTGAAGGAGGGATATTTTATTGAGAGATAGGAGATTGAACTTTTTGACTATGCGGTTGATTACGATCTTTATTTTTATTTGACTTAATAATGCGTTAGTATTGCCCTTGCTTACTCCAAAAAGTTAGGATAATTACTTCTAATGCACCATAGACTTGTTTACAATGGGATATAATCAAAAGGTGTATAAAATAGATTAAAGGTGTGCTTGGGTTTAATGGAGTGATATTCTAAAAGATTTTGCAAAGATTATGAAATATTAGTTGAAGTAAAGGGAGTCGAATCATCAAATTTGTTAATACATATTACCTAGTGGTTTATTACAGGCGAATATGCTTAAACACTATCCTCAATAATGTTATATAAAAGCTCAAAATAGATATAGTAAAAATAAAAGCGAATTAATGAAAGAGCTTTATTAAAATTTCTGGTAAACAAAAGAATATAACAAAAAAGCTAGTTTTAACCGTTAAAGTACATCTAAGTCAATAGATCTCCTAAAGTGTCATCTAAAATGTACTAGCTACTAAAGTATAGTACAACAAATTGATACCAACAGATTGATCATTGATAATTAAATTCACTTTTTTAACAATATTGTTAAAACGATGATTTGGTATATTAACCGATATTTAGGCTTATGTTAGAGAGTTGATTAAAGGTTTAAATTCTACAGTTAGTTGTTGGTTTCCTCCTGAGCCAGCCTCGAATCAATAATGTTTTAAGCAGTATTGAGATTCAATAAACCTTGATCAAATTTTACAAGCGTTAATAAATGCAGTATTAATTTTTCAAATATTAGACATTTTGACTTTTGAAGAAAAATTTTTTATAGCTTTTTAGATACGAAAAGTCTATAGAATAATATAGTTTTATTAATTTAGCTGAATCATTAATACCCATTAGTCATAATTCCACCCTAGAAAGTTAAATCCGAAAACGCTTCAATTTACCTTATTTTATTTATTTACTATGTAAATCCAATGTATTTGGGTAATATAGTGATTTGAACTATGATTAAAGTACTTAGGCGGAAAAGCGTGTAAGTACTGACTATAAATATCGAAGGGGTAGCATTTAATAGTCATTAGTTGTACATATCTCTCAACAGCTCAAATCTTACTTAAGCGTCCCCAACTTTTTAAAGAGTCATAAAAGGTACAGTTTAGACAATATAATTTAGACTTAAGCTGTTAAAGTCATTCAGTCCTGTAAACTCCCTCCCCCAAATCTCAACTATTGCAATACCATCCAATCTTTGAATACCGCACAACAGTCATTAGCAATACAGTTAATGATTTAACAATTTCATTAAATTATTTGAATCTAACCTATTGATAACATTTTAAAAATTAGAATCCTTGTTCTCTATATCTTTTATTATAAGGTTTGATAGTTTCAAGGAGAATGTTATTATAACGTTATTTAGTTTATTATACTGGTTTTTAGGGATTGTGAAAGTATTAAAATAAAAGTTTTAATTGGTTGATAATAGTCATTTGATTTTTTCGGAACTTTGAATAAGAATGTTCATTTTTATAAAAATATAAAAAATATTAGCTATTAAAATTGAAATGAAAAGACGCTTATATTGTTTAAAACTTTGATAACCATTCATTATAAATTATATTCTCCCTTGTTTTTATCGCTTGGTTAGAAAATAGAAAGAATAGAAAGATTTGAAGTAGAATTTCAATAAGTTTAAAATAAATAATAAAAATACTATTATTAAATCTGATTAAAAACAAATGAGTGTTAGATAGTGTGAATGATTCTTTTAATTTTTAATATTAAGATTAGTTATCATAATTTTAATGATTACTTTATACATTAAACTTACACATTCTTATCACAGCCTTATTGGTATCTGAATGGACAAAGCTCATTGTCAGTGAATTAATTTATGTTTTTTTGTTAATGTATTGTCTTCAAAACAACTAAAACAATGAAAAACATAAAACTAAAGTTATTGAATTATTAGTTAACTCTCTCATCTCCTCTTTTTAATCCATTATATGGGGATGTATCTTTATGTTTAAGAATTTTACTAACGATCTTTCAGCTCAAATAGCGCTTAAAAGATAGAAAAGTATAAAACCAAAAAAAGCATCCTCATATGGGGATATTTTTTTTGGTTTTATTACTTTTCCATTTTTTAAGCGCTATTTGAGCTGAAAGATCGTTAGTAAAATTCTTAAACAAAAAAATACATCACCATATACTATCAATATAAATAAAATACTACAAAGTGACCCAGATATCAAAGCTTAATTAAATTAGGATATGGGATGTATTTTTTTGTTCAATATCTTACTACTTTAATCGCTACAAAATTAAAAAAAATCATCATCTTTTTATTATAATATTATAGTTCCACCAAAACAGTCAATTAACTTACCATCGAACTTAGAAATGTTCAAAAATAATATGCTCCGTATAGGGCTTGAACCTATGACCTTAGCGTTATTAGCACCACGCTCTGCCAACTGAGCTAACGGAGCAATTCTTACGAATTATTATTTTATTTGTTAGAACTTACTAATTAAATCTCAAAAAATTATAAATGAAAATGAATATCAACACAATTGAAACAAAATAAATTATAGCTATTTTTGAATATATTTATAAGATTTCATCTTTATTAAGCTAAATACTCGAATTTTTCCATTTTTGTTATTCTAATACTACGGGGCTTCAGAATAATAATATTAAATAAATAAATACGTAATGACAAGAGATAAAAAACTAAATTAAAAGAAAATTAAGTTAACTTTAAATAGTATACTTTACACGTCTTTGAAAAATAAGATAGAGTATAATATTTAAACGCATTTCTAATTTTTATTAATGCTAATTATTAGGCAATAAATGAGGATGTCTTTTTTTATTTCATTATTTTTTCCATTTCTTAAGCGCTATTTGAGTGGAAAGATTGTTAATAAAATTCTTAAGCACAAAAATACATTTCCATATGATGATTTCGTAAATTAAATGCTTTCATGTAGTATAGTATTACTATTTATATGTCAACACTTAATTTATGAAACTATCAAATAATGTGGGAAAGTTCACAATTAGTTTATTTAGTAGTAGTTGTCTATAATACTAAAATTAAGAAAAAGGTTACATAGGGTATATAAAGAGAAAGGCATTTTTATATTACAATACAAAAACTCTAAATAATAATAATAATAATGGAAAGATTAGTCTGTATAATAACTGGTGGAAATAGTGGTTTAGGGTATCATTATGCCCAACGTTTAATTCATTTTAATTATCAAATTATTATTGCAAGTCGTAATAAACAAAGAGGAGAAGAAGCTGTTGAAGAAATAAAAAAAACAAGTGGTGGTAAAGATAATATTGAATTTATGAGTTTAGATTTAAGTGATAAGGATTCTATTTATAAGTTTTCAGATCAATTTAAATCAAAGTATAAGAGATTAGATATCTTGTTTAATAATGCTGGTGCCTATTATCGTAATGATACTGAAGTAAATAATGAAGGCATAGATCTTACTTTATCTTGTAACCATTATGGTCATTTCTTATTAACTCATTTATTATTGGATTTATTAAAAGAAACTAAAAGTAGTCGTATTGTAAATACCAGCTCATCTCTTCATACTAAAGTTAAAGATGAGCAAGATTTATTAGACTTAAATCCAACTAAACATAGAGTTTCTACCTCTGTTATTTATCCAATGTGTAAAAAGTTAACTTTATTAGCTTATACTTACCTCAAAAACAATATTTTAAAAGACAACGTCCAATTGATTAGCTTATGTCCAGGTTTTATTCCAAATACTAATTTGGCTAAAGATGTTAACTTTATTGTGAAGTTCCTTTTTCATACTTTTTTGCCATTCCTTTCTTCTACTTCTTCTACTTCTACTATAGAGCAAGGTGTTAACAGAATGCTTATCTCAAGTACCTCCAATTTGCTTCCTTTAGGTCCACCTCCTAACGAAAGTTCTACTTTGTTTTATTCTAAAGAAAAACTTAATTGGGTTGGGTTTAATTCAGATAGTAAGTTGTTTATGGTATAGAATTAAATCAAACATTAACATTAATTTAGATTAAGAAAGCGTATAAACATTCACTTAAAGTTGTAAATCTTCAAAAATAATGGCTTGTTTTTTTATAATAAAGCAAACATACTTATTTTATGACTTTCATTATTTTTGTTTGAATTTTTATTACAAAACTATCCAAAATTTGTATAAGGTGCTTTTTCACTTTTTCCCATTTGTTACAACTCTTTTGCGACCTTTTTGGTCATTCATTTAAAAAAGCTCCTTGTTAAACTCGATTATACAGATGATTCAGTTATAGAAATTGTTACTAAAACAATATGCTCCGTATAGGGCTTGAACCTATGACCTTAGCGTTATTAGCACCACGCTCTGCCAACTGAGCTAACGGAGCAATTCTTACGAATTGTTACTTCGATCTTTTAATAATTAATATTTATAGCATAGAACCATTAAAAGTTGTGAATATTTTAATATATATTTCTTAATATATCTATAGTATTTATATTTATCATCACTGAGTATTTAAACTTTTGAGCTTCTTTATTATGAACCTGTATGATTTTTGAATAATTAATATCAAGTTAATATAAAAGGGATTACAAATGATTAAAAGTAAAGATTAAAGTAAATTTATTTTTTGAAACTTAAATAATACAATTATCTAGACTTTTATTTAAAATCAACTATTATAGCTAAAGTTTAAATATTGACAGCGTCTATATCCACCCCATTGATCAATAAAAAAATACGATGCTCATCGGGATATGACATTTTATTGGATTAAAAAAATTATAAAATCCTATAAAGTTTATTAGTAATTTATACTTCATGCTGTATAAGTTGGTTTTATATTAAAAAGGATTATTTTTAATTTCTGCTAAGTTGATTTCCCAACCCAAAATCTTCAACTAAATTTATAAGCTTATATAAAAATGGATACTTAATTTAGAGTATAGATAACAAGGTTGTGTATGAAATCTCCTTTTTATTACTATAACAATAATAAAAAGAGTAAGCCTATATTGTATATAGGATTGTGTATATGGGTTTTAATGTGAGTTGTATTATAAAAGATAGCATTATTATAGAAATAGCAATTTACGTAATCTAATTTTTATATTTTATAGTTACTAAATTTAGCTATTTTAAAAATATTTCATTACTGTACCATAATTATATCTCAGATTAGTAATGCTCTTTACTAGAGTTGAATTAAGGTTATAATTACAGAGCATTTATAAAAAGGAACAATTTTATATTACAATACAAAAACTCTAAATAATAATAATAATAATGGAAAGATTAGTCTGTATAATAACTGGTGGAAATAGTGGTTTAGGGTATCATTATGCCCAACGTTTAATTCATTTTAATTATCAAATTATTATTGCAAGTCGTAATAAACAAAGAGGAGAAGAAGCTGTTGAAGAAATAAAAAAAACAAGTGGTGGTAAAGATAATATTGAATTTATGAGTTTAGATTTAAGTGATAAGGATTCTATTTATAAGTTTTCAGATCAATTTAAATCAAAGTATAAGAGATTAGATATCTTGTTTAATAATGCTGGTGCCTATTATCGTAATGATACTGAAGTAAATAATGAAGGCATAGATCTTACTTTATCTTGTAACCATTATGGTCATTTCTTATTAACTCATTTATTATTGGATTTATTAAAAGAAACTAAAAGTAGTCGTATTGTAAATACCAGCTCATCTCTTCATACTAAAGTTAAAGATGAGCAAGATTTATTAGATATTAATCCAACCCAACATGGAGTTCCCAATTCATCTATTTATCCAATGTCTAAAAGGTTGTCTTTATTAACTTATACTTACATCAAAAACAATATTTTAAAAGACAACGTCCAATTGATTAGCTTATGTCCAGGTTTTATTCCAAATACTAATTTGGCTAAAGATTTAAACTTTATCATGAAATTTATTTTAAATAATATTTTCCCTCTTTTCCCTTTTGCTTCTACTATGGAACAAGGTATTAACAGAATGCTTATCTCAAGTACCTCCAATTTGCTTCCTTTAGGTCCACCTCCTAACGAAAATTCTACTTTGTTTTATTCTAAAGAAAAATTCGACTGGGTTGAGTTTAAATCTGATAAAGTAAGTTATTTATAATATAAACCCAAAACAAAGGCTAACATTAATTTAGATTAAAGAAGCCTACGAACATTCACTTAAAGTTGTAGGTCTTGAAAAATAATTATATAAATTTGATAGTAAAGCAAACATTTTTGTTTTATTTTAACTTTATTATTTTTATTTATATCTTTTACTATAAAAGCTTTATATTTGTAATTTATGGATTTATCTTCCAATTGATGGAATCGAATTTTGAGTAGAAAATGAGTGGATCATATATAAATATAAATCGAGGCAATGCTTCCAATTTTGAACCGAATCCTCTTGGATGTACCCATTAGATATAGTAACTAATTTCATTAAGCATAATAAATTATTCAAATCTTCGGGTCCAAAAATAACTTTTTCTTTAGCCTTATTGTTTAAATTTTGGTAAGATAATTTTCCTTCCTTACGTAAATTTACATAATCTTCTTGAATTACTTTAGAAACTTCCTCATTGAGTTCAAAACTCTTTCCTTCTATTTTGTTATTGAAATAGTATTTAAATAAGTTAACTACTTGATTATCTATGTTATTGATTGACTTTCCTATATCTTTATCATCTACCTTGATCTTAAAAGAAGACCCTAAAAGTGAATTATGTTTTGATAAAATTAAAACTCTATAGTCTGCTGCCATAACTTGATTAAAATGAGAAAATTTATAAGTTAACTTGTTATCTGAAGTTAACATCATCAGCCAATTTAAATTATTAATTCCATTTTCATTTAGTTGACCTTCTTCTAAGTCCATTTCATTAATTATTAACAAACTTTTTTTGGGTAGCTGTAACTTCGCCCACTCTAAATTATCTCCTGACATATTACTTGGAAATAATTGAGTTTGATTTAAACTATTAATTGTTAAGTCGAAGACGTTGACGATAGGCAAAACATTTTTTATAAACTGTATTAGTTTTGATATATCGTGGTTTTGTGTGAACACTAAATTTAAGGAATGAAGCTCCTTAATATCAACATTACAATTTAATAAAAATAAACATAATAGCTCACTAGCATATTTATCATTATTAAAATAGCCCTTAAAGTGCTCAATAATCTCTTTATTAATTGCTCTAGCATCAAACCATGTATTCTCCACTTCTAGATCTTGATATAATTTCATTGGTTCGTTAATGTTACTAAAGAATACGACATGTATACATACTTGATTGTCTGTTAAGCTCGATAGACCAACCACTTCAATTAATTGACCAACAACTGTCGATTTTTCTTTACCATAGAACTTTAGTAAAACATTCAAATGCCTTTCGGTTGAGTTATAAATTCCAGGTATGCTTATTGCTTGAGTTATATGAACGTCTTCTAACTTGTAATTTTCCATCCGAATTTCCTCTTTAACATCTACTTCGTTGATATTACGATAGCTATTATAACACATTTTATCATTTTCTATATATTGACTTATAATCATTTCTTGTCCATAAGAGTTATCTTGAACCATTCCATGGAATCTAACTAATTTATTATGATAATTGGGCAATACTTCTAAATTGTTTGATTGAAGTAAAAATAGCTAAAATATTAATAAACCAAATCATAAAAACTGTTCTGAATTACCTTTTCAATTATGTTATCTTTTGCTAAAAAAGCTTCAAACTCCTTACTAACTTTTTCGTGAGCTTCCTCCCAGCTATTGATATCATACTGATCTAAATCGTTAAATATTATTACTAGTTGACTTTATTTGTATAAGCTTCTTACCTAGTATTTCATCTATTACATCTAATGGGGTTTCGATATATTTTTCTTCCATTTGATTGTAGATTAATAATTATTGTCTTTTATTTATTTTTCTCAAGCTTTTAACCTTAAAAGGAGTAAGTAATTTAAACCAAAAATTAGATAATTTGAAATGCAATAGTTGCAGCTTTTTTCTGCTTTATCCCTAAATGAGACTAATTTTTAAGGGATGCTTTTTGAAATAGAACCAAAAAAATTAACATTTAAAGTATAGAGGATGTCTTTTGATTTCACTTTTTGTCCATTTTTACTTAACAAAAAGGCTAGACAATTTATTAATAAAACTAAAGAGAACATCATATCAATAATGCATTACTTACAAAGAAGGTTTAAGTATAATAAACACATTTATTAAATTTTCAAAATATTGAAGTGTTTTGTTTCCATAGAGCCTGAAATATAAACCTTTTCTTCGCCTTAATAAAAAGTTTACATATTGAAAATTGTTGAAAATTGTAAAAATAGAGTAATAGAGTCTGATGACTCTGGTATACTCATGTCATCGGGCTACAAAGTTTCATTTATTTAAACAAAATTTTAAATGACATATGTCGAATTTTATAGTCAAAAGGTTAATGATTTAGATCACCATAAAGATGAGCTGAAACCATAGAAGACGTTGAAATCTTCGTTTAAATAAATAATATAAATACCGTTTTGAACACAAAGTAACTAATTTAAAAATCGTCATATAGTAATTCTTCGTTATAATCCCCCATAAAATTATTATAAATGATTAATTGGCAATAATTTTTTAAAATTTTGATTTTAAATTAAAAGTATATGTAGGTAAAGCCAAATCCAGATACAAAAAATATTTACATCTAAAAATAAGTAAACTTGTTAAAATAATAGTCTAGAAATATCAGGTATTATTTCAAATAGGAGGTTTTAGCTTATCTTTCTATGACTTTTTTTAATAGAAAATAGATAGATCCAATTACTTTTATAGTTTAGAACGTAATTTGAAAAAACTCTTAGTGAGTGATATAAATGATGTCAAGTCAGAAATAATATGAGCCGTAATAATAAGATATAATAAGTTATAATCAATTTATTTAACAAGCTGAACAGTAGCTCGAAATAATAAATAGTCTTTGAAATGGAGTTCAATTAACTATATTGATAAGTTAACTATTGCATTGATATAGAAGTAGATCCTTAATTATTATTGGATTTGTGCTTGTATTGGTTTAAGGGCTAGAATACAGATGGAATTATAATTTGACCTTACCTGTTTGTTTAAGAACAAGTGTTAAAACAAATAAAGGTGTGAGAAGAATAACATCCCATGTTATTCTAAAGTATTTAAAAAGTTAAAAATGGAGCTTTAAAGTAATTGAAATGAAAGGTGATTGGAAAATCGCTATTTTAAGAAAGCTTAAATTTTCGATATTTTTGATACCATCTAAATATAGAATATATAAAAGCAACTCCTTGATTTTTTCCCAAATGCTATTATATAAATTAAATTCAAGCTCTTCTTTTTTCTTACTCTTTTTTTCATTTCAATGGTGTCTGTAGTACTTCCAATTATCATCTTAGGTGTAATAACATTCGCAACTTTTTCACTAAATGGATTATTACTGTATTTAACCTACAAAATGAAGCTCATTCGAAGAGATATAATATATTTGATATGTTTAATCATATCCGATTCTGTGCCATTTATAGTTTTTTTGATTTATGTAATCGCTTATGGAGTATTGGGCGAAGACCCTCACAATATCCAGGCTTATAGTCAGCCTCTTGGCTTTTTGGACATGTTTTGGCCATGCTTGTCCGCACAGTTATCAGCCAGTTTAGCTGTGTATAGACTAGCCTTTTTAAATGAAGTTTTCTTAAATTTAGTCATCATAGTATCACCTTACTTATCGAGTTTAATCATAGTCATTTTATTAAGCATGACGGCTTATTATAGTGAATTCTATAAACCTAAATATGCCTTTATTTCTCAACCATACCCAAACACTTCAACCGTCTCATCTGCTACTTTCCATTACCTTTTTATTCATTTGTTTGTTTGCTATTCCATTGTATTGGTATCTTATATTTGTGTTTTAAGATATACAGATAAAGCAGGGAGATCTATTAAGCTCCGTAATACAGAAGAAATGGGCACTGAAGCAGCAATTCAAAGAGAGCAAGTTAAAAGAGTTACCATTCGTGGATGGTTATTTATTACCGCATCTGCTGTTGTTTATATGCCAGGGATTTTTTTCCTATTAATCGAAGGACATCTATATACTAGTAGTAGCATTTCAACTAAAGTTAAATTCATCTTATCGAGCTTAAAAGTGTTTTTGATTGTATGTGGTGGATTAATTGATTCCCTATTAGTTTTATTTTTTCATACTGGAATTAACAGACAGTTTAAAATTTTAATGGGTTACAATAAGTAAACCCTTTTCTTTGGTAAATATTTTAAATAAAGTTGAACTTTATAAATTATTTAATTAGTTATTATTTTTCAATTTTCTTCATAAATAGCTGCATATACCATAATTTTATTTTAATATAGAAGAATAAATTTAATTTAATTATTAAAAACTAGTCAGCTAATTAATATTATCTGTAACTCAAAAATATCGAACTTCAAAAATTCAAGCTTCAAATTATGGGACTTTTAAATAAGCGATGATTAAATTTCACCCTAAAGATTATCTTAAGATTTAAATCATCAATTTTTTTTTAGAATAATAAAAAATAATGTACAATAGCAGTAGAGTACTAAAAGCATGTAAATAAAATATAAAATAAAAATAGAACATATATTAACAACTTGGATTTTCAATTAGCTTTGAAACCATCTAACATTAATTACATCACTAAGGTAGATTTGTCTCAACTTTTATAACAGTTTATTAATTCGTTACAGAGATTAAACAGTGATGTAGCTTTACTTAACAGTGGTAAAGTCATATTACGTCAAGGATCTGGAGGTAGATCTACCAGCAACAATGAAGTTGTTACTGTTTTAGGATGCACCGGATCACTTGGTAGATATGTTGTAAACAAAGCAGGTAATTTATATAAAATATAAGAATATCAATGATTGATGTATTAGCTCGTCGTGGTGCTCAAGTAGTAGTCCCTTATCGTGGTGAAGAAGATAACAAGAGACATTTAAAAGTAACTGGAGACTTAGGTCAAGTCATTCCAATGGTATTGCTTTTTTAATGGATAATTAGCAAAAAATTAAAACCTATTGATTAGGAAATTGATATCCGTAATTATGACCAAATCATTGAATGTATTAAACATTCGGATACTGTTATCAATTTAATTGGTAGAACTTGGGAAACCCGTAACTTTAAATTTCAAGATGTACATGTTAAAGGGGCAGAAGCTATTGCAAGAGCTTGCCGTGAAGTAAATGTTAGTAGATTAGTACATGTCTCAGCATTAAATGCTAACCCTGAATCACCATCTGATTATTATAAAAGTAAATATTATGGTGAAAAAGCAGTATTAAATGAGTTCCCTGAGGCCACTATTGTAAGACCAAGTACAATGTACGGACCAGAAGATTATTTCTTAAACAGAATTGGTTTTACTAAAAATAATCACCTTATGGTAAATCATGGGAGACAAAAGTTAAGACCAGTCAATGTTGTAGATGTCGCTCATGCTATTGACATCATTTCTCAAGAACAAACTCAATTTAATGGAAAAACATTTGAGTTGATAGGCCCTAATCAACTTACCTATGACCAAATATTAAATATGGCATCGAACATTCTTAAGGAAGATATAAGAAAAATTAACTTACCAAAATCTATCTTTAGGTAGATGATTAATATATAGTTTATACATAAAGTTTACTAAAGATTTTAGCTTGATTTCCAAAGCTATGAGTATTTATCCATATCGTGTACTTCGACCAGAAGAAATTGAATTGGTAAATTAATACTTTAATATATGGGTATATGCTTATATTTCATAGATGTTGATTGATGATAAAGTACATAAAGAAACTTTAAAATTCCAAGATTTAGGTATTCACCCACAAGCTTTAGAGCATTGTATTTTGACTGTTATGAGAGCTTATCGTTCCCCTATGTTCTATGAATTAGGTTACGATCAAGAACCTAAAGTCAAGTCTATGCCACATTCATCTTCCAATTAAAATTATATTCTTTTAACTGATTTTTATTTGTTAATTTGTTTTAAAATAAAAATGACAACTAAATAGTAAAAATATTCAAAAGGAGGGTCTTTATTAAACTATACAATATTATTAGATTAAAAGTTAGCGCATTCTGGGGTTAAAGATATCCTGATAATTTTATCGTCAAAGAAACCTTCTTTTAGACCTGTTTCAAAGTTCGGTAGTGTTATATCTTTTAGATTAACGATCTCCATTTGATTGTTCTCCTTCTTCTTTCCCTTACTTATTAACACACTGCTCATTTTGCGAGTAAGTTCTTTTCTCTCCATCATTTATTATTAGGTAAATATATATAATTAAATTAAGTATTAATAGCTACTAATCAATAGTATTATATTAATAATAATTTGAATTCGAGGAATGGTTTGGCTTTATATATCCCTATTTCGAAAATTGTGATTTTAAAATATACTTCATCCCCAGTTTCCCATGTGGGATTTCATCCAAAATAGAATAAATCATTAAAATAACTATAACTCTACTTTTATTTCGTAGTTTCTATTCTCAATTGTTCCACGTTTATAATTTTAAATTTTATTTTTATTATTATACAAGTTTTGAATTGCATTTCAAACATTTAATGATTGGCTGCTTTTTTATTTTTTTCGTCTCCTGAAAAAAATTGTAGCATTGACATCCTATTTTTTAAGGATTAGGCTAACTTACCAACGGTTGCTTTCTATTTAAGAGTTGATTTAACTCCTTCTAAACCCCAAAAATAGGAAGTCGACACTAAACTGATTGAAACCATACAACGTTTATAATTAAATAATTAAATTCGAAATAACCTAATCTAATAAAATATTATAATGGAAAACTTAGAGCACTATTATTACGATGACCATTATAACTATAAAAAAATGAGACCGGACCTACAAGTATTAAATCCTGAAAACAGGGATGAAATTTATAATTATAAAGACCATATGATGAAATTCTTCATTTATGAGGAAGCAGATTTTCAGTTTACCCCGAGCCAAGAGTTGGGTTATACACTTGAACAAGAATTTACGCTAAGGCTACGTGGCTGCTTATTTATTGCTAAATTGAGCAAAAGAGTGAATGTGTAATTATATTTTAATTCATTTTTACCACCAAATAATAGCTAAAAAATAGACCACAAAAAGTATTATCTAGTGCGATAGCTTTTTTTCAGAGACATTATATGTATTCGGATTTTAATAGGGATCATTATTATGTAATTAGTTACAATAATTATTTTAACATCTAATCCTTTCTACTTAATATAGGAAGTAGCTGCGGCTTCGTTTATATTGGCATTGAAAAATAACAGTCATGGATATTCAATAAGAGAGGTTACCAAACAGATAATAATTATTTGTAACAATAACAATGGTTTTTCTGAGGAGTTCTATAAAAAAGAAGTAACAAAATGGAGGCAAACTTTACTTACATATGAACATCTAGTTGCTATATCAAATAATGGAGATTTTAATTATAAACCTCCGGAAGAATATATTTGTCTCTTTAAAAGGACTATAGAATGTAAGCCTACTACTATGTTGTTTTGGAAAGTGAAGTGATATATCTTATTTAGTTTCTCCTCAGATTGAATCTCTAGCTAATGACATTATTTATGAAAGGTATTTTTTTAAAATTTGTTAATTCTATTTTGAACATTATTATTTAGTTTTATAAGTTCGACAATGGTTCTTCGTTACCCACCTGCAGTCATCGCTGGCTCGGCCCTTTTTTTAGCAACTATGTTTTTAAATGAAGATATACATGCAAAAGAGCGCAATAAAGATAAGATCTGGTTTGATGAACTCCAATTGCCTATTGGAGTTATTAAAGGTAAAATATAAAATTTATAGAAATGTTAATTATTACAACACATTTTATAGACTGCTCCGATTACTTTTTAGATAACTGGGAAAAAAGGATACCACCACAGCCTTTACCTTAGTTTAATTTTATTAAAACATTACTTTATAAGTTGTATTTACAATACATTGCTTCATCAATTTATTGATAATAAAATGGAACCCTAAAGAATGATTTATACTAGTGTAGATGTAAGATGTGATCATTCTAAATTGAAGACTTACCACAGCTCACAGTGACCTGTGAAATCAAAATATCACACACTGGAGGTTGCAAACTTGTATTATGGTACATACAGCTATACAGGAATCACAAGATTTTTGCCATAACATAACTTGAAAACCAAAAAATAATATACTTTGAATTCTTTAACAACAAAAAATACTAACTATTATTTGTTCAGTTTAGTGTTCATTACATTGGCATTCAAAAGTTATTATAATTTTATTTTTATTAATTTTTTTATCAAAGTATTGTAAAGCTATTAATAAATATAGATCAAAGAATTGTATACTAGAGTTAATTACTAAAGAATAAGCCTTAAAGTACATGTAAGCTTTTCGATTTAATAAATCATACTTTTACTTGATTTATCTGCTCTTAGTATTTTTAATTCCTAGATAGTTTGTGAAATTATTTTATTTAGAATAGTAGAACTATTTTTAAATAGTTAAATTGTTTTTATTGTTAGAATAAAAATAAATTTACATCAAAACTTAATTTGATATTAATCAGCAATTATTAACATATAGGGATGTATTTTTTTGTTTAAGAATTTTACTAACAATTTTTCCACTCAAATAGCACTTAGGAAATGAAAAAAGTGATGAGCTAAAAAAAACACCCCTATATAATTTTTTTAAACAATAATATACATTAAAACAAAGTAGTCTTTTACTAACACTTAGTATCAAACTTGATGACATCTTTAGAAAAATTAAACCTAAGTAATTAAAAGAATAAAAAAATTCTTACATAATTTAAATAGCCAACTCAATATAAATAAAATAATAAAACATCCCAACTTAATGCATTCGAAAAAAATATTATTTCACAGATGAATTATTTAAGTATTTAGTCTACTTAGCTAATAAAATATTAGTAACGTAAGCAAAAAATGAAGTTACATTTAAATGCGCCCACCGCGGATTGAACGCGGGACCTTCAGATCTTCAGTCTGACGCTCTCCCAACTGAGCTATAGCCGCAGCTTGCTTTATATAGAAGGTAATAACCTTTAATATCTGAATATTTTTACCAATTGTCCTTTCAATATTTTTTAAAATTTAGAAATTAATCAACCAGTACGCTGTTCAAGCTTGACTATGTGCTAGCTAATTATTCATTTTAAAATAAAAATTAAATTAATAAGCCTCAAACCAGCATGATAAAACAAATAGTTGACTATAAATCTCATTATTTACCAGCACACATTCGAACTCAAACAGTTACTGACTAATTAACTCTTAATTTTGAAAAATAGAAAAAAGGGTAAAAGGTAAAAACATTCCCATATATTACTTAAAATAGATATAAATACTATTTTACTAGGTATTCTCGCCCAATATATAGCAAAATTTGACCTAAAAAAGTGGCGTTATTAGTTAAAATAGCAGTTTGGATTTTTTAAAATTACAGTAATAAACTAATTTTTAATACTTAAAATCAAAATCGTTATTGTAATAATTTATCTTGTTTCATAATAACCAACAATAAAAGTTTGGTTGCTTTTATCCTTACAAAACAATTTTAATCAAGAGATTAAAAGCTAATGTTATAACGTGAAAATTGATTATAAATGTTTTTTTTCGATTGGAACTTTATTTCTTTGAAAGTTAATAGTAACTTGCAAAAGCAGCTTTTACTATTATATCTTGTAACCATCACCAAAGAAACTTTGTAAAATTTGTGACACGTTAGGCGAGAATACTTAATATAATATTATATACCATATAGTACCGAGACTGATATTATATATAGTTAATATTCGAAAATATTTCGATGTCTACATAATTTAAGTCTAGCTTTATTAAATTTACTACTGCTTTAATAAATATTTGAAATAATACATTTTAAGTACATAATTTCATAAATTCATATTTTAATACATTATGTTGTTTATGTTATACTGAGTTTATATTTTTTATTAAAGTTTTAATATCAATTAAAATAATTTTTGTTGTTACGAGTTATACTTTTTTACAATGCTTTAATTTTATTAACAAAATATGGGGATGTTTTGGTTTCATTATTTTTTCTATTTCTTTAAGCACTATTTGAGTGGTAAGATTGTTAGTAAAATTCTTAAACAAAAAAATACATCACCATATAATTTCAACTTTTCACATCACACATGTATATTAAAACACCATAGTATATCATATAAATTTAATGACTTTTGAAAAATAACAAGTAATCATAGTTAAAGCTTACAAAAATATATAACGACATTTTTAAGAGTTTGACTATTAATTTTGAGTATCAAGCATAAGTAAACAAAACGTCAAAAATAAAAGGCACGTTTGTACATATTATAATTTTTTAAAGCTTATTGAGTATGGATAAGGCTCGAAGGAATTGTTTTAGATGAACAAGTTTAATATAATGAGTTGACAGAAATAGCCTTTGGTTCTAATATTTCAAACTTTGCTATCTGGAAAACTGTGCATTTAATATTGTTATGATAAAATCACTAGAGCATTCAAATCACTCAGACTTAATTTAGTAAATAACAGCCAATTAAATCCATTATAATCAGGTCACATTAAGCTGACTACGACTTAGGAACTAATAATTGCTGAGTTTTAACCATTTTTCTTGTAATAAAGATAAGTTGATAAACTGTTATCATGACTGATGTTGAAACTGACTTGGAAAGCACTTGGGAGTTTTTAGAACCACGATTAAAGCACTTACTTGATTTTATTGAAGTGGGTATCAAACCTAATGAATATATGAATATCTATACGTAAGTAATTGTAAAAATTTGAAACTCCTAAATTAATTAATTTCCAGAGCTGTATATAATCATTGCCAAAGAAGAAGCACTGGGAATAATCAAGAAAGTAAATTACTGTTGACTGATTTATAAATTAATTTAATCATTTATTTAGATCAAATTGATTTCACTGGTGGATTGTTATATATGAAACTAGAAAAGTTTCTATCTGAGTATCTAGGCAATTTATTTAAAGTAAATCAGTTACAATTATATATTATAAAAAATAATGAAGTAAAAAATAGGAAAAAAGCAAGCTAAACTTAGAAAGCCTTTTGCAATTTTATAGTCATCAATGGGATCGTTTTTTACAAGGCGCTAAGTGTTTGAATAACATCTTTAGTTATTTAAATAGACATTGGATTAAACGCCAAAACATTGAGGATAAAAAAAGTGTTGCTGAAATATTTAGTCTCTGTTTAACGTCTTGGAAAGAATATGCTTTCGAGCCTAATTCAGAAGACATTTTAAAAGCTTCTAACACCATTGTTTGTAACCAAAGGGATGGAAACAAATCGGATTTACAGTTAATCAAGCTTTTATCAGATTCCTTAGGTAAATCACTCCTTGAAGAAGTAACTTTAACCAATGTTTTTAATTAGTCGCTATTGGTTTCGATCATCATGATCCTAGCAGAATTACTTTGGAGTATTATAGAACTAAGTTCGAACATGATTATTGTGAAGTTATCGGCTCCTATTACGCCAAAGAATGTGAAGACTTTTTAGCAACCCATTCTATTGTTGAATACATGCAAAAGGTAAAAATTAATAATGTATTATTTTTATATAACAAATTTCATGTTTTTACTAGGCTGAAACTAGACTTAAGGAAGAAGAGGATAGAGTACAGTTGTGTTTACATCCTTCTTCTTTAGCCCAAGTCAAGAAGGTTTGCGAAGATACGTTAATTGCAAAGTATTCTGTCCAATTTACAGAAGAGTTCCAAGCTTTATTAGATAATGATCGAGTTGATGGTGATTTGTTTAAACTATTTTTGTTTTAATTTTTAACAATATAGATATGTCACGCATGGTTACATTACTCGGTAGGGTACCTAATGGTCTTGATCCATTGAGATCAAAGTTTGAAAATCATGTTAAAAAACTTGGATTCGATTCCGTCAACTCTGTAACTGAAAATACAGAAGAAGCTTTGGTAACAACAGCTTGGATGTTTTATTTTGATGAGAAACTAAACTTACAAATTAGAGTCCAAAAGTGTATATTGATTCAATGCTAAGAGTACATGAAAAATTTGCAAAAATGGTTCATGATGGATTCCATAATGATTCTGGATTTGTAGCATCCTTAGACAAGGCTTGTGGTGAATTCATGAATAGAAATCAATATTGTCAACGTACTAGTGTGACCAAGACTCCAGAGCTCTTGGCTAGGTATTCTGATTTATTACTTAAAAAGAGTCAAAAAACTTTAGAAGTGGATGATGTTGAAGGTCTTCTTAATTCTATTGTAAGTTTAATTTATTGTCTATTTAAACTTTACTTATTTACTTATTAGATGACTGTGTTCAAATATGTTGAAGATAAAGATGTCTTTCAAAAATATTACTCCCAAACTTTGGCTAAACGCTTGGTTTATGGTCAATCTGTTTCTGATGATTTAGAAACCTCGATGATAGGTAAATTGAAGGTAATTCCTTTTTATCGTATTTATTATATTTTTAATAATAGTAATAACTAGAATGCATGTGGGTTTGAATACACTTCTAAGCTTCAAAAAATGTTTACTGATATCTCACTAAGTAATAACCTTAATGAAGGTTTTAAGGAGAAATTAAAAAATTCCAACTCAACTTTAGCAAAAGGATGTAAGAAGTTTATTTGTTTATTTGTCGGTGCCATATGACTAACATTACGTAGTTGAATTCAGTGTATTAGTGTTGGGTGCAGCTGCATGGCCTTTTAAGCCACCACCAACCAAATTTACTTTACCAAAAGAATTAAACAATCCTTTTGAAAGATTCAATCATTATTACTCTGAAAAGCATTCCTCAAGGAAATTAGATATCCTTTATCAACATTGTAAAGGTGAGGTTAAAGGTGATTTCTCTAAAGCAACAAAATCCGTTTATACTCTTACAGTAAGGATATTAGTTTTATTTGATTGCATTTAACTGAAATCATAGGTTTCTACATATCAAATTGGAATTTTGTTTTTATTCAATGATGCTGATAAGATTAGCTATGAAGAAATATTAGAGAAAACATCACTTACACCAGAAGCTTTATTTGGGCCACTTCAAGTATTAGTTAAATCTAAAATAATCACTGTAACTGATAAAAGAGAAGTTGGTGAACCAGGAACTACTTATAATTTAAACACCACTTATAATAAGTAATTATTTATTGATATATATACTATCAAATACTAATACTCTACTAGCAAAAAATTAAGACTTAACTTAAATGTTCCAACTAAGAGCGAAACTAAAACAGAGAATGACGATGTTGAAAAGAAAATTCAAGAAGATCGTAGACTTTATATTCAGGTAAATAGTCAAATAAATATTCATAATTACTAAAATTATGATATAGGCTGCAATGGTACGTATTATGAAAGCAAGAAAAACCATGAAACATGTTGCCTTGGTCAATGAAACCATATCTCAGCTTAAATCACGTTTTACTCCAGTTGTAGCTGATATTAAACATACCATTGATCTTCTCTTAGAAAAGGAATACATTGCTAGATCTACTGATGAGAGAGATACCTTCGTTTACTTAGCATAAAGTTGCAATTCAGATTTAATAAAATAGTTGACAAAAGATCGAGTTTATTTATTATTTTTAATTATAAATTACTTCTACACCTTTAGGTTCTACTTGTAGAGGCATGACTTTACAATTACATTTACCTTCCTTGTCTAATATTTTTTTGATAGTATTGCCAATGGTGTCCAAGTTATCACTGGCAAGGGCTAATACGGTAGGCCCTGCACCACTAAGACATATGCCTAGTAATCCAGGTAGACTTGAAGGAGTCAAAGTTTTTAAACATTCTTCTAAACCAGGAATCTAAAAATTATTAAAAGAAATAAATATAAATGAATAATCATACTAAGTGTTGTCTATATGGTTGATGGATTTTATCTTTCATTGAATTATAGATTAAGTCCGCATTTAATTCTTCTTGGCATAATGAGCTACACAATACAGTCAATCTTTGCAAATTAAAAACCTTAAAGAAAAATAAAAAAATAAAAAAATATTTACAAAGAAAATTACCACTTGTTCTCTCGTATAACTTTCCGGTAAAGCTTTTCTAGCTTTACTAGTTTCTAAGGGGTAATCTGGTACTATTAATATAGCACGTATATTTTTATTAAGTGGAAGTTTAACATAACCCACCTTATTTTCAGCTTTTTGGTCAACATAACTTGTAATTAAACCACCTTTAAAACAAGGTATTACGTTATCTGGATGAGTTTCAATATCTAATATAACATTGAGGATTTCACTTTCCTTAAGGTTTAAACCAGAAACCTCATTTCCGAGCATAACACCACCAACCACTGCTGAAGCTGAAGAACCTAACCCTCTTCCTAAAGGCACATTGTTTTCGATATGAAGTTTCAATCTCCCATTAATAACTGATTTTCCATACTTTTCAAGCAAAAGATACATACTTTTTGTAATTAAATTCACTTTTCTATCTTTACTCATAAGTTCTTTGCCATCTCCTTCAAAACTAAACTCAACTTCATCCGCTCCTTCTTCTTTTATAAATTCTCCTTTGATAGTCAAATACAATTCTAATCCTAATCCTAAGGTATCGAATCCTGGTCCTAAGTTTGCGCTACTTGCTGGTACCTTTAATGTAAAGCTAAGTGACATATTTAATAAAATAAATACCAATGGTCAACCTCTGTTCAATTTATACTATGGAAAATCACGTGAGAATATTCATTTGAGTCATTTTGACAGTTACAAATTTTGAAAGCATTAAAAGTGCTAATTACGGATTCAAATAGTGGGGATTAAGGTTTTTTTAATATTGAAGCTAAAGATCTAATTTAATATTTTCAATTGTTATGGATGGACAATAAATTTGAAAAACACATGCCATTATATAAAATAGGCGATTACTGAAAACACAGAGTTCTGAAATAAAGCTGGTAACAGATGGAAGGTGTATTGTATAGCTTGGATAGTGTCTCTCATTATGTATATTTTAATCTATTGTTGAGTTAATAAAGTTTAATAAAATTTAATATAGATACTAAAACCTATTACCTTCTATATAAAGCAAGCTGCGGCTATAGCTCAGTTGGGAGAGCGTCAGACTGAAGATCTGAAGGTCCCGCGTTCAATCCGCGGTGGGCGCAAGCAATTTTTTTAGTTAGGTTTGACTTTTGTTTTTTCAAAGACAAGTTGTATGATAAAAAAGTGCCAACTATTTGAAATATTATACAACACTAAAATGAACAAATAGGAAATAGAGTATTGGATTTACTCCTTTCAACTTTGATATTTTATCTTGAAAGTTAAATTTTAAAAATAACTTAGTTTACTAAGCAAAATAAATTTATTTAAGTTAAAATTAAAACAGTTGGAGCTATGCATCTGCTTTAGTGGTTCTAAAATGGATTAGTATTATGTATAAATAGACAAGCTAATTCACCTTTTGCTTCTTTTTGCTATCGGTTCTTCAGTATTCTTTCTCTTTGAATCATCTTTGGATCTAGTCTATCACAAAAATTAGTAAAAAAGTCGCCAACGTTATGTAATCTACCTGAATTGGAGTAAATTCTATTTCTGGAGGTTTCATAAAATGAATTGAATCGTCTTGGAACTCAGATGGCAAAAAACTCTTCATTAAGTTCTATAGCATACATATTAGTAAAACCATATCAATTATAAATAAAAAATTACATCTCTATTTTGTTGATTATAAGGTAAAGGATTAAACAACTCTTTAGGAAGTTTAATTTCAACAGGATACGTTTCTACTACCCAATGGTTTCTATCCTTCTTCAAGTTAATAACGTATTGACAAAGATCACTCAAGGCATATAAGTTCTAACAAAATTAGCTATATAATATAACGATGATAACACTTTAGTTACCTCATTTTTAGATGGATCTACACAATCTTCCAAAGACTTTACCCTACCAGCTATTGAATAAATGTATGAAATATTTTCTGATGTCGCAATGCAGGATAAAAAGAACTCGAAATACCTTAAGAGAGTTAACTATATATAATATAAATTATCTTGATACCTACTTTGCAAAAAGTTTAAGACTCGACGACTTATTTGAAAACTCTGGATCGTGTGCTAGAAGATGTATAAGCCTTGCAATTGTACCTTCGATCAGCTGAGCTGATCTTTTACCTAAAAATAGTTAGTAATTATTATTTTATTTAAAGAAATTTGGTTTACCAATTTTATTAGCACTTAAATACGTTTTACAAAACGAAGTGATCTACACAATTATAAGTTAAAAATAAAAACACCATATAAATTACTTGGCTTTTCAAGTCATAGTCTCCCTCATGAGCAGCACAAAACAATATAGTTACAAATTTAGTAGGTAAAATTTGGGATCTCAAATACTTAATTAACTTCAAACTAAACCTTTCACGAACATGTAAATATGGATCCTAAGATAATTCGATCAATTGTTTTTATAAGCTATACGTAGTCAGCTTACTTGAATAGTTTGTGCCAATAAAATAAACTGTCTTGGCGAAATATACTGAAAATAGTTGGGATGCTTAGCTAATTTAAGAATTGACGTGGCTGCTTTGATACGAAGGTGTGACTTGATGAAGTTTCTAATAAAAATACAGGTTATTCGTTATTTTTTAAAATGATCATGATTTTACGGTGTATCATTTTCTTCCTGTAATTCTCCATCCTTTTCTAGAATGGCCCATAGAAGGAAGAATACTGGTTTAGCAAGTTCGGCCCATTTCTTGTTATTTGCATAATAATCTACTCGATTTACCAAGAAAGAAATGGCGTATAACTAATAAATAGTTGAGTATTAAAATTTAGAAATGTAATTTGGTGTCTTACTTTAGCTTGTAGTATACCGGGTAACTCCTCCGTGTTGAATGTATTGTCATCGACATCAACCTAAATAGGAATGAGTTGGATATATATGTAGATTAATTGTTAATTACATCTTTTAAATTTTTTATCAATAACTTATCAAATACAAATTTCATAATATTTTCAATTTGTTGCTCCACATAAAAGGTGCTGTATTTGATTAGTTGAGCAAGTGCTTTAAGGTGAGTGGCTAGTTTATCAGACTTTAAATCCAAATTATCAACTGTACGGTTAACCCATGTATCAATTTGCTGATCAGCGTTTGGTAAACAAGATATTGAAATAGCAGCATATTTACTCTCTTGAGGCGTACCATTTGTAATGATGCTTTCTAATGTACTATTAAGCTTCCTATGAAAATTAATAAAAGAATCAAAGCTTGAATTGTAGGCTTACTCTATAACCGGTAAAATCTTTTTAGCTACAAGACAGTACTTTGATAATGTTTTCAACCATTTCAATTTATTACACTTTTCACTATTTAAGATATCTGAAATATCTAAAATGTGTTTACCAAATAAGATTGGATATATTTCAGCAATGTCCTATGTTATTTAATTAGTTGTGATAAAAAAGTTACAAAGTAGAATAGCTACTGATAAATATTCCTCAGCTGTTGATATAATTCTTTTATGGTTTTCTGGTAGTTCATTATATTTTGATGGATTATTTTTAATCTTAATCTTAGCTAATATACTTGGTATTAAAGACTGGTGAATTAGAGAAGGCGATAATTTTATAAAGATGTTTTCAAATATTGATTTGAGATTAGGCGCGACTATTTCTATCCTTTCTAATGCTTTAGCCTAAAAACAATCTAATTTTGATTACATTTAAAATGATTTGAACTTACTGCTGAAGTATTAAGACTAGAAATTGAAAGTGAAGAATTGAGTACTTTCCCTACTAAAGAATTGAATATGGAATCATTGTTGCTTGAGTATTTTAATAATTCTTCTGCAGATGCTTGTGAATTAGGCAAAAAATCTATAAAATGAAAATTAGCGAAAAGCAAATAAATCTATAATTTTACCAGTAATTCTAGTAGATAATAAGGTTGCTAATTGGATAAGTTGCTCATCGTTTTCTGAATATTTTTTAATTTCACCCTAAAAATATTAATTAATTTTTAAATCATTTATTAAGATAATTACTCCTAATTTTTTACAGGTTTCGATAAAAATATGCACATCTTTAGTTAAACTAAAAGAATTAATACGTAAAACAACATAAATATAAAATTACCCTTGTTGCTTATTTAACATCCCAATAAATGCTTTGTATGATTTTTCAGTTAGCTTAGAAAGAACAAAAAGAAGTTTGCTTGCTCTATTAGTTGACTTTAAAGATTCTAATATATTTTTTCTAAACCCGATTTCACAAAGCAATCTATAAGTTTAAATAAATAAATGTAACTATAATTATTTAAATAAATACATTATATCTTTCTCGTTTGTATACATAGCATCTAAAAGCTCATCAGGGATCCAAGAAAACTTTTCAATCGCTTCTAAATCATTACTATATTGATCTTCATAACTCCAGTTAAAAAGTTTAGTTATTAAATTAATTGAGTTAACTCTGACTGAGTGCTAAACATAAGAAATATATAAGATAAGTTCAAATATTTAAAATTAATTTTGATTACCTTCTTATCTCTAATGCGCTTAGAAATTGATCTTAGTAAAGATTCAGGAACAACTTCTTTTACGTAAAGATATTCTAAACTATCAATGGCTGCACAGCAAGCTGAACGAACCTTTTCATCCACGTCCAATATTTTATCTTCTAAGCAATCTATACAATAGATTAAAAAATACATATAATAGAAATCATTTACTGCTAATCTCATTGATGTAAGGAGAATTCATTTCGTAAAATAAAGAACATTGTTGAACCCAAGCAATCCTAACAATAGGTGCTTTGTCAAACCTCCTATAAAGACATTAAACAAAAATTATAATTACAATTAAATAAAAACCTTTTAAGCCAACTTTTCCAACAAACTAGGTAGCGAGAAGCAAGATTAGAATCCGAGCCAGCAAAAATGGAACCTAAAGTTTCAGTTGATAATTGGCGTAACTTTTCTTTTTCATCCTATAAAAATAAATATCTATAATTTAATTCTGTAAGCTATTTTACATTTAAACTAAGCTCCAATTGAGGCATAACAGCTAATAAAAGGGTCGGAGCGGCAGAATTAATTAATTTGATAAGCTTATGAGCTTTTACAACTAATTTTAAGTTCTCTTTTTCTTCACTTGGTTCCATTTTCTTTTTATTGGGGAGAACAAATTCCGAAAAATACTAACAAATTTAATAAATAATACGCTCACTTTTGTTATTTGAGATTACTTTTGCAACTGAAGGTTGTAAACTATCTGAATTATTTCTACAAAGGGACTTGGTCATTGCATAGGCTTGTGGATTCTCTTTCTATTTATAATATAACCTAAACCAAATAATTGTTATAACATTTAAATTACCTGTCTTTTTTCATCCATGTTATTAAAGATAAGCTCCAAAACAGATTTGGGAATTTCTTTATCTTCGAAAAAGAGTTGATGAATGATCTGTTCTAAGACATCTAACAGTCCTGCTTGAAAATCCTTACCGACCTCACTTTCAAAAAATTAGCCTTAGTTTAAAAAGTAATCAAAAGTTTACTTTATCAACTGCGAAATACCTTCGAAATAATCTAGAAATAATTCTTCGCTATCAACAGTCACAATCAACCTTGCACTTTTGACTGTATTTAATGAGTTTAGTAAAAAAATGTGATAGTCTTCGAGTTCTTCATCCTTAGATTTAAGTAACTTCAATTGAGATAAAAAGAACCTAAAAATAATCTAAAATAGATTAAACTTAAGAATTGAAATTAAAATGATACAATACTTCACATTCAGATGGAGTATATGGTACATCTGGAACCGATAGTCTCATTATATCTGCTAAACAACAGGCTGATACTGCTTTAATTAGCCCATCCTTATTGCTAATGATTAAGGAATTTAACAGATCTCTTTTGATTTTATCAAGGTTTTTTATATCAATTGAGTCTTGTTCAGTATCCTTTAACTGTATATGAAGCTCTTTAACTCTTTTCTTAATTTCACTGGGCTTATTTTTTGTTTGACTTTTGCTTATCAACCCTTTCTCCAATATTCCTTCAACTTCTTTCATTCCTTTTGTTTGCGTTTAAGATGCCAATTTTTTTCAAAAGTATGTACCTAGAACTAAAATGGTTGGATTAGAAATCCTATTTTTGGATAATGGTTTGTCAGCCGCGTTCACCCAATCATTCGAGCGAATGATCAGATTTTATCCCTTGGTGATTGCACTTATAACGAATTAGATCAAATTATAGAATAATTTTATCAAATTTAAGTTTAAAATATCTGATATTTGTATGATCCAATACATTTTTTCATGAATATATCTAAAACGCTTACTGAAGATATTTGTATTGAACAATATTTGATGTCTTCATATACTGAAAGCAACATTATAAAAAATAATTTAAATATCAAGGTTTAATATTGTAGATTTTAATGATTAAGAATTCTAATTTTATTAAATTTTTTTATTGATATGTGCTTTAGATCAATCAATAAAGATGATATCATGATTTAAAAAAGTACATAGGTAAATGCGCCCACCGCGGATTGAACGCGGGACCTTCAGATCTTCAGTCTGACGCTCTCCCAACTGAGCTATAGCCGCAGATTACTTTATATAGAAGGTAATAGGCTTTAGTATTTATTACATATCAATTAATATGATTTGGTTTACTAGGAGCATCAAGTCCTTACTCTTAACTTCCGGCTCTTACTAGATATTCCGTATTAAACTACTATCCTTAAAAAAACCGCAAGTTATAGTTTTACCGAAGCTAATAACCACAATTAATAAGCATTTTTTTTGTTATCCATGGTTGACCTTATTCATATCTAAGTGGGAAAATTATAATCTCCAAATAAGTTTCAAATAACAATCTAAGGTATGATTTACAAATTCTGCTTTTTTTAAAAATACCAATCTATTATAAAATACTAGTAAGAGTAGCCAAATAATGCTTTTGGGATTAAACTATAGTAACCACCTTGCTATTGGTATTCTGAAAGTTTATTCATAAAAACAGTAATTCATCTTTAGGTTAATGTTAAAAAGCTGTATATAATATTTTCCCAGTTGTAGTTGAAACCTTATGAACCCTACGCAAGTCATAACAGAAAGCCATATTAATAATGGCTACACATGACATATGGATAAAATAGCGAAAAGCTACATATATAGATTGGTATAATCCAATGTTGAAAGTGAGCCTTGACTCAGAAATACAGGTATTTAAGTAGAAAATTATTATTTAGCGAACTATTAGCACAAATTAACCTATATTTTTCTTATTTTTTAATTATGATCTATTTTAAGATAAAAGTCACCAGCGCTATAAGCTAATATGTATAATTAAATAAAAGCTTGATGAAAATCTACTCTTATTTTGGAAGTTAATTGCTAAATAAGTATTATTGTAAACTTGAAATTTTTATTTAAAAAAAGAATATTTTCAACAAAGATCAGTCTATTTTTTATAACATAATGGTACTTGTACATGATTATTAGCTTGCTATATTAGCTATAATAAATAATATAATGACATATAACGTGAACTTGCCAAAGTTAATCTTGCTTCAATTGAATAATACGGTAATATGAAAAGTAGTATAAATATAATAAAGTATTTTGAAATATTAGAGTATCAAACTTATCTTTAATCCTTGGACTATGTATACCAAACAACTTTTACTTATAGGAGCTCTCTTTAGTACTATATTCTCTGCCCCACAAGACAATGATCGTATTGTAGGAGGAACAGTGGTTAGTCCATCCTTTAAATACCCATGGATAGTTTCTTTGCAATCCAATGGTCGTCACTTTTGCGGTGGTATTATTCTTAACCCAACCACTGTTTTAACCGCTGCTCATTGTTCTCAAAACTCCCCACTATCTGCCACTGTAAATGTGCATCGTCATAACCTTCAGCAATCAGCTGGTGCTGAAGGTGGTCAAGCTCTTCGTGTTTCTCGTGTTATTAACCATCCACAATATAATCCAAACAACTTTGTTAATGATGTTTCTGTTTGGAAATTGGCTACCCCCGCTAGCGTTGATATTGGTAGCATCAAAATTGATGATGGTACTTACGGTCAACAAGTTGGCTCTAGAGTAATTGCTGCTGGTTGGGGTTTAACTTCTGGTGGTGGCTCTCCCTCTGCTTTGTTGAGAGAAGTTTCAATTCCCCTTGTTAACCCAAATAGTTGTTCCCAAGTTTGGGCCAACCAAGGTTTGAATATCAACACCGCCTTACAAGTTTGCGCTGCTGGGGAAGGTGGTAGAGATGCTTGCAACGGTGATTCTGGAGGCCCTCTCTTTACTGTTGCTGGTGGCCAAGCTATCCTTATTGGCACTACTTCTTTCGGACAACCTTGTGCTTACAGAGGTATCCCAACTGTTTGGGCTCGTACCTCTGCTTTCAGAAACTTTATCAACCAATATTTGTAGTTCAATAAACTATCTCGTATTTTATCTTTGCCTAATTTATCACTAATTTTTTTAAATTCAATTCTTATAAAAGCATGGTTATAATGTATAAATTATAAAATTAATATTCTTTTTAAATATTGAATTAATAGTTTTCAAGGATTAAAGAGCATCTAAGCAATTGGAGTACATAACTGTGAATGCAGCTAAAATATTTCAATATTCGTTTTATTAAAGTAAATAGGAATATCTTACAAAACCAAACACATAACATCTTTGTTATAATAAAATTCTTACTTTTTTAATTAAACTTTTATTTGATTATAATATGCGTCTTATAGTTATGTTTTTATTTATTTAAAAAAAAATTGATTCATATTGCGCTGATTATGATTGTACTTTCATCATAAAAGCTTTTAAAAAGTATCAATAAAATATCGAAATATAGCTGATACCATAACAAATTATTGGATATAAAAATATATAGTTTTACGCTAACCAGAGTTTTTTAATCAAATATATCAGGATACGTTCATTCAATTTTATAAAATTCTAATCAACCTCCGCTATCTGAATTATATACCGATTGTATAAATACTATGTAATCTACAATTGCCTCATATTCGAAGATAGCTATAGTACATAAAAGTATGCTTTTTAACTATTGCTACTCTTTTATACTTTGACAATAAGATAAAAATCTTCACCGCATTAGTTATATCTTACAATTACAACATTTGCTTCATCATGCTAAAGCACCTATCACTTGAACATTCCTATAGGAACAATTATCAAGCGCAAACAGTATAGAAATTTCATATGGGGATGTATTTTTTCGTTTAAGAATTCTACTAACACATCTTCTGCTCAAATAGCGCCTAAAAAATGGAAAAAGTAATGAAACCAAAAAAAATATCCTCATATTGCAAATGATATTTGCCTATTTTTTACATATAAACTAATCCGTGGAAAATTTATACCCATTAGTTTATTTATTTGTGAAATGACTATATCCACTTAATTAAGAACAAATATAGGTTATATGTGATACTATTTTTCCTTTAACTATACTTAAATCAATTAATGATATTGCTATGTTATATTTCCTTAGTTATTATTTATTATAAGGAATTATTTTAATCTTTTATTTAAAAAGTTGTTTTAAAATATTAAAAAGTGATATAAAAAATTATTTTGATTTTTTGGATCAAATAAATTTTAAATAGACTTAATAAACATAGCCGTGAAAGCAAAATAATGATAAAATTTATAAAAATATTACATATGCATTATATTGAAATATAATAATATGCTTCGAATTTCAATATGGTGCCATATAATTGATCATTATTTAGAATTAATAATTAAGTATGTATAAATTATTTTTGCTATAAAATTTAATTTAATTTAATTTAATTTAATTTAATTTAATTTAAATATTAAAATACTATGTTTTAGGAAAAGTTATTAAAAATATATGAGGATGTTTTTTTAGCTTCACTTTTTCTATTTTTTAAGCGCTATTTGAGCGGAAAGATTGTTAGTAAAATTCTTAAACAAAAAAAATACATCCCCACATATTTTATTACTAATTGCAAATATGAGTAACTCAAATAACTAAAATAAAAGTAGGCATATAAAGTTGAAGTAAGAAGTCCAAACTTAGTTATTCTATATAAAAATAATATTCAATCGTGAGCGACAGCACAAGGAATATAATTATATCCGATATTAATACAAGTGTAAATTCCGATTCAGCTCTTAACTCGATTGTTACTCTTAAAGAGACAAACAATGCTACAACGGGCAAGAGCGTAGAAGAAAACCAACAATTAGATGGGATCTAAGGCTGGATAGTTATAATAATGAATTTCTTTAATTTATTAATTATTATAGGTATAGTTCTTAGCTGTGGTATATTTGTTCAATATTATGCTGATGATTTATTTAAACATAAGGTATCTTTATCTACTTTAAGTACTCCGCTTCAAACTTTGTTAGCTACGTTCACAGTAAAATTAGCTGGTAAACTGAGGTATCATAATCTATCTTTATTGGTTCAGTGACCTATGTTTTAGGTCTATTATTAGCTTCTTTTAGTATGGAAGTTCGGCACCTCTTCTTAACTTAAGGTATTTTGGTAGATATTGGAAGAGCTATTGCCTTTGTATCAGTTATTAGTATTCCATCCCAATAGTTCAAAAAGTATATTAGTTTAGTTACTGACGTTCCTGTAGCTGGTTCTGGAATTGGAGGTTTAGTATTAATTCCAGTTACTCAAATAGTTTTACAAAAACTGGGCCTTATATAGGGATGTTTTTTCTGATTTCATTATTTTTTACGTTTTTTAAGCCCTATTTCAGCGCAAAGATTGTTAGTAAAATTCTTAAACAAAAAATACATCCCCATATGGGCTTTTAGAGTACAAGCCATAGTTTCTACTGTTGTATTGATTATAACCTCCTTTTTCATAAGAGAAAGAGTAAAGCTAAAAGCAATAATCCCTGACTTGACTTATCTAGATTCAAAGGTTGTGAATTCATTTCTTTATTATTTAGAGATTTCTTGTATTTCTTTAGTCACCTTGTTTCATTCTTGTTTATTGATAAATACGCCCAATCCATTGGTCTTTCCGGGTCAAAGGGTGTCGTCTTGATTGAATTATCAAGTGGTGGATCTGCACTCGGAACAATTGTACTGGATACTTTAGCTGATTGCTTCGGTAGAATTAGTATCGTTTTTGTCTGCATTGCGCTTACCTCCTTTTTCTACTATTTTATTTGGAAATTTTCATATAACTTTGGTGTATTATTGCTTTTTAGCATTTTATGCGGTATAGCTGCTGGAAGCTTTATTTCAGTGTTGCCTGTAGTTACAGTCCAGTTATTTGGTGTAGAAGGTATTTCTAGTACCAATAGGCTGCTTTGTTTTGGCTCTGGTACCCCTATTGCATCTGAAGTATTAGCTGCCTCAAGCACTGGCCCAACTAAGCCTAATTACGTCCCAATTATAACATATGTAGTTACTTCTGTTTCAGTGGAATCATTATTTTTCTTTATGCTTAGGCTTATGGTTAGTAAAAAAGTATTCGTACGAGTATGACTTCAATTGATCTTTTACTACTATTTAATCTTTCATAACTTGGTGGAATATATAAGTTTGAATAAGTGATATTAAACATACTGTTGGGCTACTTACTTTATAGTCAATATTTTAAATTTCCTATTTCCTAGATTAGTGCATATTCAAAGATATTATACACCATCAATATGAGTGTTTAAAATACCTAGTTTAAATTTTCAAAATAAAATAACCTTTCACAAAGATAGGAATTTATATTTAATATCTTTTAGTACATAATATATGGACTGGTGGTTTTTATTTGATGCAAATAAACAGCACCTATAACATCTGTTATTTAGATTTTCTTAAATTAAGTTCTTCTTTAAAGTTTTCAATATTATAAGTCTTTTGGTCATTTGTGACTGGTGCAAGAATTAGGTCATTTGGAATAGCAAATCCATCTAAACAAGCTAATGTTTTCTTTGGAACAATTTCTATTTATTGCTTTGATAATTGAGATAACTGGCGTGTACTAACAGTGATAACAAACTCATTACTTATTATATAGCTGAAGTTAGCTTCTAAAGTAGAAAAATATAAAGTTTACATAGCTCTTTTAATCCATCTCTAGATTAAAATACACCAGCTCTAATTACAATAATCTAATCGCATTGGCTTGTTATTTTGGTACCTTTTCATCTTGAATAGCTCTAACAAACTCTCGTAAACTAAAGAATTCACCATAAGTGTGAGACAAGTCTTGAACAAGCTCTGGTACTTCTTTCATCCAAATTTAGTAGATGTCGTTTCCTTTCTTTCTTTTTTACATAGTGATTTCACTAAGCTAACAATTTATTAATATATGATCATGTAATACAAACTTTGAATATACTTGTTTAGCACGATTTGTAAATCTTAAATTAATAAGAACTATTAAACTATTAAAATTATCGATTTTCCAGTTTTGAGGTATATCGCGGTTATGGAAAGGGGGTAATTTAAAAAAATTCTGTTTGGTACCTGCAAGCAATTCTTTGGGCGTTTTTTGCATCAAAACAACATTATCTCCTTCTGCAGTAGTACACTGAGTTTTGAAATTAGTAAAAATATTAAGGAGGTAATTGGATCTTACAGCATGAGTAGCACTAATGGTACTACATAAAATTGAATACTGTAAAGATCCTTGTCCACCACGTCTTTCACGCCCAATAGAACCACAGCATTCAGCGTTCCAAGTTGTCAAAGGCTTAATTGTGCAACCCATGCAAACCAACTCTGAGTTTAAATACCCCTCTGGTTGAACCCAAGCCTTCTTGATAGAACTTAAACTAAATTCTGATGTATATGTGCAAGATAAAGGTGGTGTCAAAACTTTTTGTTGAAATTAGAATCCAAGGATAGAGGTATCTGACTTTCTAGTACGACCTCTAGCAAGACAAGTTGTTACATATCTCAAAGCTATTGTTAAAGCTAATCTTGCCCCTGGCAAGTTTACAACTGTAATGTATAAGCAACTAATATTAGGCTGATCAAAAACTTTAATAAAGTGACTATATACAGTGTTAAAAAAGAAGGTAAGGGGTACTGACCGGGGAGGTAGTTTTCTTGTCACTGCAGAAAGAAGTCTTATTTTAGATAAAGTTTTATTACAATTAAAAAAACAATTATTCAGAATTAAAAACATCTCTTGTGTACTTTTAATAAGGTTAGATTAGGGTTAGTACTTATATTTAATTAAACTTAATCAACGATTTGTTTGATAAAAATTAATACTGTACCAAAAAAAACTACTACCTACCCATTATCAAATATGGATACCGCAGTATTCATATCTTCAGAACCAAATTTAATATCCATTTTGTGAATCATACTCTTGAATAAACTTCATTATTTGTATTATCCCTAAATTTTACAAGAAAGCAATAGGCATCCTTTTGTTTCCCTTCAACTTCAAGTTGGACAAGCACAATTGCGTGTTTCGATGTCAAACTCTATTTATAATCCAAAATTTTTGACTCTTTATTGTTTGACTATTAATAACAAATTGAGTTTTTTCATTCTTTGTATCTTGATACCTATTAATACAGGTGTTATTAAAACATTTGTATTTTGACAAAAATAACTTAAAAATTTTGTTAAGAGTTTTTAATATACCAAAAAAGTATAGAATATTAAAATGAACATTTAATTTTCCTTCTTTAAAACTCATATACTATTTGCTGTTGAAAGTTATTAGATTAAATGAGTGCAAACTGTTCAGTATATGACTTTGATTTTGATACTTTATAAGGAACTGAACAGACAATAGCTATATATTAACTAATATAAAACCCGAATCCCCTTTGTAAACTACTACTAATTTGTAAATAATGAAATTAAAATTATAATATAAAATTATTTATTAATATTTAAAAAAATGAAGTAACTATCAATAGTCTATAACTTTAACCAGCTAAATATCGAATTTTTTCCAAATTCACTACAAAAATCTATATTCGCATAATATGGTATAGGTGCAACAAGTAACAAAGGAGTAGTATGTTTATAGTTAACTGTTGTATCTATACTCTTTAAATTAAATTTTCTAATTTTAATCAGCCAAAGGTTTGGAAATAAAGATATTATGTTAATAATTTCATCAAGCGAAGCTTTAAAAGTATTAATTGTTATTTGTTTTATAAACTCGTTTTTAGTTACATTATTTTTAGTATCTAGATATTGTTCATGTCTCAATTTATCAATATCACATGAATCTGATTTATTAAATATACCTTTATTGGTTGAATATATAGAATCAATATGAATCGTTTGAATACTTGACAACAAGGAAATTGAGTTTAATAATTCTTTTGATAATTCTCTCACGTACACCTCTTTTAAAGTTGTTAATTTCATCAAATCTCGAACTAGGCTAATTGATTTGAAATAACTTAAAGCAATAATATTGATATTTCTGATTAGCTCTAGATTATTTTCATTTCCAAGGAAATTCTCTGATTTATCTATTAACTTTATACTTTTGAATTTCTCTAGATTACCAAAATATTTAATATTAAACTCTTTATTAAAATAACCTTCGATTTCTAACTTTAAGCTAGATGTAAAGTTCATATTGGGATTAAAGGTACCAGGAGTACAAATAAAACAATCGGATTTAAATTGTAATTCTTCTAATTTGTGAAATTTTGTCTTCAATATGTCCAATCCATCAATATTTAGATCACGATAAGAATGTATTTTAAATGACTTCAATGCATTTGGACTGAAACAATGAATAAATTCATTACTATTACCTTCATATCCCTTAACTTCAATTGCTTCAATTTGGGTCAAATGACTACTAAATATTTCTAAAAAGCGTAAACAACTACCATGTAGAGAGGTCAAAGTTAACCTTTTTAATCTTGGTAACTTAATTGTAATATGGTTATCATTATTAAGTATATAACCACTTTTACAATACTCTATAGATGTTATATTAGGGTGATAATTAATATAGTTGATATTATCGTTGTATATATTTAAATGCCTCATCATGGCTTTATTTTCTTTGATTATTTTTTGTTGATGATGTTTATATCTTCCAATTACACTAGAGTTGTAAACTGAATAAGTTAAATTGCGCTTGATAATAATATCAATAATATTATATAATGATTTACTTAAAAGACGTAGGTTAAATAACTCCTCTGGGTTTACTAGATTGAATATTTCATATAATATCATAAAGGGTAAATAATCAAATTTCTGCTCCATTTTGTAATAAATTTAACAGCAAAAAGGATATTTATCTTTCTTTTATATCTTTAGGTCACCCTTCTTTTAGTTTTTACAAGCATATGGCTTAGAGGTATAATAAATAATATTAAAAATTATGCTAAATTAATTTTCAGTCACACCACTTTGGCATATTCTAAAGTTTTGAGGGTTTTATGTCCAAGTGGCTAACCAGCCTATAAGATGTCAATATTGCTACTTATAATTGAAATTCAATAATTTGGATTAATATTTTCCGTATGATTTTAAAGATTTTAGAATTATGATTATACTTTATAAAAGGACACTTATTTCGAAAATAGAATAATTTTAATGGATTATTAAAGGTGTTTCAACCCATTTTTGAATTTAAAAAATAATCGTCAATTAGAACTTACTTATTTTATAATAAACTCGAGCTTAATCTAATCAAATAGATCACATGAACTTAAAATTCCACTTCCAACTTTATTATTTCCCCTCTTGACCCATATCACTTTTAACATTCAGTTTTTCATTTAAAAGCTCTTACCTTCAATGATAAACCACTTGGAGCTTCAGCTTCTTGAGATTTTAAAAAATACATTCAATATTAGCAACTTAACTTTATTTATTTTAACTCAGCTGAAATTTATTGCTATTTTAATTTATAAAATATTATATACCTTACTTAGAATTTAAAAATGTATACTGATTATTATACTGAAGTATCATTTTTTTCAAACCAAAATCTTTACTTTCATTAGCAAAAAATGCATTTGGTTTCTAAAGAACTCGAATATAAGTATTAAATTTCATAAAATAATAAAATACATTAAATAAAAAGCATTTAAACAGATATAATAAATATAAACGATAAGTTACTATTAAAATTTATAAAAAATGAATGAATATATAAAAATCAAAGGTTGATAAAGTTACTAATATAATAAACTAATATTTTGTTTTATAGAATCAATAACATCAATTATTGATTTATTTGAAAATCCCAACTCAAGTTCTCATTTAATAGTTTCAATTGAGTTTAACGATAAATTGGATTCTATTTATAATAATATTCAACATTTTAATATTGAAGATAATGAGCATCAAGTTAATCTAAATGATATTGAAAATTTAGGTGTTGATTTATGGAATGCTACAACTAAATATAAAAATAATAAAATTTTAAGTTTGGAATCATTTAATAATTTAGCCCTCACAAATGGTAATTGTAATATTTTAATATAGTATGTATTAAATCTTTATATTATAGCGCGTAGGGTTAGTTATGAATTAATTAAGCTTGGGAAATATCATGGTACATATTTTAACTTTTTTATATTTTTAATTGTTATCTCTAATAGATAAAAAATACCTATCAAAGCTTTGTTATAAAATTTCATTGGAATACCTAAGTAAAAAAATTACTTAATACTTCTAATGCATTTTAGTTTTATTGTTCATAGATTCTAATGACTTGAAATTAGCTGAAGATTATTTAAATGAACTCAACAGCTTCAATGTTTATTATTTGTAACTATAGTAGAAACGTAATAACTATATTTAACTAGGAATCGAGCTCAGACAAAAGTGTTCAAAATGAAGATGCTATTAAACAAACAATACTTAAAATAAAATTAGTAAAAAAATTTATATTAACATCAAACTTTATTAAGTGTAATTTATAGTTTATGAAACAAAACAAGCTAATGCTATGCCTAACATTAATCAATTCTATTATAGGTTTTATTTTTTTATTTTCATATTTATATTAATCATACAAGCAGATGTACCAAACAATTTCAATCTACCTATAGATGTAATAAGCCATGGCATTTATTTATTGTATTAATCTTCTATAGTTAGATACCCTAACTATTGTTATTAATGATTTGATGGAAAAATTGCTTATTGATAGTTTGTATATTGAAGTAATTGAGTTGGGAAAGAAAGCAATAAAGTATTTTAGTAATCCAAATTTTAATGTAAAAACTTCAAAAATAAATGTAATACTATTCAAATAAGTCAGATTTATTTACTAATAACTAATTAGGGCGAAGTGATGTGCTTTATGGGTAATGTTTTTTTATTTAATTATTTATAAAATTAAATTCTTTCTAGTGAAAGGATATTTAAATTTAAAGGGCTCAGAAAATTTAAAATATGCTGAAGATTTAATAGCAACTATAGAACAAGTAAATAAATATTGTAATATAGAAAAAAATAGCTGAATATTACATAGAACTATTCCACAGCTTCAATATTAAGTGTCAAGTTTCAATATTTAAAACAAAATAATAAAATTGAAGAAATCCCTAATAGTAAGTTCAATATATAATGATCATAAATTAATTATTAGTTTTTTCTCAATACACGCAAAATAAACAGGTTGATTACAATGAAGTTGAAAAGTAACATTAATACAAGTAATACAGTTTTAGTTAAAAATGATAGATTAATAGATATTATACTTGATTTGGGAGAAGATTATAGGTAAATTTTACTTTTATATCTACAGTTTAGATATCTTAATTCTATAAAAAGTTTTGATTTAGCTATTAAATCTATTGACAATATATTAAATACTGCACATATTCAAGAAAATTCAATCTATGAAAAGATAGCGTTATTAAAAGTTTATTTTATATTTCAATTAAATCAAGATATAACGACAATTTTATTACAATTTCAAGAAATACATCAAAGTAAGAACATATTTTATAATTGAGTTTTATTAATTATATAGGATATATCAAAACAACAAAAGCATTGGAAGCACTCAAATTAGTAAAAATTAAATAATATTTTAAATCATAAATAACTGGATTATATTAGATACTTTGGGAAAAAGCAGATTTTTTATTTGAAGTATTAATTTTTATTTTATTTTGAAATTGACTTATTATTTAGAGCAAAAGTTATAATGAATCCTTTGATATTTATTATCATGGTTTATCCTCTTTTTATAAATCTAATATTAAGAAAGGAGAGCAAGCGGTTATTATAATGTATAAATAAGAAAATATCAACCTATCAGTTATTAATTATGTTTTTAGTAAAATGGCCATATGTAAAGTCGAATCAAAAGACTATACAAAAGCTTTAGAACTTTTAAATGAAGCTAAGTCAATAGATCCAGGGAATGAATATATCAAGATATATAGTATCATATTAAAATTGAAAGAAAATTCCAATCCTCAAGGTACTAACATAATATCAAAATGCCTCGTTCTTATTTTTTTTTAGATTTCTATGATTGGGGTTTAGAAGAATTCTTTCAAAAGATTGATACAGAAATTATTATATTTTTATGTCAATCCGCTCATTTTGAAAAGAATAAAGGAGTATTTTTTCTTTTTATTGATACTGCACTTAAATGCTTTGAAAAGACATCAAAATATAGTCAAAATGATGCTTTAATGATGATTAAGTTATCGAGGTTAATATAAAGTATTACTATATCGAATAATTAAACGCCTTTTTAGAATTTGTCTAAATGATATTTTAAATGATGAGAATGTTAAGTAATGAATAAGACCCAAGGTTTAATATTAAATATAACACATTATTAGGTTAATTGATGAAGAGATATATATGCTTTATTCAAGAGGTAAAGAACTATTGAGATAAAAGGAAATGCTAATATTGTTAGTTATTAAATTAATATCATACATTGGTAAAATGTATAATAAAGAACTAGAATATGAAAAAGAACAATTAATATTACAAAGTAACAAGCTAATATTTTATCAACAACAGTATTAATTAATATTGAAGTATGGAATATTGGGTTTCAAAAATTTAAAAAGGGCATGTACGAATCATCTGAAATATTCTTTAATTTGATAAAAAAAGTAGGTTACTATTCATACCTATTATTAAGTTTTAACATTATTAGATTTTAAAAGATAATATTATAAATGAAGGACAAATATTTCAAATGGCTTCAGTGACCATACTAAGTGCAACGTCATGCTTGTTAAATAAAACCATAGTAATTTGTTACTATACTATTACAACAAATGTATAATACTTTATTTAGGATATTACTTTATTAAATGAACATTACTTATCGTGTCAAAAAATATTTGATAAAGTTATTAATAAGTTTCAATCGAATAATAATTTAAATGAACAATTATGTCTTATTTTATTTCAACTTGTAATCAAACTAAATAAATGGAATGAATTAGAAAGTTTAATAGATGTAATATAAAATGACAGTAGCTAAACGATACGAATATTAACAATATTTATAGAAATTTAATGAATTATTTTCAAACTTTAGTAATTTATTTTATGAACGACTTTTAGGTAGCTTGATTATAAAGCTAATATGTTATACTTATTAATCATTAGATGTCATTTTACTCGAGTCTAATTGTCCAAAGGCAGGTATTATTAAATATATTTATTTCTTAATATCTTTACTAACGATCACTCTAAAAGTAATGATCAAATGTATTCAAGTAATAACAAACTATATATACTAGATATATAATTTCATTTAATTTAATTTTAGAAATTAATGAATGAATTACTTAAAAATAATAATATAAGCATTCCATTATTTAGTAAATGGATGCATATTTTAATATATTATTCTTTATCTATTAATCATGAAGCTGGATTTGCTTATATAAAACAAGCAATTACTATTATAGATGCTAATCATAATGTAAAGAAATATTATAATTACAAGTAACATGTGTTAACTTTTATTATAAGGAATATCCAAAAGATGAAATTCAATGGCTTTCAATCGCTTCATGGAACCATGGAATCACTAAGTTAAAGTAATAATAATACTAATAATATCATATTTTATTAAGTAATGTTTTATAGTATAAGTAGAAATATTAACGATAAGATATGGTTTGAATACGCTATACAAATTGGCTCTTATTTAAAAGATAAATCCATTTATAATAAGGTATGTTAATATTTATAGATTTAAATATAATAAAAATAAATTTTATTAGATGATTCAATGTTTTGATGAAATTATTAAACAATTAATAGAATAAGAAGAGTTTGACTGGTGAATTCATAATGTAACTATTGAATCATTTAATATAACCTGCCACTTCATTAAAGCTATTTAAAGTTATCTATTTATCATAATAAAATGATTATCTATGCTAAACTGAAACTAAACAAACAATTATTATTTTCAAAATTCTTGAAAAGTATAATGCTTCCAAGCTATTTATAGCTAAAGAAGAATTTAAGAAATGGGTGATAATATTCACAATACTAGAGTTTCCTTACTGCTTCTACTTCTAACAAGATAGGTCAGTCAGTAGACTTAAAACCACTATCTCACACTATTCACTAAAATAGATACATTGTAGCAAAGGCTATGTAAGCTCTTTGATAAACAGAAGTTCTGAGTTGGACACCATTTTTTTTCAACACCAAAAACTGAAATTATTAAAAAAATAGGGGCTTACTTAGTTAATGTTTTAATCAGCTAAGCGTATTATAAAATTATTTAAGCTCAATTCAAACTTAAATTAACACCCAATTGGAAATAATTCAAAATAAACGTGTTTAATCTCCTTAGTTTGTCATCATTTTCATTTAAAGTTGTGGTACAGAAAGCTAATATTATTTGATAACTTAGAATGAAAAAGACATTAAATTAAAAAACATAATTATGTTTAATTTGAATTGTAGTAATCATTTAAGCCCTAAATTATTTTTTTAATGTTTTCTTTATGGCTTAAAAGAAGCTTTGATATGATGGTGATCTCATACTAATTAGAAACACTAAAAGTTGAAAAAATTAGCGAATTGATCAACCTAATATTAAAGTGATTTAATTCGGAAGTTTAAAAAGCATTATATTCAAAAAAAATAGATATAAAAGCACTAAAAATAAATAAATGACAAGTAATTTTTATTTTTATTTATTCTAGTAATTTATACAATGTACTTTAAATTGTACCTTTTATTATTATTAACTTTTATTAGCTTTATATTATCACAAGGTAAGTTGAATTTTATACATAACTAACCCAACCAACTAATCCAACCAACTTTAGATGATGAGAAACCCAAAAAGGGAAAAGCCAGTGGAGGAGGCAGTGCTGCCTCAACAGATGCCACAACTTATGCCGGAGTATATCAAATGACTTATTACTATAATTTAGATAGTGCAACAAACACTACCCAATTAAAATGTAATTCTGTGGATGGTTTTACTTTAAGTATCCCTGATGCCAGTAGTGTTGAAGTCCAACGTGATTTCAGTAATGTCACTAATGGGAAGGACCCTGTATACAATACTCAACAAGGTAGTTGGGTCATTAAAGAAGTAGCTGGAAATGATGGTTTTGATACTATCAAATTAAAAGTATTCATTAATGATGTGGATGAAACTTTAGTTTGTTGGGATATTACGAAACAAGGAAATGATATATTAATTAATATTGATCCAAAACAACCGGATTCTTGCCCAACTAGATTTATTCCTACAACTAAAACTTGTCTTTCTGATCATGCCTTCTTATTTGGTAAATGTTTATCTGGGGTATGTGCAGGCGAGAAACCAAAGAGTGCTAAGAAAGGTGGGAAAAATAATGATAATTCAGGAGTATTGAATGTAGCTTCAGGTTGGATGGGTTTAATGTTGGTTATCGTTGGTGTAACTCTTTTTTAATTTTATTTTTAATGTATAAATTTCGTATTGAAATATAAAGTAATAATTTTTATTCTATTTGATAATTGAATATTAGAATTTCAATTATTTGATTTATTTGACTTTTATAATAAATTATATATTGTTTCTTAAAATTGGCTAAAAGAAAGGTATAGTTTGAGATCCAAAAAATTAGCTCAAAAAAATAAAATAAAATTTAATTATCGATATTTAATGATACAGTCACATTGTTCTTCCAGAATGACATATTCTGTAGAGTCAAAAGGCTACATGATAATATATATATTATTCATCGACCAAATAATTGCTTACCTTATTAATATTTTGGGCAACTTTTCAATCACTCGAAATTTTGACAATAATTTGTAAAAGTTACTTTATTTAAACTAAAAGTACTATTCAAAAGTTACCATGCAATAAATTTCATTCAGTTACTTTTAGCTTAATTACCAATTCTATTAAAACATCATGTGGGCATTTTTCTTTTGCAATTAATCATTTCAAAAACAGAAAAAGTCAATATAATTTACTCATAATTTACAGAATAAAATGTCTAATTTTACGTTTTAATTGTCTAACATAATTATCTAAAAAACCAACTAAATTCGATTCTGGCTAACTTTTCGTAAGAAATTCCCATAGACTAAGTTTAATTTAAATTTCGTTATTTATAAAAAAATTAGAAACAATAAGTTTAGGTGAGTCAATCAGTTTACAAGTTCAACGAAGAGTATTAGCTAGTGTTAGTTGGAGGTGTCTGAGAACTGCTGATAAGCACATGATAATAGCGTTCGTGCCTTCGGGTATCAAGTTAGCTTTTCCGATAACTAGTAATATTAAAGAGGATTAGAGTTTAGAGCATAGACTCAGGTTGAAATACACTGACTATGGCCTTTTGCAAAAAAATTGGAAAATGTTGCAGTCTTATCAAATAAATCTTTTTTATTGGATATGAGGTGGTCTGATAAAATGCGAGGTGTAGGATAATTGCCCAAATATTAGCAAGTATAAAAAGATTGCTTGTAGTCGGGCAATTATTTTATACTCTCACAGCTTTTCACTACCTGATTTATAGTATGACTTTAAAAAATTTGAAGTTTTATATTAGTTATTTACTACCCTAATTTACTCCTTTTATTACCTTTGGAGCTGCCCAAAAAAGAAAGCTGGGATACTCCTGTAGTTTAAAATTTCAATTATCTTAGTTTTAATATTTGAAAATATAAGTATTATTTTTTTAAAACAATACGCTATGCATAATTAAAAGATCGAGTTGTCTATTTAACTTAATTTAAATTTTAAAACATTTATCTAATATCGAAATACTTTCAAATGAAGTGGTAAAATTACAGCAATTAAAAATATTGGGCAGATTTATTTATTTTTTAATTTATTAGATAAATTACTAATATTTTGGGCAACTTTTCAATTAGTTTTAATCTACCATTTACTTTGACATGAGCACAGTATTTTTCTACTGTTGTCAGTTTAATTTGTTGGTTAAGAATAAGTTTTAAATTCAATAGATTATAAGAATTAATTAATTTATTAAATAAATGATAGAGTTACTTGATATTTGTCCTTCAAAATATAAAAAGATAAACCTAGCGTGTATTATGTAATACCATCATCTACTTTGATTCATATACTATCCAAACCATTCAACCACTCTTGAAAATTGCTATCTTACAATTCCTTTTTTATTATTTAAATTAATTTATAAAGAATAGATTTACCAAAAATTAGACCGCTTTTCCAATCAATTTGATAAAAAATAGTTTTTAACCTTAAGTTCAAAACATGATCTCATTTTGTTTGAAGTTATTAATAAATTACCAGTTTTGAAACCTGTCATTAGCAGCAAATGAAGTCAAGATGTGACGTAAGCTAAAAATAGATTTGATCATTGATGGGTATATAAAGAGAGGAGATATAGTTGAAAGAAAGTAGTTATTGAAATATTGTAAATTGAACTTAAAAAATGCAAGGAACTTTGGAAGTTAGTGTTAGTAAGTATTTATTGTTTGTATATGTTAATGTATTGATGTTAATTATGTTAATTAGTTGCTGCTCGTGAATTAAAAAATAAAGATGGAATGTTTGGTAAGTTTAAAATAGAAATAACAGAAGGAGTATTTAATAATTTTATATTTTAGGATCCAATGACCCATATGCTGTTATTAAGTGTGGTAATAATAAATTCAAAACTGAAGTTAAAAAGAAAGCTGGTAAAGAATGCCAATGGAATCAAACTTTCAGACTGTAATAATAATATATAAATATTTAATAATAATATATACTAATCTATTTTATTTAGTGGCGTAACCGATTTCTTTAAAGACCTTACTTTAGAAGTTTATGATCAAGATGCTGTAGCTGATGATTTAATTGGTAAAACTACTATTCCATTACAAGGTGTATTACAAAGTGGTACTGCTGATGCTTGGTATACCATTGGTAAAGGTTCCAAATCTCATGGTGAAATTCATTTATTTATGAAATTCATTCAAGTAAAAAATAATTATTATGTTATATTTATATTGATGTTTTATTAATTAGGGTAACTTCCCACAAGGTTATGATCCAAACGCAAGAACTATGGAAGATAATATGAAAGTAAGATTTATATTAAATGATAATATATTTAGTTTACTTAACTCTTTGGTTTAGGTTGCTGGTGGTGTAGCTGGTGGTGTACTTGCTGCTGGTGCCCTCGCTTTTGGTGCTAAAATGGCTTATGATCATTATAACAAGAAAGAAGGTGGTGAAAATCAACAATTAAATCAAAATCAAGGTCAACAAAATTATGGTGGTCAACAACAACAACAACATGGTGGTGGTAATCAACCAGGCTATGCTAACCAAGGTCAAGGTGGTTATGGTGGTCAACAAAGTGGTTATGGTGGTCAACAAAGTGGTTACGGTGGTAACCAAGGACGCCATTAATTTATGAATTGAAATAAAAGTCATTTTTATTTGTATTATTTTAAGTTTATTTTTAATATAATTATTTTATATTATAAAATATACTATGTGTAAAAGCAATGAAAGAATGTAAACTCCTTAATATTTTATTATGGAATGGGGATAACAAATTGGAACTAGTAATACATGGGATAGTAGAAGAGATAAAACAAAGTGAGATTAGAAATAAGTATTCAAGACGTAAGTAACTTTATTTGGGTTATGTAATATTGAGGATAGAAACTTATTGTTGCTTTCTATATAAATTCGTATAGAGATATTCTATTGATTTTTTAAGTATATTCTTTAATATTGGTATTTTCCAAGAGTAATTAATCTAATTATATTGGAATGTCTCTTCTTATCTAGGGGCTAATTAATTGATTAAATAGATTTTAAGTTGAATAAAAAGTAAATAAAAGAATGAAAAGATAAATAATAGTAATAATAATGTGTTTAATTCCTAGATGTTTTACCAATATTATTTGTAAAAATATAATAATAATAAAAATTACATTCAATATACCATTGACTATATTTTAATCTTATTTTCATTATATAAATTGAATTTTATTTCAAACTTCCTTAGGAATGGATTTCTTAATAAATTATTATTAATTCAACTATTTTATACCTCCCTTCAAAAAAAAGTGATGAAATAAAAATAAACTTTATTTTGACTTAATTTAATAATCATTTCTTTCTTTATTTTATAATCATAATTAAACTATTTTAACTAAAGAAACTTATCTTAAAATTTCTTGAAAAAATATTATAAAATCAACCCTTATCTAAAACATGATAAAAAAAGGATATCAAATTTTAAAGAAACTTAGCAAAAAACTTAGCTATAACTTTAACTATTACAATTTATTTAATCAAAAATAAAAATCATAAATCTCTAATATAAATAAAATACTAATAATAACCTTTTATTATTCTTCAACTCCTCTTGTCCTCTTCCTTCCAATTTTAATTTGAAGAGGAAGCTAAAGAAGATTGTTTAGGTGAAGTAGCTGGTGACATTGGTCGATTATTACTACGAGTATATTGTTGTTGTTGAGAAGCAGAAGTAAAAGCCATAATTTGTTGAGAACGAAAAGTTTCATAATGACGATATTGAGTAGTTTCAATTAAATCTTGTAAGTGAGTACTATAATAATAGAGATTAATAAATGTTAATATATTATTATAATAATCTATTGTTGCTATGTTAAATTTACCTGGTTATAAAATCACGTAAATGAATAAATTCAGAATGATTAGGATCTTCAACTAATAAAAAACCAATAAACATTAACTTTATATAAACACTAATAATAACTTACTATTAATAGTACCCCATCTAGTTTTTCTACCTCTTACATTATTACCATTTTCATCTTGTACAAGTACTTCAGAACCAATAATAGAAAATGGTATACGATCTGTAATACTACGATTTAATTCTCTATCAAATTCATCATCTTCAATAGAAGCATAAGGATATAAATTAATTCCATGAAATTCTAATTCTTTCTTAATTCTTTTTTTAAAACTCATACGTTCTTCAATTGTTAATGAATCACTCTTTGCTATTACTGGAACTACATTCACTACTTCAATAAGTTTTTGAAGTACTATTATGTCGATAGGTTTTAAACTGAAATAATAATTTAAATTGTGCTTAATTTATAGATAAAGTAAGGAGACAAAATATAACTTACGCATGTCCAGTTGGAGAAATAAAAAATAAACATAAATGGATACGAGAATCTTCAATAAACCTTTCTCTTGTAGCTGTTAATTCTTTTTTAAGATAAGTACCATGTTGATCTTTTATATAAGTAACTATTGGTTCCCAACTATTAATTAATTAATATCAATATGTTCATACTCTATCATTTAATACAAAAATGATTCACTTACCAACGTTCATTATTAACTTGATCACCATAACCTGGAGTATCAACTACAGTAAGTTTTAATTTAACTCCATTTTCATTCAATACTAAAAAATAAATTATCAAAATAATAATAAAAATAAATATTTTTTTCTTACCATGTTGAATTGGTTCAATATTAACTGTTTTACGATTAGGTTGAGCAGCTGTTGTACGACCCTTAGAGTCCAATAGGTGGGAAGCAAATAAAGTATTAACAAAAGTGGACTTGCCTAAACCGGACTCACCTAAAAAGCTTATTAACATATTTATCAAAGTATGTTTTATTATTGTTATTATTATTATTATTATTTCTAACTTACCAACTAACATAATGTTAAATTGAAATCCGCGTTTTAAAAACTTTTTTTGGATTTGATTTGTTATTGAAGCAAAACCTACTGGGGCGGACATTGGAGTATACTAATAGAGATTAATGAGTTGTTTTTTAGTAAAGTTCCTTCATATAACGGAAGTGATTTGTAACTTACAATAGCTGCTTTAGCTTCATTTAATTTACTGGAAGCCATTTTAGAACTCATTTATTTTTTTATTAAATTAAATTAGAATAATAAAAATGAACAATTTACTAAAGCTTTACTTGTACAACTCTCATTTTTATTTAAGCCACTTAAAAACTAGGTTATAAGATTTGTTCGGATTTTGAGATTTTATTTCCATCCAAAAATTTCGATAAAACTATTAGTTCCAAATGTCACTTATCTTTTAAAAGATTATGAAGATTAGATATGTGTTTACTACATACTATTATTACAACAATCTAATATTGTCTTTTATTTTTATATGAATCCTTTTTTTATTAACTAAGACTTTAATTAAGTTTTAAAGAATTCTAAGTTTATTTTTAAGTTATGAAAATTTTTGATTTAGATAACTTGAGTTGTAAATAATAATTAAATATGTTTTATAATTACTCTTTATAAAGTAAAACTAGAATTGATTTATTTTTCTACTAATAAATAAACTACTTAAATTAATTAATGTTATACTTTTCTTTACGTTTTGTGTATAGTTGGTATATTTTATTATGATAAATAATACATAAATATACAAATAAAATGCATATAAAAATACCTTTAAAATCATACGTATTATATGATAACTTAAAACAATCCATATTACAAACCTTTACGTAGTAAGCTCCATTCCAATAAAACATTTACATAACTATTCTCATAAAAAATCAAAACAATAATGATATTAAAACTTACTTTTAACTTTATTTTATTTTATTACATTTCCCCACATTCACTAATAATCACTGGAAGTGTAGGTTTATTGTTAGCTCCAGTAGATATATTTTCAATTTTTCTTAAAGTCAATAAACCATCAATTATTTTACCAAAGACTACATGTTTCCCATCTAAAAATTCACATTTCGTACAAGTGATGAAGAACTATTTAGAATGTTGGTAAATAATGTATAGAGAAACGAAAGAATATTAAAACTTACTTGACATCCGTTAGTATTTGGTCCACTATTGGCCTATAAAAAAAGGTAATATTAAAAACTAAACTCATTAATTCATTTACAATAAATCAACTTACCATAGATAATAAACCTGGTCCATCGTGTTTTAATTGAAAATTTTCATCTTCAAATTTATCCCCATAAATCGAAAATGAACCAGTACCATCACCCTAAGATTAATGTTAATAAGAATATTATGAATTCTCTTATTATAGTTTATTATAGTTTATTTTATTTTATTTTATTTTATTTTGATAGTTAATTGTTGAATCTTATTAATCTTACTTTTAAAAAATCACCACCTTGGACCATAAAATCTTTAATTACTCTATAAGATTGATGGGATTTAATTGAATTTCTATGTTTTATTTTCAATCTGAAATCTTACCTATGAAATATGGCATTTTTAAACCCCATAGGTTGATTATCAATTCTAAAGTATCTCATTAATACATCTCCCTTTATAAATTTTTAATTTTATTACCTATGTTCTCCAGTACATAATTGTCTATTTTTTATTTAAAATAGTTAAATTCATTATTTAGAAAGTAAATCAACTAAAAATTACCGAAAGTTTTCTGCTGTTTTAGGCACAACATCTTTAAATAATTCCATTTTAATACGCCCTGCTGAAGTACCTCCAATACTTATATCAAAAAATACAATTGGGTTGGTCATAATTTATCGTCAATTCTTTTAGTATAAAATTAAACAAAAGAAATAAAAACTCAAAAAAAAGTTCAAAATTTTTATATTAAAATCAACAAATAATAATAAATAGTTTAAAACCAATATCAACTTCTATAAAAAAATAATTTATTTCAAATTATTTCATTCATTTTTTCAATATCAAAAAGCATAAATAAGGGAGAAGCTACAAATAATTTCAATTTAATACAATACTATCTTTCACTTAAATTTCCCAAAAATCTATCTTTTTTTTCTATTAAATACTCTTAACAAGTTCATTAATATTTTTAGCACCTTCCTCAATCTTATCATTTTCTTCAGCTCCACTTTCACCCTTTTGAACTAAGATAACCGAAGTAGATCTTTTAGTATCAACAGCTGCACCTAAAGATTCTCTGGATGGTACAAAACAATAAGCAATATTATTATCTTCACATAAGATTGGTAAATGACTGATTACATCATCTGGTGAGATATTACCGGCAATTAAACATACACTAATAATTAAATTATTATATATTATTATAAATATTACTTTTCTTATGACTTACCCAGTCTTTCCTTTACGAATGGCTTTAACTACTTCTTTAACACCACGAGCAACTCTCTTATGTTTATGAACTAAAAATATTAATAACTTGAACCTTATTAACTTGATTATTTTTATTACCTTTATTAGCTAACTTTAATAATTTTTTAGATAATTTAGGAGTAGCTAAAGGTTGAGCAATTTTAGAAATAAATAAATTTTTATCCCATTCTAAATCACCAGCTTCGTTTTCAGTAGTAGATTCAGTAGTTGGTAAATCTAAAACGGCTTTTTCTTTCTTTTCTTTCTTTTCTTTATGTTCTTTCTTAACTTTACCCATCTTGACTTGTTTATTAAGTGAATAAAATTTCAAGCTTTAAATTTGTTAGTTTTATTTGATTATTAGAAGGATTATTCTATCGGTCTTGGACAAAATTATGGGAATTTTTGGGATTGAATTTGGGCTGAAGGGATTTTTTAAGTTGCAAAAATGGCAATTTTGCATTCACTACATTATGTTAGATTACTAAAAAATTCTTGACTGAATTATTGATTTTAATATTGCTCTTTATAATCTTCTACCTATTTTTTAATAAAACACTTAATTTTAAAACAGCATTAAATATGGTCATATATGAAAGTTAAGACTATAAAATTTAATAATAATAAAATATTTATTTAATAATCATTTTCAAGCGTATTTATACTTCTCAGAGCACTTAGTATCTAGTAGTTTTACATTTATCACCATATCGTATAGTATCAGTAGATATTTAATAAGAGAATTAATTAGCAATAATCACGTAACATTTTAAAAGCTATAATGTTTATTTTTCAGAAGCCAGCAAAAGTTAACTTAATTAAACCTTAATGAATAGTAATAGTATCAAATATATGTTTTAAAAAAGTATTAAAAAGGATGCTTGAATTTGTTTTAGATACAAAAGTTATAGCCTACTTGATTATTATTACAATTAATACTACTTTTTATAACAAATAATAACTTTTACTATAAAAATGTTACGATAGTATATCTCACGTATAAAACAATACTAAAAATATATATAAATACAATCGATAACATTTATTGATTAAAAACTTTAAGCCTTATGAGCTTCATTGAATCTTTGTTCCACATCTTTCCAGTTGACAATTTGCCAGATAGCTTTTAAGTAGTCTGGTCTTACATTTTTATATTGAAGATAATAAGCCTATTAAAAATTGAATAAATATTAATATTAAATAGTTTAATATCAAAACTTACATGTTCCCAAACATCAACACCGAGGAGAGGAATATGTGCTAATGAAATTATAAATAAACAACCAATACTAACAAAAATTAAAAAACTTACAAGTTAATGGATCTTGATTTGGTAAAGCAACGATTTCTAATTTCTTATTTTCTTTGTTGTAACCCTAAAAGACATAAATATTGTATAATCATATTAAACACTATTAAACTCACCAACCAACCCCAACCAGAACCTTGAACGGCGGCAGTTTGAGCGTTAAATTTTGTAATAAGTTTATCTAAAGAACCAAATTCTTTTTCAATAGCTTGTTTTAAAGCACCTAATAAATAATTGTATGTAAATAAACTTTTAAAACAAAATAAATAAATAAACTATTACCATCGTTAAGTTGACCACCACCGTTTTTAATTGGTGTTAAATTTTGCCAAAAGATAGAATGATTGATATGACCACCACCATTAAATTTAAGGGCAGATTGTAAAGCAATTTGTGATTTGATATCATTTTGGTGAAGAGCTTCTTGATATTTTTCTTCAGCTACATTTAAGTTAGTGACATAAGTGTTATGATGTTTTGAGTGATGAAGTTGCATAATTTCGGCTGAAATTACAGGTTCTAAAGCCTAAAGATAAGTTGTGTTATCGTTTTATAGTATATTTAATTAATAATATTAGCTTACGTTATAATCATATGGCAAGTCAGGTAATGTGTGTTTAGTACGGGTAGAAGTGAGGCTTGAATAACTTGGTAATTTTACCTTAGTAATTAATTGTTTGTAATTTGTTAAACCCATCTTTTATTTTATTTGTTTATCAATAATTGAAATTTATAACAAAAAGTATTTATTTTGAGTTACTTATATACTTTTTTATGTCATTATTTAATTATTTCTCAATAGTTTTTTAGTAAGCTGATGTCATCTTTTGATTATCTCATCCAATCGTTATTGTAATTCGTTTTTATTTTTTTGGTCAATTATTAATTCAAATTGTTATATTGAAATATATTATTTTTATTATTTATTACCAATATAATTACTATTTTCGAATAAATTTTTTTAATAAAATCAAAATCTTTAATGATATAAGAACTATTAACCGAATTTCTTATAAATTTTATGAATACTTTTTTTTATCTTTTTATAACATACATAAAGTGTATAATTTACTAACAAAATAAAAATTTTAATTTAATTGGCTAAAATCAATTTTTTCGAGATTCAAAATAGTTATAATCCGATCAGATAAAAAATCATCTTTTAACTGTAAGAAGAAATAGACCGATAAACCTATAGAACAACAACAACAATAAAAGATGTTCGACAATTTAATCGATAGTTTGAGCAATAACCCCTACTTTTCTGCGGGTTTTGGTTTAGTAGGTGTAGGTTTTGGTCTAACTGTAGCTAAGCAAGGCTCTCAATTAGGTTATATGTATTTAAAACGACGCATGCTTATACAACTAGAAATCACAAGTAAAGATAAGTCCTACCCTTGGTTATTAAATTGGTTAAGTTTACAAAAAGAACAACACATTCATCAACTATCTATTGAAACTAGTTTTAAGCAACATAATAATGGTTCAGTAATGACGAAATTTAACTTCGTACCTGGTCCAGGTCAACATTTTTTTAGTTATAAAGGTGCTTGGTTTCAAGTCAAAAGACAAAGGGAAAATAAACTAGTTGATTTAACCTCAGGTGCTCCATGGGAAACTATTACAATTACTACATTGACGAGAGATAAAAAGTTTATTTTTGAATTGTTGGATAAAGCGAGAGAATTAGCTTTATCAAAACAAATGGGTAAAACTGTTATTTATTCAAGCTATGGACCAGAATGGAGACCTTTTGGTCAACCTAGAAAAAAGAAACCAATTAATTCAGTAATTTTAAAAGATAATCAAAGTGATAGAATTGTAAAAGATGTTAAAGAATTTTTATTAAATGAAAAATGGTATAACGATAGAGGTAAATTAATAATATAACAACACAAAAAATGTATAAATAATATATTAATAACTCTGTAAAGGTATCCCTTATAGAAGAGGTTATTTATTATATGGTCCACCCGGTACAGGAAAGTCCAGTTTTATTCAAGGTTTAGCAGGAGAATTAGATTATAATATATGTTTATTAAATTTAAGTGAAAGAGGATTGACAGATGACCGATTAAATCATTTAATGACAGTTGTACCAGAAAGAAGTATATTATTATTAGAAGATATTGATGCTGCTTTTAATCAAAGAGAACAAACTACAAAACAAGGGTAATTTATATTATGATAGGTTAATAATAGAATAAAATAGAGTAGTAATATTTGTTTGTTAGTTATCAATCCATGGTCACTTTCTCAGGCTTATTAAATGCTTTAGACGGAGTAGGCGCAGCTGAAGAAAGAATAATATTTATGACAACTAATCATATTGAAAAATTAGATACTGCATTAATAAGACCGGGTAGAGTAGATTTAAAAGAATATTTTGGACATGTTAATGAAGCTCAATTGATTAATTTATTTTTAAGATTTTATCCTAATGAAAAAGAATTAGCTTTGAAATTTAAGGAAAAATTGTTTACTTATAAGGAAAAGGATATGGATGAGGAAGTTAGACTTTCAGCAGCAGCTTTACAAGGTCATTTTGTGAGATTTAAGGATTCTCCAGTTGAGGCTTTAGAGAATATTAATTTGTTGATAAAATAAGTTTATGAGAGTTTATTATTAAAAGAATGAATTAAGGTTGTAATAAATTAAATTTAAACTGTAAGAAAATCATTATAATATAAAACTGTAAATAGTTTAAACTATAGAATTTATACATTTATAAAATGGGGATGTTTTTTTACTAATTGTCCTTTTTTGCTATTTTTTTAAATTTATAAATTAATTAACCAATGCAGCTGTTCAAGCTTGGATATATGCTAGTTAGCTGCTCATTTTAATAAAAACTAAACTAGCAAGGCTCAAATCAACATAATATAACAAATAGTTGATTATAAAATTCATCATTTGTCAACGCACATTTGAACTTAAACAGCTACATTGGCTAATTAATATAAATTTAAAAAAATAGCAAAAGAGGGCAATAGGTAAAAAACATTCCCAAATACTATTAGCATATTGTAATATTAAAAAATGAAACTTATTCGTAGTATGATTATATTTGGTTATTATACAGTACATTTTTAATAAAAGCTATATACCATAGATGAGCGTAGATGTAGCGTTCACTTACTATAAAACATCTTTTATTTTTATTTCTCTATCACAAAATATAAGATCAATATAATATCTAAGTAAGTTAAAACATTGCTAGTAAATTACCACCTTATCTTCTTACCTTTAAATTTAAGTTCCTTAAACCACTTTATTACTCTTTTACGTTCTGCTTTTTTCCTATCTCTTTTGATTTCACTTATTTCATCGTCTTATCCTAATATAGTGCATGATTTAAATAAATGAGGATGTTTTTTTGGTTTCATTATTTTTTCTGTCTTTTAAGCACTATTTAAGTGGAAAAATTGTTAGTAAAATTCTTAAACAAAAAAAATATATCCCCAAATACTATTTGTTTTAGGTAGACAAGAAAAATTAATACAACCTTGGTTTTTATTAATATTATAATAACGTTATATTACAAACATAAAATATGTATTTTTTTGTTTAAGAATTTTACTAAATCTTTTCGCTCAAATAACGCTTAAAAAATGGAAAAAGTAATGAAACCAAAAAAACACTCCCATATACTAAAATAATAAAAAATAAAGATGACTTTTATTTCAATTTATAAATTAATACTGTCCTTGGTTATTACCGTAGCCACCTTGACCTTGGTTAGCATAGCCTGGTTGATTACCACCGCCATAATGTTGTTGTTGTTGTTGCTGACCACCATAATTTTGTTGACCTTGATTTTGATTTAATTGTTGATTTTCACCACCTTCTTTCTTGTTATAATGATCATAAGCCATTTTAGCACCAAAAGCGAGAGCACCAGTAGCAAGTACACCACCAGCTACACCACCAGCAACCTAAACCAAAGAGTTAAGTAAACTAAATATATTATCATTTAATACAAATCTTACTTTCATATTATCTTCCATAGCTCTTGCGTTTGGATCATAGCCATCTGGGAAGTTACCCTAATTAATAAAATATTAATATAAAATATAATATAATAATTATTTTTTACTTGAACGAATTTCATAAATAGATGAATTTCACCATAAGATTTGGAACCTTTACCAATGGTATACCAAGCATCAGCAGTACCACTTTGTAATACACCTTGTAATGGAATAGTAGTTTTACCAATTAAATCATCTTTAACGTTGTCTTGATCATAAACTTCTAATATAAGTTCTTTAAAGGAATCAGTTAAACCACTATAATAAATCAATAAGAGTATTAATATACACTGATAATTATTATTATTATTATTGTATTATTTACAGTTTAAAAGTTTGATTCCATTCACATTCTTTACCAGCTTTCTTTCTAATTTCAGTCATAAATCTATTGTTACCACATTTAATAAGAACATATGGGTCGTTAGATCCTAATCAATATAATTAGTAAATATTCTTTTGTTTATTAAAACATCTTCAACTTACCAAACATTCCATCTTCATTTTTTAATTCACGAGCAGCAACTAATTAATAGAATAATTAATATCAATGCATCATATATATAAATATATAATACTTACTAACACTAACTTCTAAAGTTCCTTGCATTTTTATTATAATTTTAATTTCAATATACAAATAATATTTTCAATAATTAAATTTCTTTTTTTACTTCTGTATCCTTTATATCCCTTATTTTTTAAATAGTTTCAAAATTTAAACTTACGTCACTCATTGATTTCATTAGTTTTAAAATCTTGACGAAATTTAGACATCAGACGTAAAAATTATGTCAAATGTTATGACTTTATTTGAAATAAATTTGATCCTTGCTCAAAATAAATCTGACTTGGCTTGAACTATCAGATTTAAAGTAAGCTAATCAAGTTTATTTTGAGTAAATATCAAATTTATTTTACATTTTATCAAGTTCCTCCATTGATTCAGAAGTATATGGAGATGTATTTTTTTGTTTAAGAATTTCACTAACAATCTTTCCGCTGAAATAGCGCTCAAAAAATGGAAAAAATAATGAAACCAAAAAAAACACCTCTATATAATTTGGTATTTTTAATGTTTAAATACTAAAACTAAATAAAAAATATACATATTTAATACAAAGCTATACAAATTAATAGATTGTAAATATGAAAAATATTATATTTGATAGCTGATAGTTGAAAAATCGTAGTAGTATTTTTATATATTTTTTTAAAAATAAAAGCTTATTATTTCAATTATTGATTATTATTTTAAACATCTATATAATCTCACCATTTGTATGATAGTTTTTATTATGTTATGTTAATTAACTTGATATCATTAATATACTTTTTTATAAAATAGCTATAAAATATTGTTTGTTTAAATTTTACAATTAAGTTTTTAATATATGGGAATGTATTTTATTTGTTTAAGAATTTGCTAACAATTTTTCCACTCAAATAGCGCTTAAAAAATGGAAAAAGTGATGAAACCAAAAAAAACATCATATATTTATAATATTTATATTTTAGTACTTAAACATTCACTTTTAATATAACTAGTAAATATATAAATCTTTTACTTTGTATTATAACATTATGAAATTTATTTATCAATAAAAGTATAATAGTAGATAGTGATATTAATTTAAATAAATTTTATTAAAAGAATTAAATTTAAGATTAAATTTATGCTAATATTAAACTCTATAAAAAATCGATGTCGTAAAGGCTGGTTTAATTACTAATTAAATTTAAAAACTCATGATATAAAATTAGAGTAGTTAGACTATTTAAACAATTAAAAAGTTCTACTACACTTTAATCCAATATAATAGTCTCAAAAAAATATTATATTTGATATATATAAACCCAAACAATATGGCTAAAAATATATAAGGGTAACTGCTTATTCTATTCTTAAAGTGACTTGAATAATAAATTAATATTATTCTTCATAATTTATTAATTCAATGAATTCTACTATTATGAATAATTCTAAAAATAGTAACGTTACTAATATACTGCAAGTTGTAGCATAGTGACTATCATTATTTATTTGTATAATGTTAATACATTTTAAAACTTCCAATTACTACAAGGCACATCATCTATTGTGCAAGAAGAGAGTCACATTTTATTTAGTTCTTTATTGCTTCTGCTTCTGCTTCCAAATTCAAGCACTAATTCATACAAAAACCCTCGATCTAACGTATGTCGATTGTACTTCTATTGTACGTAAAAAGACCATATATTTTATATAAAAATTGTAAACCAGTTATTGTACAATTTTTTCACTAGTCTGTATATAGACTTTTACATATTTATCTTAATTTTTGTACCATAATTTTTTTAAATCTCACTAATTCCAAATTAGGTGCTATAATGACCCAGTTTTTTTACTATCCGCAAATATTTATAAATAATACAAGAATTACTATAAAGATCAGGTTTTTTGCCACAAAGCAAACATTTACTTGCTCAATCTAATAATAAGGGTACTTTTACATTAGAACGTATAGTATAGTTAGTACTTATTTTATTTTTATTCAAAAAATAATCTTTTATTTTATTTGTGTTAGTAGCTATTAAAATACAAATCTTACACAAATTAAATGTTGCAACTGATTATTGCCCATTTTTTTGTACTTGGTAATTTTGTAGCATAACAAATAGTATTTTCGTAGGCTTTATACTATCCTGGAAATAAAATATAACATTCCCCGAAATTTATTAGGTTTTGTGCAATTTACAATTGTGTTATTCAGTATGACTTGAGTCATAAAGTTAGTAAAGATGGACGTAATAATATAAATATTCTTGTATATTATATTTTTAAATAATGTATAAATTTATATTGATACTATATAGAAGGTAATATTTTAAAAATTTGATTTAATTTTTTGATATTATATACTATACTTATGAGACAAACCTATACGGAAATTATGTTATTTATAAGTTAATTCTAATGAAAAGTGTTATAAAATTTATTCAAGGTTTATCGAATTTACTAAAATATTAAAAATAAGAACCAGATTATCATTTAACGCGGATCTTATAGCCCGAGTTTTTCGAAACATTTAATTAAAAAGCTGTTCCAGGAATTATTGGGCTTCTTCCTTTTACCAACTATTATTAATCATTCTTTTAGTATGTAGATAGAATATTCAATAAAGCAAATAAACTTTTAAATAAATCGTTTTCATGGCTTTATTACTGCAAATTATTTTAACTTTTGTATTAGCAGTAATTTAAAGATAAAATAGATCAATACATGAAAAAATAGATTAAAATAGATCAATATTTTTAAAACTGGGTTCTTTAGGCCGAAGTTTTCGTTCTACAAATTAAATTATGCCATTTGCAATCCGATTCGATCAAAATTTGCATAAAAATTACTGCTAACTTTATTTTAGTCAATATCATTTAGCTATTAAAATCTCTTTAGGACAAAGGGTAGTTTCAGACTCGTAGGCCATATTGTATTTTCTATTATCTAGACTAACTATATAATGGCTGCGTCATAAAATAAATTGCTATTAATATGGTATATTGCTTACTGTTATTACTATAAAGATTATACTTTTATTTAAAGATTATTAATACATTTTTATTTATTTTTATTTTTATTTTTATTTTTATTTTTATAAAATATTTAAATACAATTTATATAAGACTATAAGGGTTAAAAGGGGCACATATAACATAGAAATACAGGTTATAGTTCGTATACTATCTTATTATCTATAATGATAACATTATTGTTATTATATATTATAGATCTGTATAGAATTTTTTTTAAAGTAAAAGTTTGGCATAAAATAATTATTATACTATGTATTAAATAACACTTATTTATTTACTATCTCAAGTGCTATATACAATGTGTTTCTTTTACTTATGATTATAACAAATACATCTCATATATAGTAAGTTGATTATTATATATAAATAGGTTATTAAATGGATATAATTATTATAATGTTACATAAATTCAATAAAAAGGGTAAATGGATCCAGAACAATTAAATTCATGATCAAAAAATCGCTTAAAGTTTCCCACCACTAAAAATAATAAAGCTAAAAAATTATTAGGCAAAATTTCCATTTAGAATATTCATCTAAAAATAAAATTTCATCTGACCAATAATAAGCTTTGGCCTTCTATTGAAGCACAGACACTCGCTTTAAGCCAGGATCTCATTACAATAGCTAATTCTTAAATTAATAACTTATTAAATGCACTTTATAATCGAATTTTCGTTTTAAACCAAAACGAATTAGTTGTTTGTGGTTCATCATTAATATACAGATATATAAAATATTTAATTGAGTGATGTTATCAATGCAATTGAAGATGTATGAAAGAAATATACAACCCCCTTTTGTTTGAAACTTCTATTTAGTAAGTTGTTATTAAGAATTCTTCAATTAACGGCTATTATAACGATAGTGTTAAGCCTAACGAATTTTAGAAGGAATTTCTTGAAACAAAAGAACACTGATTTTAATACATGACGTTAATGAAAGGGATTCTTACCATGAGATATGAATTCAAAGAGTAAAATTAAAACTAGAAAACAAAATAGATGCAAAGCTTTGAAAAGTATATTGGGCTGCAAATATATAATATTTAAATTGATATGTAACTTAATATAGAGTAGTCTTTGAGGAATAAAAGATAAATGAAATCAAACTATTACGATCATTTTTTAACTTTATCTACTTTTCCGGATTCCGATATGACCAATATTTCCCGATATTTTTGCTTTATATAATATCTTGTACTTAATTACCATAAATTTTACATCCAAGATAGAAAACTTATCTCTTAATATTATTACAATAAATAGTACGCCTTAAGGCTAATAAATACAAACATAAGCCATAAAGGTAACTAATAAACCACATTCTTAAATTAGTGGTGTAAACTAAATAAGGGAATTCAACACGCTAATAAGGTTTAGGAATATTCCTATCATCTGATCTTAATCTGGAAATAATCTCTATTCTATTTTCCTATTTCTAATTAAGCAACCAATTATTTCATAGAGCAATCAAGTTAATATTAATTTGGTAATAGCTCACTGTTCTTACAGTTAATTTACTACTGGTGCAATTAATTTACATTAATAAATAATTTTTAGAGGTTAGATCTAACTATCAAAAGTATAAAAAGGAAAGAAAATCCAAATTAAAACTTTAAATCTTTCTATTTTATTTTATTTTTAAAGGTCAACTGTTAGGGTTAAATCTTAATAGATAGTCAAGTACTAAACATAATATATAATTAATAGTTGATTCTTTTAAAAATGTCAGGAGAAAAAGGAAAAGCAGAGTTGAAGGAGCATACTCATCAAGAAGCTGAAGATGAAATCTCCCCAGAATTAGAAGCTTTATTGCACACTGATACCAAAAAGGGTCTTACCACTGCTGAGTTCAACGAACGTTTAGAAAAGTTTGGTCGTAACGAACTCGCTGAACATAAGACCAATCCTTTCTTGAAGTTTATCGGTTATTTCACTGATGCTATTGCCATTTTAATTATTATTGCTTTAATTTTCTCAGGTATTGCTCAAGATTGGATCAATTTCGGTATTATTGCTTTCTTATTATTCCTTAATGCTGCTATTGGTTACCTTATGGAGGCTCAAGCTGAGTCTGCTTTAGATGCCCTCAAGAATACTTTAGCTCTTAAGACTAAATGTTGGAGAAACGGTGAATTAGTTGAAGTTGATTCAGCTGAATTAGTTCCCGGTGATGTTATTGTTCTCCGTTTAGGTGATATCGTTCCAGCTGATTGTCGTTTATTAGGTATCTCTGTCACTGGTGAAGAATCAGATGCTGGTTTACAAATTGATCAATCTGCCCTTACTGGGGAATCTTTACCTGTTACCAAAAATCGTGGTTCAACTGCTTACTCTTCTTCCATTGTTAAACAAGGTCAAATGATGGCTGTTGTCACCAAAACTGGTTCCACTACTTTCATTGGTCGTGCAGCTAACTTGATTTCTATTACTAACGAAAAGGGTCATTTCCAAAAGATTATCGGTCAAATCGGTAACTTTTTGGTTTTAATTACCGCTGTGTTCGTTATCATTTTACTTATTTACTTGTTGGTTAAATCAAAAGCCAATGATCCTATTACATCTATCCAACAAGTCGTCGTTATCACTGTAGCTGCTGTCCCAGTCGGTCTCCCAACTGTGTTATCGGTCACTATGGCTGTTGGTGCCAAGCAACTTGCTGCCAAACAAGTCATTGTCAAACGTCTCACTGCTGTTGAAGAAATGGCCTCAGTCACTATTCTTTGCTCAGACAAAACTGGTACTCTTACTCTCAATCAACTTACTTTTGATGATCCATACCTTTGTGGAGATTATACTAAAGAAGATATTCTTTTATACTCATACATCTCATCCGAACCTGGAGCAAATGATCCAATCGAAAAAGCTGTTAGAACTGCTGCTCAAGAAGGTGTCCCTCGTTTACAAAACTTACCAAAAGGTTCAGAACATTCTATCCCCGGATACAAAGTTTCTTCCTTTGTACCTTTCAATCCAACTTCCAAACGTACACAGGCCACTGTTACTGATCTTAACACCAATGAAACTTTCTTGGTCTCTAAGGGTGCCCCACCAACCATGATTAAATTGGTTGGTGGTCATGATGATGCCGTCCATGCCGTTAATGACCTTGCCGGTCGTGGTCTCCGTGCTCTTGGTGTTGCTCGTACTTTCCCAGGTAAACCAGATGAATGGCATTTAGTTGGTATGATTTCTCTTCTTGACCCTCCTCGTCCTGATTCCGCCGATACTGTTAAGAGATGTCATGAATATGGTGTTTCAGTTAAGATGGTTACTGGTGACCAACTTATCATTGCCAAAGAAGTTGCTCATCGTCTTGGTATGCAACGTGCTATCTTGGATGCTAACAAGTTAGTTGAAAAGGGTATTGATGAGGAAACTATTATCCGTCGTTGTATCCATGCTGATGGTTTTGCTCAAGTTATTCCAGAACACAAATACCGTGTAGTTGAACTTTTACAATCTAAGGGTCTTTTAGTTGGTATGACTGGTGATGGTGTCAATGATGCTCCTGCTCTTAAGAAAGCTAATGTTGGTATTGCTGTACATGACTGTACTGATGCCGCTCGTTCAGCTGCCGATATTGTATTACTTGCTCCTGGTCTTTCTACCATTATTGATGGTATCACTACTTCCCGTGCTATTTTCCAACGTATGAGATCTTATGCTCTTTATCGTATCACCTCCACCATTCATATTTTGATTTTCTTATTCATTATCATCTTAGCTGAAGACTGGCATATGGAACCTATTTTACTTATCTTCATTGCCGTACTTAACGATCTTGCTACCATTGTTATTGCCTTTGACAATGCTCAAATCTCCCAAAAACCAGATAAATGGAGAATTGGACAACTTATGTCTCTTTCTGTATTATTAGGTATGTTCTTATGTGCCCTCTCTTTCGTCCATTACTACGTTGGTATTGATATCTTAAGAGCTAGTGGTGAATCTGAAGTTGATGTTTCCAATAAGATCCAAGGTATAATGTACTTGCATATCTCTTCAGCTCCTCATTTCGTTATCTTCTCTACTCGTCTTGCTGGTTTCTTCTGGGAGAATTTACCATCATGGTTCTTCTTCGTTGCTGTCATGGGTACCCAAGTATTCGCTATGTTGATTACCATATTCGGTATTCCAGGCTTGATCCACGAGGTTGGTGCAGGTTGGGGTTTCGGTATCATTGGTGTATCTCTTGCCTATTTCTTTGTTCTTGATTTCGTCAAAGTATTCGTTTTCAGATTCTGGTCCTTTGAATTCACTGCTAAAGTATGGCCATCTCCATCCCGCCGTTCTAAGCTTGCTCAACGTAAGATCGACGTTCAAAACATTGCTCGTCTTAAGACAAATGTTGATAAACTAAAGAAGGTCCTTCATTTAGCTGAAGCTGCTAACCACTTTACAAATTAAACTCTTATTTCTCTTTTTTTTAAGCTAAAGCTTACCCATTAATAATCCTTAATAAAAATATACAACTTAATCTTTTGAATATTTCGTCTTTTAATGTACATGTATTATTTGGATAATAATATACTCTTTTTTCAAATATTATTTGAATATTAATTTACAGCTATGTTCTATCAATTTAATATTTGTATTTATTAGATCATATTCATTAAAGTCAATTCTTTATTTAATTCTTGGTTAAACCTATAACAAATTCTGAAAAATTATTATGTAGTTAGAACAATCATTTCACTATTATTATAAGTATCTCAACATTATTAGTAATATTAAGATTTATTTAGAATAGAGTATTACTAGACTATCTAAAGCCAAAAACCCTTTTTTTATATAAGATATAAATAGTAGTTTTAACTATATTTAATGGATATTGTTCTCTAATAAATATTTGAAACATTACTAACGAAAAGAGAGAAGTAATTTTTAGTACAATAATGATGAAAAAACCACACTTTAGTAATAAGTTACATGAATTCCGTAACGGATTAAAACCATAAAATCAAACTAAATGATTTACAAACAGTACAAATTTTTTATTCAAAGGTTTACTAAAGAACTTAACCGTATAGAATTCACTATACTTAATCCCTTTTAGTCAATGTTATAACTAAAATATAAGGATCATAATTTAGTTGATATAATCAATATCTTCCACCTATTAATTAATCACTTAAATATATAATATAATCAGTTTAATGGTTTTATGTTTTAATTAAAGAATTTGTACCCTCATCTTCATTTTGTTAACAATAACTCATACTGTATTATAGCCTGGTAACTAATCTTTGTATTCCACTTTTAATTTTTGTTTAATTCTTAAAATAAATCATCAATTAAAACATTGATACTATTGCCACCTATTTATGTATTATTTTTAATATATAGAAGCAAACGTAATAAATTTGGCAAGGAAAGTGAATTATAATTAAAAATTATATCAGAAAAAGAAACGTTATTACTTAAATTTAAAATTAGTATTTTTAATAAAGTAGATGAATTTATTAGATTATTATATATGTGAAATTTTTATTGCCATTTCTTTATTACAAATTTAATTTAATTTAATTTAACTTTAACTTCGGATTATTCATTTAGTATCAAATTACTATTTTCATATACGTTTTATCAACAAGAGCTTGATTAAAAAAATAGTTGTTAAATAATAGCTTTTATAATCCCATTATTATTAATAGCCTTAAGTACTTAATATGGCTTTTAATAACCAAGATGAACTTTTTTGAAAGTGATAATAATAATCAGTATTTGGGGATGTATTTTTTTGTTTGAGAAATTTACTAACAATCTTTCCACTGAAATAGCGCTCAAAAAATGGAAAAAATAATGAACCCAAAAAAAACACTCCCATTTATTTTATTGTAAACTATAAACTGTGATGGTTTTTATTTAATATATTAAAATATTTAAGCCTATTAAATTAAACAAGTGCCATACCCAATAAACTGTAGTTTAGTGCTATAACATTTTATTTACAAGATTGACTTTTAAAATGGATTCGCATTTTTACATACATTCTTTGTGCAATTCAATAAGTATCCACTTAATTGAAAAAATAGTCTAGAATTTATTAAACACGCTGTTGTAAAATAGAAAATTAATGTTTAGAAATAAAAGTAATTTGTTTAAATGTTTTATAAGGATTTCTATTTAGATTCTGGATTTTTGTCTAATTTTACACGATAAATAGCAAAAAAAATTTTAATTAAGCCTTGAACAAAAAAACACCACTATATACTTTTATTAAACATGGTATAAATACAATTAAGAGTAGTGATTAATTGAAATATTATGCTTTTTTATAACATTAAACATAGTATTTATAAATAACGATAAAATATAAATACGAGTATATATTCAAAAGCTTTACATAAGTGTAAAATAAAACTGCAAATATTGATCTAAATTAAAATCAAAAACTGCAATTTTAATTTAAAAATTACTAGCTTTTTTATTCACAATAAGATGGAGAAAGGCAAGAAGAAGGGTAATGGATACAATAGCTATGAACCAACATTAGAGCTAGTACAAGAATATAATAAAGGGTGGTACTTTACTAAAGATCAATTGGAAAATGAAACGCAATCAAGGAGAGAAGGAATTAGTTTAAAAGTAGAAAATAAAAAAAGAGTTGAAGGAATAAAACTAATAAATTATTTAAGTAAAAAACTAAGAGTGTAAGTAATAGTTTAAATTTGATAGTTTGTTTTTAATTATCATTTAAATAGTAGCCAAGTGGTAACTGCAACAGCTAGCTTATTCTTTCATAGATATTATTATAAAAAAAACATAAAATCAAATAACATTTATGTAATTTAGGTTCATTTGATTTATATAGAACTAAAACTTATCTTGTAGGATGTTGGTTCAGCTTGTTTTCTTGTAAGTACAAAAGCACAAGAATCAGTAAGGAAAATAAGAGATATTGCAGTAACAACAGCTCAATATTTTAACGAAGGAAGCAAGAATATAGAAATTGGAGAAGAGGAAATTGAAAAATGGATCAAGACAATTGTAAAAGCTGAGTTAGAACTACTTATAATTATTGAGTTTAGATTTTTAGTTGAATTACCTTATGTTTACTTATTTAATTTTGAAAAAGAATTAGCTAGTATTATTTTTTAGTATCTTTTACCCAATTTTTTATTGATTACTATTTAGTTTCATTTCAATTCGTTAAATCTACATGGACAGTAGTGAATGATAGGTATTTTAATATTTAATTTCAAATTTCTACTTTTTATACATTTAAGTTATAAAACATTTTTATGTTTATTATACGAACCTAAAATAGTTGCAGCTGCTAGTTTATTACTAGCATATAGGAGATCAAAATGTCATTCAGAGCAAGATGAAATAATGTTAAAAAATTGGCATCAAATTATTGATGTACCTATAGAGTTAATTAATGGTAGTCGAATTGTAGTTAAAAAAATAACACATAATAATAATTTATTTTGTTTTAGATGCATTAGTTCATTTAAATGAATTATATGACAACCCAATGTATGCTTAAAGTTATATATATAGACGTTTATTTCATTTTTGATAAAATAAAATAATTTGATGATTTAGGTTCTGTTAAATCAACTGTTAACTACATGTAAAATAATATTAAATTTCTTCTATTAATTTCTTTTTTTCATTATCGATATCCTCTTTTAAATCAATTATTGGTACATCCTTAATTAAATTGCTACTTTCTTCATTTGTATCAAATACACCTAATCCCAAGTCCTAAAATATTATAAATTTAAATTTTAAAAATATATTAAATTTACCATATGAATCATAGCCTCCCCTTCATTTTCTTTATTATCATTTTTTTCATCTTCCTCCTCCTTCAATTTAATATCAATTTCTTCTTTATCCTGTACTTTTTCGATTATAAAAGAGTCTTTTTGTATACTAGTTTCTTTTTCTAACCCCTTGTTACTCTCTTTCAATAATGGTAAAAATTGATCTAATCTATTGAATACTAAAATTGAGTTAGTAAAAATAACTAAGCATAGTAAAAGGCTTATTTACTTTCGCTTTTTATTTTATACGTCTTGCGATCATCTAGTTCGATTTACTCTTTAGTACTTCTTTACAAGTTATTGTTAAGTTACCTTTTTCGCTATTCATTTCTATTTTATTTTCCATTTTAAATTAAAATAATGATCAACAATTGATTTTTTGCCTTTTAAATTTTTGTAAAATTCTTTCAATTTTTGCAATATTGTAAGCATCAGCAATATAAGTAAAATAAAGTAAACAAACCAAATAGTTACTAAGAAGATTCCTGGAAAGTTTGCATTAAATCATTATATAATTAAAATAGTAATATAAAACACATTAAAATATATAAGAAATAAAAAAGATAAAACAATTGAATAATATCGTACATAATTTACTAGTATGAATAGAACGAACTAAAATGATGGATAAAATAATAAAAATAATGAAAGAGGAGCTTATCCAGTAAAAAGAAGAGAAACAAACTACAAAAGAGAGAATAAACAAAATTGGTTTTAAATTATCATCATTTCTAATATTAACTTTGATTCAAGTTTGAAAAGAACGTTTTACCAAACTCATAACTAGAAACCATGATTGCGCAAGCTGGTGCTACTTTGGCTGTCCTTGGTATTACACCCGAGAACAGTTCTTTAACACCCTCCCTTTTAATTATTTTATTCATCATTCTGAATGTACTAATGCTATTTTTTTTATTGGATACTTGGGTGCGTGTTTTAAGTACATCAAATGGAGTTGTAATAATTGCGGCTAGGATACCTGAACTTGCACCTGAAATAAACGAATTGCTAAATGGACTTAGCTTTAAATTTTCTTGTTGATTTAATTTTTTTTTTAAATATTCATATCCTGTCCAATAAATTCCTAATTATTAATTATTAATTATTATTAAAATAGTTGAACAAATTTATATTTACCTGAAAATGGTATATCTCTCCACAATGTAGGGGTCAGGCCTGACCATAGTGATTTTATGCCTTGTTGTTGTACCATCTTTAAAATTTCTTTTGAAACATCTATTTTATTTTATTATGTGTGCATAGTCATTAAAAAATGAAATACCTTTATAAGTCTGGCCTTTAGAAGCTGATTGTAGTCTAGTGCGAAACAATTCTAGAGGCGATATAATCGTTGCAGAAATAGCTGAAGAATATGTTAGTTTACAATTTGAGAATTAGTTTAATATTTGTATTACATCTTGCTAATGAACCTGCTAATAGTGGTACATAAAAAGTATATTTTGGGTTGTTGTCTATTTTTTCATACATTTTATCTCTTAATTTATCATAACCAACATAATAAATAACAGTTGAAGGAAAAGATTGAAGTCTGGTAAATAAATAAGTAAATGATAATTAAAACTAAAAAGATACTTACAAAGCTGGAGATAACCCACGCCAAAGTTTACCAAAACCTTCTACTTTAGATATTTTTAAAAAAGCATCCTAAATTATAAATTAATATTAAACTTCCAAATTGACGAAATTATTACTATTGTCCCATTAAACCTTAGGTTGCTATTAATTAAACCAGGATTTAATTCCAATGAAGAGGCCAAATTAACATTAGATACTGGCCAATCGCACAACATTAATCCACGGTGAGTGTTACAAAAGACAAAGCTTTGGCAAGGTTTCATATTCTTTTTTGTTTCACTAAATGATTGAAATTGTAGTCTTGTTTTCACCACATCAAATGGAGTAACTATTGTTGTTAATTTGTTTATAAAAAGCATCATATTACTATTTACCTATTAACGAAGTAAGCAAGGAGCCTGTACAGGCTGAAACCATTTTTTGCCAACCAGTAGTCGTGTCTATTATATTCAAACTACTAATTACTTCTGTACTTTCTTGTTCTAAAGTTGAGGTTTTAATTATATCGACTTGTTCGTTTTCGGGTATTATTCTTGGGCCCTATTTAAATCGAATTAAAATTAAGCTATTTATTTTAAAAAAATTCTTACTTCCAATAGTTCAATAAAATCCCATGAGTTCATTTCGTTTGACCCCTTTTCATACATATTTTGTTTGTTTCTTCGTTATTAAAACTAAACCAAAACAATGGTAGCGTTAGCCCTATCCTCGATTATTTCAAAAGACAAAATCTGAATGATTCAATTTTTATATTTTTTGTAAAAAAATAGGCTTAGGAGGATTTTAATTAGTAATTATGACAGAATTACCAAATTAATAGAAAAATAATTTATAGTTTTAATACAGGAAAGTAGAATCTAACTGTATTATTTTGAAATTCAAAATAAATGCTATTTTCCTTTATAAATGTCTTATAACATAACTAGTTTTGATATATAAAATTTATTATATTATATCAATATGGTAAAAATCTGATAAGAATAATTTCTATTTGAAAATAATTTATTCTTAATTCTAATTTCTTCGATTTTAATTGGCAGAGTTGAATCCCTAAATGCTTAGTAACGTTTTAGCTTTTTTTCTAGATCTTTGCCTGTTAAAAGCAGGGTTTTTTAACTTATAGGGATGTATTTTTTTGTTTAAGAATTTTACTATCAATTTTTCCACTCAAGTAGCGCTTAAAAATAGAAAAAGCGATGAAACCAAAAAAACACCCTCTTATTTTTTAAGGGAACTCCTACAAAATATCAATGATATTCACAATAATATGAGGTACGTCATTTTTTACCACTTAAATTTCTTTTTTAAGTATAAATTGACAAAGGTTAAAATGATGAAAAATAACCAATCAACATTTGGGCTAAATTTACCATAGCTTAAGATTTAATTTTAGCTAAAAAAGCGCTATTTTAATTTTAAAAAGCTTTTATACTAATCCTAGTCCCAACTCTAGCACTAGGACCAGCTATAAAGATTTTAAATCACTAAAAATTAAATTACAATAGATTTGGTCCAAACTGGACTGTATGTTGATCAAAAATATCATTGATATTTGTAAGAATTTCCTATTTTTTAATTATTGACACTTCTGAATGTCAAATAAAAATATGGAAAAACATGAGATCGGTTATAAATTTTGACCAAAATTTATAAAATAATACTGTTTCACTAATATAATAATTTAGGGTAAATACTATATTACAAAATTAACTTCATTAAAGAATAAAAATATATGTTTTCTAACTATGAAGTTAATATGCCTTGATATCGCAGCCTTTCAAAGAATCTCCTATTTTAAGACTTTGTGCTTTTTTCAATAATTCAAACCTTATCAATTAGTTAAATAAAATGCTAGAACTATTAAGTGGGTACAAACTACATAGTCTGAATTTTGTATATTCTCAATAAATATACACTGTATAATCTAATTTTTTGATATTGTCAATTACTTGTGTTATTCTGTTGTTTGTTTTTATTATCTTGATATAATAGCCTATGTATAAATAATTTTGGATTTTTTTTTATACAATAACGTCTAAAAACATTAAAGATATATTTAATAGGGCCAATGTTCAAAGTATAAATTGAAAACAATATATATATATTAATCCGCTAGTTTATTATCTTCTTGAGGTAATATGTAAATTTTCCTTGTTCCTTCATTTCCTTAATGATAATTGATGGATTCAATTGTTCAAAATAGTAGATTAAAAATTTAAGATAACTATAAATTACTTAAATTAGTTTGAAAGCCCTATAATTGTTCAGTTGAATTAACTAATGGTTTTCAAAAACAAATCACTATACTAAAAAATATAAAGCTGCTTGGAATTAATTAGTAATATACCATATTCGTCTCAATCAACCAAAAGGATGACATATAATGTGAATTTGGACTCGAGATCTATTCCGATTTAGTTATATGATGTTAGCATCAATGGAAGTATAAATAGGGTAAAACTCTTCAAAATAATACAACATCAAAACGACTTTCGATTTTTGAACTATGTATACAAAACAATTTTTACTTATTGGAGCTTTCTTTAGCACTATGCTCTCAGCCCCACAAGACGGTGATCGTATTGTAGGAGGAGCAATAGTTAGCCCAGCATTTAAATACCCTTGGCTAGTTTCTATTCAAGTTAATGGTAACCATTTCTGTGGTGGTATAGTCCTTAACCAAGACACCGTTTTAACTGCCAGACATTGCTCTCAAGGAGATCCATCTTCTTATGTTGTTAGTATGCACCGCCATAACCTTCAGCAATCTACTGGAGCTGAAGGTGGTGAGGAACTCGGAGTCGCTCAAATTAATACACATCCACAATATGATCCAAATAACTTTACTAATGATGTTTCTGTTTGGAAGTTAGCTACTCCAGCTAGTATCAACATTGGTAGTATTCAAATTGATGATGGTACCTATGGTCAAAAAGTTGGCTCTAAAGTAATTGTTGCTGGTTGGGGTGTCACTTCAGCTGGTGATTCACCATCTGCTTTATTGAGACAAGTATCCATCCCTCTTGTTGACCCAAATACTTGTACCAGAGTTTGGACCAATCAAGGTTTGAACATTGACACCAGTTTACAAGTTTGTGCTGCTGGAGAAGGTGGCAAAGATGCTTGTAACGGTGATTCTGGAGGTCCTCTCTTTACTGTTGTTGGAGGTCAAGCTATTTTAATTGGTACAACTTCCTTTGGACAACCTTGTGCTTACAGGGGTATTCCAACTGTTTGGGCTCGTACTTCTGCTTTCAGAGATTATATCTCTCAATATATTTAGTTCAATGAGCTAATTTTATAATAAAATTATTTTGATTTCAATTTTTGAAATTCATTTAGCTATAGAATGATATATTAAATACTAATTGTTTATATGATATATACTTAAACATTAAAGATTTGAAGTTACGCCTTTCCAGAAGCATACTTCATTTCAAAGTCGGAAGATTGATAATTTTGATAGCTTGTTGGGCCTTATGAGTTTAATGTTTGTAAATTATGCTAAACAAGTGTATTTAAATATGTTATACAACTATATTAACATTCTATTAGATTGGTGCAATCACTATATAAAAAAGAAAAAAGTGAAAACATATCTTCGAAGTTTGGATGAAAGAAGGGTCTGAGCTTGTTCAAGACTTTCCTTGGACTTATGGGGAATTTTTTAGTTTAGAAGGGTTTATTAGTGCTATTTGAGATACAAAGATATCAAAAGCAAGACAGTAAGTTAATATGGGTAGATTATTGTAATCAAAATTAATGGTTTTGATTTGGGTATGTATTAAAATAAATATGTAGAAGGCTATACACTTTCTACTTTAGAAGCTGACTTAAATTATCTAATAAGTAATGAGTCTGTTTCCCCTGCTAGTGCACATGGGTTGTCTCAGTCATTAAAGTAGCAAATAGAAGCTGCTTCAAAACAAATATTAATTTATTTAGATAGATATACTACTCCAGGTGGTTTGATTTTTACACCAACTGTAGATGACTAGGAGACTTATGGTACCGAAAGCTTTGAAGGAAAGATGGATTTGTGGAAATATAAGTTGTGAATTGTGGAGATGATATTATATTAAAGTTGAGTAGAAGCCGTTGGCTTATATATTATATTGATTAAAGAGAGTTAATATAAATTATATGACACAAGAGTGGGGTATTTATATAAAATAATAAACCAAATGTTTTAAAACATTATTTGATATAGCACGCAATAAGTTGAAAACGTACTAAGTTCATAAAATTTAAATTAAACATTATAATAGTAGAATTGGTCATTATTTATTTATAAAAAATTAAGTATGTTTAATGAACTATTAAATCAGGAATGTTGAGGAAGTCTGGCTTTAACTTATACTATCATAAACACTTTTCTATCAACCATAAGCCTAAGGGCGAAGAATAGCACTGACTCTAATAAAGTAGAAGTAGCTCTATACATTATGATTATAATGTAGTTAGGCTTAGCCGGATCAGAACTTGAAGCAGCTAATATTATTGATCCAATAAGGGTATCGATTAAATTTGGAATACCTGGGCCAAAATACAGCAGTTCATTTATACTAGTAGTACTTTTTATACTAAATAACTGAACCGTAACTACAGACAACATTGAAATAAAACCTCCAGCAGCTATATCATATAAAATAGCAAAGACTGAAGATACACCGGAAGAATACGGTGATATTCAAATGGGATAGCAGAAAACGGAGGTAAGTGAAATACAAATAATAAGACGTTAATTACTAAAACGCTTACCTAAAGTGCCTAATACAACTCTTCCAATGAGAGATTCAACTCTCAATAGCCTGATTAGAATAAAGCCTTGACTTTCAGATAAGCCGATGGATTGGATATGTTTACCCATAAGCAAAAATGTAACAAGGTAACTAAAAGAGCGCAAGAAACCCTTGAAAAATAAAGAATTTTTTTTGTGATTTCTGAATCTAAATAGATTGAGCCAGAGACCATCACTTTTAGCTTTCCCCTTTTCCTTTATAAAAATAGCAGTAATAGTTAATATAGCGATAGAAAACATAGGTTGTACTCTAAGTGCTCATCTAAAGCCATATTTGTGTAAGGCTGTTTGAGTGGCCAGACCTAATATTAAACTATCAACTCCAAAACCAGCTACAATAATACTAGTAGCTAAACCAGTACATTTTTTGAACTATTGGGATGGGGTAATAGTAGCTGATACAAAGGCAATGGCTCCTCCAATAACGAGCAAAATACCTTGTATTAAGAAAAGACGTTGAACTTCTGTACTAAAGGATACTAATAATAAACCTAAAACATAGAACACTGAACCAATAAGGGTAGAGTTACAATAGCCTAGTTTATCAGCTAATCTTTCTGTGAATTCAACTGATAAATCTTGAAGCGAAGTAGTTGAAGTATCAATAAAACTTAATATAAACAAAGGTGCTTTATCTTTAAATAATTCGTCAGCGCAATATTGAACAAATACACCAGAACTAAGGATCATACCAATGACAATAAACAAATTAGAAAAAACTTGCTATTACAACTATCCAACCTTGCATCCCATCTAATTGTTAATTTTCTTCTACATCCTTGTTTGTTGTAGCATTGCTTGTCTCTTTAAATGTAGGAACAGACTCAAAAGATAAATTCAGAGTTGCCTTATCGTGAATATCAGGCATAGGTATGTCTATTGTGTTATTGCTCATTGTATAACAATTCAGTAACTAAATAAATTCTGAATTTCTTATTTCTAGTTTATATATTCTATTTTAGCTTGAATTCATTAAGTCAGTGGTAATTGGGGTTTGGTAGTCTTGATCGAATATTTACCAAAACCTAGGCTTAATGATTGCATGGGATTATTTTTATTAACTTTTTCCGAAATCTAATAGTAACACATTGATAAAATTTAAAATAACCTAATCGTTTTAAAATTTCAAAATCCCTTCACTATAAAATAATGAAAAATCCTTTTTTTTCAAATATTGTCCACTAAGCAGTTGAAAGTTCAAAAATACCTTATATAAATCCTTAAGACACTTCCAATTTTAATATTGAAAAATATGATTATCCAAGGTAAAACATAGCAAAGCTAAAAGTGTTTAATTATAAATCTATAAGACTACATAAATGATATCAGCGCAAACTTTGGTTTTTCTAAACTATTACTCCCCTTATGAACATCAAAATGACCAAGAATTTGCTTAGAAATGCTCAAAGATAACAAATAATATATAAATACTAGAGTATTCACTATGTTTCCTTCCCTCTTACCTACATGATCATCTTTATTATGATTATAGCTTATTCAATTATTACTTTACTTCGACATTTATGAGCTTGTGTTATTTATATAAAATTCTAAGAAGTTCCATTCAACTTCGAAAAATTTATCCACTTATTTATACCATATGTAGGGTGTTCACACTTTATATGAACGTTTTTAAGATATCATAATTTAGAAAAGAGAGCAAAAATAGGTATAAAACTTATAAATAGTGCTTAAAAAATTTGTCCCAAAAAGCGAAGGACTAAGCTTTGGACATTCATTTCTTAATAAATAGTAATTGGAAAAGACTTATCTTTTAAACACTGTATAATTTAAAACAGCCTATAATTTATTATTTTTAAGTTTTATATTAATAAGATTATAAAAAATCAATTCTACTAACTTTTAACAGAAAACGTAAAAAAGAATTTCTAAATTCATATTAAATTTTTTAACTAATTATTAAAAAACTCAATGTTCAAATGTTTTGATAGTAATCTTTAATTAAAAAAACATTAATATATACTTCAAAGCCTTCTTTATCATATATCATTGTCAAATTAAAGCTATATTAAACTTTTAAATATAAATGTCTGCTTTTATAAAGTTGCGTGTACTGATTTAATTTGATCATAGAATTTTTTTAACTATGTATAACAAATGAGTTTTAATAAATAGTGTTTTAACTTAATTTTTACTATAATTAATATATGGGGATGTATTTTCTTGTTTAAGAATTTTACTAACAATTTTTCCACTCAAATAGCGCTTAAAAAATGGAAAAAATAATGAAGCCAAAAAAAACATCCCCATATCAATTTATATGGAAAATCGAGCAAAATATTTGGAATATAAAATTGATGTGGTATTTATACATTGATAGAATTGATATAGTATTGTTTAAAGTATTAGTTTTGTTGGATAACTATTAAATAAATACCATATATACGCAAAGGTTTTATAGAGTTTTAATTTGATAAATAGTAGAAAAGTTAACATTATACAAAGAAAGAGGACTTAAAGCTACCCTTACATTATATACGTATAAGAAATACTTGCGGATTTATGGAAATCGACTTATTAGCCTATAACTCCAATAATGAAATTTTTTTGGAGCCTGATAGAATTGAAATTTTAGGTAGAAGCATACGTATCGAAAAGATCACATTCTTAGCTTGATCAAGTTTCAGCGAAACAATGTAATTATCGGTTTGATATATTTCAAACTTCATTTAATATGAAATAGTATTTAATCTATAAGAAAAGTTATGAATATAGAGTTTCCGTCCTGCTTTAATTATTTTTAGCTGTTTATACCCATATCATACTATTTTTGTTTTTCAAAGTACATATAATACTTAATATAACTTTTGATAGTAATTATTTTAATAACCAATGAAATTATTTTTTTATGAGAAATACAACTATACTATTAAAAAACATTAAAGCATAGTTGTTTATAGCATGGTAGGTGAGGCCGTGACAGTAGCAAGTTTTTGGATATGATAAATTTTAAGATATTTAGGGATGTCGTATCTAATTTGATTTGCTAAGAAATTCAGATGACTTTTCCTTCTCAGCTAATTTTTTTAATGGAATTAAAAGCAAACTTTTACAATTTCTTATTTTCTTCTTTAAGTATATTGCGACTTAAGTATAAAATAGCCCAACGAATACAACTGGAAAATGGAGCTTTTTAGCAATGTTTTAAACGCTATAAAAGAATACAAACTACGTGGACTACATGAATCACTTTCAATGTAATTAATTAGTGTGTATTTTTTGACTATATATTTATTTTTATTTAGCCTTACGGATATTAAATATTTGCTTTATAAAAATCCAAAAATAAGTGAAAGTAGTGAAGATGAAGAAGAGAGCGAGGATATTGAAAGCTCAGAAAGTGAAATTGAAAGTTGGATTGAAGAAGAAACAGTAGAATCAAAGTGTAATAACAAAAGAAAAAATGAACTAGAGGACAAAGAAACAGGGGTTAAATTTTATAAAGGATTAAATACCAAAGAAGAACGATATAAAAATAAGTACACAAACAAGAAAGTTATTTTAAAAAAAGCGGAACTAGAGAAATTTGAAAAGTTATTTTCTGGAGAATTTTACAAAGAACTACTCGAGATGATTGATCCATATTTGTCGTCTTCACCACTGATTTTATTTTGGAACTGTGCCAGTAGGATTAAGGTAGCTTTGCTTTTGCTTTTTTGCTTGTTCGTCTATTTAACAGTCTCTTTTATTAGTTATTTGAGAATGCCCCAATTGATCTTGAAAAGAATAAGTGTAATAAGTATAAATATGGTATTGGTCGATATTAAAATTTTTTTAGTCACTGATAAAGCGACTGATTTTGAAGTAGAGGAAATTACTGTTTATCACGAAGTGTTCTTGGATTTGTATGATTTGTATAAAAGGAATGAAGAAATAGTTGTAAAAGACAGTTATAATTTATATATCTTGGGATTATGCGGTTTATATGAAGACCAGGCTGAAACAGCTAAAGCTGTATTAAAAGAAAGTTTATACCTATCTCCTTATAATTGGGAGGCTTGGAATCTTTTGAAATTAGTGCTTAATGATAGAGAAGAAGTAATTATTAATCGACAGTCATCACGATAATAACATAATAAACCAATATTTAGGCATCAAAGTTTCTAGAGACAATAGATAGTGAAATAATGAAAGCTTTATTCACAATAAGTATTGCTGGTAAACTCAAGTTTGATCACAAAGTGTTTTTAAAATCATTTGAGTACATGTTAGAAAATTTTAGAGATTCTTCATTTATTCAATTTTTAGAAGCCTTATACTATTATGATATACAGCGTAATATTTTATTGTATGTATTTAACAAATTAGATGGTTGATGTTATTTTTAGATTACTTGATTGCAGAAAATAAATTTGCAAAGATATATAAGAACAACCCACAATGCATTGCGTATGGAGACATATATGCAAGTATATTATATAAACTAAAACTGGAAGGTAAGCTAAAAACATTTGCGTTAAAGTGCCACGAAATCGACAAATACGATCATATAACACACAATGTTTTTGGGCTATACTATTCTTTATTGGAATATAGAGTACAAGCAATTAAGTTTTTTTCAAACTCAATTAAATTGAATTATTTAAACGAATATTCTTGGCTTTTATTAGCCTCTGAATTTACGTTAGCTACTATGTGTGAAGATGCTATTAAGGCATATGATTTTATACAGAGTAAGGTTACAGCATTTGAGTGACAATACAATGGGTACTTATCATTAAACTAGGACTCAAGTCATATGATTTAAGGGTGTGGGTTGGAATAGGAACAACTTACAGCATGAAAGGGCTTTATCGATTAGCAGTAGATGCTTATAAAAAAGTATTACAAATTAAGTAAGTAATAATATTACTGTTAAATTATTTATTGAAAATTAGGCCTAACGAATATAAAATACTTGAATTAATGGCAGAAAACTGTGAAAGATCAGGACAATATGAACCGGCGATCGAAGCTTATGAGGAATGTGTTAAATATAAGTCGGGATTAAGAACTAAACTAATTGAATTAATTAATAAAATTGATGAAAATAGAAGGTATTATTTAGATGGTGGGTTAAGTAAAAAATTGTATGAACACTGTAAAAACCACGTTTTGTATCAACCCACTTGTCAGGAAGCTATTAACTATTGTGATGAATATGAGCATCACGTATTTACTGAGGATGAGAGATGTGTTATAAAAGAGGGAGAAACTCTCAATAATATTTTAGATCATAGTATTAGAGACAGCTATAAAAGGAAAGCTGATGATTTAACAGCCAAGTCGCCTAGTAAAAAGAATAAGTCTTAATTAATCTAAAATAAACTACTGTTGTTATGTGAATTATTACTTTAAATAATTTTCTAAGTTTAAATGTTTGTTTTAAGATCGTTTAAAAAATGGTGTTTATTTTTAACTCTATCCTTATATCAAAGGTTATGAGGTTCTTCTAAATAGCCTAATTCTCTTTAACTAACGTATTTAAAATAAGCTCTTTTCAGAAAGGATTATATTTTTTGAGAAACACTTTTGGTTCAGATGCGATGTATAGTACAAAAAGACACTATTTTAAAAATAACCCAGCGCCACATTATTCAAAGAAAATGAAAAGACTGACCTTAAAGATACGTATAGAGAGCTCAAAACCAATCGTTTAGAAGTATGCCCAATCAAAGACAGAGAATGAACAACGTGAAATAGCGAAACAATAGAAAAATAATTTTGAAAACTCAAAATACTTTTAGTAAGTAAAGATGAGTGAACAACAATACCAATTAAGTGAAAAAGAAATAGAAGAAATTTATGAATTTGGCATTGAGTTGAGTAAAAAAGGAGGAGAAAAGTTGAAACATGGTTTCTATGGTGAAGAGTTACCTATTGAGTTTAAAGAAGACGATTGTGATATGGTCACTTTTTTTGATAAGTTAATTGAAAACCTTATTAAAGAAGAGTTAAGCAAACGTTACCCAGATCATAAGTACTGTCATTACTATCTTTTATTTATTTTTTTATTCAATCATTTATATTAAAAGGTTTGTCGGTGAAGAAAGTGATTCTGCAGGTGAAAACTGGAGCCTTACTAACGAGCCTACTTGGGTAATAGATCCTATAGGTAACTTTATTATAGATATTAAAATATAATTTATTCATAAATTAAATATAAAAAGATGGGACAACTAATTTCGTTCATGGGTAAATGACAGTAATAGTATGTAATAGCTGAATTAATCATTTTAGTTTTCCATTTGTATGCATTTCAATTGCATTTGTATTGAACAAAAAAAGTTTAATTGGTATAGTTTATAATCCAATCATGAACGAGGTAATTATTTATTTAGATGGTAATAGTAAATATATACTGATATGGATGTATTTATAGCTATATACCGCATGTAGAGGGAAAGGAGCTTATTTAAACCAAACTCAAAAATTACCTTTACGTAATCCAACCGTTCAAAAAATCGATAGTATTAAACAATGTTTAATGATGAATGAATTTGGCGGACAGCGTGATAAAACTATTATTGAATCCAAAACCAAGAGTATGTATCGTATCTCACTTAGTGATAAAGACGGTGGTGGTCACTGTAGGGGAATGAGAAGTTTAGGTACAGCAGCTTTAGATATGTGCCAGTTAGCCAAAGGGCATGCTGATATTTATTGGGAAGTTGGGCCTCATGTTTGGGACTTCGCTGCAGCTTTAGTTATTGTTGAAGAGTCTGGCGGTATGGTTGTATCTTCACCAGGTACCTGGCCTAATAAGGTTCAATTACAAGAAGCTCCTAAATACGATTTAGTAGCTAGAAAGACTTTTGCTATTAGAGCTTTATCCTATAATACTGTTCCATCAAGCCATATTGAAGCTGAGTTAGTGAATGCTGATAAAAAGAAGCAATTGGCTATTATTAGTGAAGGATTACATTTCTTGGAAGATATCAATTACTCTAAAGATGGAATGAATGTTTAAATAATAAAAAAGTCGAAATAACAAAAAGGATAGTAATTTATTTCTTTAATATTTCTTCACAAACATAATGTATACATCATTCTCAATTGGATAGTCTTCCATTCTCTTTTCATCATCTAATATTATCATTGATTTTTGATGTACAAAAGCTAAGTCATTCTTTTTCCAAAAATACTTCCTAAAACTAATTAGTCAACTTATTTTAAACAAGATTTAGCTTACCAGTTGATACCCCTATGCCTAATTTTATTATCCAATTTTAGTACAATAATGTCTTTCAAATCTTTGATTTTACTTTTTTCTCCTATATAAAAAACTAAACGGAGTTTAATCTAATGTTTCATTCAACTGAAATAAATTACTTAAGTCTTTGAAACTTTCTCTCCTTAGTTTAATTCTATACCCATTTTTTTGATAATACAATAGTATCTGTTGTACCTCTAAGGCGCTATCAGGTTCAAATTGTTTTAATAAATCGTCCTTTAAGCATGATTTTATCTCACTTTCCAGCTTTTTTATTTGAATATCCAATTCTTTTAATTTATCCATACTAAAAAAACGTAAAAATAGAAAATGAAAAGTAAACTTATAACATAAAAATTGTGCTTTAATGAAAATAAAATATTAATGAAATAAAACAACCCCGATCTCTAATTCTTTTTTCCAGACATATATTTTAAGTACCAGGCACGAATCCATGCCATAAATTCTTCTTCAGTTATTTGTTGTTTACCACCTTCCTTTGGTGGTTCAGCAGTAGCGGTTGGTTTTACCTCTTCAGTTTTGGATGCAGTGACACTTTCACTAGGCTTAGTTTCATTATAATAATGTTTACTAGTAGTCTGTTTAGTAGAAGTGGAACCTGCAGGTTTGGTAGTAGTTGAAGACTCAGTAACTACTGGTAAAGTTATGATGGGGCTAGTTGAAGAAGTGCTAGAAACGGCTGATGTGCTACTTGGGGAACTTGGGTTATCAACGGATGAGGTTCCGGTATGGTTAGAAGAGGTTGAAAGCCCTGAAGTACTTGATGCACCGGTAGGAGTATGGGAGACTGTGCTAGATCCACTAGAAATTCCAGTGCTAGTTGAAAGTCCTGGAGTGCTTGATGCACCAGTAGGAGTATGGGAGATTGTACTTGATCCACTAGTAGCTGATGAGGCTACTGAGCTAGAAATTCCAGTGCTAGTTGAAAGTCCTGGAGTGCTTGATGCACCAGTAGGAGTATAAGAGATCGTACTCGATCCACTAGTAGTAGCTGAGGAGGTTACTGAGCTAGAAATTCCAGTGCTAGTTGAAAGTCCTGAAGTACTTGATGCACCGGTAGGAGTATGGGAGACTGTGCTAGATCCACTAGAAATTCCAGTGCTAGTTGAAAGCCCTGAAGTACTTGATGCACCAGTAGGAGTATGGGAGATTGTGCTAGATCCACTAGTAGTAGCTGGAGAAGTCACAGTACTAGAGCCTCCGGCTGGAGTAGTTGAAGTTTTGGTGGTTGAGGGGCCATCTACTGAACTTGAGTTGGTTGAACTAGATTGAGAAGAGTTAGTTCCAGTAGTGGTAGCAATTGGAGAAGTTTGGGAGCCAGTAGTGATAGTAACTGGAATCGAAGTGGAAGAAGCAGGTTTAGTACTATCAGTGATAATGGTTGGAGTACCAGTAGTAGTACCAGTACCACTAGTTTGGGTTTTAGTTTTAGTATGTGGAGCTCTAGTAGGATAATAGTAATATTTTTTGGGTTGGGTAGCGGTAGGGAGAGGAGCGTCGATTGAGCCAACGTTTATGCCTTGAGCATCACGTAAAAAATTGATTGGTACAGCTTGTGCACCTGCTGGAGCTTGGTCAGGCTTGGCCATCATTTGATCCATTTCTGCAGAAAGATAGCCACTGGCTAAAACACTGACCATCAAGGTCATAACGACATTATCCTTAGAGAACTTCATGTTAATATACTAAATTAAGTTGTTTTACTTCAAGTAAAAGCTAGAAATTGTATGAGTTTATTTTTATTATTGAAATTTTGAGTAAACTTGAGTCTTTTATACTTCAATTTTTATTTTTGAACCTCTAGTTACTTTATAATACCCGACTAGGATCATAGCGTTTTATTAATTAATTTGGATCATTTGAAACTTTAATACGCTTTCTAGCCACTTTTTTATTATAGTTACAGTTTGATTATTCTTATTATCTTCTTAATAAAAATCCACTCTTTCTTTTGATATTATATTATCTCCTCTTTTTTAAATTTGATATTTCAAATATAGAAAATTATTTTCTTTAAATAGAATTAATTGGTTTCAAACAATACTAAAAACTCAATTTTTAATTAAATTGAATTTCCAATGTTATTAATATACATTGATACCAGCTGGTCCTTCTTATTTCATGTAGTCTAAAAATAATCTTTTTAATTATTATTACTATATTGTTTTATAATCATTTATTACTTTACAGCTCAATGCGTGCTTCAAGTCCTTAATTGTACACTTATTATCAAATATAAACTTAAGCGGACTAGATTTTAGTTTTCGAAGATATTATTCTAAAGTGGGCTTCTATACGCTCTAAAGCCTACTAATTTTATGTTAAAATTTATCTGTAATAACTATTTTCAACTTAAAGGTTAAAAATAATAAATTATATGGCCTATTTTGATATAAATTGATCTATTATATGTAACATACTCTTTATTTTTATTTATCGTATCATTTTTATAATCCTTATCATATTTTACTTTTCGTTATAATATATATATATTAACTATGTATTAACCATTATGACGTGTTTTGTATATTTAAAAGTATTAGCTATTTTAAATATTAAAAGTTATAAATGTTGCAATTTAAATTTGAAAATGGCCTACAATAACAAAAACGCATCTACAATAATTTTTAATAAAATTATAATAAAAAATAAAAATCTTAATTTGAAGAGAATTAAATATTGACATAGATAGAAAGATGATTTAGCCTTTGATACTCACTTTAGAGGACAACTAGCGTTAAAATTTTATTTTTTTCCAATATTAATTCATTGACGATTTTGCATTAATAATGGACTGGGTATATATCTTTAATGTAAATTTAGATTATAAGGGGATGTTTTTTTTGGTTTCATTACTTTTTCCATTTTTTAAGCGCTATTTGAGTGGAAAGATTGTTAATAAAATTCTTAAACAAAAAAATACATCCCCATAAGTTATTTATACCCCAAGGTTAAAAAGTATAAGGTAATTTATAAAATAATCTGGCTTTATGGGCTAAAACTAGTTTCAAGGTCATTGGTTGCAACAGCAAATATCTTTACGCCTGAAATTAAGATGGTTTTCCAGTGAAAAAGCTAAATCGCAACAATTCTTATACCCTTAGCAAAATGGACTTGCCCAAAAAGTCAGATTACTTTATAAATTACCTTATAGTCAAATAGTCAAATAGTCAAATAGTCAAATAGAATATAGGTAAGTAAAAGCTTGGTTAAAATTAGGGATAATTTTCTATGTAGTGTAAATTTTGAAAAAAATACTAAAATACTGGACAAAAATTGAATCGAGCTTTTAACCTAACCCATATATATGATCATATATTCGCTGTATTTGCATTTAATTAAATTTACCATGAAAAATTATAGATCACATTACAGTATTTCATTTTTGAAGATTAAAGCTTAATATGGAGATGTATTTTTTTGTTTTAAGAATTTTACTAACAACTTTCCACTCAAATAGCGCTTAAAAATGGAAAAAATAATGAAGCCAAAAAAACACCCCCATATGGGGATGTATTTTTGTGTTTAAGAATTTTACTAACAGTTTTTCCACTCAAATAGTGCTTAAAAGATGCAAAAAGTGATGAAGCCAAAAAAAACATCCCCATATGTACAAAATTTTTAATCAAATTAGAAATAATAATAAAAGTATGAGTTAGTGTTAAATGTTATAAGTGTAAAGAATATTTTGAGTTTAAACAATCCTTTATAGACCTGGAATTTTTAATAAAGTTTTGCCAAAGTCTTCACTTTTTAGCCTTTCAATAAAGGGAGTAGAAAGGCTCTCAGTATCTCCCGCAATACGATCATTATAGTTCATTTTATTTTTCACCCAGGCGCTTTCCAAAGATTTCAAATGCTTTTGGAAAAGATTGAGTTGGCCAGAGACAATAGAACACTCAATATGGATCTTTTTGCTAAGAATTTTTAATATAAAACGAATATTGTAACTATTGTTGTCTTTATTATGCTATGAAATCATATCACAGGCTGATATGCATCATTTACCATTGACAGTTTGCAACACAGCATCAAGCGTTTTACCTCCTACGCTTTCAATGTATATGTCAATACCGAATAGGAGAATTTTTTTCAAGAGTTAAATTAGATTGTTATTTTTTTGTAAATAAAAGTAGTATCAAAGTTTAATTCCTTTAATAAATAGTTTATCCTATCATCATTTTGAGCTGATTCGACTACTTTTAATTCTAAAAATTTGCGGCATTAGCCTATCAATTGTAGTATTAAATGTGCTTTTGCTTTGGAAGGTGGAGAAATAAAAATAATTTCTCCTTGTTTACTAGGTTCATACTTAGTGTGTAAACCAATATAAGCAGTAATATTTAGGCAATACAGAAGTCATACTTTTGACTCACGACCATCGGGAGTTAAATGTGTTGCTTCTAAATCAATAGCACATATACAAACCAGTTGCTATAAGAATCAACGTTGTCTCCTTTTTTATAGACATTTGAGTGTGATCTTATCATTTCGGATACTATACTATTAAAAATTGGCTTTTTAATTTTAAAAGTTAGGAAATAACTTTGTATTTGATTTGGTTTCATTATTCAGCATAAATAACAATCCATATAAGATACAGGTTATATGGTGGCAATTGGTCCTGGCCCAATTCGGCATGTTCAAGGTCAACCCCTGTTTGCTTATTTCAAAATATTCATCTTAATTTGAGTAATCACTTGGATGAAATTTATAAAGTACTTTAGTATTGTCAGCCATCTTTTAGATGTTATTTTTGATAAAATAACTTTTCTATAAATACTTTATCTCTCTGTAATTATTTAATAGAAATGATTTTTCAAATATTATATAATTATGTGTTTTTTAATCTTATACTAGCGCTAACACTAATATTAGAAATTAAATATAATCAAAACTTTACCAACTATTTATTTTTAGTTACCTTAATAAATTTATAAAGTACAATATTTAAATTAACTTCAGAGATTCTTTTAATTATATTACATTATAAAAATTAGATTGATTAATAGTTAATATTTAAAATAAAAAAATCTATTTTAAACATATGGGGTGTATTTTTTTGTTTAAGAATTTTACCATCTTTCCGCTCAAATAGTGCTTAAAAATAGAAAAAGTGATGAAACCAAAAGAAATATCCTCATATGGGGGTGTTTTTTTTGGTTTCATTATTTTTTCCATTTTTTAAGCGCTATTTGAGTGGAAAGGTTATTAGTAAAATTCTTAAACAAAAAAATACATCTCCATATGTTATATCATTAAAAGTAACTTTTTAATTTTTTATACAAAATACTTAGATTATTTAATAAGAGGAGTAGTAAAGAATAGTTTTAATCAAAACAAAAGGAATTTGAGCTATATTTATACACTATACTAAGTGTATAAGTAAAAATATTTATATTATACAATATAAAAGCATATTAAATGCATCTTTTTGAAAATAAAATTTGTTTTAGAGCTATTTTATAACTTCAAAATTTTATCCGAATCACTTAGCTTATGAAATACAGTGCTAATATGAATTATTCTAAAAATCGAAGGACTAAACTTTAGACGTCTATTTCTTAATAAATAGCAATTAAAAAGTACTTATTTTTTATCGATTATATTTAAAAATATCATATTATTGTGTATTTGAAGTATTGGTTTTACAAGTTTCATATTCAATTAATTATAATACCTTAAACCAATATTGAAAGTGGGACAATTTTTGAGGGGGGTGTTTGAAAAAACACTAAATTTTAAAATCCTCTTTATTGCTATTGATAACCCCTTATAATATTTATATCATATATTTAATATATAAATATCGTACTTTACGCGAAATTTCAGCTCAAAAGATTGAAAACTGACAATATATGGCGGTGTTTTTTCTTGGTTTCATGACTTTCCATTTTTTAAGCGCTATTTAAGTGGAAAAATTGCTAGTAAAACTCTTAAACAAAAGAATACATCACCATATCCCCATATTATAACCTTATTGAAGAAATTTCGCGTAAAGTACGATATTTATATATTAAATATATGATATAAATATTATAAGGGGTTATCAATAGCAATAAAGAGGATTTTAAAATTTAGTGTTTTTTCAAACACCCCCCTCAAAAATTGTCCCACTTTCAATATTGGTTTAAGGTATTATAATTAATTGAATATGAAACTTGTAAAACCAATACTTCAAATACACAATAATATGATATTTTTAAATATAATCGATAAAAAATAAGTACTTTTTAATTGCTATTTATTAAGAAATAGACGTCTAAAGTTTAGTCCTTCGATTTTAATAAAATAAAACAAATTTGGTGTCTATTTTTATGAAACCTAAGTTAAAAATTCGATTCCAGTAAAAAGTGACTTGTTTGCAAACCTCTTTCTAATGAATTGGACAATCTATTGGAGTTTTGATTTTAAAAAGATAACTAGATGGAAATCAAAGAAAGTTAAACATAGTGGGGTTCTGTAATAACATACTAAATAAAACTATAAGTAAAATTCGTAAGAGGTAGTTGTTTTATAAAAATAAAAGCTTGCAAAGAAATAGTTAGAAATTTAATAATTTAAAATTGAATTGCTTTTTTTGAATTCATGAAATTATTTAGCCATTACAAAAAATTCGGTAATTTTTAAAATCAGTAAAATGTGGAACAATAAGTGAACTTTTAATGGTTTTTTAATTTTAATCGCAACAGCTCCTTATTAAGTAATTTACAATTTAAAATATAGTTTCAAGAATATTCAATTACACATATGATTGTAATGTATAACTGTAATATTATAAGTGTGATATTATAGTATAGTTTACAAAATTAAGTATTAAACTGTATCGTTGAAATAATAGTTTAATACTAATATTTTGTAGAAACTTAAAGTGAAATAAAACTGAGACAATTAAAGAAACATTAGACTTTTATATTAAGGTAATATATTAGAGGGAAGCATAGATGGCAAGGGAGGCTAAGAAAAAGGTAGGAGCGGAAAGGGTGAGGGCGGAAGAGCTTTCTTTTCCAGAATCAGAGCTTTTACCATCAGATCCCGATTTATTATTTCCTGGCTTGCAAGCACCATCAACACATATAGCTTCAAGATGGGCAAGGTTAGTTTTACAAGAATCAGTGAGAGTAACAAGTTCAACAGGACAAGTTTGAAGTTTTTGTGGGTTAATGTTAATTTTTAAATTACCGGTTTCTTTATTAGGGCTGACCAACCAACATACAATTTTAGTATTGGATTCACTGTCTCCAATTGGAAGCTCGATCTTCAAGTTGAACCAACTTTTAACTTTAGAATATTCTCTAACTGTCCAATCTCCTAAAATAGTTTTATAAATTGGATCAGCTTCTCCATCAAGCTCTTTGGTGTCGTGTTCAATCTTTCCATCTGAACCAGAAGGAATAGTAATGGTGAATTTTTTAGATTGCCCACATTTTAAATATTTGATGTCTTTGGAATTAGTAGAGTTGGAGTAATAGACAACTTCATATTTTCCTGCAATTTCGGTGGTGTCAGTGCTAGCAGCTTTACCTTTTGGGGCATCAGATTCTGAGCTATCTTTTGACTCATTGTCTATATTCAATTAAATATTTAATATTTTAAATTAAAAATTTTACTTACCATCAGCTAAGACGAAAGGTACAGATAAGAGGACGATACCAAATAATAATTTACTGAAACGCATTTTATTTTATTAATTATTTAAAAGATGAAATGGTTGAAAGTATTTATTTAATTTATAAATTTGGAACTTTCTTTGATTCTAAATTTAGCTTAATTCCAATTTCTATCCCTTAATTCACCATTTCATTGGCTACATCAAATCATTTTCGTTACCAAGTTCCTGGTCCTGCTTCTTTTGAAAGTCATTACCAATTAAAAGACTGCAATAGTTTAATGAGATCATTTTTTACTTTTTTTTATTGTCATTTTGTTCAAAACATTAATAGATTTCATAATACATCTACTGTTCAGTAAATAATCAAATCCTATGAGAGCGTGTGATTAAGTAGTTCTGCTGATAATGCCCTTTAGGAATAGAAGTTAAGAAAATACAGACAATAATTCGTATTTTAAGAATTGTTTACTTTTGAATGGAAAATCATACTTTATTTTAATAATTACGTATATACATAAATAACAAATCACAAAATTGATTACACTTTTTTGTCATAGCTATATTTTAAGTCAACTATTTATTTTGTTATTGTGCTTCTGTTACACTTTTATTTTTAACAAAATAAAATTATGAATTACGCATATATTATCTTTCGCAATTATAACAGTTTTGATTTAACACATAACACTCTTATAGTTTTATAGTTATCATATTATTAACCTATTAAGATTATAACAATTTGTCTTAGGAATGTTTTATACTTTATAGCTTGTCACTATTTTTGGTTACATGGATAAAATATCATAAATGCAATGTAGTTTATAAATTAAAATTTAATATATTAAAATATAAATGCTAAGCCATTTTCATTTAGTGAATAAAGGGATAAATGTAAAAGGAGAGATGGTTCATCTATAAGTGATAAATTGTAACTAATAAAAAGGACTATTCTTTATTATATTTCATCAACAGAATACATATGCTTCCATGTGTAAACTGCACTTTAAGGGTAAAATTTCTAGACTTATCAAGAATTTAATAACGTCACTAGTTATTAACCATTGACTGTAATAACATGTATAATTGAATATATACTTATACTTACAATTAAATGTTTAAAGTTAATGTGAATAGAGAAATTATGATATGGACACTATTATTAAGTGTTAGATATAAAAATTTATTTCTTAATTTTTTTTAAATCTATTTTAATTTACAAGTAAGCAAAAAACTTATGTGTAGCTATTACTAAAGAAAGATAAATCTTTGATATTAGTTTGTGTCATTAAATTTGATTTTAATGCCTTCGTTATTTTATTTATATACTTTTTCAAGTAAAAAAATAAACTATTTTAGTATTTTCGAAATTAAATTAAAAAATTTATGTAATAGATATACACATTATTTATCTCATTTTTAGCAACTCTCCCTATAACTATTTATAATAATAGTAATATATAGTACCCTTGTTAAAACATAAACCACTAACATTTACAACACATTACCCGGGTTAACCTAACACATATCCAATTCAAAAGCAATATACAAGTACACTAATAAACCTGAAATCTAAGTTATAGAGATACTGATAGTTCCAAGCATTAAACCCATAAATGTGGAGAAACAAAATTAAACCGGGTAGATAGGAGAATAAACTGACGACTTAGCTAAGGGGTTAATAAAATGGTCCCACCTTTTAGGTTTATAGAAATAAGAACTTAAAATGACTATTTACATATATTAAATATTACCATGTTCTTGCATAACCTTATATAGTAAATTTAATTAAGGTATATTTTGACAAAAATTGAAGCAATTTTATAAAGTGGAAAATAAATGGGGGTTGTAAGTTATGTTAAAAAGTTTGCTATTTAATAAAGTTAAAAGTTATTATACAATTCTTTTCAAAAGAGTGATAGTTTAAAGGAGTTGATTTCATAATACAATGTTCTTTTATAAGGATTTCGAACTTTCTGGTAAAAGAAAAGATTATTGAATACTTGGAATACTAGTTAGTAACAAATAAATAAAATTATTGATTAGATTTATCAGTCACTTATTATTTACAATTTATATAAAAAGAGGTAATTGTATGAAGGATTTAATAGTATAAAAGAATATGTTACCTTAAATCATTTTTAATATCCTTGATAGTATTTAATACTAAATTAAAATTTATTAAATCATTTCAACTTTGTTAAAAATATTTATTTAAAAAATAGGATAGAATAGAAATTAAACCTATAACATTACTTTAATTCATTGTTAAACTTTAAAAGTTATAATTATTAATATGAACCTTAAGTATATTTTAATAAAATAATAGTCATATAGACATATAGTAATTCATATAGGCTTGTTTACTGAGATAGGACCTTTAACCAAATGGGAGAAAAACGAAAATAAAGAAGATCAGGAGGAATATTAATTTTTAATATTTAGTGTGAAGATTTAACAAGAAAAAACCGGACTGCGTATTAAAGAATCAGATGGCAAAAAAATAAGGAGAAAAAAAAGGCAAATATGGGGTTTAATGAATTTTTTATCCTTGGTTTCTGTATACTAATACTACTATCATTTTATAGTTTTTAAAAGTCCTTTTTTTAATACATTTATTTTTTTGATGATTTTTTATGTAGTTTGCTTATATTTGTTATAGTTTTAAAAATCAAGGTATAATGTTTAAGGTGTGGGTACCAGTTACTTGAAATTATATAAATAGATTTCAAGATTTCAAGATTTCAAGAGAAATACGTAAATACGTACAATAAATACTTATATTTTAAAATAATAAGTTATGTCACATATTAAGTTAATAAGGTAAAACTTATGATATAAATTAAAAATAATATTACTAACCCTTAAAATAAACAATGAATTGATGTTGGGGTTAATAATTGTTGGTTATGTTTGACTTGAAATTATTGGCCCAATTCTTATTATGAGCTAATTAAATAATATTTATCTATTTAATAGTATAATATTATTTAGCGTATCCTTATGAAAAATAGGATTTTTTTAATGTTTAAGGGTTTGACTTATCTATAATATGCTTAGAAAATTTAAAAAGTATAAATACAAATAAAAATACAATATTAAATTTTAATACTCGTTTAACTTAATTTAAAATATGAACTTTAATAAATATAATCAATTTCAACATGTCATTGAATTCAGTGACTTAGAACCAAGTAGTAACTCAAATCTTGAGATGAATAGTATGATGGACTTTGAATATCCTTTACTATTCAGCCCCCCTTTCTTTCCAAATATGGACCATTTTGAAATGCTTTCACCAAAATTAGAGTATTTTGAGCAGGACTCAATGTTTACTGACGAATGCATGAACCTTCCTAGTGAGAAAGTGTTTGATGCGGCAACGATGAGACAGCTACCTTATGGTGAAAAGGGAAAGGGCCAACCATTGAAAGAGAAGAGGATGGTGAGGACTTATGAAGAAGAGATCAAACAGCATTTTAAAAATGGCAAAAAAGAAGAAACGATTGAAGCTTTGGTGAAGGCCGAAGGAAGACTCTTTAAATGCAAACATCAAGGTTGTTTAAAAAGATTCAAAAGAATGGAGCACCTAAAGCGTCACTTTATTTCTATCCATACTAATAACAGACCCCACAAATGTACGTTTCCAGAATGTAACAAGGAGTTTGCTAGATCTGATAATTTAAAGCAACATTTAAAAGTTCATTATAATAATTCAAATTATATGACTAATGCTAAAGTGGAGGGTAGTATCAATAGTGTCTTTAGTTTGGACCTAAGTAATAGTAATGATTATCTTGATTTAATGGACCCTAATTCACCATCAAATCCAGATTCTAAATCAAAGTTTAATGTGATTTATTATTAATACTCGTTGAGTTTATGTGTTTTTAGTTAATATTTATGTAATTGTTTTTCAATATGAAATAATGTTGGTGTTTTAATAAATTAGTTTTTTTAATAATTTTTTGTTTCGATTTTTTATTTCAATATTATTTTAAGTATCTACTAATATTAAACTTATGACTTTAATTAAACCAATAATAGTTTCTGATACCTTATATTTATATTTAAAGTATATAATCATCTAAACGTTTTTTCTAGCATTATTTTAACTATATTAATAGCAGATGGCTAATTATTGGTAAATGAATCTATAAAAAAATACGGTAATTTAGTTTAATAATCAGAACTATCTGAAACCACTTTTATAAAATAAGGTTGATACTATTAAATACCCTTTTTCTTATTTCTGATACTGTTGTATTAACTAAAATGTTTATATAATAGTAGAGTAGTTTTATAACTTATGTACATTGTATAGCTATTATTTATAAACTTTTTAAATTTTAACTGTTATTTTCTTTTGCAAATAAAATTCATCTAATGATGGGTTATTAGAACAATTTATTTAGCATGAATTATAAGGGATAAATTTATGCAATCAAGTTTGAAGGGCATACATTCAAGAAAGCAGGATAAATAAAAAATATTCTATTCTTTTATCCTTAAAAATAAAGCACCACATGATGATTAGCAATCATTCAACCTCATAATAAACTAGTCCTATTAATCTGAGCTAATCTCATAGATTGACGAATACCAAAATCCAACATAATTTCTTCAGAACCACCAGGTATAGAAGCAGCACGAACATCTCTATAAAGCCTTTCTATTTTCTCCCCTCTGCCACCCCTGGTATACGCTAAGCCACCGAAAATTTGTGTAGCTTCAGTTGCACAATAGGCATAAGTCTGAGTAGCTTGAGCCTTGAGTAAAGCAATTGCCCCTGAAAGGTGAGTAATTTGTTTTTCAACTGTAAATGTATCATATTGATAGGTCACTGCTTCAAGCCAATGATGGGTAGCTTCAATGTTACGTACCATATGGGCCAACTTGTTTCGAATTACTGCATGATCAATCAACCGTTTTCCAAATGTTTTACGTTGATGAGCATACTTAAACGCCTCTTCATAGCATACTCTAGCACTCCTATTTGATTGAGCTATAATTAATAGGCGTTCGTTATTAAAATTATACATCATATATTTGAACCCCTGGTTTTCTTTTCCGATTAGATTACCTACTGGTACCTTGACATCTTTTATTGTAACAAATGCTGTTCCTGATCCCCAAATACCAGTACAATGCATCTGTTTCGTTTCCAGTCCCTTCATACCCCTTTCTAGCAACAAAAGCGAGATCCCCGCCATCCCCGACTTATCGCTTGTCCTCACAGCAACGGTAAAGTAGTCTGCAAACGTACCATTAGTGATCCATTTCTTTTGGCCATTAACGATAAAATGCTTTCCATTCTTGCTAAGTTTTGCACTTGCTTGTATGTTTGCTACATCTGACCCTGCGTATGGTTCAGTAATTGCCAAACACATAAATTTTTCTCCATTTAAGCAAGGTTCAATAATCTTATTCTTGAGTTGTTTTGATCCAAAATAAGCCACAGGTGGGAGCCCAATGGCCATACCACCATTGAGAGCTGCTGTCAAACCACTGCTACCACATCTCGAAATTTCATCAACAACAATCATAGAGTGAAACGAATCAAATTCACTAGGTTCAATAATCCCCATAATTGGCTTTTTTTGATACCTACGCACAATATTTTTACCACATAATGCAGCTGTTATACCAAGTTTTCCAGCTTGCATCAATACCTGTTTAGGAACTGAATTGGCTTCACTCCATTCATGAGCATATGGCATCAACTCTTTATCAGTAAACTCACGTAAAGCTTTACGTAGTTTACGATGGGATTCTTTGTAGTAGAAAGAGTTCCAGTTCTGATACCAAGATGGATCACCAGATGGGATCAAGTCACCAAAAGCAGTTTCGGACAAACTAGGGTTAATTTGGTCAGCAATCACCTTTGACTCAAGTTGACCAATAAAAAGCTTTGGGACGTATTTTTCAAGCACTTTTTTTGAGTGGAAGGTATTAAATTGAGAAGTTGCATCTGTACCAGCTACTTTTAATAAAATTGTTTTGCCACCTGGATGTAATGATAGAAATTTGGTTACATCAAATACTTTATTGTCGATTATTATCCAGCAATCTTCTTCTTTATTGTGTTTTTGTATTTCACTGAGTGAGATTGATTTTATAATTGACATTTTTTTTCGAAATTGTTCAAAAAAAGTTGAAGCAACTTTGATTAGATTTTGATTATCTTTAAATCTTGAAAATTGTATTAGCCTTTTTAGTGTTCGTATAATTGTCAAATCCAAAACTGTTGCATATAGTCACAAAATAGTAGGCTTATTGATAAATTAAGTAATTCTAAGGCTATATTTGGGTTTGAGCTATTCGAATCTAACTGTCTATCCTATCAATGTAACATTGAAAAATTATTAAACCAGTTGAAGGCATTTAAGAGAGAATAGAATAAATACCAATATTATGATTATAGTAAATGAAATGTAAAGCATCTTGACATATTACAGTGAAACAACACAAATGGGATACTAAAAATTGGCAGTTAAATACAGGGTGTTTGTTAAATTTATTATTCGAATATTCGATAGTTCATAACAATATTAAACTGTTTTGCATACTTAAATATCCTTTTTACAAAGAAATGTTGAATTAGATATTTTACAAGTATTTGCCTCATATTAGGAACTTCAATATCCATAATGAGAAAATAAATCAATACTAGTTATTTAAAGATTCTAATATATACATGTGTACACTTTGATATAAAAAAGCGATTTGGTTAATATCAAAGAATAGATAGCTTATGCTTTGATAACATATGGGGATGTGTTTTTTTGTTTAACAATTTTACTAACAATTTTTCCACTCAAATAGCACTTAAAAGATGGAAAAAGTAACCAAACCAAAAAAAACATCACCATATCAATTTATATAATAATATTGTGGTAATTGTTGTATGACATAAATAGGTATTAGATTAAATCAATTTTGCTTTTATCTCACAGTTATTACCGATAATTTTTCGTTTATATAATAATGTTTTGTATATTTATTATATATTTTTATTTATAATTATTACAAGACAACAACAATACCATAAAACATCAAAAATATCATATTATTTTTATTATTATAAATAAATGATATACCAACAAACTAAATAAAGCCTTCAACAATTAAACATTTTTAACATTGAAAATGGCTAATAATGGGAGTAATAAGTAAATGATAAAGAAATCAATAGTCATAAAGAAGGATGTGAAAATTAAATGAATGATACTTAAGCTTGAACTTGGAACAACTTTAGCAGGTTCTTCATTGACTTGGAACGGTAACTCAATATTCAAATTCTTTAATACTTTTAAACTAGATAATAATCCATCCTCATGGAATCCATACCCAGTCCAAGCACCAACAAAGGAAAGTTGACGATCTGGTTGGTTTTGTATTAAATTTAATTGTTGTTGGGCTTCAATTAACTAACAAATGATAATTAAATAAATAAATAAATAAATAAATATTTAGAAAATAATTATAAGCTTACTTCCATACTATAAATAGGATGATGATACACCACTTGCTTAATAATAGAATCTTTGCGTGGAGGTATTGTAGGATTTAAAGTAACAAAGAAATTATTATATTTAGTAACATCAATGGACTGTAATATGTTCATCCAGTATGTTAAACATACATTTGATCCCTCATACTTTTCGTTACATATATAATTCCAACTACTCCAGGCTAATTTATTTATTGGCATTAACTAAACAAATTAGAACTTAAGGAAATAAAACAAAATTTTGATAATAAAATTACCGTCTCATCTTTATGTAAAAATGCAACATTTTCACTATACTTAACTTTTGATAAGATATATTTTTCATTGACACTAGCATTAGCTCCTAATAATTCCAATGACTGATCACCATGGGTAGCCATAATAACGTGATCAAAATATTCTTCACTACCATCCTCAGCCTTTACTAAAACTTGATTTCTTCCTTCATTAATTACCGGTTTAACCTCTTCAATTGCGCAGTTCAATCTCTTATCATCAAGTTTTTCGAGTACTTTACTCACATAACTTTGTGAACCATTCTTTATAGTTTTCCACTCCGGTCTACCTTCGACTTGTAATAAACAATGATTCAACATAAACTGGATCAATGTTCTGGCTGGAAACTCCATAAAGCATTTATCTGGACTTGTAGACCAGATAGCGGCTGACATGGGGATCAAATAATCTTGTATAAAGCCAGGGCCGTATTGATTTTTGGTTAGATATTGATTAATTGTCCATTCAAAATTGGTAGTCAAATATCTTGGTGCTAAATAATTAAATCTTATAATATCATAAATCATTCTGTAGAAACGTAGATTTAATAGATTCTTGGGCTGACAAAATAAGGTCAACAAATTTGTACCACTCCATTCTAGATTTCCATGCTGTTTGGAAACAGCAAAGCTCATGACAGAGGGGATATAGTCAACTTTTAATAAGCTTAGAAATTTCAAAAAATTAGGGTAGTTTAATTCATTAAACACAATGAAACCGGTGTCAATTGATACTTTATCTCCATCCTCGGTAATGTGTTCTGCCGTGTTAGTATGACCACCGAAATAATCTCCTTTTTCATATAAAGTTACCTTATGCTCACTGTATTCTTGGATAAAATAGGCACTGCTTAAGCCGGAGATGCCGGAGCCTATAACTGCTATTTTCATTTTTAATTTTTAAAAAGTTTTATGACTCTGTCAAATTACCCTTTCATTTTATACTCATTTTATATTCATTTTAATCTCCCTGAATATTACACATAATCTCGATTTTATTGGATCATAATTTAAGGGAGTAAATTCTATGACATGGGGATCGAATATATTTCATGATGGGTAAAGTTGACAAACCGGTTAACTTGAAAAATAGGAACTTCTAGTAAATTTTTATAGGAATAATCTCAAAATTAAACAAAAAGACGATTTTTATAAAAATTATTATTTATTTCAATATCTGGTGAAAATACAGTAAAAGAATAAAATCATAGGTTTAAATCAACCCCATATCCGTTCATCTATTAGTCTTTAATGTTTATAATTTAAACTAAACTAAACTATTCATATATTTACTAAGTGAATAGGAACATAATCATATAAACAAGTTAAATCTCAATAATTCAATTCTAAACTTTAAAAATAAATGATTTATTTTTTACATAAGCTATTTTACTACTTTTTATAGTATTTCATTGAAAATAAAGTAAAATGGACTTGATTAGTATTCAGCTCTGGTGTTTGTATAAATTTACTACTAGTCATCAAATCTATGTGAATTAACTAAAAAATGTACAATAGCTATCTAAAAATGAAATATTATTAAAAACTATTATCTTCTTTTTACAAAATAACTTAAAGTATTTTACTAACATAATTTCAAACTTAAACTGAACTGATTTACAGTATTTTTAATTTAAGGTTTATTTAACCTTAATTTTACTAAAGACATCTTAAAAAATTAAGAAAGTATTAAATTACAAAATATTACAATAATACAAAAACAAATTGAGCTAGATACTAATTAATAATGAAATAATAATAGAGTAAAATTAAAGCTCCATCTTGAATTAAATTTAACGTAAACGATTCTAATTAATAAGCATCAAACTTTTAAAAAGCTGAGACTGGGATAAAATCCAAGCAATGCTTATGATTGGATACTACAAAAAGTGAAATGAATTAAAATAATAAAACTTCATAAGCTTTTTTATAACAAACAAATTGTAACGATGACCTTAATAGAGGTACAAAAGAACCCACCATTGACACAAAATTTGGATACTTCATGTCAAGTTAATTTAAATTCTTCTTGGACAAACTATAGGGGTAAGCTTAATACTTAATTTTAATGATTAGTTTAACGATTTTTTATTCATATTATTTTAATTTTAACAGGGGCTTGGACTGTACACTTTGCAGTAATATTAGCCTTAAAGGTGATTTATTCCTGTATACCTATCATATCAAAGGAGTTGAGTTGGACATTAACTAATGTCACTTATAACTTTGTAATTATTATTTGATAAATTATTATTTAATTTAAGCTAACGGATTTAAATAGCTAAGTTTTTGGATCTTTCATACGATGACAGGCATTCCGTTTCAATTTAATCAAGGCGCTTACGACCATTTAACTTTATGGGAACAGATCGATAATGAAGCTCAGTATACTGCTACGAAGAAATACCTTACTGCGTTACCAATTGCATTGTAATATTTTATTATTTTAAGAGAGAAAGTATCATTAACTAACTTCAAAAATTTAGGTTTATTTTAAGCACACATTTTAGCCGTTACGATTTAGCTATGTTTAGTGTTAATTTATTGTTTTTGTTAATTACCTTAATTGCTAAACTTCCTTCAATGCATAAGGTCAGGCTTTTTGGTATCAATCTGGTTCAAGTGGAGTAATGGTGGGTTGTTGATGAGTTACCTCTCATTCAATGACTTCTTTTTTCTTAGTATTTGATAATGAGTTATTTTTAGTTTATTTTATGTTGTATGATTTATTATTCTATAGTATGGTTGATTATTATTAAATCCTTTATGCGCATTTTAGTTTTTTGTCTTTATAAAATTGTTATTAGTCTTTTGATAAGTTATATAGGAGCTTGATTAATTTAATTATGTTCTTATTGATCGATACTAAGAGTTCCAATTCCTTTAATCAATGTTGGTATTTTATATAATTTAATAAAGTTTGATTTGATTTTTAAGCCTCAATAGGCTAATTAAAAAGTAATCTAATGAAAAATAGCAGTAACAAAAAGTTTACACAAGATTAAATGGAGATTGAATTTTATTGTTTAAAATGAATTACAATTTAAAATTTTTATTAAAGAAACACTTTATTTTTGTACTTGGCAAATAGCAAATTAAGCAAAATATTGTAAGGATGTTTTCTTTTTAGCCATAACCTCTTGGATACCTACATAACGAAATAAATAATTACTCAAAAACAGTTGTTTTAAAACTTACCATCCATAAAATCTTCATGTTTCAGCGCTTTTCCACCTCTTCTAAGGGCAATCATACCCGCTTCAACAACTACTGCTTTACATTGTGCCCCATTAAATTCATCACAAGAACGTGCTAATTCTAAAAAGTTAACATCGCCCTCAAGTTGCATTTTACGTGTATGGATACGCATGATATCCGCTCTAGCCTCTTCATTAGGTAATGGGAATTCAATTTTACGATCCAAACGTCCAGATCTTAATAAGGCTGGGTCAAGAATATCAATTCTATTTGTTGCTGCAATAACCTAAAGAAATAAAAATAAGTTAAGCGTGAATACATTATAATAAATTTTTACTTTAATCCTTGAGTCTGAGCTGAAACCATCTAACTGATTAAGTAATTCCAACATAGTTCTTTGTACTTCACGATCACCACTCTTATCACTGTTAAATCTCTTAGTTCCAATAGCATCTAACTCATCAATGAAAATAATGCAAGGTGCCTTTTCTTTAGCAAGGTTAAATGCATCTCTAACTAATTTGGCACCATCTCCTATAAACATCTAAAATGGTACAATAAATTTAATTAATATTTCATGACATAATTTTATATTTACTTGAACTAATTGTGGTCCTGCAAGCTTTAAAAAGGTAGCATTAGTTTGTGCAGCACAGGCACGTGCTAATAAAGTTTTACCAGTACCTGGAGGTCCATACATTAAGACACCTAAAATTTTATTTTTAAGTTGAAGTTATATTTACTTAATTGTTGATATTACCCTTTGGAGGTTTAATTCCTAAGCTAGTGAAACGTTCAGGGTTATTCATAGGGAGTACTAAAGCCTCAACTAACTCATCGATTTGGGTAGTTAATCCACCAATATCACCATAATCTTCTATTGGCTTTTCATCTACTTCCATAGCTTTAACTCTCTGATCATATCTAATTTGAATTTTAAGTTTGAATTCTTTTATACTATAAAATTTAGTTACTCCGTTGGTAAAGTTTCTAAAACTAAATAAGAATCTTTATTAACACCAATTAAATCTCCCGGTGCTAATTTATCATTATCAACCAACCCAATAATTGGTAAAAAGATAGTCTATTTTAGTTTTATTAAATAAAACAAATAAATTTAAATAAAAATCTTATTTACCTGCCTAGTTGAAGTTTTAATAACTGCTGATTTTCCTTTAACAGCAGTTTCATCTTCATCAGTTACTCCATCATCTATTATTTTATTTGTATCATCTTCTAAGATCTAAAAAATAATTTCTTAATAAAACAAGCATTTATTTTAATCTAACTTAAGCATTACCTCAACTACGTTACCAACTAAATAAGGTAACTGTTTACTCATCTCAATCTTATCTTTGTTTTCCTTAATTTTTTCAGACATTGAGTTTTGTTCATGTTGTAAACGAGAGAACTCAGACTTCATTACCTAACAAAATACTTAATTTAAACTCAACTATCTTCAAAAAAAGTAATTACTTTAATATCATTATCTAATAAGCGACAGCGATTTGAGATTTCTGAATTACTTAAGCGTAAAATTTCTTCATCAAGATCTGAAAAATGTTCTTCAGTTAGTAAAGTTTCATTCAAGGCTGCCATCGTTATCTTTTATTTTTTATTTTATTAAAATGAGTTGAAATTGCTTAGAGTTATCCTTTTAAGATTACGTGTTTCTTGCTTGAGATTATTTACTTCAATTTCATAGGTTTTTATTGGCTACAAATTTGCTTTCTGCACTGCATTTTAGGCGAATTCACAAATATCGAGTTCACTATATTTAGTTAAATTTTTATTGTTGAATTGTAAATTAGATGGTAGAAATTATTTATTAGTTATATTAGATTTTAAATAAGTAAATTTATCTACTTGCAATAGTATAACATAAAAAAAGTAACAATAAATTTAGAAACATTTATGCTTATATTCTTAATATTCTATTTTATTTATTTGATAAAAGAAAACTACTATATTACTGATAAAGTTTAATGATAGAGTTGCTTTCAAGCCTAAAAAATGAGCAGAAGGCAAATAAAATATACAATAAATTTAAACAAAACAATCAAGATTAAAAAGCTATATAAAGAAGTGTATTAACATAAAAAAGTATACCAAAATAGCATCTATTTCTATTTAATAACATCAAACGCCGATTTGTTCTTTATGACTTTCCTTTAACTTTTCAATAAATTGTCTAGAAATAGTAGCCGTAAGCTGATTACATCTTATTAATTGTTCAGGCTCAAGCGGTGTACCACCTGGCTTTGAAAAGGCACAAATTTCTTGAAATAAATTCATCGATATAGAAAGTGTACCATCTTTAATTTGCTCTTCAATATTGGTTGGATCAACAACAAATTGTTCTCTATAAAAAATCATCAAAACTTTTTGTTCATTTCAATAATATTAATATTAGTAGTCTTACCCTTGATTAAAAAATGCAAAGGTTACTGAAACTGGAAAATGATGAATGGTTAATGGAATCAATGCTTTTTCTTGGGCTGTATGCTAATAAAGTTAATATATTATAAAAATAAAGTTTATTATTTTACTTACAATGGTAAACTCATCACCTTGTACAGTAACGTCAGGACGACGAAAGTGTAAGAGGGAAGCTAAAGTAGCTAAACAACCAGCATCAATTAGATTACCATCATGGTTATTGAAATGTAAATCAACTCTAACTTCGAATACCTAAATCTTTATAAGACAAACTTACGACTTTATAAAAAAAATTACTTTTTCTCCAGCTTTAATACATAAACTTTCTAAATCTAAAGCCCTTGATTTTTTAATTGTTTTTTCTAAAAATCGAGAAATAGCTACTTCTTCATCAGATGATCTATTTAAACGTTAAATCATTATATTTTAATTTACCAGCACTTACTTTCCAAGTTCATATTTAACATTTGAGATGGGATGTAATTCCGAAAAAATTTTAAGGATACCTTCAGAACCTCTAGTTTCTCTAGGGGTTACCACTGTACATGAAGCTCTTGCTAAAACCCTATTTATTTATTGAATTTGAAATTTGAATCTATTTAAATTAATAATTACTTTGTTTTTCCTAATTGGATAGATACTGAACCATAAACTTTTTTATCATAAACTATATGTATATCACGAACATCATATTTTCCACGTCCATCAGAGCGTTTACCTTTAGCTACGCTCTTTAATAAAAATTCTTTTTCGTTTTCACTTAATGTGTTGAATACCATTTTAACACAATTTTGATGTTTTTTATTTATTTTTTTACTATTAGTAGGCTATGATTTAATTTGAGCATTTTTATTGGTTGATTCAAGTATTTAGGATAGAATTTTAGATTTATTTACTTTAGTTTATTTTTTCAATATGAAAACCAACCATTTGGAATTTTGGGGCAATGCTACTAATATGAATTTGAATAATATTGTTTATTCAAATATCAAATTATCCATGTATTATAAATCATTAAGGTAATGTTTTATTAAAGGTTTTTTAAAAAAGAAGCTAATAATTTAAATAGTGAAATCACCGAAGTTCATGAGCTTATTGATGAGATTTATAACTCAGGTAAAACTACAATGTTAACTATCATAATAATATTAACTAAATTTTGTATTTTTAAATAATCAACAGTGGATTATTTAGGTATGTTTTAAGTAAGAAAATTGCAATTAAACTTTAGAATTGAGTTTAAACTAAATTTTTAATTTAACAGAACCTTTTACAACCGGTTCGGTACCTTCGAGTTGCTATTGTTTGTTATTTAAAATGTGGAATATGAAACTTAATGGTAAACAGATACGTACTTTTGTGGATAGTAAGGACTCACCGTAAGTTATATGTTTTTAAAACTAGTTTTAACATACTAAAAATATCAATAGTTACATTCGTGCATTGGGGTTTCTTTATCTTCGTTATGTTTGTAAACCAGAAAATATTTGGGCTTGGTTTGAGGATTACTTAGAAGATGAAGAGAGCTTAAATTTAACAAAAGGGCCTAATCATAAAATAATGTAATTAATTATTTTTAAAACTAATTTAAAAACTAATTCCTTTAGTACAATTGGTAAATTATGTTGCTTATTGTTAGAAGATATGAAATTTTGTGGTACTTTGTTACCTCGTATACCAGTACCAATTGCTCGACAAATTGAAAAATCACTAGGTGAAAAGAACAATAATGAAAAGTAAATTTTATTTGTATCTAGTTAATCAACTTATTAGTTATATTTTAGGAAAGAAAGTAAAACCAAGAATAGATCACGATCTCCAGATAATTTGAGAAGATACCGTTCACCAGATAGAAGAAGACGTCGATCACCTTCACCTTACCGTCATAAACGAGATTCCAGATCGCCAGATCATCGACGCTCACGTAATTATAATCGAAGGGATCGTTCCCGTTCCAAATCCCCTAGATCTAGCCATCGTTATTCAGATTCTAAAAGAGACTATTATGATAGAGAATCAAGAAGTGGAAATGGAAATGGGAATCAAGATTCTAAAGGGTATAAAGAAACCAGAAGTATTCGTAGATACGATTAAAAATTGAGAGGTTTTGTAGTAAAATTCAATGTACTTAAACACTGTACTGCATTTTGTATTTAGTCTTCTACAATAAAATTGCTAGATGTAGTGTTAGATAATTGTTGTTGCTTATTAAAATCAATTTTATAATAGTACTCTCATTTAATTATATTTCATAAATTATAAACCATTTTGCTATTTAAATGAAATTTTAGACAGGCACTTAAAAAGAATGTTTGTCTTTAAGATGTAAGTCTAAATAACCGAGATAATTTAATGGCACAATTAAAAATAAATAACTATGGCTTTGATTTCTATAAAGATAATCATGACCTTATTATCTTGTAGTCACTCTTTCCCTATAAACTTATTAATAATTCATACTCAAATCATCAGGTTATATTAACATTATAAACATGATCTTAAAAATACACTACCAATCATACTCACTTAATGTGATTTATGACATCATCTTCTGGTTTTAAATGGTAAATTAAGCTCAGAAACAAAACATATAAAATGAAATAATGAAGTATTTTTCATAAGAATAAGATGGATTACAAAGCAAGCGTACCAAGCATTGTGAATAAAAAAAGAAAATTGGATGCTGAAGAAAGTATTTTTTTTGAAACTATGCCATTCCTTATGACTGAAGAGCAAACTATATCACCTGGAGAACCTCAAAATTCAAGTGTGGAGATACATAACATACCATTGAATGTAGTCTGCAGACCAATACCCCCTGTTCTTGATGATTCTAAAGTGGAGATGTTTAGAAGGGATTTGGAGGTAAGTCTTTTTAAACAAACTCGAAAATAAGGTTAAACTTTTTTATTAGAATGGTGCTGACTTTCCACCCATTGATGTACATGAAATAGAGCATGAGGGTAACTTTTATTACTATGCTTTTGGAGGCTGTCATAGATGGAGGGCCCATCAACTTTCAGGCAAGCAAAGCATCAAGGCGAAGATCATCCCCACTGATAAAAAAGTACTCAATATTTACCTTGGGGCCTCAAATCCTTTCAGATAGTTCTTATTAAACTTTAATGTATTTTTTTCGTGTTTTTTAAACTTTTAGCCAATTATAATTTAGTTCGTTAATTTTAAAGTGATATCTTTTTTAAAATTCTAAAGTTGGAGTGATGTATTTGAAATTATTCGCGCTATCATCAGCGTTAAAGGTGCTGTTGTTTAATGGATAGTAAGTTGAAAAATTATATAGCATAAAATAAAATATTTAAACTTTAATAGTCATTCCACCGATTTTGAGGTCCATAGAAATTGGTTAGCGATTACATATAGTCTTCCAATAAACCAATGGTATTATGAAGTAAGTAGTAATTAGAAGCTAATGAAACAGAGTTATAATTATGAAATTCAGAAAACAAGTGAATGGACATTAGATTATCCTCCATTTTTTGCATGGTTTGAATATTGTTTATCACATATTGCTAAGTATTTTGATCCTAAAATGTTAGCGATTAATAATTTAAATTATAAATCTATTGAAACCATTTATTTTCAACGATTTTCAGTTATCGTTTCGGAAACAGTATTATTATATGCTTTATATAGGTATTTGCTTGTACTATTTATTTCAACATTTATTACAATTTCGTTTTTAAAACTTAGACTTTCAAATCTTAAAGAATATGAATCAAATAGCTTAAGTAAAATAATGGTTGTCCTTACCTTTTTAAATCCATGTTTATTAATCGTGGATCATATTCATTTTCAATACAATGGTTTTATGTTTGGTATATTATTATTGTCTTTGGTGGAAGCTATTCAAGTAAGTTTAGTTGTTTTGCTATTTATAATATTAAATTCAATTGTGATTCTAGACTAATTATATTTCCAGTGGTATTTTGTTTGCGATACTACTAAATTTTAAACACATTTTTTTATATCTTGCTCCTGCCTATTTTGTTTTCTTACTTAGAGCTTATTGTATGAATGTCAACCAAGGAGGTTTAACAATAGTCAGTTTTTTGAAAAGGTTGAGTTTATTAGGCTTATGCGTCATTTTTATATTCTTGATTTCTCTATTTCCATCTATTTATTATGAACAATTGCCCCAACTACTTTCAAGATTATTTCCATTTCAGCGAGGATTATCGCATGCTTATTGGGCACCTAATGTATGGGCAGTTTATTCCTTTATTGATCGATGCTTATTATTTATACTATCAAAATATGACTCAAGTTACCAAAATGTAGCATCCGTTACCCGGGGCTTAGTTGGGGACGTTCAATTCGCTATCTTACCTCAAATTTTACCTAAGCATACCTTTATACTTACTTTATTGGCCCAATTACCCATTTTGGTTAAACTATGGATTAACCCAAATACCAAGAATTTTTTAAACTCAATTGTTTTATGTGGATTCGGCTCCTATCTTTTTGGTTGGCACGTGCATGAAAAAGCAATTATGATGGTTTTATTACCATTGAGCTTTATGTGTATTGAGAACAAAAAGTTAAAAGCATTTTATCTCTTCATCAATATTGTAGCCAACTTTTCACTACTTCCATTGGTGTTTTATAAGTTGGAATCTATCATTGTCAGTATTATTTTACTTATTTGGGCTATCTGTGCCTCCTCTTTACTCAATTCAATACCATCATCTACTCTGATTAAAGTTTACTATGCTGGCTTCGCGGGACTTAATGCTATTTTATTAGCTAGCTTTTTTGAAGTAGGTGTGTTTTTGAAATATTCCTTTTTACCCTTACTTTTGACTTCAATCTATTGTGCTATCGGTATCATTGGCTCTTGGGCTTACTTTTATTTCTATGCTGTTAAATTGTAGGGTTTTTATGCTTGAAGATGAATTTTTGGCAGATTTTGGTGATGAGATAATGTGGCAATTGCTTCTTTGATGCTATTTTGGGTTATATTACTTTTAAATACTTTTTAAATCTAATAAAAGCATTACCTAATAAATCGGAAAGAGCATATATGGAATTTAAATATTCAAATAGTAATTTGATGGAATCATGTTTACATCATTAAATTTTATTTAGGATTATTTTTAATCTCTAAAATGTAAGCTCTTAAAAACTTATTTAAATAACGTAATGTTCCAAAATAAAAGAGATATTTACTAAAATAAGTCATGAGCTAAAAAATCTATTCAATTAAAAATGATGTCTTGAAAGCAGCCAATTATTTTAAGTTATATATTAAATACATAAAATAAGAAAAATAAGAAAAATAAGAAATCAAGAAATATAAAAAACTATTTTTTTGTTTCATTTTTAATTTTATTTCAAAAATATTATCAAAACATGATAAAAAACTATCATTATTATACCATGCTATCTGTAGCTACCAGGATGCTGTTAATACAGTTCGGGTAAGTTTATTATGGTTTAAATTCAAGGTGATAACTAATAAATGAATATTTAGTTTATACAAGCAACCTATTATTATAACTAATAATATAACAAGTTTAGATATCTATAATCAAGTAATTTATAATCAGTAGAATAAATCAAAGTAACTAACAAAAATTCAATAGAAAGAGTGCATCTGCGAATTAGGGAATAATATGAGTGAATGGGTGAAACACACTGTTGATTATATTCATTTTCTATTTCGATTAGTAGCTATTAATCTCAGTTTGAGTGAATTTCATATCAAGTTAATTCAATTTGTATTTTATGATTTTATATTTATTTATTCTTTAATTAAGTAAGTTTTTTAAAATATTTTAAATGTTAAATTAACTTTATAAAATAGATATTTCGAATCCAATACCATTAAAAGAATTCAAAAACATAACCCATTAATTCATTTAATTGTATTAAATCATTGTTTATTGACTATAAACAATGGTAATCATTATTATGGTTTATTAGCTGGAGTATTATTATTATCATTGAGAGAAATGATTCAGGTAATAAGGTTTATTTCAATTAAAATAATTAAAATAATTTTAATTTCATAGGGAAATTACATGAATAGTAGTTTGTTATTTAGTATTTTGATAAATTTAAATGATTTATTTATATATTTACTACCTACTTACATCATTTATTTATCAACCCCATTTATCAAATTGATTCAAAGTACCAAAAGCTCAATTCCATTTTACAAATTAATATTTCTATTAATGAACATTTATTTACTTACTATAAATTCCACACGTATTAATAGTATACTTCACCTATCCAATGATTCTTTTGCTCAATTGTTTCCATTTCAGACTAAGTCTCTCACTACTCATTATCTATCCAACTTTTGGTTAATATACTCGTATACAGAACATCTACTCCAACGTTTAGCTATCAAACTTTACCAGCTATCAACAAACATTCCTTATTTCGAAAAAATTTATACTTGCTTTTTCCCAACATCAAATCAGAAACCGTTCCATTCCTACGAAGATGCTTTATATCTACTGCTTACAGATCCTCATATAAAGACTGTATTTGATATGTTTAGTAAAATGACGCCTAAATCTCCTGAGGAGTATAGTTATTTACTTGGGATTATTAAGTTAGTTCAATTTAAGTGGTTGGCTCAAATTTATCCTAATATTGTGGTATGGACTGGCATGTTGGTTCAAATACCCAGTTTATATCAATTAATATGTAAGCGAAATAAGCAATCTCTTATTAATTGTGTATGCATCAGTTTGTTTTCAATCAGTTTATTTCAATATGTTAGATTTGAGAATTTGATGGGCTATTTGCTAATGATAACAAGTGCTCTATGCATTTCAGCAGATAGTGGCAAATGCAACATTATTTATTTAGGTTGTAATCTATTAGTAGCTTGTCATTATTTACTTGAAATTAATAATATTAATGAGTTTTTAATTGTTGGTTTGTTAGTAATAATAACAACTTATTTAATTTATTTTACTAAACATTCGATTGTAATCAGCAATTTCTGTTTAGCTTTGGTTATCATTTTGGTAATGCTAATTGTGGACCATTCACTTTATCTTATAGATGTTGAGATTTTGAAATTGCCATTTTATTTCAACCCACTTTGCATTGCCCTTGTTCACACTTCACTTCTTGTTAGGCTTTATTATTCCATGATTTTTGAATAATAAATAATTAGTTGAGTATAAAATATGTACTTGAATTTTAATCAAACTGACAAATGAATAAATTTATTACATTTAATATTAATCCTAATATTCTAACTCTTATAGCCTTAACTTAACATTTAATTGATTGAAATGAAATCTATCTTCTACCGGGATACAAAACATAAATGAAGGAAGAAAACTGGTAGTGAAAAGGTGAAAATAAAATTCTAGATTCCTTAATTTTCAGTTTAAAGAATATAAACAACATCACCTTGTGCTCATTAATCCTTTAACAAAATATAGAGAAGATTATTTCTATAAGCATATCAACGCAGCAGTATACATTGCTGAAGATAGAGATAAAATAATAATCAACAGAGGCTTCATTGTATTCGATGAACTGAATTATCTCAACTTTTTAAAATTATCGAACTTATTAAAAGTCAACAGCATCGCCCCTGTGATGAACTTCGCTATTTTTAAGCAACATGAAAACTTAGGATAGAGCAGGACAGATTTAATAATATTTATTATGTCAATCTATAGGTTTATTCATAATTATAGATACAGTGCTTGCGAAAACTGTTCAAAAATTTCAAAGATTATCGCACGCTTATTAGGAACCAAATGCTTAAGGAGCCCGTTCTTTATAGTTTAGACGCCAATTATTCGCTGTGCCAAAACGCAATCTAAGTTATCAAAATATAATACTAATGGTCCAATAGTTAATGGATGTGTGGTCAAGTTTCTATGTTACCTATGCTCTTACTGATGTAAACTTTCATAATTACTTTGCTAGTTCAACATATTATCTTAATCAAATTGCGGCTAAAGCCAATTATAAAGAACTTTTAAGAGCAATTTTCCCTTCAAGCTTAACTCCTACCTTTTTGGCTGGTATGTCCGTGAAAAAACAATCATAATTTTCTTGTTGTAGTTGAGTTTTATCTTTTTTTATGAATGATAAGTTAAATGCTTTTTTCTATTCATGCTATTGTACTCAAATTTTATTGCTTCTACTTGTTTCCTATGAATTAGAAACTATTATTGTCAGTATAGTTTTTTCATCTAAGTTACTAATATATTATCACTGTTCAATTTAACGTCATCTTCTACCTTTACTAGAGTTTATTATATCGGGATTACAGTTATTAATTATGTTTTATTAGCTAGATCTACAAAGTTATCTGCTTTTAAGACACTCCTTTTTTCTGTTGCTTTTAACTTTAGTCTATTGTGCCACTGATGTTATCGGCCAATGCGCTTCTTTTATTTTTATGCTTTAAAAGAACAGGCTTCTGGGATGGAGGATGGATTTTTAACAAACCTTGATAGTAAAACAAATAAAAATTATTCTCTCAATATTGTTTAGCTACCATTATTAATAAAGTATTTTATGAAACTAGTAAAAATACTCAATGATGAATATCATTGAATAATGCAAAGTATAATGAAAGTCAATATAGTGATTTTTGCACATTCGTATTAATGTTCTCATGTTTGTATATCAGCAAAGTTTTAGTTCATAGAATATTTAATGAATATTTTTATACTTATTAAAATTAACAGTATAGACAATCATATTGGAAAATTTATTAATAGCGCAATTTAAAGCAAAGTCTTCAAAATTATACTTAAGCTATTAGACAGTTAAAGTGTAATCTAGTTCTTTATGACATAAACGTTGATAGGTTCAGTAGGCCAAGAAGCTATGAAAGTTCTATAATGAATTAGTTTATTATTTTCTCTTTTAAAAACAAAATTGTATATTAAATTTACACTAGCCAAGTATAATTCCATCCAAATCAAGCTAATAAAAATAAAACACCCTCTATTAAATACTTAAATAAGATTTACGTTCTACCGATACATCTTCTAGGCCCTATCAAAAATGGTATAAACTTTGGATTACTTTCAAATGTCTTGTTTTTTAACCATGTTCAGGGTTAGAATGGGCTGGATCCTTCCAATGTAATGATAAATTTTCCAAAACATTGATGGCTACTCCAACAGAAACCTGAAAGCTATTATCAACATATTTTAAAAAAATTATATCTATTACCCCTTCTGATATATAGTGGTTATCTGTTATTTTCCCTCCCTTAGGTACTAACCTTGGTGGATCACCGCAAACTACTGACACCATTTTTAAGCCTTCATGAATTACTGCGTTAAGATAATGCCACTCAGATTTGCACTTACTATAAGCAATAGATTCTTTATCTGGAAACTCAAGAGTCATTTCTTCTTTAGCCTTTTCAAATACCACTGGCTGGCTAGATAATAAATAAAATAGGAGACTGTCCGAATTGGTTTCATTTTTTTATCCAGTTTTAAATATTTTATATTTTAAAAACTTTGCTTAAAATTCTATAAAATAAATTCTTTATTAAAAACCAAAAATACCTGATACAGTTTTGAATTATTTTATTATGATTTATATTATAAATTAACGGAATTTCTATTAATTTTAATACAAATTCTCAGATCAACAAGGCTTTTACTAATATAGCCTATATATTGATATTAGTTAAAGTTGTAGTATGGAAGTAAATACATATTCCTATAAAACCTCATTGAGAAATATTTATTATTGACTGCTTTATAGCTAACATTGCAGATTTGCTATCAAATAAATAAATAATCTTAATATTAAAAGCATATTATTAATATGTCACTAAGTTAATAAATAGCTGCATGGGAGGGGATTGTTAGCCCTAAAACTACAATTAACCATTCCTATGTAATACAAGCAGTATAATAATAGTTTTCACTTATTATTACAGTTACTCCCTCTTCGACTACTTATTAACTTAGCTATTAATAATTTAAGTAATATCAACATTTAATAATTGATTTCTATTATTTAACAAGCTACTTACTTCCTTAGTAAATATTGAAACTTTTAAATTTTCAGTTATTTTTGTAAGATAAGCTGGGGTTGATCTTTTAATTTTTGTATTTTCTATAGACTCTATAACTTTAATTGTAATTATATCGCTTTTTTTTATCTATCAGATATTAGATAACAGTGTAGTTTATTATCACGTTTAATAAAATGTAAATACTTTTTGATACCTTGTATTTCTATTGTTTTTTTTGTACCTTTGTTTCTTTCATACTTTTTAAAAATTATATTTGTTTTCCCATTATTGACAGTTGAGTTATTAATTCTATTATGTTCACAAATAAAAACCTCAAATTTTGAAATTAATTGATCAATATCTTCTATTTTACCTAATGCTTCAAAACTATTTTTCCACTGTAAAGGATTTCCAAAATGTCCGTCAACTATACTTTTTCCATGATGCTCAACAAAAAAATTAAGATCAATATTTAAACTACTATTTATTTTATAAGTTTCTTCAAATATATAATGTAGAAACTCTTGAGATTTAAAATGATTTCTTGTATCTACCTATATATTAATTTTTGTAAACCCTCTAAATAAAAGCTCTTTAGATATTAAATCAATTAAACAATCTCTTGCATATGCTGAATTATGATCTAATATTTCAAATAAATAATCAAAATAAGCTTTGCTTATTGTTTTACTATCTTTCAAATATAAAACATCAAAACCTAATATTGATATAGCTTGCTTATTATAATGATCTAAATTTATTGTATCTGGTCTTGTTCCTATTTCCATATTTTGTTTAAAGTCCAAAATCATTATACAACTTTTATTATTTAATTTTTTAATAGTTTTATTAGATATTTTTTTGAGTATAACAGAAAATTCATGTAATTTATATAACCTTTTTTCTTTATTAAAAGATTCTTCTATCTCTGCTTTATTTTTTATCGCTGTATTTATTATATTCTCAATTTTTTTCCAACTGCATACTGGGTACATATATTACATAAATCTGTTTTTCTTGCTGGATTTTTAAAATTATTTGGTATATATTTGAAAAATGTTGACCTAGCCACTGCTTTATCTTTTAAATCATTAAAATATTTACTACATATCATTCTTCTACTTTTGTTTAACATATATGTTATCTGACAAATATTCATTATCATTATTTTTTTTATTGAATTTTGATGAAATAGTTGAATTATTAAGTAAATATTATATAATAATCTTAATTTTCTCATCTTTAATTTTTTTGTATTTTTAATAATGGGTTGTAACGTTGATATTTTATTATTATTAATTATTTTTGAATAATCGTATTAATTTCTACTTATATTAAATCCAAAACTTTTACATTCATCAAAAGAATATACTGAAGCTATAGTTGATAATAACGCTACTTGTTGGTTTTTATTTCCTGTTTCCCTTAAAGCACTAATTTTATACATTGCTTGATTAAATTTATTATTATTAGTAATAAACTTTAATAACTCTTTTTTTTCGTTCTATTACAAAATTCCATAAACTTTGGGTTATTGTGAATAGTTGCTAAAATTGATGTAAATGAATTACAATATTATATAATGTACTTCTCCCTATTGTATTAAAATTTTTAAAAATTCCATTTCGAAGTTTGGTTATAAAAGCTTGCATTTTGTTTTTATTTTAATAAAAAAATAAAGTCGGTTATATAATTATATACTATATATCTATTAAAAATTCAATAAAAAAATATAAAACACTGTGAAATATCGCTTCATCAGCTCTATGATTGATTATCGCATAACAATTACTTAACTTGTTTACAAAACTAGTTGTAGCCTTGTATTCAATTTGACCATGATTCATGTGGTACAATCAACTCAGAGTTCCTTATTTTGATTTGGTGTGAGAATTTCTACCATCTAACCATGAAGAACTTATTACCCACGTTTTAGTGTCCATACTTGGCAACTATAATAAGGAATAACTGTTATCATGTTCCTTACATATAGCCACCCAATTAGAGTATAAAACAGATTCTTCAGTTCCTTACATATAGCCACCCAATTAGAGTATAAAACAGATTCTTCAACATGATAACTCAAGGCTTTTTAATTGAATTGTTCCCTAATATTGTATATTTAATAAAGCCATTTAGTCTTTCTGACAATATCTTATATAGATTTTACAGTAGTATCTTCTATTCTATTTATTTTACATAGTTCGTAGCTTATTGTGCACTATTCTTATTAATTTAAGTCTATCTTAGTTACATAAACTAAGACCTTTTGACTTACAGCCAATTAACTAAGCTAGAACTGCTTTTAACTCCAATCACTGAGTACCGACTTAATAATAATTAAAAAAATAAGTCTTTCAAGCGGTATTTAAGCGAAAAAATTGTTAGTAAAATTATTAAACAAAAAAATACATCCCCATATATTAACTTTACTTTATTATTATAAAATAACATTTATATCAGTTTGTTGTAGTAATAAAAGAAGATCAGGTGGCCGAGTTGGTCTAAGGCGCCGTGTTAAGGCCGCGGTCTCTTCGGAGGCGTGGGTTCGAATCCCATCCTGATCATTAGTTTTAGTCACCTTACTGATACAAAATTTTTATGTTAGCTGTTTGAATAGTAATTTGTTAATTTTATGTTGCTTAAGAATGCGTATATTGTTCTAATGATAAGGGTTTACTATATAAAGTAAGCATATATTTATTTTTAAACTAATATAAAATCATAATTATCAATAATCTTTATTTTTAATGCTGATGATTAATAATTCAATTTATGGTTTCGATGATGTCAGAACTCATTTATCAACTATAAATACACTTGAAAATAAAGTTAAAAATCAAACATAATAATTAAAATAAAAAAATAACAAGATGAGTCAAGCAGCCGTTAGTACTAAAACTTATACCTTATCCAGCGGCCATAAAATGCCAGCTATTGGGTTAGGCACTAGTAAATTTTAATTTAATAAAATGTTCTTATTTTTTTATTAATTAAATAAATTAGAAAAAGGAGATGACCGTGAAGAAACTATTAAAATTATTCAAGATGCTATTGAGTCTGGTTATCGTCATATTGATACAGCAACTATGTGTAAGTCCATTATTATCATCGATTTTCAAAAACCTTTATAACATTCACTCTTAATAGATGAAACAGAAGATATGGTAGGTGAAGCTATTCGTCGTAGTGGAGTTAAAAGAGAAGAGTTATTTGTAACTAGTAAAGTATGGTGTACTGATTTAATTAAAGAAAGGGTTCAACCAGCATTTGAAAAAAGTTTAGCTACTTTAAATGTAGATTATATTGATTTGTATTTAATTCATTGGCCAATTGCTTTTGAATCTCCTCAAAGTAGTCCGCCTAAAGTGATTGAAAATTATGATTTTGTAGAGACTTGGAAAGAGTTAGAGGTAAAGTGAATTCTATAGAAATTAATAATAGTAACTAATAACTTTTAATAAATTATAAATAGAAATTAGTAGAAAGTGGCAAAGTTAAATCTATTGGTGTATCTAATTTTAGTATCGAAAAATTACAAAAATTATTAAAACATTGTAAAATATCACCAACCGTTAATCAAGTAGAACTTCATCCATATTTAGCTCAACCTGATCTTAAAAAGTTTTGTGATGAAAATAAAATTATTCTAACAGGTTATTCTCCTTTAGGTAGATCAATTGAACCTAGAATTGATCAAGATAAAGTGGTAAGTTGAATAATAATAATAATAGTAATAACAATAATAATAATAATATTCACTTAAATTTAGATTGTTGAATTAGCTGATAAATATCAAGTATCATCAGCTCAAATAATTTTAAGTTGGGCTGTACAAAGAGGTACTGCAGGTAAATTAAGAATATTAACATTGAAAATTATTAATATAATTTTATTAATTATTATTTAGTTGTACCAAGATCCGCTAATAAAGAAAGACAATTAAAAAATATTACTTTAGTACAATTGGATGAAGATGATAAGAAAAAAGTGGATAATTTAAATAAGAATCATCGTTATGTTAATCCAGAAAAAATGTGGGGAGTTAAAAATGTATTTTAAATATATGTTAAAATAAACAATGTATTATTGTATTAATTTATGTTTTGTTTTTATGTTTTATATTTTTATTAATATAAAAATAATATTCTAAAACTATAACTAAAACTCATCAAGCCTCATTTTAAAATCTAATTTTTTAATGAAATTTACTAAGTTTAGAAAATTCTAATTCCTCTTTTTAAACCAAAATTTCAATTCATTTCAAAAATTTTCTAGAAAATTCTCAATTTCCAAAATGAATTTGAATAAACGAGTGATAGCGATCTTTGGTACAACAGGAGTAGGAAAAACGAAATTAAGTATCGAATTAGCCAAGCGATATAATGGAGAAATAATTAATGTAGATGTGATGCAGGTAATTTGATTGATTCTCATTTCAAAAATAATCATTATATAATTCATATTAAAACAATAACAAAAATATTTATAGTATAAAATGGAAATCAATAATTAATTCAATATTTTAGATGTATAAAGGTTTTGATATTATCACTAATAAAGCTACTTTAAAAGAACGAGATTTAATACCTCATCATATGATGGATTTTGTATCAATTGAAGAAGAATATGATATTCAACAATTTGAAAAAGATGCATTAAAAAAAGTAAATTTAATAAATTTTAAATTAATTTGAATCTTTTTATAAATTAACTAAATAATTTACTTAATTTATTATAGATAGATATACTTCATTCCAAAAACAAAATACCTATATTAGTAGGTGGTACTCATTATTATTTTCAATCTTTATTATGGGAAAATAATATTATTAATAAAAATTCTCTTCCTTTATCAAATTCACTTTCCCCTTCCTCCACTGCTCCTACAGAAGATATTATCACACTAAAAACTCATTGGTCAACATTAGATAATCGATCATTATATACTGAACTTGAAAAAGTGGATCCAGAAATAGCAGTTCAATGGCATTATAATGATCGACGACGAGTATTAAGGGGATTAGAAATTTATTATTCAATGAATCAAAAGCAGAGTGAGTTATTAAAATCTCAAAAAGAAAAAAAGAAATTACGATTTAATACAATAGTATTTTGGACATTTAGTGAGAAAAATGAGTTAGATAAAAGATTAGATGATAGAGTAGATAGTATGGTGAAAGTAAGTTAAGAAGAAATAGAAAGAGATAGTTAAAAGTATTTATTAATTTATTTATAATTTAATATAGGAAGGATTAATTAATGAAATGAATGAATTATATAATTGTTTAAATAAATTACCTAGTGATATTGGAGAGTATGATCGTGGTATTAAACAAGCTATTGGTAAGTTTATTGTATATTATTATTTATTATTTATTATTTATTTTATTTTAGGATTTAAAGCGTTTGATCCTTATTTTCAATTATTAAAACAACAAAAAGAAGAAAAAGAACAATTTGAAGTTGAGTAAGATATTACATTTTCTTCTACTAATATTAATCTATTTTAATAATATTAACCTCAATTTATTGTTTTATTTATTAATTTGATTTGTAATTAATTTAGGTTACAAAATGTAACTTTATCTTGTCTTGAAGTAATGAAACAACAAACTCGAAAATATGCTAAAAAACAAATTAATTTTATTAAAAATAAATTAATGTTGTTAATAAAAAATAGTGTTCAAAATCAAGAAGCTATTTTTCCAAGATTATTAAATGCTACTGGTAAGTGAAATTAATATTTTAAAAAAAGGGATACTATTAAAGATTTTATAATGATAAATATTTTTAATAATGTTTTTGTTTATTCTAGATTTAAATCAATGGGATAAAAATGTATTAAATAGAGCAATCGAGTTGTGTGACAGTAAAAATTAATCGAATTCTTTAATTAAAGTTATTTAATAAATTCTATTTATTTATTTAGAAATATTAATACAAAACGATACCTCCATAGAATTAGATACTGAATTTCAATCTTTATTTAATAATTGTGAAAGTGATAGGTAATTAATTATATTAATATTTATTTCTTAACTCATTCACTTAAACACCTCTTTGTCTTTTAGTTATATTAAATTTGAAAATTGGAAAAAAAGAGTTTGTGAATCATGTTCTTTAAGAATAGATAAAACAACAGGTAATTTAGTGGAACCAGTAATAATTAATGGGGATCAAGAATGGGAAGCTCATTTAAAAAGTAAAATGCATCGTAAACAAAAAGATTTTAATAAGTATAAAGCATTAATAAAATTAGATTAATTTAATAATAATAATAATAATAATAATAAATATATAGATATATAATGAAATAAAAATAAAAATAAAATATATAGAATATGATTTAATTTATAATATTGAATTATTATTAATTTATTAAAATATTATTAATTATTCTACCCATGGATTTTCATTTTCATTTTCATTTTCATTTTCATTTTCATTCTCATTATAATTATTATTTAATAATGAAGTAGTCATTGTTTCAATATCACCTTCTTCAATTAATTGATTTAACCCATTATAACTATTATAACTTTGATGATTCATAGTATTTCTTCTACTACCCTTTTTATTCAATAACACTGCAGATAAACGATTAATTTTATTTGGATCTTTACCTGGTACAAAATAAGATAAAAATAAATTAATCCAAAATGGTACAATTAATATTGTTACTGATAATATTAATGTTAACCAAAATTTAGATTGATAAAATAAACCAGCAATTTCATACATTTTTAATAATGGTATTTCTACTGATGCTAAATAAGTAGTTATAAAATAAGTTAATATGGTACCAAATACTACTATCATATTTAAATAAGTAAAATGATTTGTATAAATTGCAATTGTTAATTGAACTGTTACTACAACTATTGAATACGCCATAAAAGATAAAGATAAGCCAGAATGAGGGGCATCAAATATAATAGTATTATCCATTTCATTAACAACAGAATAAAAAAAGATTGATAAAAATAAAGTAATTAAACCTTGTAATATTGCCCAACCAAACCATTTAAATGTCGAATTAACAAATAAATAATGTGGATCTCTACCATTAGTAAATTGATATAATTTAGGTTCATTTAATAAGATATTTTCTTCAATATCTTTATCTAATACATAAAATAAAATAGGTAATCCTGTATATAATATATTATATAATGAAAGTGAATAAGTAGTTAATAATGAACTTCCTGAAAAACCATTAAATAATTGATAACCTGCTTGTAATGTAGATACAAATAAACTCTTATAAAAACAATATAATGCTACAAATTTAACTCGATGTAATGAATATCTTCCATGAACTAAAATTAATCGATTTAAATGATAAAATCGAGATATTGAAATATCACATGCTCTACTAGCTTGTAAACCTTCTCTACCTCTTAATCCAATCCCTATATTAGCCCTTTGAATCATTCTTACATCATTACCACCATCACCAATAGCTAAGGTAACTTTACCTTGACTTTTAATCATATCTACCATTTCTCCTTTTTGTTTAGGGGTTGCTCGACAACATATTACTGTATGGGCTTGTAGTGCTAATTTCAAAAATTTAGTTTTTAATGTAACATTTTCTAATATCCATTTTAAACATTGACCATCTAATACTAAAGATAATATAGGTTGACTTAATTCATTGTGGTATAATATTGGGGTAATAGGGTGTTGTTGTTGTTGTTGTTGACTATTATTATTAATATGAGTTATATTATTAATTAAATCTAAATTTTTAATTTCAAATTCAATCTTATCTAATAATGAATTGGGATCTAATTCATTTGCTGATAATATAACAGTATTTCCATTATCACTTGGTAATAAATGACAAGATTTACCAATTTGTATAGCAGTTATTAATTTATCTCCAGTTAACATCCAGATTTTAATACCTGCTTTACGTAAACTAGCTATAGTATTAGGTACATTTGTTTGTAATTTATCTTCAATTCCAGTACATCCCAATAGTTCAAACGAATGTTCAATATTACAATAACTTTGTTCAATTAATTCTTCTCTTTCACTAATTGCTGTTATTGCTTTTTGATGTTCTTTTTTCCATAATATATATTCTTCTCGGGTTATTTGTTTATAAGCAATCGTTAATGTTCTTAATCCCATACTAGCATAATCTAATAAATGTTGTTCTGTTAAATCTAATATATCATTAGGTTGACATAAAGGCAATAATGTATCATCGGCTCCTTTAGTTAAGACTAATATGGGACTATCTTGATCACAAAAAGGTTCAATTCGTTGTAATATAATTGACATTCTCTTTCTATTGGAAGAAAATTCTAATACATCCAATAATTTATACTTATAAAGAGGTAAATTACCCACTTTTAAACTTAATATTTTATTTCGTTCTTGAATAAATTCAAATCCAACTTTATTTGCTGCTTCAACTAAGGCTTCTTCGTCGGGTGAATTACCTTTATATTCCATCTGATTTTTAATTTCATTAAATTTAGGGATTATTTTATGACATAAACTTAATACTTCAAAAAATTTCAATAATTTATAATGATATGGATCTAATTGAATATTCGGTTCTTTTAAACTTTTAAATAATTGTTGGATATGTTTATCTAATATTAAATTCCATATACAATTTCCAGAATATGATAATCTTCCAATATCTGATGATGCAAGATATGATTTACCTGCAATAGAACAACATTTAAATACCATAATATTTTCAGTTAAAGTTCCTGTTTTATCGGTCATTATATATTCGATTTGTCCTAATTCGTCCGGTATTGAAGTATTTTTTGGAATAGCTGGCCCTCTTGTTTCATCTAACATATGAATATCCCAACCAATAAAACAAGAACACATAAATTTAGTTAAATCCATACTAACTTTTAACGAAATTGGTATTACTAAAGATAATAACAATAACATTCTTAATGGTATTGTTATATGATTTATAAAATTATTTTCAAATTGTTGATTATGATAATTATAATATAAATAATCATGTTTTTTTATAAATTCATTAAATTGTAATCGATTTCCAATTGTACCTAAAATAAAAAATATTAATATATATATATAATACAATATACAATAATATAATATTTACCTAAAAATAATACTAATAATAATTGTAATATAAATACTAATATTGATGCTCTTTCAATTTGTAAATCCAATATAGTTAATTTTTGATGGGAATTTCCTTTATTTAAACCCAATTTTGTTTCCAAACCAGTATAAACAGCAACGCCATAAACAAATTTAGTATTTTTTAATATTGTACCTTGCAATAATAATTGATTTGGATTTAGTGGTATAATATTACCATCTAATATTAATCTTGCATCAAAATTATAAAGATGAGCATTAGGTTGTGGACATTCAATAATACCATTCAAATTACAAAATTCATCTAATTCCATTTCCATTGTTATTTTAGGACAACGAATTGTTTTTAAACTCGATTCTCCATCTAAATTTGATGTTAATAAATAAGCTTCTCCATATGCTTCATCACTTTTTAATAATACTAAATCACATGGAATTTCTTCATCTTGTGAAATTTTTATTATATCTCCTACTTTTATTTGTCCACTTTGTATGGGTTTTAAACTACCATCACTACGTAATTTAGAATAATATCGTTCATTGAATTGTTGATCCGCTTTCCATCGTTTATAATCATCATAGATCTCTTTAATTCCAGAAATACTAAAAATAATAATCAACGGAGTCCATGTAGTTATTGGATTAATAGGTGTCTAAAAAATAAAAAATAAAGTTAATTAATTTATTAGTAATATTGTTATTCTATAATACTTACCAATTGTTTAATTAATTGTAAACAAGCAATTAATAAAAAATAAAAGTTCATAAACCTCCTATAAAAAAAGTATTAGTTATTAATCGAATTATTTATACCATTTTAATATTAATAACATCAACTTACCCAAATTGTTCCCAGAAAAATATTGGTAAAAAAGTCAATAGACTATATTTTGTATTTAATACTTTGTTATTTTTAAATCTATTTAGTTGATTTAATTCTCGATTGATTTTAATACTATCACTTGTATCAGCTTCATCTAAATTAGGAAAAGGCATTATTTTAATAACTCGTATTTTTTTATCTTCTAAATCTTCTTTTCTGAAATTAGGTAATTGACTAGTGATAGGTTGTAACAGTCGTTTAACATAATCAACGATATTAAATTCGATATGAAAATTATTCATTTTATTTATTTATTAAAATAAAAGTAAATTAAATAAAATTAAAAGATTATTAAAATTTATCAAGAACATAAGTCAACTTCATTTATTCCCATTAAAAAATACATATCTTATTTAATTGGTTCATTCTCTCCGTCTTAACCTATAATAAGCCACTTGAATTTGAACTAACGGAATTAAGCCATTGTCAAAAATCAGCTCATTTTTAAAATACTAGTATTTAAAAATAATGATTAAATAATGAGATCAATCGAACATTTATCTATTCTTTTACTTCCAATTTTATAATCTCATTAAAATCATTAATTGCTTCTAATTGAATATTAGGTAAATGAATATTATTAGTTAATAAATTTAGTGCTTTTGTATAAGTAATTTCTTTCTTAAATAAAGTAGAGAATAAGCTTTGTTTCATTGAAGTTTCCTGTTCAATAGATTCAAGGATGGGTGTGAGAAGGGTATCTATAAAATAAAAGATGAGTAAGTGATTGATTGCTTTGTATGATATATATATAATGATAATTTTAATCTTACTTAAACTATTCATTGAATGTGTCAAAAATAATATTTCATCTTTTAACTTTAAATTATTTTCTTCAATCTTTTTTAATTGTTGATAAGTTGATTGTATTTTATGAAATTGATTTATCTAATTAAAAAATAAAAAATATCATTATTAATTATTAATAACTAATAAAATAAAATTACTTGTCTATCAATTAAAATTTTAAAATCTTTATTATAAATTAATAAATATTCTTCCTTTAATAAATCTAATTGTTTAATAATTTCACTACCTTCTCTTTCTGCTTTAGTAACTAGATCCAAATGCCTATGCAATCATAAATAAATATAATAATATCCATAAATCATACTTATTAGTTTATATATTACCAGTTACCAAACTTTATAATCAACCAGCCATTACTTAATTTAATTAAATCAGTATTTAATTCCATAAAAAATTCTATATTTTTTTGTATATTTAATAGTTCTCGTTTATATTCTGAAACTACTTTGATTTGTTGAATATTCATTTTAATCTTGTTTTGTTGGGCCATATCTATATTTTATATATTCTATATACTTTATATACTCTATATAATGTCTATTGAATTCCTTCTAAGAAAATCTTTGAAATTATTGAAGTTAATAAAATTCGACTCAATTACTAATAATAAAAACTTGAATCATTGGTCAGTCTACTCCATTTTACAAGTTTGCGTCTGAAATTCAAACCGAATTATTTAATTGGCTAAGTTTAATTTGTTCATCATCTGACAAAGCAAAATTTGGATTCCAATTGAAAACTTACTAAGAAAAGTAAGTTAAATGATAGATTTAGATAATCAAAATATTCACAATAATAAATATAAATAAAAACAATCTTTTAGTCCTTTTTTTGAGACTTCTTTGTTTATAATTTATAGTTTATAATTTTAAAACTAAACTAACAAAAAGAAGAAGAAGCTATAGGATGTTAAAAAATGAAATGGACAAACAAAATTTAAATTATATAGTAAAATCTTTACTTGCTGGCGGTGTGGCTGGTTGTGCAGGTAATTATATTATATTATATTATATTATATTTTATAATAAATATAATTAAAATAAACTAACGGATAACCTTTAATTATAGCCAAAACCCTTGTAGCCCCCTTAGATCGTGTTAAAATATTATTTCAAGTATCTAATCCAAAAGTACAAAAACATAGTGGTAAGTAATTATTTAAGTCGTATATAACCTTAGAAAAAGAAAGCATTCACATTAATAATGATTAATTAATTTTATTTTGTTAGGTAGTTTTAAAGGGATATTTGGTGCTATGAGTGATATTTATAAATCACATGGTACTTTTGGTTTATTTCAAGGTCATTCAGCTACTATTTTAAGAGTATTTCCTTATGCTTCTATTAAATTTATGGCATTTGAACAGTTTAAAGTCGTAAGTTCATTATTATATACTATTTTATTTTATCTTATTTTAGTTTCTATTAAATGTTTGTTAATTTTATATAATTATTATATAGATTGTTTATAAATCCAATTATTTTGAAAAAAGTGTGTCCCATTTTATAGCGGGTTCATTAGCGGGTAAAGATCTAATAATTGTTAACTTCTAATAAATTTTAAAATTAAAATTAAAATCAATAGGTACTACTTCAGTAATATTTACATATCCACTTGACATGATACGAACAAGAATGGCATATGAGCTTGATCAGCCATTAAGAATTGGAGAAACAATACAAAAAATTTATAATGAGCCATTAACAATAACAACTAAGAATCGGTATTTATTAAATTGTGGTGGTCTTATTAATTTCTACCGAGGATTTTTACCAACTTTATTAGGTATTGTTCCTTATGCTGGTATTTCTTTTTGGGCTCATTCTAAGTTAACTACTTTTTTTAAAACTAAATTATCAACCATTGCAGTTAATCAAACAATATCCAATCAAGATAAAGTTCATTTAAAAGCTTGGGCAGAATTAACTTGTGGTGGATTAGCTGGTGCAATTGCCCAAACTTGTTCTTATCCCTTAGAAGTTATACGGCGTCGTATGCAAGTAGCTGGAATTGACTCCAAATTTATTAATAGAAAAGGTATTTTTAATACAGCTCAAACTATATTAAAAGAAAGGGGGTTAAGAGGTTTCTTTGTTGGTCTTTCAATTGGCTATATTAAAGTAACGCCAATGGTTGCTATCTCTTTCTTTACTTATTCAAAAATGAAACAATGGCTAAAAATTGATTGAGTAAAAATCAAAAAGTATTAAATTTATAAATTGAAATAAATAATTGTGTTTTTTTTATTTGATTTCTATTTCAAGTTAGTAATAATAAAGAGTTTACAAAACAATAGAAATTGGATTTAAAACATAAAATTTATATAAAAAAGTAGTATATGAAAATTGATTAAAAAAAGATCTAGAATGTTAAAGCTTATTGAAAAGCAACACCAAATTTAGTTACTTGAACACTACCACCACCTGAAGCAAAACCAGTACCATCATGAGTTAAATAAATTAAATCATCAAAGGTACATTTAATACCACATTTACTACATTGATTATGAGGTGCAATAAATTTAGTAGTACAATTATTACAAAATACATGACCACATGGACTTAATAAAATAGGTTTCATGCTATTATTTAATTGTTTAATACAATTAGGACATTCACTTTCATCACTTTCACTTGTTTGTAATTGTACCTTAATCATTTTTTTTAATCTAAAACAATAAGGTTGAAGTTATATTATGTTTTATACAACTAATAATAAAATAACCTTACGTAATACTATGTAATTCTCCTGCAGTACAATGAGTCAATTTCAAATTTTTAGGTGCTTCAATCAATTTACTATCCATATTTGGAGTCATTGAAGGTATCCAAAAAGCGGGTAATTTAGAATCTTCATAGCCAATACCTAATTTTCTGCTTTCAACTTTAACACTTTTAGGTACTTCATCCATATCGTCCAAATTTCTTTTGTTATTATTTGATTGTACTCCTTTAATACTAGTTGTTTCTTTTTGTGTTTTTTCAAAAGCTTCAATCTTTTTTTGTTCAATTTGTAATTGTTTTGATGCTTCTTTTTTCTAATTAAATTTATTGAAATTAATTCAAATTAATTTAGATTAATAATAAAAATTACTTGGTTTTCTGCTCCTTGTTTCTCTGCTAATTTAGATTGTTTTAATAAATTAGCTCTTTGTGTAACTATACTTTCAACTACACATTCTTTACATGCTATATGTCCTTTAGAACTAAAATCAATCATCAACTTTTATTTTAAATATGAATTTTAAATTCTTTAATCTTACCAGCTCAATGGTATCCTTGCTTTCTGTAAACATAGATAACAGTGGTCAAATTTTCTTAATGAATCTTTACCTAAACGTTGCTAATCGAAAGAATTAATATTTTTATTGAAACGAAATCAAGTTCAACACATACTTTTTTTGATCCATAATTTGTTTTACTCTTTTCAGAATAAGTGAAGTGTCCTAATGCTGTATTGTTTTTACTATGACGGGCCATTAGAATTCAATGTTAAAAAAGAAATCCATTTAAGTTTTGGTTTGAAGATCAATCTTTAATTTGATTCTTTTTGATTGAGTTAAAAATTCAAGCTTAATTTCAAGTTTTTTTATTTTAATAATTCAATAATTTCAGTTTGGGCCTAATTTTAATATTAAGTTCTTCATTTTCTCATTTCAATTTCACTTTAAAATCCAAGAAATTAAAATAGATCCAGAGTTCGATCCCTATTAAAAGTATCTCCTTTTTTTTAAAATTGTTTGTTTTTATTAAATGTTGGGTTTAAATTGAAGTTTTTTAATAAAGAGTGATGCGAAGTTATTAAAAAACTATTAAAACTCTTTTTTATAGATTATTAGAAATTAAAAATTGTCGAATATTTATACAATTTATTTTATTTAATAATATAGTTGATGTCTTAGTAAAATTAGTCAACTTTATTACCTAATCAAGTAAATTAATTTTATTCGTTGGTTCTAATTTGAATTTCGTAGTTTAGTAATTTATGCTTAGTCGTTCAAAATAAAGTTCAAACTTTTTAATTCTTTTATTTTAAAATGTCTACTACATTAACAATAACATTTCCAAATCCTAATGGTATTGGTATTAAAAATCATTTATTTAAAGGAGGTCCAGGTACTTTATTAGCTCAGATAATACAAGATATTTGTAACAAGTATCAATTGGGTGAACCGGAGGGTTTTGCTTTAGAGTAAGTTAAAATTGGCTATATCTATTTTAGCTCATTATTGTTTTTAGATACAACAAAAAAATATTAGACTCTTCTTTATCATTAAGATTTTCGAATTTAAAAACAAATTCAAAATTAAACCTTGTCAAAGTAACTTCAAAAAAGAAAAGTAAGTTTATCACAAATATTGGAATTCGTTTAAATTCATATTCTATTTAGATGGCAATTCACTTGTAGAAATAGCATTACAGTGGGATAACAATCGATTTGTTGAAAAATTTAAAACCAATACTACTTTATTAGATATGGTAAATCAATTTGATAAAAAATACAATAAGTAAATACAATCATAAGTTTAGTTACATATTTTAACAGTTTCTTTTAGTGAATCAGAATCAAAATTATTACAATGTGATGGTCAAGGAAATTGGATATCTCCCTCGTGTCATATTTTGAATAGGGTTGTTTTTGGCCTTAAAGATTTATCTACTACAACTTTTCAAAGTTTAGGTCTTCAAAATGGTAACGCTTTAGTTCGTTTGACTTTCAAAAATAGTTTGGATAATATACAATTAGTCAAAGGAAAGTTGAATGAAATTGATGATATGAATAGTCAAGGCGTAAATACCGAAAATACTTTAAATGATTCTAAATCAAAGCCTGAAGTTAAGCCTGAAGCGAATTTACTTGTTAATAAAAAAGAAAATCCATTGATTAATCAAACAATCGAAAGTGATATTCGACAAGAGAATGTAGTACTTAAGACAGAGCATATTGAAAATAACGTTCAATTAAATCAAATAGCTGATAGCTCTAACGCTAATGATAAGGGTAGAGATACTCATGTTTATCTTGCTCCGCCTAAAGGATTACCCTATTCTAATCAAATACAGTTACCCGACTCAGCATTCGAATTAAGTCCAACCGAGTTAAAATTGATGGTATCTCAACAACAAAATTCTACAAAAAAGATAATAGAAGGAGCACCACTGATGACAAAAGCTATGAGATCACAAGAAGAGCAAAAGAGAAGAGCCAAATATCCAAAAACTATTATAAGGACACGTTTACCTGATGGCGTTACTTTACAATTTACCTTTGGATCAAAAGAGCCATTTAAAGAATTAATCAAGGAAATACAAACTTGTTTTATGGATGCTACTGTATCTTTCTACTTAATTCAATCCCCACCTTTAAAAAAGTTTAATAATTTAGAAAATAGTTCCTTCTATGATTTAAACCTATTCCCTGCTTCTCTTTTACATCTTAAATTTAATGACGCTAAATTTGGTACCGTATCTTCTACCTTTTTAAAACAAGATATTTTAAGTTTGGCTCAACCTTTACCTGAATTACAAAATATTCCTGAGACTCTTAAAGCACCTCAGACCTCTTTACAAAGTAGTTCTAGTGCAGCAGCGTCCAGTTCTAATACTATGGCTTATCTATCTTCAATTCCAGCTCCAGCTCGAACTCAGGATAAAGTAGAAGAAAAAACTAAACCTAATGATACAAAATCTAAAATCTCAAAATGGATTAGGTTAAGTAAGCCTACTAACTAATTAAACAGTTTGTTTTCAGTTATTTTATTTTTTATTTTTATTTTATTTTTGAACTAGTTATAAAATATATCTAAGAAATAACTTTTTATTTAAGTTCATTCAAAGCTACTTTTAAATTAAACTCTTGTTGTCCATCAACTTTAACTAAAGCCCCTTTTTCAGTAATAATTGAAGAAATCAAATTAGCTGGAGTAACATCAAAAGCAGGGTTCCAAACATTAATTTTTTTATGACCAACTTGTACATCTACTAATTGGTTGTTTTTATCTAACCCAGATACTCGAGTCAATTCATCACTGTTTCTTTCTTCAATAGGAATATCTTCACCACTTAAGGTATTTAAATCAATCGATGTGGTTGGAGCAGCTACAATAAACGGTATATTGAAGTGTTTTGCAAGGATAGCTAACTGATAAGTACCAATCTTATTTGCAGTATCTCCATTATGTGCTACTCTATCTGCTCCTACAATAATGGCATCTACTTTAGAACCAGAAATTAAAAAGGCTGCCATACTATCTGTAATTAACGTGGAGGGCATATTTTCATAAGTCAATTCATAAGCAGTTAATCTACTTCCTTGATTATAAGGACGTGTTTCAGTACAATAAGCATGTCCTAGTTTATTCTTTCCATGTAAACTACGTATGATTCCTAAAGCAGTACCATAACCAGCAGTAGCTAAAGACCCAGTATTACAATGAGTTAATACATTGATCTTTTCTTTGTTTGGGTAATATTCTGACAACCAAGTTAAACCTGCTTCACCAATAGCCATATTATCTTTGACGTCATTGACTAACATATCTTCAGCTGCATTTGTATAAGCTTCAATGACCTTAGAAGCAGTTTCATTTTCTAAATCTTTAACCAAGTTCCACAACTTTTCAGCAGCATCAAATAAATTGACTGCAGTTGGTCGAGAAGTCTTTAAATACTCTAAAGACTCATGAATAAAAGTGATAACATTTTTAGCACTTTTGAATTCTGATGTTCTTTTATGTAACTCGACTGCTAAAGTTAAAGCAGCGACTATGGCAATGGCTGGTGCGCCACGTACCTATATTTTTTAAAATCAAATGAGGTTTGAATTTTTATAAATTACCTTCATACTTTTAATTACATGATGACCATCTTGGTTGGTTTTAACTTCTTCATAGACAGTTGTATGTGGTAATAACAATTGATCCAATACCTTCAATTCTCCCCTTTTATAATCAATAGCTTTTAAGGTTGCTTCACTCATTTAAAAATATTTGTTTCGATTTGCTTTTCGAAAATTCAAAGCATGTTAAAGTTAATCCAATCAAATTTTTATATAGTATTGTGTATTTTTTATTATTACTATTTTATATATTAAAACAAATATAATTTGTTCCAAAAATTAAGGCTATCAAAATTGATAGGTCCTTTAAACATTTTTTAAAACTAATGTTTTTATAAATGTTGATACTGGGTTATTGGCAACTTGCACTCAGTAGTTACTTCATTATACAAGGTAACAACCTCAGACAGAGACGGTAAAGAAAAATTTAGACTAAATTTTGTTCCTTTTATAGTTTCAATTTTCGAGATTATAAAAAAGTCCTCAAATCATCTCAGAGTTCATAAATTTTAGCCTATGAAATTGAGCATAATTTATAAGGTGATGATTTTGATTCACCTTATTCAACTCGAATTTTCTTGATGCTTTTTTAGTGCTACGCATAATAGCTACTTTAGAATAATAAAGTTCCTATATATGGGGATGTTTTTTTTGGTTTCATTACTTTTTCATTTTTCAAGCGTTATTTGAGCGGAAAGATTGTTAGTAAAATTCTTAAACAAAAAAATACACCACCATATACGATAAAGCCATTTGTGGAGCATTGCTATAGCAGTATGATTTATAAATAAAATAAAACAAATTTTATATTAGTTCATTTTAAATAGATATCAAAGAATAAACATGTCGTTTCCTAATTCTATATAGCATCATTTATAATGAAATCGAATATGAGTTATATATCCAATATATAATACTATATCATTAGTTACAATATTCAAAAACAATATATGGAGTGTTTTTTTTGGTTTCATTACTTTTCCATTTTTTAAGCGCTATTTAAGTGGAAAAAGTGATGAAACCAAAAAAAACATTCCCATATACTATAAAATGACGTTGGTTATACAAAATTTTTTTTATTCAATTTGACAATTATTTATTTATTTTTTGTGCCAAATTAGTAAATTGTAGCAGATAAAAGCAAATTTATTACAAAATGTATTAAAAAATAATTTAAAATGCACTTGCAGTTCGACTATAATTAAATAATGCTTAAGCCTAATGTCGTTACTAAAGTTACTTTTGAATATACCTGGCATTATTTGGATTAGCAGAATACTGTAGAAATACATTAAAAGTATGGTTAGTGGGGTCATTCTTAACTGTCTTTGATAGCTATTAAAAATTTATTAACTTTTCTTCGCACTTTTCTTCTTTTTCGTTATTTTTGAATTTACTATACTCAACTGTAAGCTTATCAATTAACTCTAGAATATCTTTTCTTTTAATAGAAGATGGTATCAACCCACTCCAAGCGTCATCATCATGGTGATTTAAAGTAATATTTTCATATTTCTCTGGGTTACTTAAAAACAGTCTTACATATTCCAAAAGGTACACTCCACAGTCATAAAAGTTTTTTTGTAATGGTACTTTTGGTGTAACTTCCTTTTTAAATAACCATGGAAGCACTGTATCTAGCTCATAATCCAATCTATCCTTTGCTTGTCTTGCTATGTACTCCCTAAGTATCTTTTTTGCTTCTAACTGTTTACCACCTAATGAATCAAAAACTGCTAACCATGGAGGACTTATTTTTTCGATTTCCTCGTTCCTTTCTTCTTCTTTTTCAATATTATGAGTTTTTAGCATATCTTCTATTTTGTTGTATTTCTTTATTTCAAACTCCTCAATGTCTTTTACGGTTTCAAATGCTGCTTTTTTGAGTGGATGCTCTCTCTCTGAAGCTATTATATCTGCATTGATAAGTGTATCTAAATCACTTTCCAATTCATTAAGAGAATCAGCTTGCTTCATTGTTAAATTCTCAGTTAAATGATTTTCATCATTACTCTCATCATCAGAAACGCTTTGCGCTTCATTTAAAGCCTCCTGAAGCCTGTCTCTTAGTTTCGATTTCTCGTCTATAAAGTTATTAGATGAACCTAGTATCTTATCCTCAATTTTGCTCTCTTCATCATAGTTAAAATAGGGAAACTCGCCTGAGTCAGAAGATAACATGTTGTCATTAGGGTCTATTGATTCAACTTTGCTTTCACTTTCCGAATTGAGCGCACCGTTAGAGAATGATTCAAGTTTTCTAATAGCTTCTGAGTCACAAGACTTTTGAAATATATTGCCTTTTTCTTCTATAATAATTTCCAAATTATTGTCATGATCGTTTTTTTGAATTCTAAATGCTTTACTAAAATCACTTTCTTTTGATTTGTTTGAAATATCAAGAGATGAATTTGACTCGACTTTTTTGGTCCCAGTATCACTGTGCTTATTATTGTCTAATTGTGCTAATATTGATCGGATATATGATCCACCAGGGGGTTTCAAATTTGAAGAGAGTCTTGGTATAAATCCATTCTTCGCTTCAGACTTTGTCGCTTGGATGTCAATCTCTTTTCTATTAATAAGCTCATGGTATTCTTCAAATCGATCAAGCCCCCCAATAATTACAATATACCAATGGAAATTTTCATTAATTGGTATAAATAAATATTTACTTTTAAAAAAGTCGATTTTTCTCCCCCATTTCTTAACACTGTTAAATGCTTCATCTGGATCGTTTGGGAATAATGATAGCTTTCCGTATAAAAACGAAGATAAACTATGGACATAATCTTTCAAATCGGGGCGATGCTTTTCAAATTGATTTAAAATATATCTTAAATAAAACTCAATAACATTATCATTTAGAAATGTATTTGGTCTTAATAGCCGTTGATCTTCTGTATAAATACTGACTTGATTATGCCCTTTAAATGGATACACAAAATGTAACTTGTTTTTAGGTTTCTTCTTATCGGTATTTATAATTGGGTCTGGATCTAAATCTACAATATCGTTACATTGGTTTCTTCGAAGGCCATAGCTCCGTGTAATACTGGAAAAGGTTGTGTTCATCCTATCTTTTAAAAATGGTCCACTATTTTGTAGTATTTTATTGGCTGTTGGAAGTTCATCATCTGATTTACTATTATTTTTCTTAGAAAGATAATCATCGTTTGGACTCAAAGGACTTGATTCTTTGCTTAATTCAGGATACCTACGACTCATAGATTTACTAGTACCAGGATTGAGGATATTTTTAATTGCCTCATTAATATCATTATAACTTCTTAGTTTATTAACATCATAGTTCTCAATAGATACTCCAAAATTTAAAACAACCCTCTCAATGTCCTTTAAAAAACTCATCATATCTTTATAGCTAGAAAAAATCAACCCAACGTTTATTTTATCTAATAATGAATACTAAACTTATTATGTTTTTAATTATAAAAAAATATTTACTTTCATCTTTAATTTTAATGATGTTCTCTGTATAACAGACTTTAATCACTAAATCCCCTTCAATAGCCATAAAATTTACCTCCATCAATTCCTTCTTAGGCTCATTATTAAGCGATCCATTTTTAAAACTAATTACTTTTAAGATCGGAAGTACCATGTTTTCTTTCAGAACTAAAACCGAATACATTATCCAATGATTCTTGCTATCAATCTCCGTTCTATGACCTTTATTAGAAATAATCACGCCCTCAAGTTTATGTTGAGTATTATCAGGTTTGGTAGAATCGAAAGGTTCAGTTATCTTTTGATAGATTTTATTCAAATCTGTAACCGAGTCTGACCCTAATATCTCTTTATTATATTCTTGTTTATTGGTATAGGTTTTGTTTTGATTTAGCAATGAAGATCTTGTTTTTGATTTAACAGCATTTACATAATGAGAATTAGCATCCTTTAAACCATTTAATATTAATATATTTGATGAAAAATGTTAATTACTCTGTTACGCATTTGTGAACTACTACTGAATTTACTAGGAGATACATGCGACTTTCCACTCAACCTTACTTTGGGTTTTCCTACTTTGTTGTAAAATATTTAAGCATACTCCAAATTTTATTTTGATAAATCTTACCATCAGAAGATTTGGAAAGACTCTTTGAGTTATTAAATTCCTTAAGCGATTTGTTGTAATCTTCTAAATTGCTTATTCTGTTACTGCTTTCATTTGTAGATAACTTTTAAATGGTTAGATAAGCATTTCTAATTATTTTTGAAAGTTTACCTCTGGAATTGGCTTTGATGAAACTTCCATTCCTAATGGGTTAATACCCCTTATCAACCCACTAATATTAGTTGAGTATCCATTTCTATAATGAGATGTATTTGCTCTTTTCAAATGTCCTATTTGTTTTTGGGGGGCCTAAAAACATAAATTAGAAAATATTGTAGAAAGTCAGTGTTTTATATATCAACAATTCAAAATGAATTCAAAATATTCAACATATAAATTTATAATTGATCAAACATATAATCAATCTTATTGTTCCCGGCTAAAATTTGAACTAGTGACAATTTATGTAATTAGCACTTACCCTTGAGCAAGTAGGCATGTCGATTGGATTTCCTCTTGGTTTATTACTTACAACTACTTTTGAAACCGGTAGATTTGTAAAACCCCTCATTGGATTAAATTTAGGCGTATTCTTGATCTTCTCAATAGCACTAATTGCTTTATCTTCATTTAGACTTGTATCAGAAAGTCTTCTTTTCCCTCTTAAATGACTCCCAGTAATGTCCTGTCTTTGAAATTTTAAATATTATTCCTCATATTTATAAAATCAATTACTCTTCTAACAAAGATTCTTGAAACAAAATTTCGTTCTTTATCTCATTTCCAACATGTATAGAATTGGATTCTTGCATACGTGAATTACTATTATTTGGTCTTCCCGACCTTGACCTAGGGCTCTTTTTATTAAAACATATTAATATTTTGCGATAAAACATAGATTGTTTTTAAACTTACATTTAACAATTGAATATCTTCCTCTTCGTCACTTATTGAAAAAATTCCACTCATTTAGGTAAAAATAAGTTTTACTTTTACTTTTATAAAAATCATTCATTTTGCGAAAAACTAACCAATTATTTTCTGATTACCTATTTGTTTTGGTAAATTATAATTCAAGGTTAATCTGCCGAAGTTCTTACAAACTCATTTGGTACGTGAGCTTAATATGCTTGGTGTACTTATAGGGGTTGCAAATAGTAACTATAAATATACAAAAATAGCAGAGAGTAATAAAAATTAGAATCGTGGCCACTTCATATCGACTATCTATTTACTTTAACTAGGTACAAGGTAGTATTATAAACGCTTCCTATATGGAAATGTATTTTTATGTTTAAGAATTTTGCTAACAATTTTTCCGCTCAAATAGCGCTTAAAAAATGGAAAAAATAATGAAACCAAAAAAAACATCCTCATTATTATACTCAAAAAATACATAAAAAAGCTAATAAATCAAATAAATAATTTAAAGCTGAAACAAAATTAATTACAGTCAACATTATTTTTGATAATTTATATGAAAAATTAAATATTGATATATATGTAGTTCAATTGTAAAACAGTAAATATAGAATATTGAAATATATGAATGTTTAATCTAAGTTTTTATTGACGAATTTTAGTTAAAAACAGTTGCAGGCACCTTATTTTTTATGTTAAAGAATCGAGTAGTAGTAAAAGTACGATTGTGTCCTAACCAAAAATCATAACGTACAAATTTCTTATCTTTGATAAAAAATTGGATGTTGACATTGTCTTTGATTACATTCCACTGTTCAACTTTTCCATACAACTCATCCATACCATGACCTGTGAATATTGCATTATTAGTAATAAGCAATGATGGATCAATTAATGGAAAAGCAGGTGTTTTAAAGCGAAAATACTTGACATCTTTCTTTCCTAATTGCATAACCTTATTACTAATACCTTCACTAGTAACATTGCCAAAATCAAAGGATGAACTCATCAATATTCCTCCTTCATTAGCACCATCAATACGAATCTTTCTATCCTTATAAGAATGATAAAACATTCCAGCGGATACATGGCTCATACTGATATTATTCCATTTGTGCTGCATATAGTTGGCGGAAAAATTTACGTTAAGCTTGGGAGGTAATGGTTGGTTAAAGTCGCCATCATAGACTTCTTTGGAGCAATAGATCCCGCTGGTTAATAAGACAATTGTGTTAAAGAATTTCATATGTATTGAAGTTTTTTAATCAATGTATTCAAATTTTGTTTCCTTTATATAGCTATTTAATATAATATGCACTGTTTATTGATGTACAGTAATAAGCCTTGGTATTAAATCTGGTTTAACCATTTATTCTCCAAAGTTTAACAAACTATTATTCTTTAAAATTAAATAAGTTACCTATTCTTTTTTATTATCCTTAATCCTAAGGGCGCCATTTTATTTTAAATAGCCTTTCATGCTTTTTTCTAAAAAAATACTTTAAAAGTAAAGCCTCTAAGAGATTTATTAATAACCCATAATCAGAGAGAAAAAGGTAATAGAAAGAAGACAAAAGCCAAGAAGGAGAGTTGTTTATTCTCTAATAACTAAAAAAGCGCGAAAAGGTTACTGTTATACATTCAAAGCTAGTAGTGGCTTTTATAGTAAAGAACGCGAAAAATTAAGTGAAAAGTATTTAACTATATTTTAATTTATTCTTTTTAAATATAAGTAGCTTATACACTATATGAGTCTTAACCCTCAATAAGATTAAACTAAAAGATAAAATAGCTTCACGTAAAAATTTACATTGTTAAGTTAGCAATAGTTGAATATGAAAATATTAATACTTGTAAAAATTATTTATGAAATCAAATTAGATTAAAAACGATATTTAATATTAACTTTGTATCATAAATATAATGATAACTCATCTTTACATTAACAAATAATTAATATGATTATTACATCATATCCGCTTGCTTGATTTAGTAATTTCTAAAAGCGTCCATTCTCAAATTAACGTGTCCACGTTATATAAAGAAGAAATAAAAAAGGTAGCACACTTGCTATATTAAATCAACCTTACAAAAAAGGGAAATTTATATACAAGGACATAGTAAATTAACATCTATTAAAACTGATGTTAGCTTTCTTAAGAAAGCACTTAAATCAACACTGTAATCATGAGTTCTTATTATATCTATAAAATTGTTGTAATATAAATAAAATATAAAGCAATACAAAATCTTTTGACTTTAATAATAGTTTTTCCCGTATTTGCAAAATATAGTCGCAAGTCCAATATCGTGGAGTTCCTATATTTGATTAAAAAATTGATTATTACATTAATAGTAAGCGTTTAAAACTAAAGTATTGATTAATTTAAACTATAAAGTATTGAAAAAGAAAAATCAGGCTACTTTATAAATTACTATACTAGAAGCCTATACATTTTTAAAGGGTTTAATGACTTAATGGTTTATTAGCTTATATACTAATAATGCCTAAAAAGATTCAGTATTTTTTTGAAAAATGTTATGTTATTGCTACTGCCTTTTTTCAAAAGCATGTGCCTAAAGTAACATTTGTGATATTAAGTTGACAACCACCAAGGAAAACCCTAACTAGGAAGAGAATATAAATAAAAATCCTCTTATATCATTAAAAATGTACATATATTTTAATAAAGCTTAAGTACTTTAAAGTTAAAATATAGCAAAAGTTTCCCCATTATCATTTTCAATAATCAATCTGAAAAGTCAGTATAACTGATGCTTTTTTAAAAAATGACGAAATTTTAAAATTTTAAAATGTGTATTGTTCTTTTAAGAATGCATAAACAATAAATAAAAATAATATATGGGGATGTATTTTTGTGTTTAAGAATTTTACTAACAATCTTTCCACTTAAATAGTGCTTAAAAAATGGAAAAAATAATGAAGTCAAAAAAAACACCCCCATATAAACTCAATTATAAAATAGATAGCCTGATATATTGAAATAAATTGATATTGTTCTTAATTACATCTCATTATTCAGCTTTTCCGTATAACTCATCCCTAGCATAACCTGTAAATATTGCATTAATAATAATAGTTAATGATGGATCAATTAATGGAGATACTATTATTGGAATTGATAATATTAATCCTTTTTTTGTATAGCTCTGTGATTTGATTACTAACCCCTTCACTAGTAGCATTGGTAAACTCAAATAATAAACTGATTAATACTCCTCCTTCATTGCACCATCAGCCCGGATTTTTTTACTTTTATCTAACAAATCATCTTAGTAAATAAATAAATGAATGGTCTATATTAGGTCCCTTTATATACATCAGACTATTTATGCTACATATACTTAAGGAAAAAAACTTCATCAAGTTTAGGAAGCAGTAGCTTATTAAAGTCGCTATTGTAAACCTCTGGAGCAATAGATCCTACTGGTCAACAAGATATTTATATTAAGGAATTTTATTGTAACTAAAGTTGTTTTATTACCGTCAATGAGTTGATTTTGTTTGTTTATTTTGTGTGCTAAAATTTTATAAACTATTCATTAATGAATAATATTAACCATTTGTTTTATTATTTTAAAAAACTATACTGCATAGACAGTATTTTCATACTATTAAGATAATAAATAGCTATGTAATATTTTAATATTTAACACCTATCTTTAAATAATAAATGAGGATGTTTTTTTTGGTTTCATTATTTTTTCTATCTTTTAAGCGCTATTTAAGTGGAAATTGTTAGTAAAATTCTTAAATACAAAAATATATCCCCAAATGAACAATATTCTGAATTAATCATTAATTTAATAAATCGCTCTTTTGATAATAAATATATGATTTTTATTAAAATTTATAAAAAAGTTTACTATTTGAATATAATGTTATTAAAATTTAAATTTAAACCACAAATTTAAGAAAATATATAAATTGATATTTTTTAAAATAGTAGTAACGTTTATGAGCTATTTTACTTTAATAAATATATTGACATTCTTTTACATAGTAATTTCAAGTTGCATTTAAAAAAAGCATTTAAAATTTTATAAGTAAAAACCAGAAATGATAAATAAACGAAATAATATAAATAGTTTTGATCGATTTTATAACATTATTACAGGTTTTTCTAATAAAAACATCTTTAACGTTATTCTATAGATGTAATAGTGTACTAAAAATAATCACTTACTATAGTATTTCGAAATTGAAGAATATCCAATTGAATTAAAATTAAGCTTTAAAAGTACTATAAAATATTACATTATAACCAGACCATCTGCTTTAAAAATATAACTGATGATTTAGTAAAAATAAAATGAAGTAAAATTATATTTGTGACGTGACGACTATGAGCCAGAAAGTTACTTTTCATAAAACAAATATAAGTAATTTTATAATTTACTTTAAATTAAATATTAAGTTTAAATTTAATTATATCAAGAAAACTTACACATTCAATGTGATAAAAAACATTGACTTACAGAGCAAAAGTTTTTTTAGAACTTTTTAAGTACTTAGTCTTAGTCCATCCAGATAAGTTATATTAATCAACTTCTGGTGCCTTCAATATTTAAAAAAATATTGAAAATAACTAATTTTTTCCTTTTCTTAGATACATAACGCACTATGTTTACGTTACCATATGAAAAGTAGCTATATTAGTTTTATATTTTCTCACTATGTACCCGAGCTCATCGCATATACCTGCTCAAAATCACTAGTGTAGTATTGCTTTTAAGTTAATTATAGTAATTTCACCAATACAGAAACTATAAATGCAAAAGCACAGGCTATAAATTTATTTTTTGCAATTGATGACATATTGCACATTTGCATAGAAAACATTTTACAAGTAGAAAAATTATCTTATTTAAATAATTAAACAAGGAAGTAGTTTATACATATTGGTTTAAATATTTTGAATTTTTCAATAAGTAAATCTCATATGAAGGTATACATTGTACTACTTTATCCTTTTATATCCTCAATTTAGCAACATAACAAATACTTTATAGTAAAAAAGATTAGTAGGAAGTAAAAAGTGTAAAAAACAATAGTGTTTGGTTTACTTTATTTATTTGTAAATAGAGGATGTATTTTTTTTGTTTAAGAATTTTACTAACAATTTTTCCACTCAAATAGCGCTTAAAAGATGGAAAAAGTGATGAAGCTAAAAAAAACACCCCCATATTGCAATCTAATTTTAATTAATTAAAGCATATTCCTTGAAGATCAGTAGCATAAAAACAAATAAACTTTATTTGCGAATATAGTGTGATTATTTAGAATGACTTTTAAATAATATATAGTGTTTTAAAGTGACAAAACATTATACTACTTCACTGAATATTGAAGCTATAATATAATATAATATTATTCAACCTATTTAACTACTTTTATTAGTCATTTATTAAAAAAGTTTTTTTTGTAGGACTAAAGATCCATCTTTCTTTACGTAGTGAAATAAATTTCATAATCCGATTTACTTACAGTTGGAACTGCTTGATCAATAACACTATTCATATTAGTTTTCATAGTTTTAGGACTGTTCAAACTTGACAAATGTGACCTTAAAAAAAGTTTGATGTTTAAAAAAATTAGCGTAACCAAATTTAGCACATAGGAGTAGGGCGATAAGAATTGTAATTGATAGTAGGTATTCCTTGATACTTCTTCTACTTCTTAGAGTACATTGATTTTTGTGTTATCAAGAATTATCCATGATTCACACATGCTTTCGTTTTTATTAAGGATAGAAACCAGTTCTATAATGAACATAGCAAAATTAACGCCTTTATATATTCATTAGACAAAGTTTAATGCAGTATATCATCTGAGGATACTGCAGTTATTAATTTCTGATTTTTATTGTTTATAGCTTGAAATACTGTAGCGTTACATTTTATAAATGATAATTAAAGCCTGATTCATGAATAAACACACTCTCTTATTATTAGTAGAAAAGTCTTTGATGAAGCAAGCTGCGCACTCTGCTCTTCTAGATGCTACTAATATTTCATTTATTTTATTTAAAATATAACTTGAATTTCGAAACATTACTTTTAGTAAATTCAACGCATTGTTTACTGAACCCTTTACCAGTTCAACATTCATTCGACTATATGATATTTCCTGTATTTGTTTCATAGCGTATTTATTGTCCTCTTCATAAATCCTTTCAATTTCAAAAATTACTTAATCTGTCATACCAAAGCTATTTTCACGTTTATTTTGTTCCGCTTCTAAAGTCTCTTTTAACCCCTATACTTTCTGGGTTATATTGTGATTCATTATACTATCATTGTTTTGTACAACTGTATCGTCGTCATCCTAAATTATTATTGGTTCTGTTCTTTCAAGATCGTTTATTTCTTTTATTTCTTGAGCAATACCGCGATTTATTATACTACCTTCATAATACTGTTCAAGAAAAAATAATTCCAAAAGAGGTCGAAAGAATAGAAACAATAGTAACTCAAGGCGATGACGAAATGGTTGTGCGAAATGACTTAGCATACTACTACACTGTATATGTATCTCATTCCCATCCTCCGCTCTTACTATTTCAAACCCTGAAATTTCTTTCAACTTCTTTTCACCATAAGCTATACTTATAAAATTTTCTGACTTTCCATAACCGCCTTATAATCCCAGTTGTTTTGTAAATCAATTATTGTCTCTTTTAATTCTTTTCCGCTGTAAATTATACTGCTAATAATTTCTGCATCTGAAATTATTGCCTTATAATTACGTTTATTGTGTAATAACCCAGCTGCCTTTTTTGAATCTCTTCCTTCTTTAACAACAATATCTGCTGACTCATTATATCGAATAAATAAAAAGTTTACTGCGTCTTTTATGCTCATATCATGGTTTTCCACTAGCATTGTTTGAAAAAAAATTATTGGTAAAATTATTAAACACAAAAATGCATCCTTATATGAGGGCATTTTTTTTGGCTTCATTATTTTTTCCATTTTTAAGCGCTATTTCAGCAGAAAAACTGTTAGTAAAATTTTTAAACAAAAAAATACATCCTGTGAAATATTGGTTTATTAGCTCTCGGATTGATTATAACACAACAATCACTTAAGTTGCTGTGTTCTCAAGTTCAATCACAATCAAGCCAGAGTCCCTTATTTTGGTTTGCTGTGAGAATTTCTAACTTCATATTGCAAACAATATTATCTTCTCGTTCTAATATCCATACTTATTGGAGTATAAAAGAGATTCTTCAACATACTAACTTGAGGCTTTTTAACTGAACTACTCCTTGATATCGTACCATTAATAAAGCCACTAAGTCTTTCTGACAACATTTTAGGTAGATTTTACAGTAGTATTGTCTATTCTATTTGTTTTACATAGTTCGTAATTTATTACGTATTACTCTTATACATTTAAGTCTATCTTAGTTATATAAACTAAGACCTTTCGACTCAAGGCAAATTAATCAAGTAAGAACTGCTTTTAACTTAAAAGACTTATTTTGTTTTATTTTTTTAAAATAATTAATTTTTTTAGTTATATGTTTTATATTATTTTTATTAAATGTTCAGTAGATATACAATATATAAATATATAGTTATTTGGCTTTGTTTTTTATTAAAATAAAAATAAAATCCAAGCTTTACAATTGAACTTTGAAATGAAATTTTTAAAAATTTTAATATAATAGAGAAAAACACACTATATAAACATTGTGATCCATTTATGTCAATTTTAACAACTATTCATAATAACTCAAAGTTTATAGAATTTTATAATAAAATAAAATAAAATTATTAAAATTTAATATTAATAATAGTAAACTTAATTAAGCAATATATAAAATTAATGCTTTAAAAGAAATAAAAAACAAAAACCGATAAGTAGCATTATTATCATTTATAGCTTTAATATATTTTTTGATGAGTATAGAAGCATTGGGTTTAATATAACTATTTAAGAATAATTAATAATAATAAAATACCAACATTATAACTTATTAAAAATATTTAAAAAATTAAAATTATCATATAGGGATGTATTTTTTTGTTTAAGAATTTTACTAACAATCTTTCCGCTCAAATAACGCTTAAAAAATGGAAAAGGTGATGAAATTAAAACACCCCCTAAATTTAGCTTTCATATTTTTTTTTGTCTCATACTTTACAGAATGCTGTAATAAAAATTTACTTTAGTAATTTATATTTTCATTATTTGTTTGCCCAAAAAGCATATAACTTATGAAAAATTCTAACAACTTTTATCAATGCTTAAAAACACCAAAATTAAATACAAAAATATCAAATTTTATTCAAAGGTAATATATCAACATAATAATTAAAGTAAGCTAATTATGGTGGCTATTAAAACGGCAGGGTTTGAATAATATATAAATAGAACGCAACTAACAAAGTCATAATGGGAAGACAAAGTATATATGAGTACAAAAGTAGCATAGACATTTCTTCTTCAAACTTGTTAACGGATTGACATACATTCAATAAATTAATAGCTGTTGGGGTGGATACTAAAATCATCATAGTTAACACAAATACTGGGTCATCACCTAGATAGAACCATGGTTGTGCTAAAATAAGTAAACTTATCACCACCAATGGTCCTAAGAAAAATCGAGTTACAATAACTAGACCTACAGCTCGGAAATCAACACTTCGAGATTCTTGCAACAACATGGATACATTACAACCTAAACCAATAAGAACAATAGGAATAGCAGCTCCACTACATACTTTTAATGAATTAGCAACTGCTCCGAATATAGGTGATGGACCATATAATAATCCCTTAAGCTGAGGAATAGACCCGACTAATAAAGCAGCGAAAATTGCAACTAAGGGTGGATTAAAAAAGTTATAAATACTTGAGAATACTAGCCTAATAGAATTCATAAATCTTTGACAAAGTGAAATGTTTTCTTGGTTATTCTTAATTAATGGTGTTGATTCATCATCAATTATCTTATAATTATTTCCCCCTGCTTCAACAATTTCATTTACTTTATCTTCTGAATTTTGAATTAAAGTGACGCCGTAACTCCATCTTACAATATTAGAAACTGCAGCAAATAAAACAATATACGTAATTCCTCTCCCTTCAATTTCTTCTAAAGTATCTTTTTCATCCCAAAGAAGATGGTGAGCAATGGAGCTAATAGCTATACTTTGGATCAAAGACATTGGCAAAGAGTTACTATTTGAAGTGATGGAAGCTAAGGTAACAAATTTGCGCATAGGCTCAGGTAAACCTAAAATCTTTGAGCCAAGCTTTGAGATACTCCAGCATACTAAAAATAAGGCGAAATAAACAATAGGGATTGGCCACATACTTAAATATGTAGTTAAAGTGGCATTCGATGCCATCTTGGTAAATAATAAACATGGGGTAAAAAACTGTACATTAATTTTTGATAATCCCTATAGTTCGGTTGTTAGTACATTACACTGATAAATTATTACTACTGAAACTTACTTTATGGATGGTTTTATCAATTAGGCCTTTTCTCATTAAGATAAAACCAAATAAGCAAGTACAAGCTACTTGTAAGATAGCCTGTAGGGAAGAAGTAATTAAAGGAAGGATCTCCATTCTATAGCAAACACAAAATTATTTAAGAAAATTTAGCGATAAAATATATAATATTATCATTTTATTTTGCTTATATACTTTTTTACAAAAAGAATAAAGCTTGTATCAGATAAAATAAAGATTATTTAATGTTTAGGTGTATCTCTTTATCTTATCTAAGCTTTCTTGGCTTTATTTGGAAATAAATTAAACTAATTAAATGAACTATTGGTTAAATTGAGTTTTACTCTAAAACCTTATTCTAAAGTTCAATCAGCCAAGTGTTTGTAAAAATTATATAAACCCGTCTTGATTTGCTAAGCTTCTATATAGTGATGATCATTTTTTAACTGTATATTAAATTTAAATTGCTATTAATATAGTAAATATATCATGCGTATAAAATATTTACCTCTCTGTAATGTATAAAACCATGTATTGTATTAAATACAATTACATTCAACAGCCAAACATAGTTCCTGTAATATATATTAATTATTAATAAAGCGGAAAAACATTAATGATAAAATGTAAAAGTGGGTTCTAAGTAGAATTTTGTAATAATTTAATAATGCACATATAAAAAGAATATTCCTATTTATCCTATTTAGAAACTGTGTTAAGAATGGCATCATAAAACAAATCATTAACAATTAAATAACTGATGATAAATTATATTTTATAGCTTATCCAAAATCGATATTACACGTGGAGTCAATACTATAGTCTTATTGGATAGAATCGAATACAAGGTTGAAATTTTGTTTTATAATTTTCTTTCAAAACTTATCATAAAAAAGCTATTAATAAACTTTTTAATAATATACAGTAACCAAACAGTGAATCTAGGATATAAAATAGGTATATAGACATTACTTTATAACATGATAATCGATATATATATCAAACAAGTTATGGATAATCATAAGTATAGCTGTAATATTGAATAATTTATTAATATAAAATTTATTAACACAAAGTAAAAAAAGCATCTAATTTAGAGCATATAACCGAGAAGTATGATATGGAATGTGATATATATAACAGTGGAACTGAGGTCACAAGAGAATTCTTTAACAACAATATAATATTAAATTAAGGCTTAAATGGATAGGGTAAATAATGTTTATTAATAAAGAACATCAAGTAATAAATAAAGAATAAAACGTAATTTGTATAACATTTTATTTACCCATGATTCTTTATTTAACTTTATAAATTAATTAAACTTTCGGGTTTATTGTGGCTATTCTGATCATTTTAACTATTTATGTGTTTACTATAAGTTTCTATATAATTGTTCTGTTACAGCTGTTAAATCTTAATTGTATGGTGACTAACTGCTCATTTTAAAATAAAAATTACGAATTGAGCTGCAAATTGCAATAATTATTAAATTATTACTTATAAAAATTACTTCCAGCTACTACATGATTAAAATTTAACAGATGTAATACTGAGATCATAATTGTTGTTTATATTAAATCCTCAGTTTTTTATTTTTAATATTTTGTAAAATTTTACTTTTTACCTTTGAGTGTAACCCAAAATTTCATTTTACAATAAATATGTATACCTTTATTTGATTGGTATGATAAATTGAAAAAATTATTTTTTCCTCATTTCTTTTTATGATATGGGGTGTTTTTTTTGGCTTCATCACTTTTTCCATCTTTTAAGCGCTATTTGAGTGGAAAAATTGTTAGTAAAATTCTTAATAAAAAAATACATCCCTATATTCTACTTAAATACTTCAAAACTTTAACTGTTCATTCTAATTAAATACAATTTAGAAACCAATAGTCGAAAATTAATTTCATTAATATTTAAAACAAATGATACTTTTATAAAACATAAATAATAAACTCAAATTAAAATAGATGATATATTTAAAAAAGTAGTGATATTTAAAAAGCCATTTTTATTAAAGACGATGTATAAAGGAGCGAATACTAATCATTTATTTAAAATCATAGTAAAGTAAAATGAAAAATAATAGGAGAGCGTATTAATCACTATTTAAGTAATATCAGCTTATTTAAATGAAATAATCAAGTTCATAACGCTGATAAGTGTTATTCTCATCATCTTCAACACGAGGGTAATGTGCAACTAAGGTGTCAGGGGAGTAGATATAAGTATTGTTATAAAACTTCCAATAAATTTCACGAACTTTACGTGCTGGGTGAAAAAGCCCTTGTAATATATATTGAAGAATACGTCCAGATCCAAGTGAAACGCGGAGACCATCAACTGCCTCGCTTACGGCTGAGATAACATGTGGAGAAGTTTCAAAGACGTTGGGCCAGACAAAGTTAAGAAGATGTAAAAGAGCATCTTCACATCCTAAACCGTATACACCAAGTGCAAGATGTTTAACAGTAGTGCAAGCAGTTTGACGATGAACAAGATCTCTATCCATCAATGCATCTTCAAGGATTGGGGTGACAGCATAAATATAATCTTTAGCCATTTCACCAATATATTCGAATAGGAAAGATAATGTTTTTAATACACCATTCTGGACATTAAGTTCTGGAACACGGTATTCATTCATAAGAGCAGGGAGTACTGTGAAAGGAGCACAAGTTTCAGCAACAATAGCAATAGCAACAGTAGTACATACACGATTTTGGCGTTCTTGAACTTTAAGATTGTTGAGTAAAATCGCAAGAACATCCTGTGGTCCAATAGCTTTAGCAATATACCCAAAAGTATTAACAGCAGCACGACGAATTCCTTTTTTGTGAGCCTTGAGCATGTCTAAAAGCTCAATACAAATACGCATCCATTCTCTAGCAGAAACAAACTCTGCACCTCTATCAGCGATACGACCAACTAGATCAATACAATTTTCTTGTACTTTTTCATGTCTATTTTTAAGAATTGGTGTTAAGCGAGGAAGAAGATCTTTAATTGGAGGAGTCATACTAGCCATACCAATTACATTGATAATACCCTTAAGAGCACCAAGGATAGAGCCTAATACTTCGGGATATTCTTCTCCTAAATATTCATATAAAACTACACCAAGTTGACCCATAAGCTTTTCTTCTCCACATGTACGCATGACAACAGCAATTTTAGCAATTAAATCAGCAGCTTGTTGACGAACCTTGGCTGATTTATTATTAAGGCGCCAAAGGATAGCAGAATTAATTTGCGGTAAATATGGCAAAGCTCTACGACCAAAAGCATTAACTACGGAACCAAACCCATTCAAAATTACGGATTCTTCTAAAGTTTGTTCTTGGAAGGCATAAAGTATACCATCAACAAGGGTTTCCTCTAATTTTGTATCAATATCAGCAACTCCTAATGAGACAACTATCTTTTCAATAGTTTCCATGACCATTTTACGATAAGGTTCAGATTCATCCTTCAAATCTAAAGCAATTCTTGATACGATTTCAGATACACCAACTTTGTTTGAAAGCTCAACTGTAGTTTCAACAAGTTGTTTATAATTACGACGATCTAAAGCCATACGACGAACCCAGAAATGACGGAAAAAGTCTGGTAAAACGTCTTCTTTAATATATTGTGGAGTAACACCGTCTGTAGCAGCACATTGTTTAACTACTTTAAGGACTATTTTTTTCATTTCTTCATCAGGGGTTTGGAATTCACGAATTAAAATTACCATAACTTCTTTAGTATAATAACTTGCATACTCGGTATCCATTAAAGGAATGATATAACCAATTGCTTTTAAGAAAGCAGCAAGGCCTTTACCACGATGTTTTCTAATACCAGTCCAAAGAGGTTTGATAACAGGATCAAATGATTCAATACCATATGGTGCAGCGGCTTCTGCAAGAGCTGCAATAGCAAGGGCAGTAATAGTACGTACCTTTTGTTGTTCATCATCTAAACCATGCTGAATAGTCTCGACCAAGCCTCTTAAATGAGGCAAAATTGCGCATCCCATTAAAATAGAAATTTGCTGAATGATTTTGATACCAGTATGACGAGCTTGCCATGACTTTTTTGATTTACATACAGCTTTTAAGAAAGGTAATAATGCAGGAATACCTAAAGAAGATGCGACAACAGAGAACGCACGAGCAGTAGTATTACGTACGTATTCATCAGTACTATCAATATCTGGGCGCATAGTAGCAATCATAGTTGCTAAACCAGCTGCTTTTGATAAATTACTAATAATTTCACGGCCTTCGACACGTGCATAATAATCTTCATCAATTAATAAAGGCTCAATTACTACTAAAATTTGGTGTACAAATGGACGAACTAAGTCATCTAACTTATAAAGAATTCTGTCGATAACTTTAACCAAAAGATGGCGTTCTTGATCTTCAAGTGCAGTAGACATAAGTAATGGTAAAATCTTTTTCAAAAGTGGACCAGCTCCAAAATCACGAGCCTTGTCGGTAATAGTACGTAATGCAGATTTACGCATTGGTGGAGTACCATTTTTGATCTTTAATAATAACTTTAAAATTTTACGCTCTTTAAGCTCTTCAACTGGTAGAGATTCTTCATCTGCATTGTCTAATAAAGTTCCAAAATATTTCATATCTTCAGTTTTAAAGAATGGCAGGCTTCCAACTCCAGGAATTTCAGTTGGGGCGTCAATGCTGGCGGTCATTGTCATTTGTTGATCTTCCATCATCATAAATCCACTAGTACCAGCCATTGGGGTTGGGGTTGCTGTTAGTTTTCTTGCAGGTGTATGGATGGGAACATAAGATGCAGGGGGTTCTAAAATCTTATAACCAGTTGATGGAAGTAATTTGTCAAGATAATCATCAGTCATAGGTAAATTTCTAGCCTCAATTTCGCGTTCCCATCTTAGAGCATTAGATACCTCTGGAGTCATTGAGCCTAATGGTACCCCACCAGCCACCCCGTATCCTGGGTTGCTTGGAGTAGCGCCTTCTTGGACAACACCAACTGGAGTCTCATCCCATCTTGACTTATTCCTTTTCCCTGGGGTTTCTGAGACTGAACTACCCGATGTTTTCGGAGTTTCATCCCATCTCGAAGAGCTTTCATTTACAGGGGTTTCATCCCAGCGATTTCTTTTACGTAAAGCATCTTTATCAGAAGCTCTTGGGGTTTCGTCCCATCTACTGGATGAGCGACTTGATACAGAAGATGAATCAGATGCAACTGGGGTAGGCATATCCCATCTACGTCTTTTTGGAGCTGCATCTTTTTGTGCTTCCTTTTCTTTATCTCTGATCGCCTTCATTACTCTCTCTGCTTCACGATCAAGTTCCACGCTTTTCATAACTTCAGAATATACTCTTGCATTACTCGAATCTTGATCTTTACTAAAAGCATCTACTCTTTCAGGGGAAAGATCACGTTGAAATCTTCTAGCACGATAATCATCTTCTCTCTCGGCTATTACCTTGCTGGTTTTTTTATCAACATTCGCAAACGGATCAACATCATGATCTATTAAATCATCTTCCCCTGGTAAAGGTAAACTGGTTTCATAATTAGAACGATCCTCAGTTGTATAAATATCTTGATCGAAACTCACCTTCCCCACCATAGAGACTCTATTAAGGTTTTCTTGTTGCCTTTTATTGGCTTCTCTTTCGAGTTCCTTAGCCTTTACTTTGGCCTCAAGATCTATCAAACTTTTTAATACATTTTACATTAATGGATATTAATTTACCTTCCATTTTATTTCAATCAAAAAATAATTTTTTGAAATGATTTAGGTCAAGATTTATGCTTGCCCAGTTATCCAATAGCATTTGAACTTAGTAGCGCGTAGTTTAAAAAAACCAATGATTGAAGCTTTTACGGGTAAAAATTAAATGCTTACCCAAATAACAAAGATGGAAAACCGGCTTCAATTAGAGAATTTACTTTGGTTTTGGAGACGATAGTGGCTTTCCTTTCAGCGTTTTGCTCGCTTTTATAGTTAAAATTTAAAATCACTGAAGTAAAAAGACATTCTAACATTTCAGTTAATTAATAGTACTAGATTATAATCTCGATAACAATGAAATTCAATAGAGCTTAGGAAATTCCCTTTTATTCTCAGAGATTATAGCTTATGATTTTTAAAGAAAGTTACTTTAGAGAATGTTTTAATAAGCAGTGGTATTAATTAAGTAATTGAGTTGTGCGCAAAGTAATATTTTTTGTTACCTTGCCGTGGGAGATAATATAGTTTAATGTTCAATCGCTTACATTAAAGCAGCTACTTGATTTTAAAATGTGTTCCCATCAAGCGGTCTACATTTTTGAAGCCAAGCTATAATCGATAATAAGTTCTAATAGATGAGACGTTTTTGCTTGCAAACCCTGTACTAATATTTTGCAATCTTTGATTTATTGAAACTTTATTTTAAAATTGTAATCTGAGGTATTGAGCAAATTGTATTGAAAGTAAATACATAATAGTAAAATTTTAATTAAGCTTTATAATTTACTAAATCTGAAAATAAAATAAAATGTTTAAAAATCATGACTATATGTGGTTACTTTAGTTACAAAAATAATAACAATCTCGATTTTTAAATGATTAAAAATACAACTAAAGAACAGATAAACCGTTTTGATTTATAGTTGGTTATTTACAAACATTAAAGATAGTATTTACTATACTCTAAGATAGGCTAGATAAATCAGACATTAAAAAAGCTTATAGTTAAATCAATCACTTTGAAATCCTTTAAAGCAACCTTTTTAATCAATGGATTTTATAATGTATAAATTTCTTAAAGTATGAGAATCTGCTAAGAAATGCTGCAGCCCATTTTTTACAATAAAACTTTACTTTAATAATATTTATTCATAGCCATAAAACTTAAAATATGAATGTGTTTTTGTTTTCATCACTTTTTCCATTCTTAAGTGTTATTTGAGAGGGAAATTATTAGTAAAATTATTAAACAAAAAAATACATCCCTGTATGTATATTTAAAATGATTTCTTTATAAAGCTAAGATTCAATAACAAAATTTTTACCCTTTAATTTAACGTTTTGATTTTCTTTAAATGTACCAAACCCCACAGATTTAATATTCAAAGTATGATAATTGGGGTTACTCCTTATTTAATTTGTCTAGCCAATAATAGCATAACCTTGTTAAGTGGCAACTTTTTTTAACAGTAGCATAAAACAATGATCAGAAGCACATGTCGATAATCTAAAATAGCTTATAATTTTAAGCTTATTAAATTATGGGCTATTTGATATACTTGGAATGTACATCATGCTATGTATGGATGATTATCTATATTTAAATTGAAAAGTTTACAACCTTTTCTTCTTTATCAATTATCAATTATTAATTGAATATGAATTTTAAATTTCTTATAAGCTTAATTTCGTTATCTTTTGTATTATCTCAAGTTTATGATGACTCTCAAAGAGGCGATGTTTGTGATAGAAACCTTTCTACTTGTACAGTTATATGTTATAATCATGATAAAGGACAACCATTAACAAACACATGTGATCCAAATACATTTAATTATGAATGTGTGTGTGCCGGAGATTACAGACCTCCACTAAACAGTAATTTTAATACATTTTCCAATGCTTATTTTAACATATTTCTAGATAACACATTACCAGCTGCAACAGCAAAATGTCAAATAGAAGGTCAACAGTGTAAAGTCGGTTGCAATGGGGCTCCAGGATGTGCCGAAAAGTGTGATTTAGACCATATTTGTCTTGGGATTGAAGAAAGAGCTAGTAATAATACAAATTCTGCGAACTCAACTTCAACTTCAATCTCGCTTACTATCACAGCAGTTAATGCTGAAACCTCAAAGCCGTCTATTTATTCTGATACTACTTCTTCATCTTTTAAAGTTTCTTCAAACTTTGTACTATGTTCAATCCTGACAGTATTTTCTATCTCTTTCTATCAAATATAATTAAATTTTTTCAAACTAGCCCTAAATAGACAGCATTCTAAATTAATTAATATTTTTATTTCGCTTTACATACATGATACTTTTCTGTTTTAAAAATACTATTAGTAATAAATATTTTTAAATTTAACTTTTCAAACTTTATTGAATTTATCCTATTTTCAATATTATGAATTGTAATAGTAAGTTGTTTGAAAATATATAACTATTAAGCTTGAATAATAGTGTAATAATTTTTATCTAATTAAAGTTATCATTTTAATTATAGAACAGCTTGCACTTAGATGTCTTCTATGTTTTTTAATTTGTGGGCAATTTTTCCTAATATGACTTTAAAGGCTACAGCTTTTGAAATATCTTTAAATTTGTATTAAAGTTTTAACTCCGAATTAAAAACAATGAAAGACATTTAACTACAAATTGTGCTATCCAAATAAAAGCTACTTTTTGCACAAACAAGTATCATAAATCATAGTAGTTTTTTCATGTACAAAGTAATTTTTATTTCGAACATTACTCTAAAATTGAATTTAAAATTTCTTTACTGTATTGCAAATTCTCAAGTAATTTTTGCAAATTTAAAATTAATTATCAAATCAAAATTTCGAAAAATATTTTAAATTGCAGGGGTTTTGAGAATTTTTGACTAAAGTTGAAGGTATAATAAAAACAAGCCAATCACTACTTAACTCTTCCTTTACACTTTTTACAAAAAAAATCAGTCAAAATGGGTCGTATGCATGCTCCTGGAAAAGGTATTTCTGGCTCCGCCACTCCATTCCGTCGTAACCCACCAAGCTGGGTTAAGACTACTTCTCTTGACTTAAACGAGCATATCTGCAAATTAGCCAAGAAAGGTCTTACTCCATCCCAAATTGGTATTCTTTTACGTGATAGCCATGGTGTCCCTCAAGTTAAGGCCGTCACTGGTAACAAAGTTTTACGTATCTTAAAATCCAACGGTCTTGCTCCAGAAATCCCAGAAGATCTTTATCATCTTATCAAAAAAGCTGTCGTTGTCCGTAAACATCTTGAACGTAACCGTAAAGACAAAGATTCTAAATTCCGTCTTATTTTGATTGAATCCCGTGTCCATCGTCTTGCTCGTTACTACAAAAAAGCCGGTCAACTTCCACCAACCTGGAAATAGTAAGATTTTTATTTTTATTTCTTCAAGAGTTATTTAACAATTTTTTTAGCGAATCCTCCACTGCCTCCACTTTAGTCTCATAAATGTGCAAATAAATTGGTGAATATTTAGTTATTCAGTGGTAATTATTTTATTTATTTATTCAGTGGCAAATGACGACAACCTTATATTTACTAACCAAATAATATAATTATTGGTGATGAAGTAGATAAATTTGTATTCACACTGTCTGATGCCTTATTGTATTTTATAGTATAAATTACAGTAATTAATTATATTTAAATCATAGTTAAATTTGTGCTCTTCGCATTATTTATTTTAAAGGTACGATGGGATATTTCTGTTTAAGATGTGGAATCTTTTCAAGGTACGGGTACCTTGGGCAGAATATCACCAAGCCTAATTATTTATTTTTTGTCTAATAAATTCTTTAATTAATCTATGTTTCCCTAATATTTTATGATTATAATTTTAAAATAATACTTTCATTATAATATACAGTCTTTAATATATCAAAAGAAAATAACTTGTATAGTGCAAAATTATTGTTTAAGTATATAAAACAAGGTCGAAGAACACGAAAGTGTATCTACGAATTTAATACAAAAAACATTTTCAATTTAATTACTTGTTAAAAGGTTTCAATTAAGCTAAAACAATATATTTACTCAAACTTGATATTAAATATATACAAATAAACATTAATTGGTTTATAAAATTCTCAATTAAACCACACTTTAATTAAATATAATATTTTCAAAAAAGTAATAGTAAATTCAAATTTTTATATTATAACAACAGACATACTATTTAGTAAAGTTTATTTTATTTTTAAGAAAAATAAGATAATTTATTATAAAGAATTAATCCACCGATTTAAACATATTAAAGTTTATTGAAAATAGCTCAAAATTTAACTATGTAATGTATATTCTTATAGTTTTAATAATAATAAATCCATTAAATAAGATGAGATAATTATTAGAAAATGAGTTTTTTTAATCAACTTTTAACTAAGTTCAATTTTATATAAAGTGATTTTAGTTGAAATAATATAATATTTATGGTTAATAAGATAGTACTTTCATTGAACGTTGATAAAGTATATTTATCAATATACAAATTATTTATATAAATTATAGTTGATAAAGATTAAATTGATGTGCTTTAATTATAATTTGGTAAGTAAAGTGATTAACTACACTTAATATAGAAAGTGATTGGGTAAAATTTCTTTCATAAAATCAGTCTTAAAGTAACCAAGCATAAACCGTACCCTATTAGACCATGATCTAAGGGCGAAATCCAACATGATTGGATTATCCAAATATGGAAAAAACAGTGGAGCTTTCGATTAATACCAGTTCTAACAATTTCTACAAGAGGTTTAAACTGATGTGGATTGTATTTTATTAAACATAACAAATCTTTTACTTTATTTAACTAGTGAAATTATAGAATTTTATTTATTATAATCTCATCACTTTAATAACTTTTTACTATTTTTTGCTTATAAATTAATTTGCCAATGATGTCAAGGTATTAATGTAAAAATATAATTAATATTTTAATATTTTAAGACATGATAACAATGATAACGAAAGGAGTTCAGATCCACTAGAATGGGTTGAGATAATGGATCCACAAAGTCATAATATTATTTACGCTAATCCAGTAATTTCTTATCAAACTAAATTTTGAAATAATGACTTAATGTTTAGGCAACTGGTGAATGTTCTTGGGAAAGGCCAAAAAAAGGATTTATGTAACTATTTTTAGGTTTAAATTTTTATTGAAGTTAACATTAGTTAGTAAAGAAAGATCATCAGAAGGAGAATGGTGGGAGTTATTTGATAAAAAACACAAATTACCATATTATTATAATACTGTATCAAAAAAAACTGTTTGGGTTAGACCAAAAAGTGGGCTAATTATACCTTTGACAAAAATACAAGTAAATTTTATACGAATAACAAAAAACAAATAATAATCAAAATCTAGAGCGTTGCATTAAATAATAGAGAATCGACCCAAAGCGTAGAGAAAACCAAAAAAAACGAATCGAATCAGAACAAATTAAGAAATGAGAGCCCTAAAACACCAAAAGAAAATTTTAAGGATAGTGGCCCTTTAAGTCCTTCAACAAGAAGTATAAATAATCCAAGTCCAAAGACTAAAAGTGTTCCAATTTCTCCAAAAATAACTGATGGTTCAAGTATTGATGCCTCACCTAAATCTTCAACTTCAAATATGTCTGGAAGATCATCATGTCAATTTAAATTAAAGGGCGTACAACCTGCAAAAGAAAGTCCTAATAAACTCAAAAATGGATCAAATTTAACGATTGACTTGGTAAATGATACGCTATTAATTTCGATCTTGTGACTTATTTTTATTAGCCAAAGAATGAAGAAATAAGGCCTGAAAGTATGTTCAGTCCAGCATCTCAGAATGAGTTGTCTGAAATAAAAGCTGAAACACCTACCAAAAACCGAAATTCTTATTTAGAGACAGCTACCAAATCTTCAGCAATAGTAGAGATCGCAAAGAAGCGCGGAATCGGTAGCCCTAAACTAGATCTAGGTAAAAAAAATACATAATAAAACTAAAATTAGGTTAATATTTTAAAATAGAGGCGGCCAAACAAATGTCACCGTTGGTAGTAAAAGATGATGACAAAGGATCTACTCATACCTCAACGTAATTTAATTTGTAGCTCTCTTCTTTTTAATAACATTAATTTTAGTCCAAAATCATTACCACCTGGGTTAAAACAAGATATAAATCAATTTCAAATTGATGGCTTTGCCAAAAGGTTCTTCTCAACTCATAAAAAAGGATTGTTTCGTAAAAAGGTTCCTTTAGAAAAAATGCTTACATGGACTGATGTAAGTCGACTAATAATACATATAGATAGTATATTAATATATCTTAGGAAAGCATCAGTCAACCTTTAATGGCAATAAATAGAGGTTTATACAAGGACGCCTTAAAAAGCTTTAAATTAATACAAAGAGTCATGGGAGATCGTAGCAAAGGGAAGAGCAATAGTGATAACGGAGACATACAATGGTTAATTGAAAGGGGATTGAATGAAGGAGAGATCAGAGATGAAATTTATGTGCAAATTGTAAAACAATTAACAGAAAACCCCAGTTTGAAAAGTCAAAAAATAGGATGGGAGTTGATTTCTGTGTTGCTTCTATGTTTCCCCCCATCAAAAAATTTTGAAAATTATTTTAAGAGCTTTGTTAGTTTAGGCAGATCACATGAATCTGAAGAAATAGTTACAATAGCTAAATATTCATTAATTAAACTAGATCGTATATGTAAAGTTGGACCCAAAGGTAAAGCATTGAGCCTGCCTGAAATTGAGCAAGCCAGAATAGCCGCTTTCCACCTTTCTGTATTTGGGGAATCTTTGGACACTATTATGGAACATCAAAAGGAATACCACCCAGATTTAACATTACCAAGGGTTTTACCATTCTTGACAGATTCAGTTATGAAGTTAAACGGCCACCGTAGCGAAGGTATATTCAGGGTACCTGGTGACATGGAAATGGTAGCAGAGCTAAAGCTTAGGATTGATAAAGACAATTATGAAATTGAAGGAATCACGGATTGTAATGTTCCAGCCTCACTGCTCAAATTATTTTTAAGAGATTTAGAAGAACCGTTGATACCTTCTAAGTATTATGATGACTGTTTAAAAGCAAGTAAAAAGTGTGAAGATGCGATTAAGATCATCGGAAGCTTACCAGAAGCAAACAAAAAAGTTGCCCAATTTGTAATTAAATTTTTACAAAAATTTACAGATCCAGAAGTAATTTCAATGACCAAAATGTCTATACAGAATCTAGCTATGGTGTTCGCACCTTCATTTTTAAGATGTCCTAGTGATAACTTGACTGAAGTATTTGCCAACTCCAAGTTAGAGCAAGAATTCCTAAAGGAGTTATTAGTCAATTATACTATTGAAGAATAATCAATTCATTTTGTCATTGTTCTATATATATCTAATTAATGTTTATAAATCTTTTATTTTCTTGTAAGATTCATTTCCCTTTCTTTTCATTTTTGGCGTCGTTTATTTGAGTTCACTTTTCTGGTTTAATTTTAATGGAAGCTATACAATAAAATTTTTAGTATAAATGTTAAACGATAACATAGTGAGCTAATAAAGATAAAATAGTTCATTAAAATTAAATACAAAGAATAATTAAAAGGATTAATAAAGTTCATAAAGTAATTGAAATTTATAGAAACAAATTTGCGATTTTTTTATTTCGTATTAATAGTAAATAAATTTTTCATTTTTTGATAAATAAGTTTATTGAATCACAATAAAAAGGATAGGCACAGACATTCATCCACCTTTAGTTTTTAATAGCTTGCTTTGTAGCTTCTTCTTTAGCGGCTTGAGCTTTCTAATAATTGTTATGAATTTCAATAATAATGAATTTCACTTACTAAATTTTTTTCGCGCATGATAGCAGCATCTCTAAATAAAGTTTTAGCTTACTTTAGTCTACGTTTATATTGGAAAGTCATATTACTGTTCTTGGCGAGTTTTAAATGACTTTCCATCCTCTGAGGCTTTCTTTTGTTTATTTAATTGCGCTTGCTTCTTTTGGTTTTTTGCTCTAGCTAATTCTCTTTGGTTTCCTCCTATTATATAAAGCTATGTTAATACTTGATTTATGTTTATTTGATAAACAATATACTTGTCATCTTAATTAGTGATATACTCTAGTCTTGCAATTTGATGTTAGTTGAATAAAATACTATTGTTTAAAATTTAAAAAAGAATGAAGTACGAAACAATCCAAAAACTCTTTTTGAGTTTCAAATTTTTACTCCATGTAACAAAAATCATCTTATTAGTGTTTTAAGTCGACTTAAACTTAACTGATTCAATTTTTTTTTCACAAAATCTTTAGTTTAGGTTTGTTAAATAAAAAGTTTAACATGATGGGCATTAGCTAGTAAATACAAAATGATAGCTTTATTATTTATTTGGGGGTTTAAGTAGTTTTAGCCTAATAATTTCTTTTCTATATACTGGTTAATTAAATTTTTTTATTAACAGGTACTTTTATTAAATTTCAGTTCATTTTGGCTGATTTTAAGAGCATCAAAATTGGGTCAATTAGTTATCACTTTGACTCTAGTTTTTTACAGTATACTAATCAATACCTCTAGTATAAACAGAAACTAATTCCTGGTATAGCTAGAATCCTCATCTTTACATTATCAAGATATATGTCATGTTAATGTAAAAAAACTAACAACCCAAATGGGTTGGTTTTTTAAATCTATATTAAAGACTTGGTTTTTATCTATTTTATTAAAATTTTTATATGACTAAAACCGTTTTCCTTTGAATTTTTTTTAGTACTATTTTTGTACTTTATATATATGGGGATGTATTTTTTTGTTTAAGAATTTTACTACCAATTATTCTACTCAAGTAGCGCTTAAAAAAAGGAAAAAGTAATGAAATAAAAAAACACCCTCAAATGTTTGATTTTTTAAGTACAGCTCAAACTATTAAGATGTACCAAGAGTTATAATCAATATATCAAATAATAACCTATATTTAATAATTTTTATAAATGAAACTTTATATTTTTATTAAATGACAGTTCAACTACCTTAGCTGATATTACTATTATTTGAAGAATTACTATCGCTGAAAACTTAGTTTCTGTATCAAATTACAAAGCAAATATCCCAAAAGCACTGTATTATTTCCTTTCATTAATTGATTTATAACCAAAGGTATCAAAAAATTAAAGCCACTAGTCATTATAACAATAATCTTTTCTATGATTGCTCTATCCTATAATTTTAAATGTCCACACTCTTAAACTTTAATACTATATTATGTCAAGATATAAGTTGATACCTATAAGATCGATTATGTTATTTCAAAGAGAGTGATAACCAATTCAATGCTTTATTAATTTATATATCTAAATGATTTTTATTCCTTTCATCTGCTTGTTTTAAATACTACTGTTATTTATTATCAGTGTTTGGACATATGTAGATAATTTAACTCCAAAGTTCTTTAGGACAATAAACAATTGAAATACTGATTTTATTTAACTGGCTCAATATTATACCAACATAAAGTAGATTAATAACTTTGATAGATTACTGGTAATTTATATATTACAATTTTTAAAAATAGTGATAATAATGATAAACTCAATGCTAATTAAATTGAATTTTATTATGATTTATATAAATTACAAGATCAAAAATTTTATTTTATCCAACTTAGCTGTAAAGTTAAATAAACAGCATAGTAAAAGTAATCTAAAGTATTTGAATATACGGTGATAGGAGAAACAAAGCTTAAAATTGCCAAAATCAACTAAGAGATTAATAAAGTACAGATCGAAATGTTCAGCATCGATGTTCACAGTAATTACAAGTAGCTTGAAAAAGAGATAAATATTATCAAAGTATTATAACAGTGTATCAAAAAAACAAAACTCAACTAGGTTTGATTAGAGCTGCTCAAAGGTATATTAGAGGTAGTCAAGAAGTTGCATAATTGATAGTTGTATTTTTATAAAAGACCATTGGTGGCAACATATATCGATTAAATAGACGGAACAAAGAAGTAACCCTGGGATCAGATGACGTGACACCACTAGCAAGCTTATTTCTGCAGTTTAACAGCCAAAAAGGACAAAACCAACCTAAGGGCTATTATAGCATTGAAGAGGATGGATAACTAGGCAAACATCAAAAGCTTTTTTTACTTATGGAAACCTAAAAATCTAAAGAGTCGGAAAGGATATTAAATTTTATAATAAATGTGAATAGATAATTACTAAAGTCCTGACTGTTAAACATTGGATGATTTCAGTTATTTAAATAAATAGTTCAAGCATATTTAGAATACATTCTCATATACATTAAAGAAGCAGTTGATACAATTTAGTTGCGTCTTTCCTTCAAATATGCAGGTAATGGAGTGTATTTGATACATTTGGAGTAAATATTAATAAGTATGTATCCCCAAGACAAGGGGACTTCACGATTCCACCGAAGATGGTTATTTGAGTTGAAATAGAGATAAGTAAATTAAGAAGAAATTATCATTTATACTTTCCATCGTGCTATTTTTAAAATTTTTATTACTTTGTAAAGTTTGGTTTAAATGATCCCGCTAAAACATACCCTTGATAAAAGTAGGGTTGAAGGCAATTGAATAAAAACTTATAAATGTGACTTTGTAATTTTTATTTATAAAATAGAAAAAAAGAAATTAGTACGAAATAATTATAAATATCATTAATAAAAATAGTAGAAAACAATAGAAAAAGATAGATAGCTTTGTATTAAAATAGTAATATATTGACAGAGGTAGAAATATTGATTAATAATCAATATTAAATAATAATATTTTAAAACACTTAATTAAAATAATCTAATTATTATAAATTTGGGCTTTTAAAAACTTTATTAACTCTAAATACTTTAATTTTAAAGCCATGCTTCCATGTACCGTCATTATTCTTTTATTATTTGAACTTATAAAAATATAAGATAAATTATAAATGTAATGATAGTACAATAACTAGATCATTTTTTGTACCATAGATATTTTAACTCAAAATTAAAATTATGTAAGCATCAATATAATAGCAATCAATAAATAACAAATATTTGAAATGAATAAAAACGGAATTAGCTATAATGCTTTAATTAGTAATATATTTAAATAATTTGTCTAACATAATCAAACAATATGACTTACCAAAGTTGCTGTATTTTTAAAAAAACAACTGAACATAAACATTTTAGGAAAAAATATAATAACATTTATATGAACGTTGGTTAAAACATTGGAGTTAAAAATATCCAAGAATCAACCCAAACATTTTTGAATGACTATAATAATTACTGCTTTATAATGTTCCTACTCCTCAATTTCTATAACAATTTTGTAGTACTTGCAGCTTTATTGGAATATAAGTTTATACAGCTTTTTTTAGTATAAATAATTATAATTTTTTCAGTTGCTTTTTAGTATTCCTACTTTGTTGAATATTAATTGCTCCATCAAATTAAGTTTGAAATTATAACTAGTATTCAATAAAATGTTTTGTTGATAATTTTTTTGTTATTTGTAAATAAAATTACAAAGCTATTAAGATTGATCATATAAATAATTACTAACTAAACACGAAAATCATAATCGTAAAGCAGCGGATTTGATACAAATGTAATGTCATCTGTTTGTAAAATTGCTATATTTTTAGTATCTATTTTAACCTTGATGTTGTAGAAAGTCAAAGAATTTGTATTTTGTTTTGAATATGATATGGGGTTGAGAAGAGAGCAATTATAAATAAATAGTCTATTAACTTATATCAATATACTTTGGCAGCTACCCATTTACTTGACTTATTTATAAACGGTGTTACTATCTATTATTGGTATTTAATCTATATATTGAAATTAGTTTCAAAATTCCATAAAGTACTAAGCTTTTGTTATTGTCCTGGTCTTATTACTAAAAGTTGAGTGTCCCTGTTGAATAAGTGAGTGAATAAAATAGAATGATGAAATTTCAAAACTATTGAATTTAAAATTTATGGTTTTCTAATTAAAAAGCCAAGTATCTCTACACTATTATTGTTTCCATTACAAAGCTAAATAGCTAACATAATGAAATATATTTAGGGCTTTTAGTACAATGTAAGGTACAAGAACTAAAGCTTATAGTTGGTAAAGTAACGGTGAGATTATAGGATCACATATCGAAACCTTTCAGCTGCTATATTCAGATTATTTGTAAACAACTTCAAATAAGCAATGAATTATTAAAAATACTTTAGTAATGTTTTAAAAATAAAAGTTAAAAAATTAAAATAGTATGCGAACTGGTATTATATTTCTACAGAAGCATATTGGTCAGTATCAATTTATCTGATTAAAAAACTATATAAAGTTGAGCTATTATGTTAATCCTGCCTCTAAGTTATTTTATCAAATTGTTGAGTGAAACACTTACCAATTTCAAGTGAATAGGGATTTTTAAAGCTATTAATATCAAAAAACAGTCAATGCATTGCGTCATTATCCCTTATAATTCATAGTTCTCCCAATAATCATTCCCTACAAAAAATAATAATAAAACCCAGTTATCCTTTAGGCTAGAAGCAGGACAATTAAGGGAGAGCGAATTTCTCATCCCTGACTGAGCAAATTTTGAGTTATCAATCCAGAAAAATAAAAAAATGCAATGTCATAGCCAATAAAATTCGATCAATTTAAGTTATTATGTAAATTGGAATGACTCATTAAGCTTAAGTTTTATGCAAAACCCATAAAAGTTTCACATAACAAATTAAAGGATCAAAAGAATTGTTCAACCCACTTCAATCGATTTTGTAAAACGAACTTAATAAATAAGCTTGAGGACAGCATAAAATTTTTACAAAAGCTATGGACTCCCTTCAAGCCAAATTTGAATCCATCGGGTTATCCGAAACGAAAGCCAAAGATACTTTAAAAAACAAGAAGCTTGCCCCTTTATTAGATAAAGTGATCGACTTAGCTTCCCTTTCTCCGGAAACTTTAAGTGAAAAAAAACATATAGGTAACAACTTGTATAACTTGGCTACTACAATTACTTCAGATGCTACCAATCGATTAGAATTTTTGGTATCTAAAGTAGCTAATGAGGACTTAAGAACTTCAGAACAAATTTCAGCTGCTATTAAATATTGTGACAAATTATTAGTTGAAGAAGAGATTGATGTTAATAAGTTTAATGAAATTTGTGGGGTTGGTAAGTTATTCTTTATTCCTTATTCCATTATGATTTTTATTTACATGTTCCTCTAGGCGTTGTTGTTACCAAAGAACAAATAGAACAAATAGTAACTAGAATTATTGAAGAAAATAAGGAAAAGTTAATAACTGAGCGTTATCGTTTTGTATTTCCTTTGCTTGCTATTTTACGTCAAGATTTTGTTTTAAAATGGGCTAATGGTGGGGATGTAAAAACTGAATTGGATAAACAAGCTTTAGCTTTACTTGGTCCTAAAGACGAAAGAGATGTTGTTGTTAAAACTAAGGTAATATATAACTATTGATTATAAAGTAGTAATTAACATATTGTTTATATAGGGAAAAGCTAAAGGAGGAGAAGGTAAAAAAGAAGCCAAAAAGGCCGAAACCAGTAAAGTAGAAGAAAATAAAGATTCTAAAGTTATTGAAAAAGATCCTTCTCTTGCTTCTTTATCCATGTTTTATGAAGGTGAATTATCACGTTTACATAAACCTGGAGGTAATAAACAAATCAAAGCCTCTATTATGGAAGAACATCTTAAGCGTACCAAAGGTAAAGTAATTACTCGATTCCCACCAGAACCAAATGGTTTCCTTCATATTGGACATGCTAAAGCTATTAATGTTAATTTTGGTTATGCTCAAGCTCATGATGGTATCTGCTATTTAAGATATGATGATACTAATCCAGAAGCAGAAGAAGAAATTTACTTTACTTCAATTTTAAAAGCAGTTGAATGGCTTGGATTTAAACCATTTAAAATAACTTATTCTTCCGATTATTTTGATCGACTTTATGAATTAGCAGTTAAATTAATTAAAGTTGATAAAGCTTATGTTTGTCATTGTACTGGAGAAGAAATTCATAAACATCGTGGTGGAGATGAGAAAGGACCTAGAAGTGAATGCATTCATCGTAATCGACCAATTGAAGAATCTTTAAAAGAATTTGACAATATGAAATTAGGTAAATATAAAGAAGGAGAAGCTATTTTAAGAATGAAAATGGATATGCAAAGTGGGAATCCTCAATTTTGGGATTTAGTAGCTTATCGTGTATTATATACACCCCATCATCGTACTAAAGATAAGTGGTGTGTTTATCCAACTTATGATTTTACTCATTGTTTAGTTGATTCTTTTGAAGATATTACACATTCTTTGTGTACTTTAGAATTTGTACAATCCAGACCTTCATATTATTGGTTATGTGATAGTTTAGAAGTTTATAAGCCTGTACAATGGGAATATGGTAGATTAAATGTATCTAGTACTATTTTATCAAAGAGAAAGATATTAAAATTAATTACTGAAAAATATGTTAATGGCTGGGATGATCCTAGATTATATACTTTACCTTCTTTAAGAAGAAGAGGTGTACCACCAGCTGCTATTAATACTTTTGTTAGAGATGTTGGTGTTACTACTTCAACTACTACAATTGATGTTAAACGTTTGGATAATTATATTCGTGATCATTTAAATGAAACAGCACCAAGGATCATGGCTATTTTAGATCCAATTAAAGTAGTTATTGAAAATTTACCAGAAAATTATTATGAAAGTATTACTGTACCAAATAAACCTAGAGATCCTAAGATGGGAGAACATCAAGTACCATTTACGAATACTTTTTATATTGACGCTAGTGATTTTAGAATCGAAGATAGTAAAGATTATTTTAGATTAGCACCAAATAAAACCGTAGGGTTATTATATGTTAATTGTCCAATTAGTTGTACATCCTATGAAGTAGATGAACAAACCAATAAAGTTACATTAATTAAATGCCGTTATGAAAATGAAGGGCAAATCAAAAAACCAAAAACATATATTCAATGGGTAGCTCATGCACCAGAACATCAATCTCCAGTTTCAATTGAAGAATTAAGAGTATACAATCCACTATTTTTACATGAAAATCCACAAGATAAAACTTTAGTACCAAATGGTTTCTTATCTGATGTTGATCCTAATTCATTAGAAATTAAAAAGGGTGCTATTGTTGAAACAGGTATCTTCCAAGCAATTGAAAATGTTTTGAAGGAAAAGGAAGAGAAAGATTGTCTTGAAGAAGTTCGTGCTCAATTTATTAGAGTTGGTTATTTCTGTTTAGATAAAGATAGTTTAATTCAAGATAAGATTGAAGATAGTAAACTTATCTTTAATCGTATTGTTACACTTAAAGAAGATACTAAAAAAGATTAAATAAGTGTTTTTAACGAATTTGAATGCTTTGCATTTTATGTTTACTTTTACTGTTACTTTACTTGAATTCTTAATACAAAATACTAAAATGATTATTTTTTATTGAAAAAAAATAACATAAAAATCAAATATGACTAAATACTAAAATTGTCTTCCAAAATTAGTAAATTGTTATTCAAACATTTCATTCCATTTCAGGAGTTGGAAAAGCAATTGATTGACCTTTCAATTCACCATCTGTATAAAATAATAAAGGTCGAAAAGATGGCTCATGATTAAGTACACTATTATACTATATTATTATACTGTCATTTGTATTATTATATTAAATTACCTTGAATTTTGAAAATGATTAATTAAAGCATGAATACCTTGAATAGTAGCATAAGCTAAATCACATCTCTTTTCAGATTTAAAATGTGGCCTAAACGAATATTATAATAACTATTGTTGTTGTAACTAGTTGTTTATTCAACTTACCATCGATTACCAACATAAATTTGAATAAATTTAATAATGGCTCTTTAAATAAAAAATCAGTTTAAAAATAGTACGTATAACACACTTACTCCTTACTAACAAAATTAATAAATGCATAGCCTACATTACATTTATTAATAAAATCCATACGAAGATATAAAAAATTAAATTCTCCCAAATGCGTTTGATTTAATACATCTAATAACATGGACTAAAAATAATTATCATTAATCTACTATAAAAATGTATATAAACTAAATTATTACTTGTGTGTATTTATTAGGAATATTTTTAATCATGAAAGTAGTTCGCTGATCCAAATCTACTTACTTATAAATATTATATACATAAACAAAAATTTCACTTACTTGATAAAACCTTTTCAGTATTTTCTGTTTTCCAACTACCTCTCCATGAAGTACTTATACCATTTTGGTTTCTTTGATTTTTGTTATTTATTCTTAACATTGTATTTTCAGAACTTGAAGAGGTAGCGGTTGATATTTGTTTATTATACTGAGATAATAGTCGATTTTTTTCAGCTCTTAATTTTATAGCCATATTAATATCTCCTATATTTTTATCATATTCATAAAAACAGGTGGCTGCTATGGACTATAGTCATTGTTATTAGATAGTAGAAACAAAATTTGATTTTAGTATAATACTTACCTTAAGTGTATTAAGCCAAGCTTTAACTCTATCACATACACGTACATCATAAAAATTAAGTAATAATATATGAATCTCATCATCTTTAATTGATTTATAATCCTTAAAGCCATCAATTATTTTTAAGTGTCTCTAAGAAAAGACTCTCAATATCTTCTTCTTTAATATTATAATTATATTAATTCCTTACTTTAAACGCTTCCAACTCTACATTATCAAAATAATGTAAAATTACAATAGAATTATAAAATTTATGTAATACACTATTATTGCATAAAACCAATGGATCTTGATTGATTTGTTTAATTAACTACAAAAATACATCAACATTAACTAATAATGCAAATAGTAACAATGATAAACTTACATCTCGATAATATAAATCATTATAGAAATTAATTGTATACAACTTTGGATCCAATATTTCCATAATACTTTGCATAATACTATTAGAAAACCGTATATCGTAAATACTCACAAGTACTGTTTGATGTATCATTAATAATTGTACATCCGAAAATTGAAACTTAAAAAAGTTAGATGAGTAGTTAATAAAAAACTTAACAATGATAAAAAAAGTTAGATACCTTTAATCTCTCATATAACGGTGATAAAAGTGTATGATTTGGACTTGAAATCATTATATGATGAGTAGAAAGTTGTAATGAAAACGGTTGATATATACTCAATGACATTGTTTATAGTAAAATTGTACAAAATATATAATAGATTTTCAATAAAAATGATCAAAATACAAAGCGCTATTAAAAAAAGAAACTAACTAACAATTATATATTAATGTTACTATCCTAAATGCATTTAATAAAAAATTTAATGCATTTCGTTTTATTAAGCTCGGTTTATAAAAGCTTAACAAACAAATCAAAAACTTAATTCCATTTTCAATTCATTTAACTTTTAAACTCCTATTAATAAACAAGATATAAATTTACTTTCCAATGAATTAAAATTTCCTTTTATTTCAACCTAAATTATTATCAAAATCTGTAGCTTCATCTTAAACTAATAAAAAAAAATCGTATTAAAAATTATTGTTTATTTTATTACTATTATTGTTTATTTCATTACTATTATTGTTATAATATAAAACATTTTTATTTTATTATTATTATTATTATCTCCACCTAAAATTATATATAAACAAAAAATTTACAATTAAATCCCTATCGTCACCGCTTTAAATTTTATCTACTAATTAACTTTCATGCATGTCCTAGATTACTTCACAAACACTCTTTTTACTTCTCATTTCCTAAACGAAAGATCATCAATCAATTGAGTATTTCTAGCACAAGTGATCAACATATCTTGCGCTAATATTGACATCTCCGGATTGTTTGGCTAATGAAAAAATACATTATTAAAAACTATATAAAAAAATTATATAAAGATTCAACTTACTGGTATTGTAACTTCCAAACAAGTGATTGAATAATTTAATTTAGCTGATACTGAAAGGGCCAATAAACCAGCTAATGATACTTTAGAGTTCAAAGAGATATCTAAACGTGTTAAGCTTTTAGTTTCTGGTAATACTTCTGCTAATGCTATGGCTCCTATTATTTTATCAAATTAAAAAAATATTATCAATAAACAGATGTTTTATAATTTATTATTACCTTCTGATGTCATACATGTATTTGATAAAAATAAGGATTTCAAACTATTATTTTGTCCAAAACAGGATTTGATGGACCATAGCTAATAAATAAATTTATAAATTTATTAAAGTATAATTATATAAATTAATAGCTTACTCCATCAATCGAAGGTCCACACATTGGATTTCCTGATAAATCTAACGAATGTAACTTTCTATTTGTTTTCTATCAAAATGAAAAATTAATATTATATTATTATAAATACTATATTATAATAAATTACCAAAGCTTCAAAAAGACGGACCATACCAAATTCATCAATTAAATTACTACCAAGTTTGAGTTCTTCTAATTGTGAATTTGGACTAGATAGTGGGGATAATATACAATATAGCCCTTCTGTCTATAAAAAGTAATTTTTATATTAAAAACATTTTTCTTACTTTTAATATTTCTAATATTTACCTTCAATGAATTTTGGCTTAAATCTAAAATCGATAATTTAGACGATAGAAACATTTTATCTGGCTAAAAAAATAAAAACATTTAAAGAACTCAAAAGAAATACAATATAAATTACGTCTTCACTGCCACTCAAAAACATTGAAATATACTGAGCTCCTTGGGAGGTAATATTATTTCCACACAATGCGAGCGATCTTATATTTGATTTGATAATACCTTGACCTAATAAATATTCATTAAATCAATAACTTGTATCTCAAAGTATTGTTTAACTTACATAATATTTTCAACTCTTGCAATCTAATAGAACATTCATTCAATTTTAAATCCTCAAATGAGGACATATTTGTATCCTGCTCCTCATTAAACCTCGGCGATAATGGAGAAGTTAATGGAGATAAAAGAGTTTGTGGCTCGTTTGTTGAGTTATTATTTGAATCTAAATGAACAATTCCACGTGCTAAAAACTTTGCGGATCGATATGTTATTGGTATACCAGATAAATCAAGCGATTTTAATTTTTTTGACTAAAAATAAATATAAATTAATTAATTAATATTGTTACTATGATTATTATTATGTTATTGTTATTACCTGACTTATGTAAGTAGCAATATACTTAACACCGTCAGATTTTATTTTTGGATTATTAGCTAAACTTAACATACAGATACGATCTTTTGTCAATAAATTACTCACTAGCACTTTGATACTCTAATAAAAATTAAATTCAATACTACTAATATAATTACAAATAACCTAATATTTACCTCATCATCTAAACTACAATCTTCCAATTCTAATCTTGTTAGATTGCTAAATAAATCTAATACGTCTGATATTGGTAAAATACTTTTTAATGGGAAAGATTCACCTTAAATAATGTAATATAAATATATAACCATGGCTTAATATAATACAAATAAACCTTACCAGTCAATATAATACTCTCAATACATTGATTAGTACCAATAGCTTCCTAAAGAATACAAAACATAAATATTACTCTATTAAAAAAAATCACGATAATTTACCTCCAATATCTGAAGAAATCTCCCGTTAGGATGTTCTTCTCTTGAATTACAAATAGATAAATACCACTCCAAAATATCTTTACAACTAAATTTCGCCCCCTCTCCTTTTCCTTTTAACCAAGGGCCTTCCAACCCCATATATTGTTCATAACGATTATCTTCACTTGGCAATAATTTAATAGACGAAGGAATAATATAAGAAGTGGACCTTAAAGGTACAGAAAACCGAACTCTTTTTAATTTATTGGGATTTAATTCTGATGTTTTCCCTTCTTCTTCTTCATAATACGAATTTTTACTAAATGATAGAAATCGATTCAATAACCGTGTACTTTGTTGTCTAAATACTAAACTGGAACGTCGGGCATAACTACTGGGTGGTAAAGAAGGTTTTAATATCCCTTTTGTCGGTTTTTTATGGAGTTCTTTTGAGTGAAAAAGGTTTAGTATTACATCATGTTTTTTTATGCATGCTTATTATTGTTATTTACCTGTTATCTCTATTTCTAAGTCCTTGATATTTTTATTATCTTTAATTTTAACTTGTTCTTTTAATTGTTTTACATCCACCATACCTTCTGGCTCTTCGGTTAAACTGAAGCTATTATCTGCTTTTAATGTTGCTTTATTTTCATCCCCGTTAACATCTCCATTAGTTAAATTATTATTACTTGCTGGTGCTTCTAATATTCTAAGTTTAGTCAATTCGTCTACTAAATCTAAATGATCAAATTCATCTAAACTAAATCGAGTGGGATCAAAACGTAAGCGTTTATTCATTTCACCTATTAACCCTTTAACGGGGTCTTCGTTCTCCATTGTTTATAAATAAAAGCGATAATTTTTAAAATTAAAGTTAACTTTTTTTGATTTCAAGTTATATTTAGCTATATATTTTTATTTTACTGTGAGGTTCTACAGGCACTATAAAACCAATGCTAGGTGTTTTAAATAAGTTAAAGCGTTAATTTTTTTAGATTTTCGCTAAATAATCGATGCCTTGAATTTAATATTATTTGCACTAAGTTTTAAAAATCAAAAAATATTTCTTCTTCTAATGATAAATTCTTAGACTTTAACACAGTTCAAGTTCATGACGGTTTATAACAGTTTATAAAAACTTTGTGAATTATACTTTTGTTCAAATATAAAAGATATTTGAGAAATCTCAAAGGTAATTACTTGTGAAATTTTAAAGAAAACTTGACAATTCAATCTACATAAAACATCTAGCATTGACTTTAGCAATTTTATAACCTCAATTAGGAACTTAACCCTCTTAATGTTTAATAATATTTACCTAACATTACTAAAGACTTTGCTTTATTAGGATAATCATTGATAAAAATATCAGTGGTAATAATCAAAGTAGTTGTATTATATGCATTCAGGGAGTTTAATATTATCAGTTGTTAAATAACACCATCCATAAGAAGCTTTTTTTGATCATTAGCTATCCCTGATTTTCTTGTTTTTGAATTTCTAATTAATAAAAATAAAAACATTATTATATTAACATTTTGAAACCTTTGTAATGTATTATAGATTTAATACTCTAATATAAACTCAAAAACAACAACCGAGTTATTGTTATTTATTAAAATTAAAAGGACTTTAAAAGTTTTCTTTGTTGTAATGGAACTTAGTACCTTCATTACCTGGTTGTGAATACTGATTACAATACATATGAAGAGATTTGGACAAAGGTTTAGGTCCGCAGAAAAATACACCAATATCTGTAGATTTATGTCTCTCCACTAACTTCTGGAAAATACTATTAAAGTTAGGTCTTCCAAACTGAGTTGGTGATCTTAACCCTGTTAAAGCATCCTCTTTACCCGCTTCATAATTAAGCGTAAGGTTGAGAATCTCATCTGACTTTAATTTTCCTGTTAAAAAAGTGTTAATCTCAATGATATGAGAAGTATCCTCTTGTTCAATCACACTTAACAATGATTGAAACCATTCAAAAGCTTCTTTATCACGACAAGTCCATATGAAATATACCTTAGATAATCTAGTTTGTTTACTTGGGGTATAAAGACGATACCAAATAGATCTAAGGATAGAAGCGAATGGATTTATACCAATACCTGCGCCAACCAACACCGATACTTCATAATTGAATACATCTTCCGATGCGCAACCAAAAGGCCCATCGATCATAATTGAAGGTAAAGCTCTATCCAACAACTCATCGGTAGCAGCTTGTGGTGATTTAGCATTTACGTCACAGCCCAAACGTTCTGCAAGCGATTTAGTAAAGTTCCCAGCCATTCTTATATGTATGGAAGCATAATCGTCTTCTGGGGCGGAGGTTAAAGTAAATGGATGCCATTGATGTAGGGAAACTTCTGGGCAATTTAAGAAGATATATTGCCCTGCTTTCATTTTAAAATTCTTCTTTTTAAACTGAATTTCTATTACTCTGGAAGGATGATGTACGACTCTAGATATGAAAGTCTCTCTAGAGCCTCGCCATTCTCTCATAACTCTTTCATAAAGATATAAAACACCAGAAAATGTCCAATATTTCCAAAAGGAAGCGCCTGCACAATAAGGTGGATGATCTCTCCTAATCAAGCAAAAACCACCATGGAAACTATACATTAAAAAGTAGATAGCGAATAGATGGTGGGTATACCAAAACAATTCAAAATTTTGTCGACGTACTTTACTAAGCGAGGTAGCACCTATTAAAATGAGACATAATAGCATAATACAACCTGACCATCCAGGCCCCGTTAAAAAAGTATAGTGGACCCAGCTTTTTCCGGTGATACCACCCACATCGAGGTTGGATAATTTATAAAAATTGATGAAATGGGCGATTGAATGAGTAATAGAATAAAAGATGATAGTCCAAGCAGTAAGTTTATGAAAAGTCCTATTTTTATCAAAGGGGATAACATGGTTTAAAGGGGTAGATCTCAATAAAGAAATAGTAGTACGGCACATTGGTAAAAGAATTAAAGCGGTGTTGATTTCAATTGGTAATGAAGTTGCTCTAGCAATAAGGAAAGACTCTTGTAAAATATTTCGTACCATACTAAACTCACTATTGTATTTGTAGTTCACGAAAGCAAACCCAAAGATTAAAATTTGACTAATACACCAGGTAACCATAAATACAAAGATTGAGGCTATAAATTATATATTAGTAGGAGTTATGATGAAGATGTATAAATCGTCTACTTTCATTTTTAACATATCGTGATATCTTAGTAACTAATCCTAGTTTACTATAGTCTAATGGAGTTGTTGGTGTCATATAGCTGGAGTTATTATCCAACGATTGATATCCAGATTTACCTTTAGCAATTTTATCCATTTTAGAGTATTTTATTTAATAGTATCAAACCAATTTTTAAAGATAAGGATAGAGGCAGTGAAAGTTGAAAGTCACTTTAAACAAATAAAATATAAATATAAAGATTTTAAATTTTTAAAAGATGGGCTTCTATATTTAAAGTGTTGTAATTTACCAATGGCTCTTAATTTATTGGCCTTAAACCACTCATTAGTACAATTACTAAATATCAATGCTAAATGCTTTCCATAAATTCAATAGCTAAGTTTATTACAATTTTCGCTAAGTAATTGTCTGAGATTTCTTTAAGATCTTTTGTATTTGAACAAAAATATAATTTTAAAGTGTACTTATATATATTCTAAACTTAAATTGTGACGAAGACTTGCAAGGATTTGTTAAAAGAAAAAATATTATTTAATTTTTAAAGCTTAGTGCAAATAATGTTAAATCTCAAGACATCAACTATTTGGCGAAAATTTAAAAAAAATTGACAGTTTAATTTATGTAAAATATCTAATATTGATCTTTATTAACTGTCTAAATATTAAGTGGAGAGGATAAATTTGGTAACTTAACGGCTATTAAATTTTGTCCATAAATTTTATCAAATCAGTAAAGATGAACGTGATATTCGAATATTCTAATAACACTTTAACACTTTTATTAATGTATTATAAAAAATTTAGTTTTTATGTTTTATTTTAATATATTAAATTACCTATAAAATATAATTAGCAATTCAAAAATAATAAAGCGATTATATAAAATAAAACTAATTTTACTGTCTTTTTTATTATTTAACAATACATAATTCACTATCACTTTATCTTGAAATTGCGTCATTCTTTTTTTTACATAGCATTTGTCATAAAAACAAATACAAAAACCATCCCATCTCAACTATATTAAACGATTTAACCTAAAAGTCAATAAATAATGTATAATTTACTATCCTTTAGTCTAAGAAGATTAATGAAATCTTCGATTTTACTTAAGCCATTAATTGCTAATAATACTCCAGTATTAACTTCCACCATCACAAGACAATTCACTTTAACTTCCAGAGTTTTAGACGCTAATAACTCAATAAAACCAGTGGATGTTACTCTTCCAGAGTTATTAAAATTAATTCAAAGCGATTCCAAAAAAACTAAAGGTAGTTTCAACTAAATAAAATCATATCATACAAATAACAAGTTGTTAGATTTTACTTTAATTGACGTACGTGAAAAGCAAGAGCGTTTAGAAGGAGCTATACCAAGCTCGAAATGGCTACCTTTAGGTGAGCTTGAAAGCGCCTTAAAATTAGACCCTCATGATTTTAAAGCAAAGTATAAGTTTGAAAAATTTGGAACTGATAAACCAGTTATCTTCCATTGTAGATCAGGTGTTAGATCTGGCAAAGCACAAGATATCGCTATTCAATTAGGGTATAAAAAGTAAGTTTTATTCATTGTTTTGGGTTTGTATTAGTGGTATTAACTTTATGTTTTTATTGCTATAGTGCTAGAAATTATAAAGGTAGTTGGTTAGAATTCTCAAAAGAAAAACCAGAGCTTGTTTGGATTGACCAAGATCTTAAATAAAGTAAAGTTTATTTTATATTATTACAGCAATTTTATGTCATCCCATTTTAAAGAGGTTAATAAAAGTAAAAAATAGCGATAAAATACTTTTTATAATAATATCTTCTAATTTTATTTATGATTTATTTAGTTTCATTTTCATTTTTAAAGATATCGGACAACAAAGCTTTATTGTTAGCCTTTTTGTTATCCTCAGTTTGATTTCTATTATTATTGTCATTATTATCCTTCTTTCTCAAAAAACTGGCACTTGAATTGTTCTTGTTTCTAAAATTAAATTGATTATTCTTCACATCTGATCTCAATAAGGAGTCAAACACCTTATTGAAATAAGTCATATTAATGGAGTTGCTGTTGTTGCTAGCTTCACTTAAGCTTTGATTACGATTGTGTTTAAATAAGTTTAATGTAACTCTAGGTGCTCCATCTTTATCAATATAAGCTTCTTGTACATAGAATTGACGTACTTCATGATTAAATGGATTAATCTCATTATCATCTCCTTTATTACCGCTTTGCCAATTACGACCAACGGATACTTTAGCCAAATAAGATACCACACCGTTGACACCCACGGCATGGGCTCCAAATTTAACTCTACCAAGTATTCTACCTTCCACAACTTTCTTTTCTCCACGAGTACTACGGTACATTGGGGGAGCTTTTACGGCCAATTGATGAGTATCAAGTAAATTAAAGAACTCATTAATAGCTGATATTTGATTATCCAATTTTCCATATCGATTTTTAAATTCTACTTGGCGTTCTTTAGCTTTAGTTAATAATTGCTGGAATTGCTCTTCACTTAGCTCAGTTAAATCTATTTTTCTATCTGAGGAAAAACCTGTCCAATTCTTTTCACTTTGATTACCAAAGTTTTGATTCCATCTTTTGAGGAATAATACATCATGTAAGGCACTATCAAATGGTGTTTGACGTTCTGCGGTGTCAATTGCTTTTACTGTTATTACAGGTGAACGCCATGCTTTTGGTAAGTTTCTTTTTAATCCCCAATCACCGATCTTTTTGGCTGAACCATGGGTGGTATACACTTGCTTGATGGTGGGATCGTAAGTGGCAAATTTAGATGCTCGAAATAATTGTGCAAATGATTTAGACATTGCTTTTATGTCAGTTATTGATTTTTGATTTTTGTCTTATTTAAAACTCAAAATTTAAAAATTTGGTTAAATTTGGGATCGATTTTTATGGGTTGGAAATCGATTATTTCTGTTTGCAAAAATTGAAATTTAGCATTTGAGTTTATATTTGTGCATTTAATTAATGACTTTACTTTTGAAATATGGGAAGGTTTAAAACCTCGGTTAAAATCAAAAACAAAATTTCCCATTTCACTTTTTTTGTTCATTTTCTATATAATGTAAATTTTTTAAAATTTTAAATAATGGCTAAAAAATGTTCGCATAAGTAATTTTAAAATTAAAAATGCAACTAATTTCATACCATCTTGTGCTTAATTTGCAATTTTTGCTAAAATCTAAATTGGATAAAAAGTAAACTGAGCTTTTGAACTAACCCATATAATATTGTCCTTGATCCAATAGTATATAAAAAATATATCTAGGAGTATCTTTCTTCCACTATTATTAACTGTTTTAATACAAGCGTTATAAGAGATTCGCTATTATGTCAAAAGAGTCGAAAAGGTCATGTATGCCTCCATTAAAAATAAAGAAGTATAAAATAAAAAACTAACTTTTAATCGAGATATGGAGATGTGTTTTTTTGTTTAAGAATTTTACTACCAATTTTTCGGCTCAAATAGCGCTTAAAAAATGGAAAAGTAATGAAACCAAAAAAAATACCCTCCATATAATTATATTATCAGTAATAATTAAGCATACGTTTATTTAATAGATTTAAAGTATATTATAATTTTAGTATTTCATAAAAATTTATATTTAACGTAGAGTCATCCTCAAGGTTAGTCTCATCCTAAAACTAAAATTAATTGATTTTTATTTAAAAAAGAATAGAATACCATAAATTCGGATATTTTCTTATCACTATTTTCTAAAATTTTATTTATAATAGAATAAAACTAAAAACTAAAAATGTGATAAAGATAAGTTAAATAAAATTACCAGCTTTTTTCTATTAACATAGAGATTTTTATATTTAGTGAATTGCGCTTGTATTTCTGGTGCTTCATTTAAATATTCATTTTCGGAGGAGTCATTTAATAAATTGTTTATCTTTTCTATTTTGTTGTTCAAATCATTTATCTAGTGTTTTTTAGTATGACCATATATATTTGTTAAATAAAATACGTTTTCGTATAATAATTTGATGTCCAACTCAATCTTATCAATAGGCTCCAAATTTGCATACTTTTTATATTCTTTATCTAACTCTTTATTTAAGTCCTGTTCTTGTTTAAGTACATTAGATAATCTTTCGTTCTCGTTCTCAATATCTTCCATTTCTTTTTCACTTGGCTTATCTTCATCCTCCTATCAATGTTAATTTCTAATAACTTCGCAACATTTAAGTCACCTGTTTTACACAATAAATAACAGTTTTATTGTATGTTTTGTTAATAAGTTTATCCTCTGATGCTAATTTAGCTACTGCTTTCTGGATTGTTACTTTATTGATTTTATCCGCTAGGTTATTTACAAGGTCATCTATAATATTAAATTATTAAATTAAATTAAATTAAATTAAATTAAATTGTTATACTTATTCCATATGGTCGATTTTGAAATTTCATGTAGTTTAAAATGTGCTCATCTTAATAAAATTTAACTATCATCTTTTTTATAAATATTTTAAATACCTGCTTCTTCACCATCAAGTCCATTAACTAACTTTTTTTTAACAGCCATTGTATTTAAATACAATTCAACTTCCGACTTCTATACTTTATATACATTTATCATAAATGCATAACACTGATACTATATAATAAGTGTACAATAAACTAATCAGATTTTATTATTAATAATGTATTTTTAGGTAACTACATATTTGAAAGAGTTTAATAATAAATGCATTTTAGATAAATTAGTAAGTGAAGCAACATTTTAGCTAGAAAGCTGTAGTAATCTTTTCATCAGTAATCTTTTTTATTATAAGCAATATATATAAGTTTAAATGAGGCAATACATTATAACTAAATTGTATGTTTGACTACTTTAAAGCATAGCTTAATATACTTACAACTCTTAGAAGTAAAGCTTTGAGTTATTTTTAAGCTTTAAAAACAAATAGTATAATTTGAAGTATATTAATTGTAAAATATTTCTGATATTTAATCATTCAAAGTTGTTTTGACTTTTATAATATTGATTTGAATATTAAAACTTTATTTCTTAAAGCATGAACTTTAACTTAAATGCTTTGTAAAAGGCTTCTAAATATGGAGAATTTGATTGAACATTTTATGCTTACGTTGCAATATCAAATAAAATTAAAAGTTTAAGGATAACCTTATAGGAAACTAGAATTAATCTTTTAACCCTTCTTTAATTAAATACGATTTCATAAACTACATAATCTAATATTTAAAGATGAGTTTTAATAATATAAACGAAAAAATCAACATGATCATAGATACTGATCCTGGCGTAGATGATATTTTGGCTTTATTATTAGCTTTTAGAGCTCAGCATGTTGATATCAAATCCATCTGTTTGACCCATGGTAACACCAACTTAAACAATGTAATGCGAAATTTTTGTTCTCTATTTCATACTTTGACCTTACAACATAACTACGACTTGGCTAAAGATCAAAACGCCAAAGATTTATTTTCAAAGCCGAATTTACCGCGTGTAGCTATAGGTTCAACTGCCCCTATGAAAGGGGATTGTTTTGCAGCTGAAGATGTACATGGTAGTGATGGGTTTGGTAACTTAACAAATACACATCCCCATTTTATTGATAATGAATTCAAATCCAAGTTGTCTAAAGAAGTAGCATTTGAAAACAAAGTAAACGATACCGGAGCAAGATTTGAAGTTAGTGAATACAATGCAGTAGATGAGATCCTTTTTCAATTAAAAAACAATCCACCGTTCACTATTACTATTGTTACTTTAGGGCCTTTAACCAATCTTGCTAAAGCGATACAAAAGGATGCTTACACTGTAGGTTTAGCAAAGCATATTTACATCATGGGCGGCGCTTGTAGAGTACCTGGAAACGTAACTACTGAAGCGGAGTTTAATTTCTTTGCTGATGGGTATGCGGCAAAAGTAGTACTTGACGCTACTAGAAATTTCGATGAAACAGCTCATTTGGAAAGAATAAAAAATAGCTCAGTCAATACCAAATTTGATGCCTCATTACCATTAGCTATCTCTTTGGTGCCACTAGATATTACAATGAGCACTTATTTGCTTCGTAAAACAATTGAAAACAAAGTAGGACTGAAGCAAGATATACCATTAGCTAGCTTTTTCAAGAATTTGTTAAACATTGCGATTGAATGGTCTTTAGAATTTGAAAAAGTGGATGGGATTGCGTTACATGATCCTTTATGTATGGGCATTGCTATAGGATTGGTAAAACCAAAAACAGAGTATGAGACTATAGATGTGGAATATGAGCATGAGCATTTACTTGGTAAATGTGTGATTAAAACTACCTTAACTGAAAGCTCAGACGTAAAGAAAGATCGTTCTTGTGTTAGAGTTTGTTATTCTTTTGATGGAGCTGATGAATTTCAACATTCCTTAATGAATTACATTTTTGAAAATTAAATGTTAGCACTCTTAATATATCTCACTATTGTTAATCAAATTTTAATGTCTTTATTTACAAATCAGTCCCAAAGCATTTGCAACTATATAATAATTAAAGAGTAAACTTTTAATAGTATTTAATTTTAATTCTTGAAAATTATTTTCTCATGTGAATTCATTATAAACAAAATTTCACTCAACTTATTTATTGCTGATTTTAAAATGAATCGAATTTTCATCTCCAGAGTTCCAAGAAATTACATAAGTTCTCCCCAATCATATATATGTAATAATAAAAAGTATTAAACTAATGTCATATTGGAATATTAATACATTAATTTTTCTGTAGAAAATAATTACATTACAAATTGAAACAGAGAATTTTTTATAAATTAAACCACTTTAGCGGTAAATTTTGAAATATTCTAAAAACTGAAAGAGTATATCATATTGGCTTGATTCGGATAGTTTATTTCCCCAAAAAATAATATTTAACAAATATAATTTCGAGTAAGATATGTCTAATAATATATTTTACAATATGCGTTAGATAGTATATTTTTTAAAGTTATTTTTTATATATTTTAATTAAAATATTTAACTTTAAAATTTTAACAAGAAGCTAACGCTATCAATAAATTAACTACAATTGTTATTTTTGTAACTTAGAAATTAAAGTTTAGGCCAATTATAGTCCTTTAATTTTATACTTGGTAATGATGAAAACAACCTAATCTTTATTCCCAATATTTATTAATAGCTGATAACAATTTCGTAAAGTAGCTAAGAATTGTCACCACATGTAGCCAAAAAATAAATAAATTAGCAAGGCCGATTTTATTTAATGATTATCCAAAAATTGTCCCAAAAATTCCGTGAACTGAAAACGGTGGAGCCAATCATAAGAATTGAAACTTCCCAAAATCAAAGTTTCCTAAACTAAAAGTGGCAATTTTTCACTATTTCCATTACCGTTGCTTTTAAAAAGTTTTTGTATTTTTCTTTTATTTATTTCTTTACTCTAAGCTTTTTTATACTATTTATTGATTAAAGTTTGAGTATCATTATCTCATAGTGAATAGTATTTAGTTATACAACATCCTTATTCAATACTAATTTAATTATCTCACCCTCTTTCACCTTTTCTATTTAATAAAACTGACATCTACTCGATAACCTCTCAATGAATATGTTTGCTGAAAAAGAACTTAGAGAATGGAATAAGACAGAATATTTTAAACAAAACCATAAGCAATATGTTAAATCAAAAACACAAGTCAACCCGATAAACAACCCAAATGAGCTACCACCATTATATAAATATCCATTAGATATACTTAAATCTCATCTGGCAAGAAATCAAAAGATGCTAAACGATAGGTAAGATAAAGTAGTAAAAACGTGGTCAATAGGAACTAATTATTTAAATAGAGAGTTTGTTGAAAAGCTTCCAGATAAAGGAAAAAAGTTATACGAATCAAACAAATTAATCAAAGAAGCAATTCATATAAAGTTAAAATTCAGTGCCGTTCCACCACCATCAGTGCCCAATAAAGTGACCAAAAGTTATAACCATACTCAAACGCGATCTTTGAGTGATGCAGAAATAAAAGCATTACGAAGTCGAATGCTTAAACAGGGCAACCGATCTCAAGATGCAAGTATGGATTCTATCAATGAACAGATTAAAAAGCTATCAATTGGCAACAAGTCGTATACCAGTAGCTCAGAAACCAGTAGCTCATCTAGAGAAAGTCTATCCTCAATATCAAGCTTGGCCAATAGTTCTGAAAATATAGCAAAGCTTCGAAATACAATAAACAAAACAAATCTAGAAATACAAGACATTAGTTATAGCAGTAGAAAATACCCTACTTCCTCTAGGAGTCATACAGCTAGTAGAGAAGACATTTATAAACAACAATCTGAACAGGAAAGAAGGCGTCAGGTAAGTTTAATTGTAGCTTTGGTTTAATAAATATTGATCTGTTTTTTAGCATGAAGCTATGCTACATAAAATGGCGAACCACCCAAAGGGAACTAAACCAAAACATATACAACAATCACAAAGGTAAAATATTACATATCATGAAATAAAATATAAGTACTAAAATATTATTATAGACGCCCATTATTTACAGGGTTTGATTGTGATGATGATGACTCTGATGACTTTGACGGCTTTAGCGAGGATGAATATTGTTAGAACCTAACATCATTGACTTGTTTTAATGGTATCAGGTTTTAAAAATCGAATAATAACTAACTTATTTTGGCAATTATCTCTTTGTTTGGGTGCTATGTTTCATTTAAATAATCTTGCTTATCTTGGACCCTTTTTTACATGCATTGAAATAAAGTTTACATCATTTGTATAATTTTAATATGATCTTTCTCTTATCTCTGTTTAAACTTTAATCTCAATTTATTAATAAACAAGTTATTTCTTCTTCGAGTAAATATCCCCTACTTTTATTCTTAGTAAACTCAATTTTATGCCAGCTAATTAATTAATAGTACTTTTGGGCTAACCAAAATTTCATTAATTTTTGATAAAAATTAATGTTTTATCAATTTAATATCTTATCATTATCTATTAAATGATGTATGTGTCTAAAACTAAAAAAAGAAAGGTTTAAAAAAATAAAAGATTTAAAGGTGTGGCATAAATGGAAGATGTTTTTAGTTTAGAACATATTAGTAATTTTAAAGTTTAATTTTTATAGATATAAGCAAAGCTTCATTCTTTACTCTCAAAATAACGCTTTTTTGTTGAAAGTAATATCAGATTAATGAAGAATATTAAATAACAATATGAACTAAAATTAGAAATAAGGGTTAAAGATTTCTTATCCGTATCCTATTTTTAGAAAATAGTATAAGTTATTATTAAAAATTAACAGTAAATGTCTTTTATTTCACTACCTTGACCGCTTTTTAAACAGCTCAAAAGTTAGTTCTTTTTGTTGAATTTTTAAATAAAAAAAGCGTACACAAAAATTAAACTGAGTACGAAAATAATAGCATTTTTCTATAAAATGTTGCTTACACTGATATTTGTGAAATATTTTTCATTTAAAGCAATTATTGTTTATTTCATATTATGTTTATTTTGTATAAGTCTTGGCATTTTTATAAAGATAAAGGGACTTTTTAGTATAGAGATTATATCCTGTTACTATTAAATATACTGCTAACGATCTATTTTTAAATATAACATTAAAAGTTTGAAATTTCTTTTTCAAGTTTACTGCTTTCAGACAATGTTCACCATGTACTAAAAAATATTGTCACTTTAAAGCTAAATTTTGATCAAAAGCTATTGGTTCTAAAATTTAGAATTTCACAATTACAAAACGATGCCCTAATTAAAAAATCCAATGCTTTAACGCTTGTAATTAAAACAACAGCTACAGATATAGAATAAAATACGAGTAAAGATAAGATGCAAAAAGAGATTATATGCATAAGTAGCGACTCCGAGGAGGATAAAATTAAGGATAAAGTTATATGTTTAAATAGTGATTCCGGAGACGAGAACAAAAATCCTACGATTGAAATCAAATCAACATTTAGTGATGAAGAATCAGCTCATGGATCCGACGATACTTTTGATGGGGATAAGTTTCCCTTTTTAGATGATGAAATCTTTTCAAACGATTCAATGGAAGAAACACCTAAGAAAGTAAAAGCAAAAAAAACTACAAGTAGGAAAATTAAAGCTAAAGAAGTTAAAAGGCCAGAAGTTGAAGCTAAAAAAGTTAAAGGAAAAAAGCCTGAAAAGAAAAACACTGAAGGAACCCTTAGTGATATTGATTGGGAGCTGTCAGTTGCTAAGATAGATGCCAATCCCCAGGAAAGTCAAAATAATAATGGCCAAGAAAATGAAAATGTAAAGAAAAGAAGAATCATGAGACCAAAGTTAGAACTGGATGACTTTTTTGTTAATAACTGTAAGTTGTTAGATTACTTATTTTAATTATTAAACTGATATATATAAGTTGCGATGGATTACATTGAAAGTGAAGAAGAAGTTATGCCAGATACTAAAACAGCTGATAGTGTAAAAGATAATAGTATATTGGATTCTAGTCCATATCAAAACTCCTTAGACAGGTAGGATTTTTATTATTACTAAATATGAATTATAAAACTTTAGTTTAGTATTGATAGAGAACTTGGTATTTCACCATTAATGACTAAAAGAAAGAAAAAACGTAAAATAACTGGCTTATCTGATTCATCAAAATCGCCTCTCAGCAATCAATTAAATGATTTAAAAAACGGGTAAGAAAAGACCCTTAGTTAAATGCACATTAGATTTTAATCATAAAACAATAGAAATCAACTCTCGCCACGAAAAACAATATCTTCTATATCGACATCTATTACCAAAAATGAAAGGTAAAGGGTACTACTTTAATCTTTGAGAAAATTAAGTTACACGTTTAGCGGACAAGAAAATGATAGTAAAGCTATAAGCCCACTACCAAATGATAATGTTTTGAATAGTAATAAAGAAAGGTAATAGCAAATGTAAACAAATGTAAACAAATGAATAAATATTTTTTTTTTAGTTCAGGAATAGAGTTAAATGATAAATTTAATGACCAAACTAAAAGACAAAGTAGGCCTAAACCTGACCCAATAATTGATGGGCTAGACCCAGAATTACAAGCTATCTACGAAGAAATGTTTAGTGAAGATGGAGGTAATGCAAATAAAGATAAAAATAATACGAACAGCGGTAAATGTCATATACTTTGCAATTTCCCAATAGTCCCAGACCAACCAATATTAGCCAGTAAAAATAAGTGGCATAGACCTATTGAGTTTATACTTACTTTGGTAATTACATAATATTTTAAATTTATTAATGCTCAAGTCATTAAAACTATTAGAATGATGATTTTCAAATAATGTTACATTCTTTAGCAGATAAAAAGAAAGTCAACTATCAAAAAATATGTATAGAATACCAACAGGTAAAAGTATTCCCTTATACTACTCCTGAAGGCTTAGGTATTAAAGAAGGCGATACGATACAATTTGGTAAATGATATTGTAAATTTATTTCGATAATAATCATGTATTAATTAAATTCTAGACGTTTATTTGAGTGAAATTTATGAAAAAGTATTGGAAAACAGGAAGAAAGAAAAAGAAGAAAAGATGATAGAGCTTGAGAAACAGGAAATAGAATCCATTTGGAAACCAGAGCCTGTCAATGAGGTTGTGAGATATTCTATTTTTGTCAAACCTCCAAAAGGAGAAGTTATAAAGTTTAAAATGAATCTAGTAAGTAAAATAAGTTTATTAATACTATAACTAATAAGCAATTAGGAATCTACAATTCAGACTCTTTTAGATAATGTGAAACAAAAATTAAATAATGGAGAAGCAAAAATGAAGCTAGAGTTTGATGGAGTACTATTAGATCCTACATTAAAGTTAAAAGAAACCGAGCTAGAAAACGAAGACATGGTTAATCTATGGATTGAGTAAAAATAATTACGAAAAAATAAATTTAATTAGTAATGCCCTTTAAATAATAACTTTATTTGCGAGAATGTTGGTTTAATTTTAAGTTTCTTATTTTAATCAAATTTTGATGAATTTTAGCTTTAAGCTTCTCTTTAACTTTAGCTAGCTTTTCAAATTCTTCTTGTTCAGCTTGTTCACCTTAATAATTACAAATAAATATAAATACTTTTATAGAAATATGTCTTACTATATGGCTGTGCTGGTGTTTTTTTAGCGGGCAACGTAATTGTAGGTTGCTTTAAATAAGTTTGATAAAAAGCTTCATATGGTTCGTTGAAAACCTTAAAAATCAAAGTTTAAATAAGATCAAAGCAAATGTTAAATAACATTACCAGCTCATCATAGTGAAAAGAATGTACAACCTTACCTCTACTCCATGTCGTATTTGACACATCATCCAACGGATACAATCTAAGGTTGTGATAAAGCGTAATTAACTTTTCGTTACAGGCCAACGTAAACAATAATTTAATCACAATCTCAAACTCTCCCCACCCCGTTTCAGTAACTTCAAAAGGATATTTTTCAACCGAGCGATTGTTATTATCATAAGTGTCATGTAGCCTGAAGGTAACCCTTCTTATCATAAAACTTAAGTCTTCTCCATTAACGCCACGGACAAATACAGTCCAACGATGTGTATGATTTTCCGGTGCTTCTGACTTTTCTTTTGCTGATAATGGGATCGCCTGACTTCCATATACAAATGGTATGTAAAAACATACGTCCTAATTTGAGTTATTTAATGTTTAGTATCCTTTTCTTTTGGTTTATGATGTCTGCTACCTTTGCTCTTTTTCCACTCTATTAATAATAAATATTTTACTAAATTATTTTTATTTTTTTACCATTGCTTGGATTGATTCATTAAAATTAATTTTTGTTGCTTGCATTTTAAGAGTACTTTTTCACTTTTTGGGCAAAGTTCAATCGTATAATAATTTTGAAAAAAATCCCTGAATATAGGGGTGCTTTTTTTGGTTTCATCACTTTTCCATTTTTAAGCATCACCTGAGTAGAAAAATTGTCAGTAAAATTCCTAAACAAAAAATACATCCACATGTTTTTTATTTTAGTATTTAACTAGAAACTTTTGTAAATTTTCTGCTACACGACAAATAGACAAAATTATGAAGTAGAAAAAGACATTTTCATATACTGCTTAATAATAAACGCTACTTTGTCATTAATTAAATTCTATTATTTAGCTTTAGGTTGAATTTTTAGATTTTTTATATTGTGTAATATAAATAAAGTTATTATATAGTAATACTAATAAAAGTTACAAGACAAAGTAATATACAATATATTTTAATAAAATAAACAAAGTTAATAATAGTTTAACTTTTGGATATAAAAAGGCATCAACTCAAGAGCAATCCCACGAGCAGCTACCATACAGTGTTCTCTTTCATAACAAGATAAAAAGGCAGAGTGATATCTACATAACAAATAATATAACTCGTTGAATTTAAAGTATTTAAACTGATATTTGGGATCTAAAGTGCAATTATACTTAAAAAAATTGGAATCTCTTATGAATTTTAATTTGCTTAAAAGAGCACTGCCATCAGTTCTTCCCATCACATTACGTTGATGGTTTACTTGTACTTGGACATTGTGTAAACTATTTACTTCTTCTTCCTCTTCCTCTTCTTCAGTTTGGAATGGATCCAAGATATTGAATTTTTTTTCGCCTCTTGATCTGACAAAGTTATTATCTTGAGCTAAATAGTAATTCATTATTAAAAATTATTATTAAAAATTCTTTTTAATATATTTATAATTTTATTTACTACGTAATCTAAACTTGTATTTTTATAAAATGACTGTTTTTATGGTAAGCCAATTAGAAAAAGGTATCATTTAAAGTAAATTAGATTTAAAAAAATTGAAAAAAAAATTGCATTTTTATGATGGATAAACGTGCGAAATTAGAAGCCTTAGCAAAGAAGAAGAGAGAAGAAAGGGAGGAGGCTGAAAGAGCCAAAAAACAAACTAAAAAACCCAAACAAACTGAAAGTGAGTAATGCAAGACAATAAATTAAATTGATTTATAGATTTTTAGGAAGTAAACCAATAGTCAAAAAGCCTGAAAAAAGTGACTATAAAGTAATAGAAAGGCCAAGCGGTAAGCGTTATTCTATTTTAGATGATAAATTTTAAATTTGCCCAGGTATAAAAAGACCTACCCCAATACCTAAAAATAGGGTATTTGAAAGGGTGAAACCAAACTCAGAAGCTTTACAAAAGCCATTATTTGGGAGACAGAATGAAGACACATATGACGAAGGAGATGGGTTTGTAGTTGACAGTGAAGACGAGGAAGGAGAAGAGGAAGATGATTTCGGTGAAGAAAGTGAAGAGTCTCCAAGACCAAAAAAGAAGGGTAAAAAAGTTAAAGAGGTAACTAAAAAGAAAAAGAAGAGTCAACATTCTGATAGCGATGAAGGCTCAGATAATATCGATGAAGAAATCACATTAGAGGATGAGTTAGAGGATTTAGATACCTCCGTAATTATCAAGTCTGGGCCTGGTAGACGTACTCGCTCATCAAGATAAGTCATCCTAATCTATTTTTTAGTTCCGAACCAATTTAAAAGTTTAGGCAAAATAAGTATGTTTTTATTTTTGTGCTTTATGTTTTTTATGCTATAAATGTCTTATAAGGATCAAGCAGTTTGGCTAAATCATTAAAATTCATGTTTAATACTTAAAAACATTAAATAAAAATTAATTATAGATGAACTAGAATAATTTTAAATTAAAACAAATTAGAATTTATAGTAAAAGATGATAGAGTACATTAAAATAAGACAATATCAAATATAAATGTAAAATATGAATTTATATATATTTATTTATTGAAAAAAGTACCAATATTTTATAATAAAAAATGAATTGAAAAATTGTTACAAAAATTTAAAATAGAAAAAGTATGTATTACGTGCTAATTTTAAACATTAGTATTTTTATCACTATTTACATATTACAACTTTGATATAATTCAATAAACTGCTCCAGGTCTAAAGTTTTTTTTACTAAATAAACAATTGTTTAATTATTTTAGAAATCATACTACTCAGACAATTCCGTGTATGAAAACATGCTCAATATAATATTACTATTACTGTTTATTTTAAAAAATTATGGACTAATTATTATGCAGATTTTGCACATTGTTCCTTATGATTTTAGAATAATACTTAAACTAGGGGTATAAAGATTATTAAATGTTAAAAAGATATTTTAGATAAAATTTCAACACTCAAAGTGCTGAGAGAAATGATCAGGATGGGATTCGAACCCACGCCTCCGAAGAGACCGCGGCCTTAACACGGCGCCTTAGACCAACTCGGCCACCTGATCTTACTGCTAATTCGAGATTAAAAATTATTTATTAATCCACTTTTTATAATCTTATTTATTAGACCTATTCTTTAATATCTAAGTAAAACTGGTTGTATTTAAGTCATTTATTGTTTTAATTTGTTGTTGACTTCCCTTATATGAATTTAGTGATTTTAGTAAAGTTATTATTATTAGCTTCACATAAGACATCAGGATTAAATTTAAATAGACAGAAAAATATCTTTACCTAATTTTATAAAAATGGTTTGATTCATTAAAGCTATTCAATTTCAAATATGTGCTGTATAGCTAATATTTATAGTTGGCAGTTAGTATTATTGCACTGATTCGAAGCTTGGGGCTTAAATTTTATTAAATGAACAGTTGAACAGCGCACACTTGAATTTATTCAGCTATAAAATTTTTAATTTACTCAAATTTTATCATTTAGTTTTAAGCTTAAATAGTTAAAATTGTCGGAATTAAGCTAGTTTCCGAAGCTTATAAGTATCCCATCGACCATGTACTTTTAACAGTGAGCATAATATATTTATTACAATTGTAATTAAATAATAGAGTATATAAGTAGAATAACTAATCCACTTTATTATTTATTCATCATTTAGAATAAATTTACATCATAAAAATGGTATTTAAGATACAAATAATCTTTTTAATAATAAAATAAATGGTCAATACCAAGACGTAGTGCCAAGAGTAAGCATCATCCATTAATGCATGCTATATATACCTTAGAAATAAATAGGTTGTCTAAACATACTATTCAAATAACAATACAAGTTTAATCTCATATGAAATTATTTAACACAATTGTCTTATTAACCAGCGCCGTCTATTGCTCCAAAGAAGTTTATGATGGAGACTTTAATCAACCATTGCCTCCTAAACTCTATGAAGAATTTTCCGCTAATTACATGCAACATAAATGGAATAGCATTAATATGAGCCATGTGTCTGCTGGGATGATTTATCATTCTTATAAAGATAAAAAAATCCGGGTTGATGGTGCTAATGAAGGAGGAGTATTGATGAGTTCATCCTTTGATTTTGCTAATGTTACTAGCGAAGGCGTTAGTAATCGAATTGTGGAATTAGGAAAGAAGGATGATCAATATTATCGTATTCCAATTCCAGCTTTTCCATTAGTTGATCCATCATTACTTATTACTAATAATGCAATATTTACAGGCTATGGTATGGATGAGTTGTACGGGAAAGTCGAACAATGGAATGTAATTAAGGATAGCCTTAATATCCAATTTTTCATTAAAGATAAGAAATTTGTACGCTATGACTTTTGGTCAGAATACAATCGCACTTATACTACTACTCGATTCTTCAATATTAGGTATAACGTACCTTCAAGTGTTTTTAAATATAGTACAAATTAATAAAATCATTAATTAGATGTTGGCTTATTTTACTATTTCAGATTTATTATTTTATAATTGAACTACTTATACAGTATTTTCAACCGATTATAGCTATCTCAAAAAAAATGCTTGAAGCTGTTGTAAAAAAACTTTAACAATAAACATCAGCAAAAATAAGCAAAATATAAAATATACGTATATGATTGGTTTTTATAGTTAAACCTAGATAAGTTCCATTACTTTATTCTATATTTTGTTTATTTTCTTTTTTAATTATTATTGGAAAAGTTTAATTACAGCTTATTCAAAATTTTTTAGGGAATTATTAAAATCATGGTGCTTTTTTGCTAACTTCACTGCAAAGTTTATTCCAGCCAATCAAATACCTAGATTCGATCATCGAAATTAAGCTACTAAAATGGGAAATGGTTTTTGAATTGTTTCAACACACACGCTTTGGTAAAAATTTTACACTAAATGATTAGAATTTATTTTTTAACAGATAGGGATGTATTTTTTGTTTAAGAATTTTACTGACAATTTTTCTACTCAGATGATGCTTAAAAATGGAAAAATGATGAAACTAAAAAAAGCATCCCCAGGTTTTCATTAAACTTTGTAAGCAAGAATCGCTTTTTTAGTTGTATAAAAACTTTTAATATAGTACCTTATCTTAAATATTTAAACTAATTAACAATTTCAATTAATATATTTAATATATGGTAATATTCTTTATTTAAATTAAGTTAAATCGAAATTTTTTCAATTTAAATAATTTTTTGTTAAAAAACAAAAATATTTAACATAGTTTTAAATTATTATTATTATTTATATTTTAAATTAATGGAATTTCTATTAAATTTAATAGAAATTGCTAGATTAGCAAGGCTTTTACTACCATAACCTATATATTGATATTAATTAAAGTTACAATATATAAATAAGTACTTGTTTTTATAAAACTTTATTAAAAAATATTTATTATTGGCTGTTTTATAGCTAACATTGTGGATTTACTATTAAATAAATAAATAATTTTAATGTTATGATTACATTATTAATATACCACTAAGTTAATAAATAGCTACATAGAAGGGAGTAGTTAGTCCCAAAATTACAATTAGTCACTGTGAAATATCGCTTCATTAGCTCTAGGATTGATTATAATATAATAATCAATTCAGAGTTCATTATATAGATTTGCTGTGAGAATTGCTACCACTTGATCACGAAGAACTTATTGTTCACGTTTTAATGTCCATACTTGGCAACTGTAATAAGGAATAACTGTTATAATGTTCCTTATATATAGCCGCCCAGTTGGAGTATAAAAGAGATTCTTCAACATGATAACCCGAGGCTTTTTAACTGAATTACTCCCTGATATCGTAACATCAATAAAGTCACTAAGTCTTTCTGACAACATCTTATATAGATTTTACGGTATTATCTTCCATTATATTTGTTTTACATAATTCGTAGCTTATTACGTACTATTTCTATTAAGTTAAGTCTATCTTAGTTACATAAACTAAGACCCTTCGACTCAAGGCAAATTAATTAAGCAAGAGTAGCTTTTAACTTCGACCACTAAGTATCAACTTTCACACTTTTAATTATTTTCAAATAATTATAATGATTCTTATTTATATTAAATCCAAAGCTTTTAGATTTATTAAAAAACATAAAGTTATAGTTGATAATAATGCTACTTGTTAGTTTTTGTTTTTTGTCTTCTGTTTCCTTTAAAGCATTAATTATATATTGCTTGATTAAGCTTATTATTATCAATAATAATTTTTAGTAATTTCTTTTTTATTGTTATTATAAAATTTTATAAATTTTAAATTATTGTAAATAACTATTAAAATTAACTTAAATAAATTACAATGTTTATATAGTATGCTTTTTTTATTATATTAAAATTCTAAATGATTTATTGTAACTAGTGCAGAAAGTTATTATTCTTATATTAAGAAAGTATATAATAAACATAAAAAGAGGCCCTTTATTAATTTTATTATCCTATTTTTATAAATATCATCGTATTGCTATTGCAAAATGGAGATATTTTCTTTAATTATTTCTTCGTTGCAAGCATTTATACAAGTAGCCTGTGTTTTTTTGTTTGGCTTCATATTAATGAGAAGAGGTATACTTGATAAAGTGATTCATAAAGTAAGTTTCAATAATAAAAGTTTATTAGTACAATGCGCTAAGAATCGAATTATAGGGATTATCAAAAATTTTAGGTTTACCTGAGCCTATGCGCAAATTTGTTACCTTAGCCTCTATTACCCCGAATAGTAACTCTTTACCAATATCTTTGATTCAAAGTATAATTGTTAGCTCCGCTGCTAATCTTCTTCTTCGCGGTGAAAACGACACCTTAAAAGAGATGGAGGCGAGAGGAATTGCGTATATTGTTTTATTTGCTGCATTTTCTAATGTCCTAGGATGGAGTTGTGGTGTTGCTTTAATTCAAAATCCAGAAGATAAAGCATGTGATACTATCGAAGATGGAAAAATAACGACGATATAGTTTATACTAAACCACCGCACTTATTTGAGAGTAAACCTCAAAGTATTCCATTTTATCAGAGATTTACAAATTTTATTAGGCCAGTATTCTCAAGCATTTATAACTTTTTTAATCCACCCTTAGTTGCAATTTTCGCTGCTTTATTGGTCGGGTCTATTCCTCAGCTTAAAGGATTGTTATACGGCCCATCATCTATATTCGGAGCTGCTATCCCTGTTGTTCTTATTGGGCTAGGATCCAATATGTATATGTTATTATAAGGATCTAAAATTGTAAATATCCGAGTTGTTAGTTTAGTTATTGTAATTCGATTTTTGTTGGGACCATTAGTAGTCATAGGTTTACTTATTTTAGCAAAACCATGGTTCTACCTAGATCATGACCCAGTATTCATATTAGCTATGACGATAGTAGTGTCTACCCCAACAGCTATCAGCTTATTGAATATTTGTCAATCCGTTAACAAGTTTGAAGAAGAAATGTCCATGCCACTTTTGTACTCGTATATACTTTGTCTTCCTATCATGACCTTATTGGTTACCCTTTATTTATACATTATTCAAAATTTATGGTTTTAATAATCATAACAATTTTTCATTTCACTTATATCGAATTTATAATAAATGATTATTATAAGCACTATATTTTGAATTAAATTTGATATTTCATTTGGGGATGTATTTTTTATTTAATTTTACTGACAATCTTTCTGCTCAAATAACGCTTAAAAAATGGAAAAAGTAATGAAACTAAAAAAAAACAGTCTCATTTTTTATTGTTATTAATTTTGTAGTTGTCACTAAACATAAAAATTTGAACAGTATTAGTTTAGCCAAGTAAAAACATGCTTATAAATTTTACTACCAGCCTGATAGGCTAAATTTTTTGAGAAATGAAAATTAGAATGAAGCTTCAATTTCACCAACTTTCATTTTCTATCTATTTAACAAATAAATTAAACAAACCATGATCATACAAGGCGCAAACGCCTATTGGAACAAAGTATTAGGCTCAAACCAGGAAGACATCAAAGATTTTACTCAATTACTGAGTCGAATGCATGCCGCAAGGAAAGAAGTTGAAAGGAACGTAGATGCTTATATTCAAAAAAAAGATGTTAAACAGCAGTTTAAAGGAGGGAAGACTGTTAACTCAACAATGATTACTAACAATAAAAACAGGTAAGTGTTAAAATTCATATATCCATGTAACAATGCATTAATTTATATTTCATTAGTTTTGGTCTAGGAATGACTTTAGAAGAATTCAAGAAGAAAAAGGCAACTCAAAATAATACTAAAGCTCAAGTTGAACAAGAAAAATTAAATAATTTAAAACGAATTGTTGAAGACAAAGAAGATAGTAAATATAACAAACCAAAAAATGAAACTTTAAAGACTAATGGTACACCTACAATCAATAATAATAAAAAGAACAAATTGAAAAGGTCAGTTAACGATGGAAGAGAGCTACAAGAGTTTTACTTTAGCAACACAAATCAACATAACAATAAAGCAGATTCGGATGGAAAATACGTGAGAGTGAAAGCAAATAAGAAAAAGAAAAAGGCAAATGGTGTTAACAGTGGTAGTCAAGTAACAGAACAAACTAATTTATAATACAATAAACATTTCTTTAATATACATACATTCTTTAACTTCACTGAAATACTAATACTTTAAAAAATTTATAATAAAATTTAAATTAAATAATTATCATTTTTATTTGCAAAATAACTTAGTAGAAATAACCAAGAATTTTACCACCAGTGTGCTTACGACGAGCTTCTTCGTGGTCCATAATACCGGCAGAAGTAGTAAGTACAATATAACCTACGGAACGGGAAGGAAGTAAATCAGTAATCCATTTTTCAATTTCAGTGATTTGAATGTTGAAACGTGGGGAGATAACACCACATTTGTTAAGACGGCCATTAAGTTGGATAACTAATTTACCGGAACGATGGTCATCGATCTCTTCGAATTCCTCAATGTAGCCTAAATTATGAATTAATATTTGTCATCTAATAAAAATTGCATAATTTAAAACTAATATAAAAACTACAAATATCCCTACTAGAATATTAATTTGCCAAAGGCTAAAAGAAAAAGTAGGTGGAAACCTCTTATCATAAAGATAAAAGAATTACTTTCTCCAGTTATGCTTTGGTTGAACTTCATTAAGTAAATAAAAACTTACCATGCTTTTGCATAACGGTTAAGAATTTGATGATAACCTTGGAGGTTGGACGAACGAGAACTTGACGTTTTCCTTTCTTTTCAGCGTTGCTGATAGATTTAAGACAATCGTGTAATACGGAAATTCTGACCATTTTTTATATAGCACTACTAATCGATTTGTTAATATTCTTGTTCATTAAACTAAATAGAGTGTCGCAATAAAAATAAATAACAGTTTATAATGGTATGCGATTCTATATAGTTGTTATTAGCTTATGTAACACAAACTAATAACTTATTCAAAGGTATCTTTGCCAAGATTTCTTGAATAATAATACAAGTTCACCATAAATTAGAGTTCATCTTTCCATTTAAACGTATTCGAGTTTATATTTTAATAGTAATATAAACTTACCCTTAAGCAAGAGAGGTTATTAAAGTAAAAGGAGGATTTTTTTATAGATTTTCAGTTTTACTAGTAGCTTTCGCTGTTTTAATGAAAATTTTTAATCCCCTGCTTTTATTTGTCAAAGTTTTTTTTTGCATAATTTCTGCACTCGTTTTTCTGGATTTCGAGCTTAATATTTATGGGATTTGTTAGGATTTTTTAAAAGTTCTTGTAGCTTTTTCTCAAAAAGCAGAAAGCTATTGGTTGCAATTGGATTTTTAAAATTATAGACGTTTCTGTCTTGCTAAATCTTGCTGAAATCTAGAAAGTGCAGTAAACATTTTAACTGTTGCACCTCTATACCCCTACTGGTTTTCCCTGCTGAAGTCGCTTTAGATGCTTTGAAAAAACTTAGTAACTTTTTCAATATTTTTTATCAGTTTATCAATAAATGTTTAAAGCAGCATTACTTAAAAAATTAGGCTTTAATATTTTTATGAGAATAGATTAAAATCAGCTATTCAAAACACTATTAAAATAAGGTATATTTAAATTAAACTGATTCAATTTTTTAAAAATTTAAAAATTACTTGCCATTTTTAGTAATATATTAAAATTATAGTTTATTAACATTCTAATATGTTAGCAACTTAAAAATGAAAATAAGTAGATTAGTAAAAGAGATCATGTTAAAAAAGAACGTTATTTTATTAAATATGGTCCATCAATAAACTAAGGAATGAGTATTAATTTACCAGTAGATTTACGACCTTCCAATTCACTATGAGCGTCAGCAACTTGTTTCAAAGGGAAAGTTTTGATATTAAAAATCTCTACTTTTTTATCAGCGAAAAGTTTGAATAGTTCCTTGTTGTATTTATCAAATGAATCATCTTCAGTAAAAAAGCTGAATAAAGAAGTACGCATAAGCTTAACACTTTTAGGTGTTAATTTAAATATATCAACTGGTGGTACTTTACCAGAGGCATTTCCAAAAGACACAAAGGTGGCTAGATGCCCACATGATTTCAAACTTCCTTCAAATGTATCTTTACCCACACCATCAAAGACAGCTTGTACACCTTTACCGTTAGTAATTTCTAATACTTTTTCAGCAAAATCTTCTTTGCTATATAAAATAGCATGGTCGGCACCAGCTTTCTTTACTAATTCTGCCTTTGCTTCAGTTGATACGGTTCCGATTACTTTAGCTCCAAAATGTTTGCTCAATTGAATTAAAAGTAAACCAACACCACCGGCAGCTGCATGGACTAATACGGTATCTCCCTTCTTTACTTGGTAAGACTCAGTTACCATAGTGTATGCGGTAAGACCTTGTAAGGGAATAGAAGCAGCAACTTCAAAGTCTAAGTTATCTGGAACAATGGAAGCTAAATTTTGTGGCACTGGGGTATAATTAGCATAAGAACCTTGGGTCATGTAAGCTACTCTATCCCCTTTCTTAAATTTTGTTACTTTGCTTCCTACTTCTTCTACTACACCAGCACCCTCTCTTCCAAGTACAAATGGTAGTTGAATTGGATATAAACCACTACGTTGATAAGTATCAATAAAGTTGATACCAATTGCCTTATTGTTAACTAAAATTTGATCGTCTTTAATTTGTGGCTTTTGTGCTTCTTTATAATCTAAAACTTCAACACCTCCATTTTTTGTTAATTCAATAGCGTAGCTCATTTTTGATATTTTTCTTGTTGTTTGTTTAAAAATTTGATAAAGTGGAGTATTTATATATCTTTTGGATAATAAAATTGTTGGAGTTAATCTTAACATTAGTAATTCAAAAATTTGGAGTTTTAGATTTTAAATTGATGACGAAATCTTATTAGAAATTTCAAATCATTCTTTGTTTTCAATAGATAATTTGCTGCTATTTTTAAAGTCAAGGTTCAAATATTATCTAAATCATATAATGAGTTGCTTTATATGGGGTTTACAAGAATCCCTGTTATTTTCATCACTGGCAAACGCTTTTGCCTATAACCCGAGCTGTAGGAAAATCGAATATTTGTTTTTTTAGTAGAAATAACTCATTTACAAAGTAAAAGCGCTACAATATTAGAAACTAAAAATCGCCTTCAAGGCTATCAAATATTAACAGCCATCGATATAAGCGCTAATATAACCTTTTATAGAATAAATATTGTAGTTTAAAATTGTACTATTAATGCCATAAAAAACTAACGAATTTTAAATATGTTTTTATTATCTATAATAAAATCAATTCAAATGTTGCTATTTTTAACGAAAAATAAAATAAAAATAAAAATAAAAATACTTCTAATAGACAATTAATTGAAATATGCTATTTTCGTTAGTAATGTTAAACATTTGGTTTTGATAGCAACTTTATAGTATTAAGTTATAAATAATAGAGTAAACCTAAAAAATCAAATTAATAATTAAAATACCTTAAATTTGGATCTTACAATATCTCATTTACCTGTTTTATCCGAAGCTACATTTTGATAAGTTTGGTATTAGTAGTATGTTAGTTATTGATTAAATAAAGCCAATAAGCTAGCACTTGTTATTATTATTTTATATAAACAATTGTACAATTGTCATAGTCACTTTTGTTTTGAAAGATAAGAAATTAGTTTTATGAAATACATGTTGCTAAAAATAGAATATTGATAGTTATCGTGTTAAAATATATAAAATTATCAAAAAACATATAGGGATGTATTTTTTTGTTTAAGAATTCTACTAACAATCTTTGCGCTCTAACAATGTTTAAAAAATGGGAAAAGTGAAACCAAAAAAAACATCCCCACATATTTTATTCAAATACTGATGAAAAAAAATAAATAGCATCTAACATTTGCCCATGAAATAATAAGACTTTTATAAAAATAAGACTCTTTTTTTGTAACAAAATTTACATCTTTAGCTATAAGCATCGGAATGGCAGTATTGTCTGAATTATAGTGGTCTTATTATGTTTTCTATTTATCCTTTTTCATAATCCATCGCTCTATACCTTATATAACTTTTTTACTATTCTTTAAGCTACCCGCTAATAAGAACAAAGCATTATCAGTTTAAAGAATTCAGGAAAATTAATCAAAGATGGATTATATAAGAGTGTAAATAAAATCTAAGAGAATGTTTTTTTTAGACATTAAACAGGCAGAAAATTAACTCCATTTTCATAAAAACACCCTAACAAAAATGAAATTTTTACTTTTTACTTTTAGCAAAAAAGCACCACTAAATTTAAACATTTAACTTTAGAATAGTCAAAAATAAAACTGTTTTATCAAAAAACTAAAAAATGGAAATAGGTAGGACACAACACTAACTAACCATTTAAGAAAACAGCCAAACTAAAACAATTGTAGAAAAAAAAGGAGATAGATATAGAAATAAAAGGATCTTAGCCCCTATGGTAAGAACTGGTAGTTTACCGATGCGTTTAACGGTATTAGATTATGGAGCAGGTAAGTATTAATGTATTAAAAAACACAGACCACAAACTTACCAAAAATAAAAAGACTTAGTTTACTCTCCAGAAATTGTAGATAAGAGAATCATTGGTTCTGAAAGGGTATGGAATGGTAAAAGAAATGTATTAAAATTGATAGACTAATTTTAATTTAATCAACTTTTAGAACAAGCACAATCCTATGATTATATGAAAAAAGGAAAAGTGAATTTTCGTACTGTACCTAGAGAAAAGAATCATTTGATTTTTCAATTGGGTACTGCAGATGAACACTTGGCTTTAGAAGCCGCAAAAACAGTGTAATATTATTTATAGTATTCATTTAAAAAAGTTGTTAATTTATGTTTAGTTTACAAGATATTTCTGGTGTCGATGTTAATTGTGGATGTCCTAAAAGATTTTCGATACAAGGCGGTATGGGCGCTGCTCTTTTAACTAACCCTGATAAGTTAGAAAAGGTAATACAATTATTTCTTGCTTTTTTTCAGATTATTAATAAATAGATCTTGACTAATTTAGTGCAAAATTTACCAGTACCCGTTACTTGTAAAATAAGGTAATTTTTATTATCAGTGAAAATAAGGCTGTGATTTACTTCTATGTATTTAGGTTATTGAATACCCGGGAAGAAACTTTAAACTTAATAAAAAGAATTGAAAAAACAGGGGTTCATGCTATTGCAGTTCATTGTCGGTAAGCTTATTACGATTAATTCATTTCTTTTTAATAAAATAAAAAAGTACAAGAGACGAAAGACCTGCTCAACCTGCTCATTGGGAGGAATTAAAATATATTGTAGACCAAGTAAAAAGTATTCCTATTATTGCTAATGGCGATTTATTTCGACCAGAAGATATTGTTAAAGTCAAAGAACAAACAGGTAAGTTTTTATTTTTATTTACAAGTTATTATTTTATTATTTAATGATTTAGGTGTAAGTTCAGTTATGATTGCTAGAGGAGCTATGAAAAATCCATCCATTTTTAGTAAAGATGGTTTAGTTAATTTTAAACAAACAGTTGCTAAATATATTCAACATGTAAGTTGAATTGCTACTTATTATTTTGATTAATTAATTTCCTTAGGCAACCGATTTAAATTTCCTTTATCAAAATACAAAGTATACATTAAGTCAAATGTATGACGATCCTAAATCTGAAGAATTTAGAAGTTTACATAAAGCCAAATCGATTAAAGATATTTGGTAAGTTTAGAGTATGAAATTAATAAATTAAAATAGTAATTATACTTTCTAGTATTGCTTTTGGTCAACTACCTTATTATGAAAAAGTACAACAACAAATTGAAGCAAGAATGGGTAAAAAGGAAGATATAGAGAATAGTACTAAATTGAATCCTGAATCAAACAGTGAATTAAATATTAAATCGAAAGATGAACCAAATACCGAAGTAAATAGCACTAAAAGACCATTAGATAACGAAACAACTCAAATAGACGATTTAGATATCAAAAAAAGTAAAATTATAGAGAGTTAACCTAATAAATTATTTTAATGTTACATATTATTTGATATTATCATTAGTATTAATCTTATTATTTAATGTTTAATTTAAATAAAACTCTTAAGATTATAATTTAAAAAAATTTATTTTAAAAAAATTTAGCTGGTTTGGGCAAATTTGACACCTTTAGCAATGTTACCTTTAAGTTGAGAAACAGCTTCCTTAATTAAATCTTGTTCAAATGGAGTAATTTCACCAACTGGGTGGATCTTTTCTACACCATTTTTACCGAGTTCAACATTGGTAGCAAAGAATTCAGCACCATCTTCCTTGAAAATTGGAGATTCAACAAAAGCAGGTTCAATGATACCTTGCTTACCATCAAGAGCTTGTAAAAGGGAAGAAGTGAATCTAGCACCAGCGAAAGCCATTGATAAAGTAGCTGAACCAGTACCATTTTTAGCTTTGACAACTTCATCACCACCAAATTGAACACGATGAGTTAAAGCTTTAAGTTCTTCGTCATTTAATTTAAGTCCAGAAACTTGAGAAAATAATGGTACAATAGTAGTACCGGAATGACCACCAATAACTGGTACATTGACTTCTTTTGGATCTTTCTTTAAATGTTCAGAAATAAATCTAGAAGCTCTAACGACATCTAAAGTAGTGACACCGAATAAACGTTTAGCATCATAAGCATTATGTTTCTTTAAAACTTCAGCTACAATTGGTACAGTGGAGTTAACGGGGTTAGAAATAATTAATAAATGAGCTTTTGGGCAATATTTGGCACAAGCAGAAGCTAAATCTCTTACAATAGAAGCATTGATGTTAAATAAATCATCACGAGTCATACCTGGTTTACGTGGTACACCAGCTGGGATAACAACAACATCACAGCCTTCTAAAGCATGTTTAAGGCCATCGTTTTCTCCAGTGAAACCTTTAACCTTTTGAAAAAGTTAAGATAAATTAATAAATTAATATTTTAAAAACTTACAGTTGAGTTGGTATTGATATGAGCTAAATCAGCAGCAACACCTGGGGTATTAACAATATCGTAAAGAGAAAGTTCAGTAACCAATGGGTTTTGTTTTAATAATAAAGATAATGGTTGACCAATACCACCAGCAGCTCCTAATACAGCTACTTTAGCAGCGTTCTATAAAAAAGAAATATTTATTAATATATTTGATAGTTTTTATGTTAATAGCTAATAACTTACAGCAATGCTACTGGAGGAAAAGTTACGCTTAGATAAGCTAATAATGTTACGAAGACCAGTGTTAATCATTTTATATAAGTTGTTTTTATAAAAATGAAATTGAATGATTTTATAGTACGCTATTTAGCCTTTTTTCGAATGAGATCACGACTTTTGATTCTGTCCCATAAGTTATGATACGCTATCAGATGCTTAAGGTTTAGGAGATGGAATTTAAGCCACATTTGCTGATGTTTTATTTGTTAACTTCTAAGAATTATAAATAGATAGAATATTCTATATGATGCTTTGTCGATCAAATCTTATAAGATTATTACTACAAGTTGTAGTATATATTAAAATCTAGTGTATAATATGAAATGTAATATACAGTTTATAAGCTAAATATAGTAACTCTACTACTATTTAAGGATAATCAGTGGTTGATTGAATATTGAATATAAAAAAATGATATAATTTTAATATTGTGTTAATAATTGTATTAATTTTAAAAACGGATAATCTATTTATCATATGGTGATGTTTTTTTTGGTTTCATTACTTTTTCCATTTTTTAGGCGCTACTTAAGCGAAAAGATTGTTAGTAAAATTCTTAAACAAAAAAATACATCCCTATATAGAATTCTTTTTGATATTTTATTAATAGCTATTCTCAACAACAAAATATAGGTATACTCTTTAAAGTTAGAAAAATTGTAGTAATATTAAATTATAAACTCATTATAAATTTTATTCCTAATTTTAATTCTTCTATCAAAAAATTAAAACAATTATCAAAATAGTATCGAAAAGATAGGGGGTAAGATGCAAAAGCATCAAAAGATAGATTTTATAAAAAAGGAGCGTTAGAAATCAAAAAATTAGTTAAATGTATTATTTTGAATTATCCCTGCTTTTTCTGGGTTATGAAAATCTAATATTTCTTCATACATCATAACTAACAAAATAAAATATAAATATAAATATTTGTTTCTTAAATATAGTTCTACTATTATAAAACTTACTCTTCCAAGTTTCAATAGGCAATTCAGCATCAGTAAAGGACCAATCAAATACTTCATTAGCTGTAGGTTCATCACTAGCATCATGATAACATTCAATGTATGGATGACTTAATGCTTCAGAAGCAGTAATTCTTTTACGTGGATCAAATACCAACATTTTTTCTAACAAATCAATAGCTAAAATAAATATGATTAGTAAACTCTAATTTAATACATATATTATTAATTACCATCTGGATCGGCACCAGCGAATCTTTCTTTAAATGGCACTCTTTCTTTTTTAGGAAGAGATTGAACAAACTTTAATGTCTATTGAATATATATTAGATTAGATTATATATCAACAAACAAACAATAACTTACATTTTCACTACAAATAGTTTGAATAACATCCTCTGGTGGAGTACCTAACAATTCTGTAATTATAGAGAATTGATGAACGTCTATTTAAAATATATTAATATTCCTATTGACTAATATAGCTATTCAAATTACGATCTTTTCCAGGAAATAAAGGTTTTCCTTCAAGCATTTCAGCTAAAATACAGCCAACACTCCAAATATCAACTATAAATATTATTTAGTTTTAACTAATATCATTGCTTTGATTTTTTTTACCTGCAACGTCATACTTTTGCCAAGTTAACATAATTTCAGGGGCACGATAATAACGAGTAGATACGTACCCAGTCATTTGTGGATCTTGTACTCGAGCCAAACCAAAATCACAAATCTAATAATATTATTAATTATTATAAATAATATTACTAATATTAAAGTACTTTAAGATCACAATTTTCATTAATGAGAATATTGCTTGGTTTCTAAAAATAATTATTAATAAATTACAACTCAATACAAAAATGTTATTGTTACCAAATCTCTATGAACTACACCAGCTGAATGAACATATTTTAATCCTCTCTAAAAGTATTCTTAGTTTTTTTATAATGAATTAATTTTATTTAAATACTTACCAACATTTGATACAGAAAGTACTGGACAAATTGTTTTTCTAAAGAGCGAGAAGCAAGCAATCGATGAAGATCCGTTCCAAGTAATTCAGTTATAAAATAACTATTAAAAAAGAAAATTAATACCTTTATCTATACATCTTCTATTTTTATACTTACATATCTTCTTCAGGAGAAATAAAAATATCACTTAGTGAAATAATCTATACAAAACATGCTTAATCTCTATCTCTTTTCAGTTAAATCCAAATTTCACTTACATTATCATGACGTAAGTGTTTTAATAACTTTAACTCTCTGAAAGTACGTTTAGCTAATACAGTAGTACCAAAAGGCTTCATGATTTTTTTAACAGCTACAGAACCACCACCAATATTATCTTTAGCTGAGCTGGAAATTCATATTAGTTTGTTTTCCTTTGTTTTATAATAAATCAACTTACCAAACAAGCCCAAAAGCACCCATACCAATAGGTTGAAGGTCAGAGTATCTAAAAATATTAAACTAAATGAAACTAAATAGTCAATAATAATAAAATACCTTGAAGTAACTTCAAAGATAGTACCAAATACAGATAGTTTTACAAAATCGGACATATTTGTTTTAGAAACTTAAAGTAAAAAAATAGAAATTTATTAACATCACTGCTTTATTTATATAACTTTTTCTCATCCTTTTTTTTGTGGTGAACTTAAGTTTCATTGGTTCATCAAAATACTATCCAGTAACTGTTTTTTTACCAAGTTTTGTGAACTAAAAAGGATTTAGTAAAGTTTAATTTAAATCTTTAGATTATGTTAGAGTTACTAAGATTTATAAGAAGAATAAATCATTAATTTTAAACTTATAAAATATAGTCTAGCATTTAATACTATTCTAACCTATACTCTCATACACAATACAATCCCATCCACAACACCTATCCTCCTCTTACTCCTCACTTTGAATATAGGCTATTTAATTTAAGCATTTAATTCCTTTCTACCAATCAATTATTATTAACTTCTATTCAATTTGTAAGGTAATTTTATTAGATAAAGTTTGTCCATGGTTAAGTGTTAATTATGAAATCATCAAGGATTAAGAAATTAAATTTCGGTCTGAAATAGGAACTTGAGTCTGAAATTCATCTTTCAAAGTGGAAATTACATCACTATTTTGTTAGTATTCTCGTTTTAAAAAATTTAAAAGTGGAGAGGATAAAGTGTACCGATTAAATGAATTGGGTACTACAAGTTTAAGTTAATATTCTTTGTATGGCTTAACTATTATATAAATCACTCTACAATGTGTTAATTATTATATCTTGTTCAATATTAATGTTTTAAAGGGCTGAGTTTAAATCTATTTTTAATGTAAGTCAAGTTGAATATTAATGTTTTTAATTAAATTAAATTAAGTCTAATTAAATATTTAATTAATATAAACATATGCACTCTCATATTTTATAATGGTGCAAATATTAACTTTTATAAATGAATGTCTTAGCTTTAAAATGTTTATTTTAAATTTTAATTTCAATTTAGTTACTTAATACATTCGATCAATAGTATATGAGGATGTTTTTGATTTCATCACTTTTTCTATTTTTTAAGCGTTGTTTAAGCGAAAAGATTGTTAGTAAAATTCTTAAACAAAAAAATACATGCTGTCCATATATTAGATAAATTTTCTGTAAGATAAAAATAAATTATAATTATGAACATATTAGAATTTTATTGTTTTTTTGGAGTTTATTAAGAGGTAGCATTTGTTATAAATCACTTATATCTACGAATAAATTAAATTTGTGAATACTATTATTTTAATTATTGAGATATTTAATTTATTTATTTATTTATAAAAATTTAAAATTAAATTAATTAAAATACACTTTTTAAATAAAATAAAATGGAATATTTGAAATAAAGTATGATATAATATTTAAAATCATGGTACTTTATTAATATCAAATGTTCATTTATAAAGCTTTATTTGAATTAAAATAAACTGGTCTAAGCTTACCTTTACAAAGGTAATCGTTTTTACAAGGGGTATATTTGAAGCCTCTCATACTTTTTTCTTGCACTGATGAAGCTTTTTTATAGTCATCAACTTTTGGTCCATTCATTGTTATGCAATATTTTTAATGCTAATGTATATCGCTCTACTGTTGTTTCCTTTTGTTTTTTATTTGAAATAATTTATATAAAGCAAAATACAAATTAGTAGTATAGTTTGTTATAAACAAAAACTACAACTTTTACATTAGAGTACTTTCCTCTAGTATATGAACTTTTTTTAGTCTTTTTTATCTTAACAATTCAATCTTCTCCCTTTCTCTGTTGCTAGACTTTCTAATCAATAATCTATTTAAAAGTCCTTCGATTCCTTCTTAGTCTTGTTAAAAAACATATAATATTTTGGATGGTTTCATTGTTTTATAAATAAAATAGAACTGTAAAATATTAGTTTATAATATTATAAAACCGAAAATCACAAGTTTGAACTATTTTAGTAATTACAATTACTTTTACATAACGTTTGATAAATGATTCTATTATTACTGACTTTGATTTTACTAGCTTTGTTGCTGTTTTTTTAACTAAGACAAGCCAATATCGAAAAGATATTATCACTCAACTCTAATTATCAATCAAAGGAGAGAAAAGAAAAAGAAATCAAAATAATTGTAAGAAAATTACATAAAAAACAAAAGGATTATTCTATAAATTTGATTATTATTACAACTTTATATTACAGACTATCAATGAATATCTTAACATGATTTAATATTTTCACAAGAAATGACCATAATCACTTAAAAACAGTTTAAAGAACAACAAATCAATTAGACAATGCAAAAATTCCAACCCTATCATTTGTTGAAAAATTCGAATAAAAATAGTTTCAACTATTCAATATTACTCATAGTATAAAATAAAATAAAATAATTTCCTTAAAGAATATTACTATTTTTTCTTAATACAGTTATGATTTATCAATACTATCAGCGTTTAGTTCACTTCTCCAAAACCAATCCCGTAATTACATTAACTATCACAAATATGGGACTTGCCGCGATAGCGGATATAACTGCTCAATCGGTCGCCAATTTAGATAAAGAGTTTAATATAGTAAGTCATCAACCATTTGATGCCTATCGTTTTATGAGATTTGTATTATATCAGGGGGCATTTGCGCCTATTTGTTATAAATGGTATTCTATATTAGATAAAAGTATACCAGTTAAAGTGGCAAGTGAGTTACCTAGTAATACCAAAAAATTTAGTAGCTTTCAAAATATTTATCAACCAGTATTAAAACGAGTCTTTGCAGATCAATTGTTTTTTGCTCCATTGGCAGTAGGTTGTTTCTTTTTAGTTATGCCATTATTAGAAGGAGGCAATTGGTTACAGATTAAAACGAAATTTAATGAAGTAAGTCAAAAGATTTAATTATTTAAATTTAATTAATAATAATAATTTTTATTTAGTTATACTATCCAACTTTGTTAGATAATTGGAAAGTATGGCCTTTATTTCAATTAGTAAATTTTTGTTATGTACCCTTATTTTTCCGTTTACCTTTTGCTTCCATTATGGGTATCTTTTGGAATACTTATCTTTCTATGGTTAATGCTCAAAGCCCACCATTTTCAACTGAAAATGTCAATTAAATTAAAAATAAAGTTTGATTTTTTTTTAAATATTTTTATATGAATTAATAAGTTTTAATGTTAATTTATTTTTTAAAAAACATTCTTCCCCAAGTTTTCTTTAATACACTTTCTTTAACCTTATAATGCCATACCCATCGTGCTGCTTTTTGTAAAGCTAACTCATAATCATGATATTCAAATGGAAAATTGAATTTAATAAAATTGTTGTCAATTAATTCCATATAATATTTAGATAATATTTCTTTCATTTGTCTATTTAAAAAAAATACATTAACAATTTTACTTTGATATAAGAAATAGAATTAAAACTTACAAATTAACATGCGATAAAACTTTATTATACAAATCTAATACAAACGCTACAACTATGAAGGTACCAAGTAATAAAGGAACTAAAACCAAGTCTAATGGACTAACGTAATATAACTGTATCATTTTTTTAAATATTGAAAAGTAAAAAGTAGTCACAATAGAATGCAAATTATAGTAAGTTATAGCCAGTAAAACTATTGGCTGTAGAAAGGTTTGGCTTTCTTTAGATTATTAAAAGCTGTCATTATCATGGTATTTTAACATCATATTATGAGACTAATTTCAAACTATTTATTCATATAAACTCCATAAACTATTTATAAATCAATATTAATAAGATTTTATAAAAGAGTACCTATTTTAATATGAATTATTGAATAATAAAATTTACGCTTTAATTCTTACTCAACTCAAATAGAGAATCATTTTTAATTTAACTAATAAATTGTTTGATTTTTTCTATATAAAAAATGAATAAAAATGAAATTAAAAAACATCACCCCAGAATTAAGTTATGGTAGACTATAAATCGAACTGATCAAATCAAACTCAATTTAGATTTTAAATTCTCATAAATCCCTATCACATGATACATATCGCCAACTAACTTGAATTGATTGGATTAGTTTTAAAGCATAAATTTAGTTTACTGGCTCAAGTAAAGTTCGAAATTCAACGATTTCGTAAGTGGCATTTAAAATCAAATAAAATCAAATTAGCAAAAAATAAAACCTTTAGTTTTTATTAATCTTAGTTCAATGTATAGGCATTTAAGAATTAACTATAATTATAAGGTATTAAAAAATACCTTATCAAATTCACTTTATCAAAAAGCTCTATTCTCATCCAGCAGATTAGCCCTTGGTCATGAAGAATATGGTCAGGTAATTCTTATTTTATTGAATTTTAAATATATTAAAACTTAATCAAATTTCGATTTAGACCTTCGACAAGATCTTAATAGCCAATCGAGGAGAAATTGCTTGTCGAGTAATTAAAACTGCTAAGAAGATGGGTATTAAAACAGTAGCTATTTATTCAGATGCTGATGCTACTTCCCTTCATACTCAAAGTGCTGATGAAGCTGTCAATGTGGTAAGTTAAAACAACTTTTAAATTGATAAAAATAATAAATTCTTATTTAATATTTTAGGGCCCAGCACCAACAAATAAATCTTATCTTAATGTACCAGCTATCCTTGAAGCTATTAAAGATACTGGGGCTCAAGCAGTTCATCCAGGTAATATTAATATTAAATTAAATTAAATTAAATAGAATTAATTTTATATATTTCTTAAAATAAAGGCTATGGATTTTTATCTGAAAATTCTACCTTTGTAAAAGCTTTAGATGAACATTCAGTTTCTTTTATTGGACCAAATGAAAGTGCCATGGCAGCTATGGGGGATAAAATTCAATCTAAAATTATTGCTAAAGAATCAGGTGTTAATACTATCCCTGGTTTTAATGGTGTAGTTAGAGATGTGGATCATGCTTTAGAAATTTGTAAGTTTATTTTATAATAATTTTATAATAATAATAAACTTATTTTATTTTATTTAGCTCGTGAAATTGGTTATCCAGTTATGCTTAAAGCTTCAGCTGGTGGAGGTGGTAAGGGTATGCGTATTGCTTGGTAATTTATAATATTCTATTTTAATTTTAAACGTTTAATTTAATTTAAAATAGGAATGATGAAGAAGTAGTTAGTGGATTTAAATTAGCTTCATCAGAATCTTTATCTAGTTTTGGAGATTCAAGATTATTAATTGAAAAATTTATTGAAGATCCACGTCATATTGAAATTCAAATTTTAGGTGATAAACATGGTAACATTGTAAGTTTATTTCTTTATAAAATGTCATATGAAAGATAATTTTATTTATTCTTTTTTAAATAGGTTTATTTGCCAGAACGTGAATGTTCTATTCAAAGAAGAAATCAAAAGGTAAATTTTAATTTATTGTTCTTTTTAATTTGTTTTTTTAAAATTTAATTTAATAGGTAGTTGAAGAAGCCCCAAGTCCATTTATTGATCCAGAAACACGTAAATCTATGGGTGAACAAGCCGTTGCACTTGCTAAACATGTTAAATATTATTCTGCTGGTAACATATTATTATATATATTTATAAATTAATAATATCTTAAATAAATAATTATTTTAGGTACTGTTGAATTTTTAGTAGATAAACATCGCAATTTCTATTTTTTAGAAATGAATACTCGTTTACAAGTAGAACATCCCATTACCGAATATATTACAGGAATTGATTTAGTTGAACAAATGATTCGAGTAGCTGCTGGACAACCTTTAAGTATTAAACAAAGTGATGTACAATTAAAAGGATGGGCAATTGAATCCCGAGTTTATGCAGAAGATCCAGAAAAATATTTACCATCAATTGGTCATTTATCTAAATATATTGAACCAAAAGCTACATTAGGTAAAAATGAAGTTCGTTGCGATAGTGGTATTATTGAAGGTTCTGAAATTTCTATTTATTATGATCCAATGATTTGTAAATTATGTACTTATGGTGAAAATCGTAATGAAGCTATTGAACATATGAAAAAAGCTTTAGATTCTTATGTTATTAAAGGTAAAAAAAGAAAATTACATATTTATTATATAAATATAAATAATTAATCAATCATTGAATTAAGGTGTAACTCATAACATTCCTTTATTAAGAGAAGTTGTTAGTCATCCAAGATTTAATAGTGGAAAAATTACTACAAAATTTTTAGCAGAAGAATATCCAGAAGGTTTTAAAGGGCATGAACTTAATCAAGAATCTCTTAATGAATTAATTGCTGTTTCTGCAGCTACTCATGTAAAAAGAGATTTACGTAATAGAGCTTGGTTAAATACTACTCAAACTCATAAAGCACCAAATAAATGGAATCTTCAAATTAAAGTTGAAAGAGCTAATGAAGATAAATTCATTAGTGTTGATGTAGAGCATATTGAAAAAGATCAATTTAAGGTAAATTTGCCTATTAAATATTATTGAAGTTTAATTCTTATTAATATAAATATTTAGGTTAATGTTGATGGTGTTGAATCCACTATTGAACTTGATTGGGCCTTAGAATATGTCTTAATTAATGCTAAATACAATCAACGTCCACTTATTGTACAATATTTGCAAACTACTCCATTGGGTTATGTTTTACAACATTATGGTACTAAGGTAAAATTAATTTTAATTTTAATAGTTTATAGTTTAATAGTCCAATTTTATATTATTAGTTTAATGTCACTGTCTTATCCTCTTTACAAAAAGAACTTAATCAATATATGAAAGAAAAACCTAAACTTGATCTTAATAAATTTTTAATATCACCAATGCCTGGGTCTATTGTTTCAATTGCAGTTAAGGAGGGGGATACAGTAAGTTTTATAATTATAGTAGAATCAAAACAAAAATTAATTTGAATTTTTTTTAGGTTGCTGAAGGTACTGAATTAGCTATTGTTGAAGCTATGAAAATGCAAAATGTATTAAGGGCGAATAAAGTAGGTAAAGTTAAAAAAATTCATGTATCTCCTGGAGCCTCTGTTGCTGGTGAAGAAATTATTCTTGAATTTGAAGAATAATTTAGTTGGATTTTATGGTTTTTTATAAAAAATATATCATAATTTTTTACTTGGTTTATTTCTATAGGGTCTTATTTATCTTTTTATTTTACTTTTTTTGTATTTTTAAAATTATGTTTTATAAAAAGTTAAGACTTTATCTATAAATTTATCGAATTATTTTTCCTTTTTAAATTAATTTAAAGTAGCTTTGAACCTTTATAAATAAAACTGAGGTTGAATCCTTTAATGTATTAAATTATAAATATAAGTTTTGGTACTCTATTTAAATAAAATTTAAAATAAACAAGTAGACGCATACAATTTAAACAAGATATAGAGATGTATTTTTTGCTTAAGAATTCTACTACCAGTTTTTCCACTCAAATAGTACTTAAAAGATGGAAAAAGTGCTGAAACCAAAAAAAACATCCCCATATTATTTCTATAAAAATTTATTTAAAATAATCATAATTTTATATTAACAAAAATACAAACAATAGATTACTGTTACCAATAATAGTATCTTAAGGGTTTATTTTAATTCTATAAAAGAGTGAGCAATTGAATTCAAAGATAATTGAAAATATAAAAATTAAATTTTATAAACAACAATGTTGCTCATAAACCCAATATCAGGGACGACTACTTTATATATTTAATGGTCAATTTTATCCACTATAAAACATTAAATCAATAAAAAAATGCTAATATAAGAATAATAAAAATAACTTACATTTCATTGGCATCTCATCAATTTGAGTAGCATAATATTGTTCAATTTCTCTTAAAGCTTTAACATCTTCATCACGAACAAAATTAATAGCAACACCTTTTCTACCAAATCGACCAGAACGGCCAATACTAAAAAAATAAATTTATAATTATAATCAATATATAATTAAAATAATTACCGATGGATATAATTTTCACGATTGGTAGGGAGATCATAATTAATAACTAAAGAAACTTGTTGAACATCAATACCTCTAGCCCAAACATCAGTAGTAATTAAAACTCTTGATTTAGCTAATCGAAATTCAGACATAATATAGTCTCTTTCTTTTTGGGGCATTTCACCATGCATCGAAGTAACTGAAAAATTAGCTTCCGTCATTTTTTGAGTTAAAAACTCAACCTTACGACGAGTATTACAAAAGATAACTGCTTGAGAGATTGTAATTGAATCATATAAATCAGTTAAGGTATCAAATTTCCATTCTTCTTTTTCAACGCTAATAAAAAATTGTTTAATCCCTTCCAAAGTAAGTTCATCACGTTTGACTAATATCCTTATTGGTTCCGTCATAAATTTGCTTGTCATTGATAAAACATCATGTGGAAGGGTAGCAGATAATACAACAACTTGGCAAGAAGGTGGTAAAAAGCGATAAATATTATAAATTTGTTCTTTAAATCCTTGATTTAATAATTCATCAGCTTCATCAAGTACTAACATTTTTATATTTTTAACTCTTAAACTACGACGCTTAATCATATCGTGTACACGTCCAGGGGTGCCAGATACTACATGTTGTCCATATTCTAATTTTTTAATATCATCCCCAACACTAGTTCCTCCAATACATGCATGACATTGGACATTCATATAATCCCCTAAAGCCAAAAGTACATTTTTAATTTGTACAGCTAATTCTCGAGTGGGTGAAAGTACTAATGCTTGTGCATCTCTTAAAGAAGTATCGATACGTTGTAAAATCGAAATGGAAAAAGTACCAGTTTTACCAGTACCTGATTGAGCTTGAGCAATGACATCACGTCCACTTACAATTGGGGCAATAGCTCTCTGTTGAATTGCGGATGGTTTTTCAAAGTCTATTTGATTTGAATTTAAATATATAAAATAAAATAAACTTAAATAATAAACTTACTATATGCAAAGATACCTCTTAAAAGATCTTCTTTTAAATTTAAATCATCGAAGGAAGATACAACCTTTACAGATTCACTTGTCTCAAATTCCAATTTTTCATCTCGGCTATGATTATAACCCATTTTTAAACTTTTAATTGTAAAAAAAGTAAAATTTTGAAATTCATCATTTTTTACTCTAAAAGCTTCGATAGAAATTGAACCAATTAAATCAAATTAAAATATTAGAAAGCACACTCAAAAATAAATTTGTTAGGTTGGCAATTTTGAAATTTTTTAGTAGAAATAGTTATTTGATAATTTTTGTTTTTATTGTATTAAACAAAACATTGGTATGTTATATTTTAAAGGCAATTAAAAGAAGCTTCTAACTTTTTAAAGTCCTTAAAAAGAAATTTAAACTAAGCTATAGCTTGGTAAAAATTATAAATTAAATTGTTTTGTTGGAATTTAAACATAACTAAACGCTACAATAAGTCTAATATCTGAGTAAGAAAACATAATAAAATATAAAATGTAATAAATTCATTATTCCTCTTCATAAATATTTATTCTGATTTATAAAATATAACTTCTCGTAAGCTTTTTAAAAACATTGACGAATACTTGAAAAAAGTAAAAAAGTAAAATTCAGCCTTAAATCGATTATGAACAACTAACCAATAACATTTTAACTCAAAGCTGTGGAGCAAGACGCTTTTAGCTTATGAAAATAAAATGTCAACAAATCAAAATGATGCAAAATGATTTAAGGATTAATCAAAAGCATTAAATTAAACAGATATTTTAGAACTAAAAACTCCACTTTAAAATTTATGGATTTAGCTAATATTATTATAAGGAGATCGGGTAACACCCCAGATTTCAATATATCAATTTCACCTTCCAACACAACTGTATCCGAATTTAAAAATTTATTAGAATCGAATGGTATACCTGCAAACGGTCATAGACTTATTCATATCGGGGTTATATTAAAAGACGAAACACTGCTTGAAGAATATAGTATGTAATTTTTAATCAATTAATTTATTTAACCCTTTTAAAGATGTTAGAGATGGAAGTATCATACATTTGATTAAGCTTGCTCAAAGTAACCAACAAACTGTGGCTCCAAATGCTCCAATAAAGCAACCTCAAGAATCCGATGATTTTAGTATGAAGAAATTAGGCTCAAATCCATTGATGAAAGTAAAAAATTTGATTGAAAATAGATTTAATGTTTTAATGTGATTTTAGCGCTTTTTAGATAACCCTGATTTATTAAAAGCAATGATAATGTCGAATCCACAAGTAAAAGATATTATAGAAAGGAATCCAGAATATTCTTCTATTTTTACGGACCCTTCGTTTTTACGTCAAGTAATTTTATTTTGTCAAAAAAAAAGGATCAATATACTAACTTAAAAAAGGGGTTTGAAATGGCTAGTAATCCAGATAAAATGAAGGAGGTACTACGTAATAATGATCTTGCGATATCAAGCCTAGAAATGCAACCTGGAGGATTTAATCATTTAAAGAAACTTTATAAAAGTATTCATGAACCAATTAATAAAACTAAAGTAATAGATCATCGTTAATATAGGATACTAATTAAGTATGTTAGACTGATTCATCAACTGAAGAAAAGAATATGCGATTTGCTAAAATGTTTGGAGTAAAAGAAAAAGAAAGTGAGTTTAAATAGCATCCGTTGAATATAATTTAATCTTTTTTTAGTAAAAACTATAAATTCTGATCCACTCCCAAATCCATGGAAAGCACCCGTGAAGCAACCAAGTGCAAGGACTCTCCCTGATTTTTCATGTAATTTATATAAACTATAGTAATTAAAATATTTATCTTTGTGTAGCAATGACTCCGGGATCCCTTTTTCCATCGTCATCTAGAGATATAGGGGGTAGAGGTATAGATATATGTCCAGGCTTTTAATTTACGCTAATACTTTAACTAGATTCTAGTATATTTGGACCTGAAAGTTCAGGGTCTAGAGGTGCAGAAAGAGGTAAATTCATATGATAGCTTTTATATTGTATATTAACACTTCAATTAGGGCCTGAGGTATATTTAGTATTACTATGATAAATTGTGATAATATTAACAAGTTAAAAGTGGCTAAAAAATTTTGGACAATCAATTAGAGCAAACATGGATCAAGATGTCGCTGGTACTTCGAGTTCTACTTCGACTTCAAAGAGTCAAGCAATACAAGATGCAATTAAAAAAAGAGAAAAAGATATTATAAACGGATTAAACGAAATGAAATTAATCCAACAGCAATCTAATAGTAATAATGTTAAATTGCCTAATCTTTCTGAACTTGTTCCAGAAGGTAATATTCACATTTTAAAGGCAGAATACTTTATTGATATAAATTTAAGTGGAAGAAGACCCTATAACAAAAGAATATCGATTTAAAGCGGGCGGAAGTGATATGCCAGATCGTGAGTTTATTGAACGTTATGAGTAAACCTTATTGATTTTATTTTATATTTATAATTAATATTATTAGAGAAAAACTTAAAGCACGATTTAGGGTACAACTTGAAAGAATGAATGAAATGGGATTTCAAGATCTTCATGAGAATTTAACGTAAAAATGTATTTAATTATAAAGTAATAGTATTAATATTTTAAATAGTATGCTATTAGCTACCGACGGGGATGTAGATTCTGCGATTGAAAAGCTTATAGAGGATGATATATTCTAATTTGATTTATTACTAATAGCTTTGGACCATTTTGAGAAAGATTCCAAAGTTTCATTTACAGCATTACTAGCTTTTTAAACTTACCTCTTAGTTTGTTCCATTATAATTAAAGAACTTAAATTTCATTTATTAATTATTATTTTTTAAGTAATAAGATACAACTTTAGTTCTCTTTAGGTTCAATGGAGGGTTTGTGATTCATTTACAGGCTTATAGATAAAATAGTTTAGTAGAATAAGTTTGATTGTTTATTATGGACTATTGCATTGCCTAAACAAATTTAATAAAATTCAAAAAATACAACTTTATTTCATTTTCAATTCTAATTAATCATGTTATGTTTACATAAATCTATAGAATTATATTTAGTAAAGTATTTTTATTTTATTTTTAATTACAAATTAGTAATCAAGCTTACTTTAAAAAACAACTTAGTCAACTATTATGCTTGCCATGATATTTTATCATAATCATACTTTTAAAATTTAGTCATACTATAATTATCAACCATATTTTGTTTTATTTCACAATTATTTTTGTACAAAATAGTAGTAAAAGGCTTAAATTATGTATTAGATAAATTTATAAGCTTTATCATATTAAAATTAAATTTCAAATACATATTTATCTCTAAGCATAACATTCTATTTCATGGATAAAATTAATCATTTAAAGCATCTATACAAAAAACACAGCTAAAAAAGATTTGAAAAAACAAGTAATTAACAAAAGGTTTATTTTAAAAAAAGACAAATAAGAGTAACTTAAAGGAATACTCCTAACTTATAAAGAAATTGAGTTTATAGAATTATTAAATGATTAAATATATATTTTTATAAGATTGAAAATTATGGTGTGGTAGGTTTAAGTGTCGGTGTAACCAAATTCGATTTTCCTAATGACATAGCAATTTCTCCAGATTCATTAGGTGTACTACAAGCTGCTGGATGATGTATTGATGAAGCAGAACCAGGCGTAATAGGTGATGTAGTCATATTAGGTACCACTTTACCTTTTGTATTATGTTTTAATACAAATACTGGGGAAGCATTAGCTTCTTTTAATTTTTGATATATTTTTAATGGTTTTTCTTCCATTTCAAGTTTCCTTTCAATTCCATTTGCTAAAACTATTAATATTTTTATTTTATTATTATATTTTATTTACCTTGTGATATATAAATACTATAATTCTTCCAATCGTCATTTATTTTGTATTTCCTAAGCGCTGCTGGAATTACCTTATGACATGGGTCATCTAAAAATATTCTTAAACTTTTATAAGCTTCGTTTTCTCTTTGGTGTTGTTGTCTAGGTTCTATCGGTTTAATAGTTTCCATACTTCCTTGATTATCATTTATTGAAACTTGATTTGATTCACTTGATTTCGACTAATATATATAATTAAATAATTAAATCATAATAAAATATAAATCTTACGTATAGGGCTGAAGATAATTGACTATTAGAACTAGGTGAATGAGGTGAAATTGGAAATGGTTTTCCAGAATTCAATGTTGAACTGCTCTTAGAAGTTGTTGTAACAATAGGCGATGGTCGATATTTTGATGGCTTAAGAGGTTCTATGTTACCTATATTTGACTTGAATACTTTTAATATATTGAATTTAAAAAAAAGGATTATGATTTACTCTATCAGGTGAAGCTAGTCTTTGATTCATTTCTCTAATTTTTATAAGCTCTGAGTTTATTTTTGAAATTTCATGAACTAAATGCTTTATTACTGCATCTATAAATTCAATTTTAATAACGCTCTTTTTTTAAATTAATAATAATAACCTCTTTCTTTAAATGCGGATACTATTTTAGAATCTTGAATATGATATCCTCCAAACATCTCATCTTGATAATTCTAATCAAAGATTTAATAAAAATAATTAAATTGATATTATTTTGAGTATTACAACTTCTTCAATTGTATCTAAAATTAAGTTAGATTTTCGAATATAGCTAGCAAATTATTGACTTACTAGGTGGGGCATAATCATCCGAGTATATAGGTATATTAAACCGAATCTTCAACTCATAAATCGCTTTTAATAATAATATCCTTTTTCCAACTGATTTGATATTCAAATCGTTTAAAGTCTCATGATCCAAGTTAGCTAATACTTCTCCGGTAATTCCTTCCTCTTCATTTATAGTTAGTCTCCAGTTTTAAATTATAACTCAATTGAATACCTTTAAAGTCTTTAATATATTCATTATAACCTATAGTACCTAACCAAGATGCAACATGATCTATTGACCAATTTAATACTGAGTCTTCCATTCTTCTATTATTTTTATATATAAATTAAGTTAGAATTGAATAGTTCTGCTTTTTTAAAAAAGACAAAATTAAGCTTTTTTAAATTTTTTAAAAATAATTTTGGATCTTATTTTTAATTTACACTTATTTGTTCTTAGTAGCACTAATTTAACTTTTTATAACCTTACTGAAATCATCAAAAGTTCAAAGTGATATATGAGATAAGATCATTTACTTATTTAAAGAAGTATTGTTGAATTATGTTTACAAATTTGTTATGCGATCATGTTAAACTTTGTTATAAAAAGCCATATTTTTTTATTAAGGCTTATGTACCCTAATTGCTTTTTTAATTACTAGTTGTTGATATTTATTAGAACGTGTTCATCTCTTATTCTTTGTTATTATTAACAAATAAACTGTTATGTTACTACAGTTTTAGAATAATTAATAGAAAGCAAATTATTTAATGGCTTTAATATCTTTATGTTTGATGTCTAGATTAGAAAAAACATCTAACATTTTACATATTTTAAATAAGTTAAATTAGTTTGAATCTATATACAATACTCGATTAACTAAATGAAATAAAGCAATAACTCTAGGTTTTTAAAGCTATTATATAATATAAATTAATCACATAAATCTACTGTGTATAGTATTTCTAAATTAAATTCAGTTAAATGATAAAAGATTCAAAATAATTTGAGCTCATATTTTATCATTATAGAGTACCTAAAAATAATAAAAAGCTGTCGAAAAAATGGAAAACAAGGTCTTATCGAAATTAAATCTCAACTCCATAATTTAAAACCTGAATTAAAAAACAGGGTATGCCTCTATCCCTGCTCAAAACTCGCATCTTAAATAAAGTGGCATTTTTTTTTATAGCTAATAATATTGATCATGGATAAATAAAAACAAGTACTTTTTTATTTTTGAGGGTCTAGAGATAATTGAGGATATTTGATCATAGAATAGCTGAATAAGACTATCTGATACAGAAAAGGTTTATTTTAAAGCTTGTAGATGTCGGGTTAAAATTGAAATTTCCATACACTTTAAAAAGACAATAGATTTAGGCCTGGAATTTTAATTAAAAACTAATAAATTAAATTAAATCAAATTTAAGGTAACAGATCAGTATGTTTTTTTGGTTTCATCACTTTTTCCATTTTTTAAGCGCTATTTGAGTGGAAAGATTGTTAGTAAAATTCTTAAACAAAAAAATACATTCCCCAGATTATAAACATGGCATATAACTATTCTTTGTTTTTAACTATAATCTAACATTTCATTAACCTCTTATATAAAAGATTTATTAGAAGTTACCGAATTTATAAACTCTCTTGATATTATTTTATTTTAAACTTGTTGACTTTCTTGGCATAAATTTATTTAATTATGAAGAATTAACTAACCAAAGCACAAACTTATTGTGTACAAATTGTATAACAATAATTTGAGAATATAACTATTAAGCATGATGATAATTTCCTTGTCAAAGATGTAACTACAAATTAAGCTGAAAATGTTCAATTTAAGCTTCATTTAAATACTTTGACTATATTACATTTTTCATCATCAATGACTTATACAATTTTTCTGCTTTAGTTAGCCTAGAATTTGAATAAATTGTTAAATGCTAAAATTGGTTGCATTTAGATGCCTTCACTTTTTAATTGTTATCATTTTATTTATAAATGAATTTATAGGCTATATACAATGCTCTAACCCATAAATTCATTACACAAGAAACCATTAACAAATTAAAAAAATGAAAGTATCTAAATTTGACCAGTTCTAACTTTATGCAAACATCATTAGTTTTCAAACTGAACATCAGAGGAAACCCCGTAATTCACTGATAAACCATTATTAATATCAAGAGTCCAAATAGCAAGCGCTTTATTGTTTAGATACCATATGCTTTAAATTTACTTAAAAGCAGAGCTACTTAAGTGAATTTAAAGAAAGTAAAAAATGAGCTATTCGACTGTTGCAAGTCTTTTAAGATTTAATTAGCTGTTTATTTAGGAGTAAAACTTAAGTCAAAATTTATTAAAGTAAAACCATCAGAGTTTAAGAAAATTGTTATATAAATAATTTTCTTATAAAAACTATCGCTAAAAATATCAAAAAAGAATCGCAACAGCTGCATGAAGATTTTAAAAGTGCTGTATATTTTGATAGGTGAGCTAATTAAAGCGGAAAAAGGCATAAACCCAATGAAGTTTGAAAACTAAACTGTTGAAAAATTAAAGCGGGAACAGACTTCACGTTTAAAGCAAAGCACTTGGCGTTTCTGCTTCAAGATTTTAAAAAATCGAATCATTGTTAAGAAAGTGTCTTAAAGCCTTATTTAATAAGGTGGTGGTGAGTTATCCAAAGGACTATAGATACTAGATAAACCTTATCATTTTTGAGTTCAAAGTAAAATTAACTCATCATAAGCGTCAATATTAAAAATTTAAGCCCAAGCCCAATAGTGGTCAAGATTACCTAATTATTGCCTAATAATAAATGCTAATTACAGAAATATTTTATATTTTTTGAACAGAAAATCTATTTTTTAATTGAAACCTCTAAAAGTAATTTAAAAATTTTAAATTCCAAGTTAACTAAATTCAATCCAATAAATTTAAAAATTAGCCCTAAATCATTGATCTAAAATTGTAAGCTAATGTAATTGGTTGATTATTACACTTATTGATAAGACAATTAATAGGAAGATAATGAAATAATAATATTAAGTTTTTTAATAAAAAGATGGCAAGTAGAAGAAAAGTATTGTTAAAGGTAAGGGTTATAACTATATTCTAGAAGTTTAACTAATTGTTTAAATCACTCAGGTTATTATCTTAGGTGACAGCGGGTAAATTTTTGTAACTACCAATGAGAATAAAATTTTAATGTATTTAGTGTTGGTAAAACTTCGTTAATGAATCAATATGTAAATAAAAAGTTTACAAATCAGTATAAAGCAACTATTGGAGCTGACTTCTTAACCAAAGAAGTGATAGTAGAAGATAGAGTGGTTACTATGCAGGTAAAAACAACTAAATTATAAAAAGTTAATTAAATAAAAATCAATCAGATTTGGGATACTGCTGGACAAGAAAGATTCCAAAGTTTAGGTGTTGCATTTTATCGTGGAGCTGATTGTTGCGTTTTGTGTTATGATGTAAATAATGCTAAAAGTTTTGAAACTCTTGATTCTTGGAGAGATGAGTTCCTTATTCAATCTAGTCCTAGAGACCCGGAGAATTTCCCTTTTGTTGTACTTGGTAACAAAATTGATTTAGAAGAATCAAAAAGAGAAGTAAGTTGAAATTTTATACTAAATAATCGCTAAATTTATTTTTAGATATCTGAAAAAAGAGCTACTGCTTGGTGTACTTCTAAAGGGAATATTCCGTATTTTGAAACTTCAGCTAAGGAAGCTATCAACGTTGAAGAAGCATTCCAAACTATTGCAAAAAACGCTCTTTCACAAGAAAGTGATATTGAGGTGTAAGTTATTTATTAATTTTAATAGAATAATTAAATAATTCTAAATAGTGATTTCCCTGATCCAATTAAGTTAGATGGTGAATCAACTGCTAGGGATTCTGGATGTGCTTGCTAATTTATTTAGAATGGTTTAATTCATTGTTGCAATCACTTTCTTTTTATTTTTCGAAATCTTTTTTAATTATAAATGGTCCTAATTACTAAATCAAATCTATTTCAGTTTGAAAGTTTTTAATTTTTAAAGAAAAATCAATAATATTTAATCATTTTATTTATGGAACTAATTTTCAAGTTGATGAATTTTATCGACTCTAGTTTTATGCTGATTTCCTTCAAAAGTATTTGCAAAAAAAGCTTTAACAATTTTAATAGGCATATCACCTTCTAATACCCTTTGTCCCATAGCAAGAATATTAGCATCATTGTGCTTAAACAAGTAAGTAAATGAATAAATAAAGATAATGAAAACTAAATACCTTTCTTGCCATTTCAGCAGTGTATTCATTATGGCAAAGAGCACATCTTATACCATTGACTTTATTAGCAGCAATACTAATACCAATTCCACTACCACATATTAAAATACCTTTACTATCGGCTTCTTTTAATACAGTTTCGCTTACTTTTCCAGCTATGTCTGGATAGTCACACTATAAAATATTAGATTATTAAAACTAACCTGATTTAATTTACTCTGTCTCCACTATGAGTTCCATAATCTATTACTTTTATATCTTTATGATTCTCTTCAAAATACTTTTTAATCTCCTCTTTAAGCTGATAACCTAAACTATTATTAATATGCTGTTTTATTTTAACTATTGTTTTACCAGCATGATCTGACCCAATAATGATAGTTTTTGGTAATTCACTCATTTAAAAAATAAAAAAAATAAAAAAACAAGAGCTTATATAATTTGATTTATGACGTAAGCCAAAAATTAGGATAAAATCAAAAATAATTTATTATGAAATGTTAAAATATTATAAATGAGTAGAGTAGTAGGGTATTATACTTCATGGTCCGTTTATGACCGTAACTATCAACCTACCGATGTACTTGTGGAAAAATTAACACATATAAATTATGGTAATAAAAATAACTACTATTAAAAAAAGCGTATTTAATTAGTGTATAGCTTTTGCAGATATAAAAGATGGTGAAATAGCATTAGGAGATCCATGGGCTGGTAATAAGTAACACACTCATATTATTACATTAATAAAAGATTAGATGCACAAAAACCATACGATAAAGATCCAAATATATTGGGTAATCTAGGACAGTTTAATGAACCACATGGTCCGATAAGACAGCGTAACCCAAACATTAAAGTATTGATATCTGTTGGTGGTTGGACATTTTCAAAATATTTTTCAGTTGTAGCAAGTACTGAAGAAAATCGTGTAAAGTTTGCTAATAGTATTTTAGACTTTTTAATTAAGTACAAATTGGACGGTGTTGGTAAATATATTTATTATGGGTAATTTAATCTCTTTTAACTTTCTATTTTAGACTTGGACTGGGAATTCCCTGGTAAGTAACTATTTGTTTGTCATCTTACATATACTAAATATTTTTAAGTTGAGGGTGGTCATGAACATAACATTAGATCCCCACAAGATGGTTACAATTTTACTTTACTACTAAACTGTATTAGAAACACTTTAAATCAGTCTCAATACAAACAATATTTATTAACTATTGCTACTTCAGCAGCACAATACAGTTATCAACACTTACAGCTGAGTGAAATAACTAAATTTGTTGACTATGTTAATATTATGACTTATGGTAATTAAACTAATAGTATTTCTTTGTTTGCAAACTAAAAATTAGATTTCACTGGTCCATGGTCTCAACAATGTCATCATCAGTCTAATTTATTACCTGATCCAAATAACCCAAGTCAATTAAGCTGCTTCAAAGCAATTAATGACTATATTAGTGGAGGTAATTGACATACTAGTATTTTGGCTTGACTTGATAAAAAAATAAATAGGTATTAGAAGAGATCAAATAGTAATGGGAGTACCATTTTATGCCCGTGGTTTTACAAAACTTGAACTTAGTGAATCCCACCCACCAACCTCGTGCACTGGATATCAAATAAAATATGGAGCATTACCACCAGGTAAAGCAGAAGCAGGAGTTTATCAATATCATGAGTTATATAATGATCATTTAACTAAAGTTATTGGTACAAATAACAAAGATGATAAGTATTTTTTGTTTTTTAATGAAACTACCAAAGCTACCCATTTGTATGATCCTGTTGAAACTACTTTTATCTCATTTGATGACCCACAGTCTTTAGCATGGAAATGCTTTCATGTTAAAACTAATGGACTTGGTGGAATCATGATTTGGGAGTTATATGGGGATTATCAAAATAAGTTGGTGAATATCATCTGTGCTGGTTTATGTAACTGATATTTAAATAAAATCAAACGTTATGTTGTATATTGTATAAGTCTAATAAATATATTTAGCCACCATTTATAAGAATCGTTTTTGTTCTTTATTGTTATGAATTTTTTATTGCAAGTAATTAAAACAATAACTTTAATAAATAATGGTAAAAACAAACAGATTATTACTACCTTCTTGTGGCACTACATTAAATAATATTACAACATTATGCTACTTTATATTAAGATTATATTTCAAAGTAGCCTTAGCTGAGCTTTTTAATAACACTCTATAGCTTATATTTCTTTACAACAATCAATTCAACAGCGTATAACATATATATTTATTTCAGGAAATAGATATTTATTATACTTATTATGGAGACTATAATAAAATACAAATACAAATTTGTGTGTAACATTTGATAGGGAATAAATGTAATAGTAGACATTGGAATATACTTAGTATGTCAGTTTATAATATAAACTAGTAAAGCAACCAAATATGACATATTGGGAAAGATCCTCATGTGGATTAATTTGATATTTAGTATCGTTTTTAATGGTTTTGTCAGAGTATGTTGTTACAATGTAAATATAGACTTAATGATAAGTAAATAAAATTAAAACAATTTGAATGTCAGACTTAATCATTTTATCCTTAAATTTTATATGATTCGTTAGTTACAGTTAAAACATATTGGTTCAAATCATCTAATAAACTGATAAATTCTAAACCGAAGGTATGACTTGCTTCTTGAAATAAGTGTGATATTCTTTAACTTATCATACATTTAAATTCAGATAAATAGCAAAATAAACGATCAATTTTTAAAAAGAGGGGCAGTTCTAGATTGATGCTTACACAAACTAACATTAAACAATTGTCAAAGGTCAGTTCAAGGGCTATTTAAGTTGACTCGAGACCTATTTTAAGACAATCTGACTAATGGGTATAGAAAGCAATTTACATAAGACATTGGCCACTCAAAACTTTATAAGGGTATCGAATCAGGAGTTAGGAAAATCTTCCAAGCTATTGAGCTGAATGACGCATAAGCTAAGTTTTGATCAATCAACCGTTATTATATATAATTAGACAATAAAAAGAAAGCCAAAATTTGAAATAAGATATATATTTTTCAATTTTTGTTACTCGTATTTTAGTCATTTGATTTACGATTTAAACTTTAGGACAAATTTGGCTGAACTAGAATAATGAATCAAAAGTTAAAGGATACACGAATAAAAATCTATAAAATTACAACTTAATTAAACTTGATTTGCAATAAAAAACAGCGCCCAATTAGAGTGAACAAAGTTCCAAACCAGATAATGAACTTCAAAACTAATAATTACTTTTATATCTCTAATCTCAAGGTTAACTAAAAACCCACTTAAAAACTTAATAAACAGTAAAAGAAAACAATGGCAGTTAAAAGCGCAAGCTATGATTATCTTATAAAATTATTATTAATTGGGGATTCAGGTAATACCACTATTATAAGCTTTACAATATTCTAACTCAGCCCAATTTATTAGGTGTTGGAAAAAGCTGTGTACTTCTTCGATTCTCAGACGATTCTTTTACACCCTCTTTCATTACTACCATTGGTATCGATTTTAAAATTCGTACCATTGAGCTCGATGGTAAACGTATAAAACTTCAAATTTGGGATACCGCTGGTCAAGAGCGTTTTAAGACTATTACAACTGGTATTTATTACGGTTTTTTAAAAAAAAGAATTTTAACTTTACTTTAGCTTATTATCGTGGTGCTATGGGTATTTTATTAGTTTATGATGTTACAGATGAACGTTCTTTTAATAGTAATTTTGTTTTATAAATGTTGAATTTAAGATTTAAAAAAATAAGATATTCGAAACTGGATAAGAAATATTGAGCAGCATGCTTCTGAAGGGGTAGATCGTATATTAATCGGTAATAAATGTGATATGACTGAGAAGAAGGTACTACAAATTAGTAAAAGTTTATAGAATAGAATATTAATAGTTAGGTTATTACTACTGAACAAGGACAAGCTTTAGCAGATGAGTTTGGCATTCGATTTGTAGAAACTAGTGCCAAATCTAATATTGGTGTTGAAGAAGCTTTCTTTACTTTAGCTAGGTAAATGATTTAACTATAATAAGGAATTTAATTTAAGCGTCTATGATTATTTAAATAGGGACATTAAAAAACGTATAATTGACAATGCTAGTGAAGCTCGTTCACCACAAAACAATAACAATGTTAGTTTAAATACTACAGCTCAAGCTGGTATGTTCGGTTCAGGTTGCTGTTAAGCTAAATCCTTATAAATACGTAAATAGTGTTATTATTTCATCTATATTATAAATGAATCAATTTTGAATACTAGTTTTTCTGTTTTATTTATTTAGTTTAATATGAAATAATTTAGATTACATCATTAAAGTATTAAGCTCACCAGTTAATTTAATAGCAGCATATTACATTTAATATAGTGTGAATTCACAACAATTAGAAAAATAAGTTGCGAATTTAATTTATAATATACTGTTAATAGAAGAAAGTTTATGAATTTATTTGTTAAAGCAAGTTGTTATTGTTAGAAGGAGATCAAAAAGTAATGTCAACTGTGGGGTTCGAACCCACGCCTCTCTCGAGATTGCATCTTAAGTGCAACGCCTTAGACCGCTCGGCCAAATTGACTTCTTATCTTTCTACTTTATGTTGTAACATAATTGTATCTATTAATAACAAATTTAATATTTGTAATATCAAACAACCAAAAATGTAATTTGGAACAAATTAAGACAATAATTAATGTATAAATGTATATCGTTTAGATAATTCAGTGCCCCTATTGATAATGGCTTTAATTTTTAAAATAATAGCCTGCTATCCTCTATGAAACAACATATATATCTTTAGACTTTAATTCATTTTAGTTTATTAATCAACAGGTACTATTCAAACTCGGCCCATCCGGGTCAATTTGCCCAAAAGGGCTGATTTTAAGGATGTTGTATTATCTAAAATAATATAATGTAAATATGTTGATATCCAAAAATTATTCTGGTGATGCTTTTTAATACTTTTTTATTAAAATATTTGCGTTATACCAAAACTAAACTTATGCTCCAAAAAGTAACTAATTTTATTATTTTATGAACAATAAACCAAATAATATCAAATAAAGTCTATCAAAGTATCAAACTTCAAATTGCATTTCGTATTAATACATTATAATACATTGAAAATCTAGTTACTCTTTTAAAAGTATTAATACACTTTTTGTAAAAACGCTCAAATTTTACTAAACTGGGCTATCTGCACCTCCAGCGTTATAACAAGTTTAGTTATATTTTAACGACTTTTTAACTTTTAAAACTAAAAATCAAGCTTATTTATTAGAAACACATTATAATGTATTAAAAACAAGATTTATTTTTTACTTTAATACTTAAAAAAAACTAAGATTGTTGCTACTTGATCGATAGTAAATCAAATTATATAAAACAAAGTTTGTTAAAGAGTTTAAGCTTTACACTACATTTAATATCATGTCTTTGAAGTATGTTAAAAATCTAGTTGCTTTTAGAGTAAGCTAAGCTGTACGTACTATTTTTGAGCTATTTTTGAGTTATTAGAGTTATACACTTATCACAGCTCAATTGCGAGTTAACTTGCGTAGATTTTGAAAATTAACTTTTTGATTGTTTTGTTTTTAAAGCTTAGTATTATATTTATAAATAATTTTGGCAAATTTTATTTTTAAATGAACAATTAACTAGATTGCGATAGAGATATTCAATTTTATAAATTACATTTATTCTAGTTTAAAGTTTGAAAAAGAAAATACAAGCCATACTATTTAGTGTATCATCAATTATTAATAACAAAATTTATAAAAAACGATATCAGATTAATTTTTAGATGTTAATATGCATCATATATGTCATTAGAATAATACACTTACATTATGTAATTTTAGATAACTAATGTCCTCAAAACTATCCCAAATGAGCTAGTTTTTAAAACGAATTTCTCCATTTTTAAGTTGCTATCTACTATAGCTTTTAATATATGAAATAATTCCCAACTATGATTTAATAGATATTATAAATATTGCTTTACCAAATTCTAAATTTTTTTACTTAGTAAATTTTTGTAATAATTAAATGTAAATTGGTCCTTTTGGCCAAAAAGTGTCGAATAGTATTGTTAACATTTCGTGTTATTCAATTCTAATTATTTAATTTCAAGTTGCAATTATTTATTAAAAATCACTATTTTACACAAGTCAATAAGTTGGGGGTATTTTTTTTTGGCTTCATCAGTTTTTCCATTTTTTAAGCACTATTTAAGTAGAAGTTGTTAGTAAAATTCTTAAACAAAAAAATACATCTCCATTTGTAATAATTCTCAAAATCTAAATTAACAATACCTTGTTATGTTTGGAAAGGTAACATTTTATGTTAATTGTGGCTTAATTGAAACTTCATTTTTGATCGGATAAAAATATGGACAAATTATGAGATAATATCCTTAAAATAATTAAACATGAGTCCAAACACCAAAAATAAAATAAAGCAAAAAAATTAAAAATTTAGGGGAATTCATGCAATATGACTCAAAAATTAAGAAAGTGGAAAAATAAAATATACAATTTTATTGAAGATATTTACTAAAACATGCAGGAATACAAAAAATACAAAATAAATAAACTTATTTTCAATTAACTTGATTAGATAGTTTAGATTTCAGTAGTTTTGATAGTGAGGGGGTGGCCTTTAGTTCTGTTTTTTCCTGTGAAGAAACGGATTTGGGATTTCCTAGTGCAGTATTCGAAGATATACTTCCGTGGTCTGTAGGGCTTTGAATTGGACTTTTGGTTGATTTGGAGTCATGGAAATCACCATTTTCATATTTAACATTATTTTTTAACTCATAACTTATAATTTTGGATTTGTAAATCTCTAACTCTCTTAGTAAATCGGCATTTTCAATCTGTAGCTTCTCGTTATCTAAATTAATAAAGCTCATGTATTCTAAATTATGTTTTAAATGTTGGCATGTTTCTTTATAATCTTTTAACTCTTGCTCAATTTTTTGAACTGTATCCTCATAATATCTTTTTCCTTCATCTAGCTGAGAATTTTCTAAATCTAACTTTACTTTTTCACTTTCAAGACATTTCAATTCATGTTCCAGCTTATCCTTGTCTTCTTGAAGTCGACAAAGTTGGGATTGGCTTGAGACTGTAGAATCATATTGCTTTCTTACTACATTATCATAATTAATTTGCATAAGATCTAATTTCTTTTTATATCGATTGTTGCTTTCGACCGCTTGTTCCAATTCTACTTCCAAATGCTTTATACTTTGGGATCGATATGACAATTCTTCATTAAGCCTAGTTTCTTTTGCTTCAAGGTCATTGACTCTTTTTTTCAAACGATTTATTTGGTTTTCATAATCTTTGTTTTGCTTTTCAGACATAATTAGGTAGTTTTGGATATAAAATGGGGTATGTGTGTTTAATATAATAATTTCACAATAAAAAAATACAAATAAATAAAATCAAGTCTTATATACAAGGGGGTAATAGAAATAGGTCAAATTATAATTGGGTTTCTTTAAAATCTTAAATGAATGAGGATATAAAAAAGAGCTTCAAAATGGGATGGAGACTTGATTTTAATTTTAATAATACAAATAATAAAAATATAAGTTGAACTTCCCAAGTTTGCAGATTTATTAAGTCATTTTGGGTTTTTTTTAACCAATTACATTCGTCAACCTACTCTCTGACCAACTAAATTTAACGGTTTTTGATAGATTGGAACATTGTGATGCTCTTTTTTAATATCTTTATGGATTAAAGCCAATAGAAGTTGCATTTTTCTTAAACTCAGCCACACTGTTGAACTGTAGCTAATTAGATAATCTATTAATGAAATAGATTTGTATTTTATTGAGTCAATTTTAATAAAGTGACATAGTTTGTTGGGACTTATTATGAAACTAAGTTTAAAAAATCAAAAATAAAATTTATTGTTCTCAGTTAGAACAGTATCTTTGTAAAAAATAATCGAATAGTGATATAAAAGTTAAGTGTTTATTGTCAACTATTAAGTTAATAATTGAATTAAAACAACACAAATTGCTTTGATTTACAATACATCGAACTTTAATTTAAATCATAACTTATAGTTTCCTAACTCAATAAAAATAAAATTCAAAGTTAAACCAAAGAGATTGTTCCAAATTAAAGATTTGTCCAGTAAAACTGAATTTAGTTAAATTAAATTTGAAGGCGAAGTTTTATGTTAAATGCTTATTCTGAAGTATAAGCTTATTTCTATTAGAATATTAAAACTAACGAAGTTGTATAATGTTTATATTAAAGACTTTGCAATGAATAAAACATCAGGTTTAAGTGCTCAGCTTCCTAAATCGAAAGAAACGTCTACATACCCCTCCTAAAGATGGCTTTATACTATTTTGTCAATCAATTTTAGACATTATACCCTAACTTGAGATGTTATTTTTATCAAAATGGCACAAAACGAAGGTTCGTTTGTTAAGAATTGTTTTATTTTTTAAATTATTTGTATCAATGACAATAATCAAAACTGAATCTGCTGTATTAAAATCTGTCTTACTTTTAATATTAAATAAAGCGCTTGAATATATTTGAACTTTCTAATCTATTAAATATAATAAATTTATTCTAAATATCAACTTTGAATTTTGATTAAAATAAATATTTTTTAGAAATATAAAGCAATTTTAAATAATTGTAATACAAGTCTCAAAATAATTAAAAAAAATAATTAATTTGGTATTAAAAAATTATAAATTACAATATTTATATTCAATTTACTTTAGTATTATTTGATTTAAAAAATAGATTAAATTCAAAAATATAAAACCCTAGTGATATATAATTTTGTGTATATTACCTGTATAATGTATTGAAAATAGTGTATATTCAACTTCTAGTTTGTATTGAATAATAACAAAACATGAGAAAAGTTTAAAATTTTCAAGAATATTTATATTGATTTTAAAATGACTTTACAATTATAGTAAATATAAATCCTAAAACTACGCACTCAAAGGTCCAGGCATCATAAAAATTAAGTTGATAGCCAATTAGAAACTAACTTCCAACTTTAAAAGACAAAAAAATCGAAATATTTCTCAATATTTTAGAATGTCATCAAGAGCATTAAAAAAACTAAATAACAAGCAACAACCACTTGCCGTAGAAGAGGAAGAGGTCTTCAAAGATGAATTGATGGCGAATAGCATTAAAGTCAATAAAAAGAAGAATAAAAAGAATAAAAAAGCACCATTGGTCGACCCAGTTTTAATTAGTCAACAGATTGAAATTGAGTCCATGCTTGCTGAAAATAACCAAGAGGATGCGGAAATAAAAGTAAACAATGATAAGGATCTTAATTTGGTAATACATACATTTATAAATATATCCCATTAATTGTATAATAGTTAGAAGTAAAAGAAGAGGGAAAAAATGACGAAGGTGTTAAGGAATTAAACGAAAGTACAGATGACAAGGAAAAAAGTGAAGAAGTGAGTGAAGAGGAAAGCGAAGGAGAAGTAGCATCCAAAAAAGCGATAAATCCATTTTTACTAGTAAGTTAATTTAAAATTGACGAATTATAATTAAAATAATGAAAGCTTGATAATGATGACGAGGTTGAAATGGATAATGAAGATCAGAGCGAAGATTTAAAAGAAGATATAGTATTATTTTTAATAATTTATTTTCAAAAGTGTTCAATTTAAATAGGATAATAAACCGATAAAAAATGTAAAAAATAATAAAAAGAAGAAAAAGAAGAACAAAAAGAGAGTAGCAAAAGTAGAAGAAGAAAACGAGTTAGAAGATAAAGAGTTTGACAAAATTTTAGAAGATATTAGAAAAAAGTAATAATATTGAAAATGATTTAATTTCTATTTATCAATTCTTAACTAGGTTCCAAGATCACGATATTAACTTTAAAACTAATAATAATAATCGAGTTGGAGAGCAAGATATTGATATATTAAAGAAATTGTTAAACATCAATGTCAAATGCTTAGACCCATTAATAGAGACAACTAGATTGTTTGGATCTAGAATTGTATTTACTTTTTACCTTTAATTTATTAAGCTAATTTTATTCTATTCAGGTTAATGAAGAAATCCGAAAGAAGAAATTTTCAAGGTAATTAAAAAATAATTAATAGCTAGTTATTTTATTAACAAAAAATAGATTTGCTGGACGTTGCCTTTTAGCAAGTCCAAGGGATTTCTGGCCTATGCCACAAAATTTAGGTTTAAGTATGGGTCAGGGAGAAAAAGTAGAAAGTAAATATATATATTCAATAAGTTAAATTGAAGCTAAAAATTAGACATCACTTATTTCAACTTCCAACATGGTCCACGATATAGAGAGGCTCAAAAAGCGTTTTATCAGGGAGTAGCTAGCTTAGATCCTAACGCTATAGCAGGGTTATCTGGGATGTTCCCTTATCATGTTGATACCCTTTTACAATTATCCGATATAGCTAAAAATTCTGGTAATATGACTGAGGCATTTGAGCTTATAGGTAATAGTACATGCTTATTATTTAACTTAATTTAACCACATTTCTAAAGAGAGGGCTTTATTCGCATGTGAAAGAGGCTTTAGCCCTTCATTTTCTTTAACTAGTGGATTATGTAGATTAAATTATGATCAGTTAGAAAATAGGTAAATAATTTTAATTTATTAATATTATTGATTTAATTTTTAGATCCTTCTACTTGGCATTATATCGTCATATCCAAAATTTATCAAGACAAGGTTGTTGGAGAACAGCATTGGAATTTACAAAATTAATACTAAGGTAGTACAATTACAATTTTGCTATGTTGATTTAATTTTAATATTTAGTTTCGACCCTGTTCATGACAATTTGTGCGCTTTGTTACATTTGGATTTCCTTGCTTTAAAAGCACAACAATATTCTTATTTGTTAGAATTTAACGAACAATGGGTTGATTCTGAATATATTTCAAGTTTGCCTAATTATCACTATTCTTGTGCTTTAGCTGCATTCCATGTGAATCAAAATACTAAAGAAACGGTTAATTCTAAGCTTGAAAAGGTAAGATTATTTACTTGGTTTTACAATTAGTTAACCATTTTTTAGAATTATGATCATATTAATATGCTATCATCTGCAATTATTTTGTATCCTAATATTATTTTGAATTTAATCAAAAAGACAGGAATCTCAATTGACGCTCCTACAGGGATTATAGAGCAACATTTAAGCCTATTAGAGTCTAAAAGTAACTTTATACTTACTCCTTATTTAATTTAATTCTAAGCTGTATTTAGTTTCCAATAGCCAGGAATCTCAAATTAAATTATTAGCTGACCTCTATACCGAAAGGGCTTTCTCTCTTTGGAAACTGCCAAGTGTAAGTCGGTATTGATTTGACTCTTTCTTAATTTAATTTAATATTCTTAGGTTACTGATGTTATTTCTGATGCAATTAAATTAGCAAGCAATAAGTTGAGAGATAGTAACAATGAGACTGTTCTATTAAGCAAAGATATTTGGAGTGCAGATTCTACTAATGAGATACCTTTAAATTTATGCCGTCACATCTTGATTTCAGGTAAAAGAACTCTTCTTGTAAATGGATGAGATATTAATAGTTTAGAATTTTCTGACCTTAATAAGCATCTCCCTAAAGATTTAAGGAGTCGAGCCATTTATGCTCATGATCCTTTACCACCTCCAGACTCTGTTAGTTTATATGATGATTTTAAATATCTTCCAGGGTATACACAGGATGGCTCAAATACAATTACAATGGATTCAATTTCTGGTCTATTAGAAAGAATTCGAAATGGGGTAAGAAACGTTTTAACTCAAGATGGTTCCAATAATGTAAGATAGTATATGTAAAAATTTAATATTTCTAATTTCTTTCTTTAGGACACTAATCAGCTTCTAAATGCTTTAAAGTAAGTTTTGTTTCAATGTGTTATTTAGTTTATTTATCAGTTTTAGTGCGGAAAATCGCCCAGGTGTACTTCAAGAATTGTACAATTGGCTACAAAGCAGTACTACTCCTTCTAATGACCCTAATGCATTACCAGATGATGTTTCTACAGATTCAGAAGATGAAAATTAAGTAAAAAATTAGAAAGTTTTTAATCTTTGTTATAGTTTTCATGATTTTATATCAAAATTCCAATCTTTAAAATAAAAGTGCTGAATAAAGCCAGGTAGTAAAAATAGCCAAGCATTTAAATAATAATAATAATATTAAAAGATAGGAAATGTTTTATGAAATATGTCATATAAATCAAATATAAACACCAGTAAAAAAAATTCATGACGCAGCTACATGTTTCAAAATATTGCGAAATTTTGTTCCAAAATAAAATCATTTTTTTCAGTCCATTATTTCTCTCATTAAGGATAGCCAAATGTTAAAAGATTACACATAATTTAAGACATCATCTAACCTATAAAATGTTTATTAATAAGCTTGACTTGTTAAAGAAGTCACACGTTAGATATTAATGCCATTAAACCAACATATATAACTTTATAAATAAATTACTTTTTCAATAGGCTATCACCTTGAACTCGGCTCTCTAAGTCTAACGAGTTCCAAATTCAATTTAGATACTTCTTGTACAATAAGTTTAATAACAGCATCTGGAGGGTATTTAATAATAATTTTAATTAGTTGAACTAAGCTACCTCTTTCTTTTAACGCTGCAACGATTTTATTATCGCTAATTTGATATCCTCCGAACATTTCATCCTCGTAACACTTTTTAAAATGATTAATTGATTAGGACTAAAAATAATTCATTTTCTTACAACATCTTCAATTGTATCTAAATAAAACTTAATAAAGGAGATGGGTTAAAACCAAAAGGTTTACCTGGAGGAGCGTAATCTTCTGAAAAAATTGGGATATTGAACCTCACTTTAAGCTCATAAATAGCTTTCAAAAGCTGAATCCTTTTACCCAAAGATTTAAGATTTAGATCAAGTAGCGTTTCATGGTCTAAATATACCAATACTTCACCTGTTATGCCTTCATCTTTTTTGCTAAAATTGATATTTATTCAGAAAAATTACTAGCTATTTTAGTTTACCCTGGAATTTTTGAATGTAACTATTAAACCCTATGGTACCCAACCATGATGCTACTTGCTCACTCGTCCATGTCAATACATTATCTTCCATCAACATTAAAATTAAATGATTAAAAGTATAAAAAAAAGTAACTAGAAATTGGTTGTTCTATAAATCTACAAAACACTAACCCTTATTTGTAAGAATAATATGTATTTTTACTATTTTAGTTAGTGCTTTAAATGTAAAACTATTTAACTTACCTTATTTGTGTGTTTGTTCTTAAATTTTGTCACTTGGTTTATTTTTATAGGCGATAATTTTACGAATGTTTTTCTTATTTAATAAGGTTCATATTTGTTATCCCTGTTCAATTATTTACTACTCAAATGTAGCATTTATACTAATGCCTGCTTTAATTGATATATGTCGTGAAGGCATCTTATCAATCTGAATAGCAACTTTAAATTTATAGAAGTTTAAGAGTTCGATTTGTGTATTCAACAATACCTATTTTGAGGTTACAAAATGGCATTTAGGAGATATCAAACTAAAAAAGGGTCTAAGAAAATAACTCAGATACTGGTGATCAATAAATAATGAGGCAATAATGGTACTTTACCTATTGAAAATTTATTACTAATGTATTACTTAAGGGCTTATTAATTAATTAGCGTATAACAATTTTACTCATTTGATATCTTTATACTTCATTTTAATAAATACTACTTTATTTAGCTATGAGTTTAAAACATTTGATTTTTGTAAAACTATTTTATAAAATGATATTTTATGATTATATATACATTGTGTTTCATCTGTTATCTATTATTTAATATTTAATATTTATCATTTATCATTTACCCATTAGTTATCTATTATTTATTATCTAACTTATTTTATTATTTAATATATATCAGTTATAAATTATAATTTTAAAATCTCAATTAATTATTTAGTAAAGCTTTATAATCAAAATTTAAACGGTAATGAAGGTAATAAAAAGAAGGGTAGCTAAGCTAGAGAGAGAAGCTTTAACCATAGAAGCATTAGAAGTAGCTGATTTAACAGAATTTTCTTCTCTAGGCTTTGAACCATCACCAGTACAAGGACCAGAAACACATGTGCCAAGTAAATAAGCTAATTCTTTCCTACAAGTTTTAGTAGAGGGTATAAATTTAGTTGGACAAGTGGTAACTTTATCAGGATTTAAATTAATAATAAGTTTCTTATTAACAAAATTAACTGTCCAACAAACTAACTTCTCTTCACTATCATCAACATAAACACCGACTTTAAGGGTATCAAACCCACCTTTACCGATGGCTAATTCTTTTATTACCCAGGAGCTTTGGACTGTTTTATAAATAGGATCTGCGCCATCTTTAAAGCTACTAAAATCTTTACCGATATCTACTCCTTCACCAGCTGGGAAATCTAAAGAAAAGGTGGTGCTGTTTTTGCATGGAAGTAACAAGGTTTTATTATCTTTAGATGCCTCTGGGTAAAAATAAGTAAATTGATAGACTCCAGCATATTTGGTTGTGTCTGTATTTGCTACTTTTCCTGGCCCTTGACCCACCGCTAAAGATTCGCTACTGCTTCCATCACTGCTTCCATCACTGCTTCCATCACTGCTGTCACTTGATTTAGAATCTAAATTTGATTTAGTCATTATTACTCTAGTAACCTTATAGTAAACTTACCACTGCACAACAAAGCAGATGTAAAAAATAATAAGGTGATATAAGACAATGTTAGATATTTCATACTAATTAAGTTGATTTTGACTTTTTTTAAAAGGTATTAAAAGGTGATAAAAATCTTCATTTTATTTTATTTTCTCTTATATATATATATAATTTTAATTTATGAGTATCCTTCTCTCATATTAATTGATTAAATTGCTATTGTAATAGCGGTTCTATTTTACCACTTGCTGCTTATTTCATTTTAATTTTTTTAGCTAAAATAATGAAAATAGCTTTATATGCATAAATTTCATTTTAAGAATAATTATTTATATTATGTATTGTACGTTATATAATATATCTATGTATCATATTGTTTACTTGACAACGAAGGACATTTTTATTAATATATATTTTATTAATGAACTTTTATTATTGTTTTATTAGAAATATTTCTAATAATGTCCACAATTCAATAGATTATAATAAACATAGGATTAAAAATGATTTCATGAGTACTAATATTTCTCTATGATGTCCTTTTGAATGATATTGGAGTATAAAAAATAATAAGAACTTACGTTTTATGTTTTGTATTCTTTACAATGTTAAGAAGTGGTGTTAATTTGATAATTTTTAAATTTGCTTACTTTATGCACTTACGATTTACTACTGAATAGAACTTTACTCAGTACTATTGGTCTGCGAATTATTACTTCATAGAGTCTTTTGCCTGAAACAATAGTACAGGTGAGCTGTTGTGGTCGAAAGTAAAAATTTTGACTGAAATTTCTTGGGCTGAAAATATGTAATTTAAAGAATTGCGCTTTAAGCAACTTTTTCATTTTATACTATTTTTATAGTTTGTGAAGTATAGAGCTAAAAACTATATCAACAAATAAAACTATATCTATGAGAGTGTTTTTTTTGGTTCCATTATTTTCCATTTTTTAAGTGCTATTTAAGCGGAAAAATTGGTAGTAAAATTCTTAAACAAAAAAATATATCCCCATATAGCACTTTACTTTTGAGAGCTTTTGAAGTTACACAGCTTATACATAGAAATAAAGAATCAATAATTTAGAGATAACAATATATGCATTTTGTTCAAAAGGATGTATTTTTATGAAAATCAACTTTCACATTTTCCCAGTAGTCTGCTTTTTTTAATAAAATCATTTTATGGAAAAACCATTAAAGTTAAACTCTAAGAAAAAATTGTTTTTTTATGTTTGAAAATTAAACTATTATTGTTCAGAGTCATACCAAGATTGCTATCTTTCTTTATCTTTTATTTGCCCTTTTATCTATCCATTACTAATCAAGATAAATATTAGCAGTTTGGAACTTACTAGCTTTTAAAAAAAAAGTATTTAAGTTGAAGAACGCGAGTTAATTTTAAAATGTTAATTTATCTTTCAAAATGTTATCTATCAAAAAAGTTCTAAAAAATGAATGAAATGTTGTTATATATAAACTTTATATATTATTAGTAGCTAAAGTTTTTGAAGCTTATCATCTTAAACTGCTGTTTAATGAATGCATATAAATCAACTTAACTTGAGAACCCATCAATGTAACGATGTAGCAATGTTTAAAGGCTATTTTTTATAAAGTACAAACCTTTAAAGTCCTTGTAACTAATTTAATGCATTTGAAATTATCAACATATTGCAGAGACATCGATGTTTTTTTAATACTCAGACTAACTTCCATTAAATTAACAGTCTATAAAACATATCTAAAATTTTATATATAGTTACTAATAATTGTTTCTTAGTTTCAGCACGTTAGGTTAAACTAACCCAAGCCGTTATTATATATTCATTTTCAAATATTTTATAAATATTTTTTTTGGACTTTCAGAAGCTTCCAATGAAACATAATATATGGGGGTGTTTTTTTTAGCTTCATTATTTTTTCCATTTTTTAAGCGCTATTCAAGCGGAAAGATTGTTAGTAAAATTCTTAAACAAAAAAATACATCCCCATATGTAAAAAACATTGATAGCATCTGAAAGACAAGTTTATAAAGTTATGAAAAGCAGAGTTTATATACCTTTTAAAGGCTATAATTTCACCTTCGGTTTACCTTTTTTATCTTGTGACCTCTTTTGATGTTTAACCAGTTGCTATAGGTTCTCGTTAAAATGCCAAGTTACTATTTATTCTAGTAAATTAAGGGATAGAATAGGTGTTGGACACTTTCAATTTTGATTCAAATTTCTTATGTAAAAATACAAAAATTAAAACTTTGTAATATCCAAATCGTCATACATAAAATTTACTATAAACTATATAAAAAATGAATTTGTATTTTTAGCTTATAGTAAATTTGATTTTAGTATGAAATAAAAGGTCTTATAGGAAATTAAGGTAACATAAGATTAGATACACATATGTATATGGTACACTATTATTTTCAAGTCAGGTGTCACTTAAACCCCTGTAAAACCGAAAAGTATTCATTAAAAAAAAACAGCTCGTAATGATATAAAATACAAAGAACTTGTAATTTGGTGAAAATGGCTGTATGCTAAATCTTGGTACGGTGAAAAGAGGGGTTACGCCTTACCAAATTAGCAAACTTTACATTTAATCAATTTGACTATTAGTTTGGTGGACTTCTATCCCTATTTCAATATATCATTTTTATACTTTTATAAAGTCTTGTATACTAGGCTAAAATCATAAGCCATAAAAATGTGGCAATGGTTTTTAATCATGTACAACCAACCCTTCGGTGAACTTTGTAAAATCCAAACTTTATTTGATACACATAAACGCCGTTTTAATTAAATACAAAATCAATAAAGTCAATATAGCTACATATCCTCAACGCTCTCATTATGTATAAACTTCTTATTTCCTATGTCAAAAAACTGTAAATATCAAATATGTGGGATGTTACAATTGTCTTATTAATTATATCTATAATTTCAATAAAATAATGAACGATTTAATCAAATTTTATAGCTCTCTATTTGTTCAATTTTTAAAATATAGGCAAACATTACTAACTAAAATACAAGATTTTCAGATTCAGGACAATCAGTAAAAATTGAACTTTATAAACATAAAGTAAAATTAGCTTTCTTTTGTACTTAGGCAGCCATTAGTACAGTAATACTTGAAATGATAGCAATTTGACACAAAAGTAATGTTAGCATTAGATATATGATAGCTTTAAAGGCAATGATGGGTTCACTTCTCAAAATCAGCTAAAGGAAGATTGATTTGTGTGGAAAAATTGATTTTGTATCATTTTGTATTACTTGTGAAGAGATACTAGCAGAGAAATTAAGATATTCAATGTTTAGTTTAAGTGGTAGAGCTTCTATAGAGTTTTTAAGCATAGAGTGTCACAGCTAAAAGCATTATAAATTATGCGCGAAAGAATAATAGTTTGCAAATAAAAGAGCGGAAGGCAAGCACAAAAACAAAAGATCGGGCCTTTATATAAAATTTACATAAATAGATTTATATTTAAGCCAATGTCCAGAATACTTTAAAATCTTAATGTATTTATTCCAAACCTATATTTTTGAATATAAGCAAAGTATCCTTGAAATATTAAACATTTAAGCAATAAACATTAATAGGAGTATGACAAAATGAAAATAATATTTTCGAAAATGTAAGATCAAATTAATAGTATCGTTGTTATGGTTTCACAATATCAAAGGTTACAGAATTTGAAATTCATATACATTAAATCAATTTTATTAATTTGACTTATCTTTTATAAACAAAATTCAATTTTTAATAGGGTATCTGATTGTCTTAGGGCAAGATCCCATTGCTGGAGAGTTAGTAATTTGGAAATTATCTTTTCCGGTTACATACATATGAAGTCTGATTTCATTTATAGCACCACTTTTACAGATAAGTTGAACTTGGGCACCAAGTTTGTTTAAAGCGGCGATAAAATCATTTCTAGGGTAAGAGCCTCCAGGAACAATACCAGAGCTTTCGAGTGTCTGATAGAGGTTGAATTGAGATCTTAGTTTCAAACCTGTTTTAAAATAATCCCTAGCATCTTGTCCTTTTGAGTATGAAGAATAACAATTTGGTGCAAATACGCTATAGCATGTGCCATGCTTGCTCCACTCATGCTCCCAAAAAGCAGGGTTGTCTCCCTTATAAGATGCCCAATAAGTATTCATATCAGATTCCAAAGATGAATCAGTACCTACGATAGCATCAAGGTCATTATAATTGCGGGAGGTATCACATCCTTCTGCTGATCCATAAGTTCCATCGCAGTTATTAGGCCATAAGCCATGAAGAGTAAACGCATCCCTTGGGCCTAATCCTGGGACCCATTGTAAAGCTAATACTAATAAACCCATATCTGGGGTACAACATTTATCTACAGCACTTGCTGAGCATGAACGAACATCACTGCTACAAGCAAGGTTTGAGTTTAATTGACCAAAAGCGTTAAGAATTAAGATTGATAATACAAGTCCAGTAGAGAATCTCATCTGGATATTTGTTATTTGTTATTTATTAAATTTAAAATATACCATGCCCTCCTTATATACCTTTTTGATTTAATCTAGAGGTACTGCCAAATTAAATAAATAAATTTACTTCTCTGTTAATTTTTTTATTCATTGTATTTATTCTTGAGAATAATTTAGCATGTGGAAGTATAATTAGGTTATAAGTCATTAATATGTAGAAATGGTTTTAAATTTAATATACAAAACATTAAATTAACTTTAAGTAGTAAAAAGTAACGGATATTGGAATAAAATATGAAAAAAATGTTATATTATATAACACAAAATTATTATTACAACTCGTGCTTTCATTTTTTTAAACATATTTCTGTATAAATACCGTTCATTGACTTTATGCTGTAGATTCAAATTTATACTGTCACGCTCTCATACCTAATTTTTGTGAAAATTAATAACGATTTAATATATTAAAATGAAAATATCGATGAAAATACCAAGTGAAATATTTAACTTATATAAAATTCATAGATGTGATCTAGTGCTATTTAACATGCCAAATAAAACATGGCGTTAACTTTTTTTAAAATCTTGAAGCTGATGTGACTCACTAAATCAATCTTTAAAAATAGTAAACTTATTCATGGATATTATTCTTTGTTTAATTACGGCATATTTTTTTTAGCAATTTTGTTTTATATTATTTTATATTTTAAGTATAGAATTCAACAACGTGCGATTCTAACCTTATTATTATTTTTTAAAATAAGTGCACTATCGAACGAATGAGTTATTAAAAAAGCTATTTATAGTCTATAATATTTAAAAAATAAATGCTATATTTTATATTTATATTTATATTTATATTTATATTTATAAATCAAAATATTAAACCTTAACAAAGCTTTGACTAGAATTTCTTTACCGAATTATTATTCGAATTTATAATCATTGTATATTATATTTTAAGTCTTATATATATTTGTTGATTATCACTAGAGTATTCATTGTATAAGGTTTATCTAAAAGCTAAATCTGTTTTGAATTATAAACATAGTATGGAGATATTTTTTATCAATTGTCCTTTTTTGCTATTTTTTTAAATTTAGAAATTAACCAGTATGTTATTCAAGCTTGGATGTGTGCTAGCCAACTATTCATTTCAAAATTAAATTAAATTAATAAGCCTTAAATCAGCATGATAGAGCAAATAATTGGCTATAAAATTTATAATTTCCCAGCCCACATTTGAACCTAAGCAGCTGCATTAATTATTTAATTTCTAAATTTTAAAATAACAAAAAAAGGGTAATAGGTAAAAAACATTCACATATTATACAGTAATATTTAGAGCAGTTTGAAACTATTTTGATAAAAGTTTAGCAAATTTAATAGTTTTATTAATTTACATCTTATATTCAAATAAAACGATTGTAATCGAGGACAATGATATGAAATGATAATACAAAGAACATTTATTTTTGTTCAAAACAAAATCACTTAAAGTATATTTCGAAATATATTTGGCACGGTTTCTTCAATATTTCCAAAAAGAACATGAGTTAACATTTAAAAGTTATTTCAAATAATTTATTCATAAAGAAGCTTATTATCCAAAATAGACTTAAACTTAAATTTAAGAGTACTCTATATGGGGATGTATTTTTTTGTTTAAGAATTTTACTAACAATCTTTCCGCTTAAATAGCGCTTAAAAAATGCAAAAAATAGTGAAACCAAAAAAAACATCACCATATCGTATATTCAGTGATCTAACTTTCGAATAGAACTATTAAAATACAGTAGTAGAATATAAAAATGTTATTTGATAGTCAGTATATAAACCAATTAAGAGGAGTTATATTTTGAGTTTAAAAATCAAAAGAGAAAAGGTTATACAATATTAGGGGGTGTCCGAATTGGTTTCATTTTTTTATCCAATTTTTAAATATTTATATTTTAAAAACTTTGCTTAAAATTCTATAAAAATAAATTCTTTAAAAGCCAAAAGTACCCGACACAGTTTTAAATTATTTTGTTATAATTTATATTGTCAATTAGCGGAATTTTTATTAAATTTAATATAAATTCCTGGATTAGTAAAGATTTTACTAATATAGCCTGTATAGTGATATTAGTCAAAGTTGTAATATGTAAATAAATATATGCTTTTATATAGCTTTATTAAGAAATATTTATTATTAATTGTTTTATATTCAACACTACAGATTTGCTATCAAATGAATAAATTATTTTAATGTTATAATTACATTATTAATATATCGCTAAGTTAATAAATAGCTGCATGGGAGGGAGTGGTTAGCCCCAAAACTATAATTAACCATCCCTATGTAATACAAGCAGTGTATTAATAGTTTTTACTTATTATTACAACTACTTGCTCTTTGACTATTTATTAACTTAGCTATCAATAATTTAAGTAATATCAACATTTAATAATTGATTTCTATCATCTAATAAGCTACTTACTTGCTTACTAAATATTGAAACTTTTAAATTCTCAGTTATTTTTGTAAGATAAGCTGGGGTTGACCTTTTAATTTTTCTATCCTCTATAGACTCTATAACTTTAATTGAAATTATGTCGCTTTTTTTTGATCTATCAGATACTGGATAACAGTATAGTTTTTTACCACGTTTAATAAAATGTAAATACTTTTTAATACCTTTTATTTTTATTATTTTTTTTGTATCTTTGTTTCTTTCATACTTTTTAAAAATTATATTTGTTTTCCCATTATTGACAGTTGAGTTATTAAATCTATTATTTTCACAAACAAAAATCTCAAATTTTGAAATTAATTGATCAATATCTTCTATTTTACCTAATGCTTCAAGACTATTTTTCCACTGTGAAAGATTTCCAAAATGCCCGTCAACTATACTTTTTCCATGATGCTCAGCAAAAAAATTAAGATCAATATTTAAACTACTATTTATTTTATGACTTTCTTCAAATACATAATGTAAAAACTCTTGAGATTTAAAATGATATCCTGTATCTGCCCATATATTAATTTTTGTAAACTTTTTAAACAAAGGCTCTTTAGATATTAAATCAATCAAACAATCTCCTGCATATGCTGAATCATGATTTAATATTTCAGATAAATAATCAAAATAAACTTTGCCTATTGTTTTATCGTTTTTTAAATACAAAACGCCAAACCCTAATACTGATATAGCTTGTTTGTTATAATGATCTAAGTTTATTGGATCTGGTCTCGTTCCTATTTCCATATTTTGTTTAAAGTCTAAAATTATTATACAACTTCTATTATTTAATTTTTCAATAGTTTCATTAAGTATGTTTTTTTGAGTATCAACACAAAATTCATGTAATTTATATAACCTTTTTTCTTTATTAAAAGATTCCTGTATCTCTGCTTTATTTTCTGTCGCTGTATTTATTTTATTTTCAAATAACTTTTTTCTAACTGTATACTGGGCACATATATTACATAAATCTGTTTTTCTTGCTGGATTTTTAAAATTATTTGGTATATATTTGAAAAATGTTGACCTAGCTACTGCTTTATCTTTTAAATCATTAAAATACTTACTGTATATCATTCTTCTACTTTTGTTTAATATATATATATTCTCTGACGAATATTTATCATTACTTTTTTTACTAAATCTTGATGAAATAGTTGAATTATCAAGTAAATATTGTATAATAATCTCGATTTGCTCATCTTTAATTTTTTTTGTATTTTTGATAGTAGGTCGTAATGTTGGTATTTTATTATTATTAATTATTTTTGAATAATCATATTGATTTTTACTTATATTAAATCCAAAACTTTTACATTCATCAAAAGAATATACTGAAGCTATAGTCGATAATAATGCTACTTGTTGGTTTTTGTTTCCTGTTTCCCTTAAAACACTAATTTTATACATTGCTTGATTAAGTTTGTTATTATTAATAGTAAAATTTAATAATATTTCTTTTCTTTTTTTTGTTTTATTATAAAATTCCATAAACTTTGGGCAATTGTGAATAGTTGCTAAAATTGATGTAAATGAATTACAATGTTTATACAATGTGCTTCTCCCTACCGTATTAAAGTTTTTAGAAATTCCATTTCGAAGTTTAGTTATAAAAGCTTGCATTTTGTTTTTATTTTAACAAAAAACAAAGTCAAATAACTATATAATTATATATTATATAGCTATTGAATATTTAATAAAAAATACAAAACACTGTGAAATATCGTTTCATCATCTCTGTGATTGATTATCGCATAATAATCACTTAACTTGTTTACAAAACTAGTTGAGTATAAAATAGATTCTCAACATAATAGCTCAAGGCTTTTTAATTAAATTGTTCCCTAATATTTTACTTTTAATAAAGCCACTAAATCTTTCTGATAATATCTTATGTAGATTTTATAGTAATATCCTGTATTCTATTTATTTTACATAGCTCGTAGCTTATTGCGTATTACTCCTATTGATTTAAGTCTATCTTAGCTACATAAACTAAGGCCTTTTGACTTACGGCCAGTTAACTAAGCTAGAGCTGCTTTCAACTCCAATTGCTGAGTACTAACTTTCACAAACATATAATCAAAAAAATAAAATAAAATAAAATAAATAAAATAAGTCTTTAAGTTAAATTTTTATATTTAATTTTAAGCTTTTTAAATTTAGCTAATTATACATTAAAGACTTACAAATTTAAAAACTTAAAATTTGGATTAATTTCTAGTTAAATTCTGAAACCAATTCGGACACCCCCATTATTTAGTATAATATTAATATACGCTAAATGTACATAGTTATATCATAAAAAATAAAAGCGTAGTGGCTTGAAAACTGCCTTATTTAAATTAGCTATTTCAATTTTACGACAATTTAGTTTAATTTAGATATAAAGATGATGAGTCTGCAAAAAAATTTATTACAAAACACAGTTTTTTCCAGGAGGAGATAATAAATTAGCCCCATAGATTATAGCTCCTAAAGTCCATCCAATTTCGACATTATCAATTTCTTCATCAAAATAGATAGTACGATCTAATGATAGTCCATACCACTCCTTTAATATGTTAACAACATAAGCTGCCATAAAACAATAGTTGTCTATATCCTTATTGTCGCTTGCTTTACTATATTTTTTTAGATATTCTTCACGACTCAAATTGCTACAGACAGAATCCGCACTTTTCAATAAACATTGTAGATTAGATTTTCCTTTACATTTGAACCAATTCGCTACTCCATACATTGCAAAAACGGCTATCAATTTCATATCATCAGGAATATCCGGTTGATAAACCCCATTGATAACACAAGACATAGTAGAGCAAAAAGAATTTTTCAACAACAACTTTTTAGTATTTGAAATACATTGTTTAAATCTCCACTACCTTCAAACTCAACATTGTCTTTCGTTTTTCCTTTATAACCCTTAATAAAGCATGGATCTTTGATTTTTTCATTATAATCCTTGGATAAAAAACTAATCTCATTGACTTCATATCTTAATTTAGCTTCGTTTCTACCAAATTGAAGATAAGAATGAGTGTAAAGAATCCTTGAAGTACCATTTAAACTGATTGGAAAAGAGTTTTCGATTGGTACTTGAGAAGCCTCAAAAATAATTTGGTATGAGGCACCACTCATATCAAACATACCGTAACTAAGACCAGTTGCAGTATTATTACTATTTAAAACGCCGACCATATAGTTACCCGCTAGCCAGCCAAAGACCCCTTCATATTCCCCAGGGATCACTTGAGCTCCAAATTTTAAATCAAATTTAAAACCGGAAGTTTTCAATACCTCTTTTATCTGTTCCATTATATCGTTTGATTGTTTTTTACTTAATAATTGCACACCAGCGGTTGCTTTTAAAAAGATTGACGCTTTACTATGCTCCGATTTAGGTACAAATTGAGTTACATTACCAATAAAATCTTTTAAATAATTTTGAACTTAACTAGGATTAAGAACCGCTAATTCTCCTGATTTTTTAATACTACATTGTTTCCCTTTTTTTGGTCCAGAAGTGTGGAGACTTGGTCTTACATACGGTGAGGTATCACAATTTCTTGAATTGTTCCATTCATAAACAAAAAGTCGACTAAATTGGTTATCAATAATTGCTACTATGATTAATATTTAACCAGATTACGTTCCCGTTGACCCCGCATCCATAATTATACCATAATTCAAATCTTTCACCTTTTCACCTTTTCACCTTTTCACTTTTACCTCTTTTTACCCATTTATAGCTATTAATTCTAGTCATTATATCTCTTATTCTACTCACCCTCATTGTTGGTGTCAAGTATGATACCTTCCCATTGGAATTGATATGAGAAGAGGTAGTTGAAATTAAATTACTGTTAGACAAAGGATAATACATATCAATTAGACTATTAAAACAAAATGAAAAGTCGAAAGTTTTTAACTCACTCTTTATAGTTAATTTAAAAATTATCTAATAAGTTAGAGTAAATTAATATATTTATTTAACGATTACTGGTTTAAGATATTTTTAAATGTGTTTTATATCAATAGAACTTTTTCGGAGCCAAACTTATTTAACGTTGATAAAGTCATTTTTATTATGACCTATTTTCCACTTAAACTAATATTTTTATATAGCTTCTGTACCATATATTTAAATAACTATTTGAAAAAAAAACAAAAGAACATTACATGGGACTATAAAAATGTTTCAATATTGCTTGACGTTATGAAAATATTTTGAGAAATTCCAGAATAGACTAAGCTAATTTATCTAATAAGTCAATTTAAATATTAGTATTTTTATCAATCTATATCTATTATAATTTAGACATACTTTAACAAATAGCTAAAAGTTCTGTTTATTATATTATTATAAATGTTCTTTTTGTATTAATTGAACAATTATGGAAAGCAAAAAGTACCTTCAAACAGCGTTGATTGGAAATGAAGCAGTTCATCCCTTAAAAAAATACATTCAGGTAGAGAATTAAGGGAAGAAAAACAAGGGAAGTAATAAAGAGCCCTAATCATTTATAAAAGTCTTAAATCCACTCACAGCATTCAGGCGCGAAATTTTAATATTAAAAATGTCTAATTGGTACGAACATGCTCTTTAATTAGGATTTGTGCCTGGTTACGCTTTATGTTTGGGTACTCATATACTTACCCAAGTATGGCTGAAGATGATCACAATACTTATCTATTCGGAGAGAACTCAAATCAAGATTGATCTAAACAATGAATTGAAACATCAGTCGACAAAGCAGAGGATATTAATAAAGCCAATGAGCAGCACCACGAGATTCTTGCTGACTTTTTTCAAATATATATAGATAATAGGTTAGGAGTATTTCGGTTATTATTTTATGAATAGTAGGTTATCAGTGGAGAAAGAGTCAGAAATGAGATATTGGTTCTATGCTTTTAGATGCGGACACCACAAGTCAGGCAGAAGAGAGGATGCTAGAGTACAATTGCGAGCGCGCACAACTTAAAGATAGCATCAAGGCATTGGATTAGGAATGTGGATATAGGAGTTTGTTTGTTTTTAGCTGAAGTAAGTTTGTGCATTTTTGTTTCAATTTAGTGTGGTTATTTGTCTATAATAAAAATAATCCAACTCAAGGGTTTATTCGTTTTCTAACAGTTTTACTCGAAGAAGATATATCAAATCCAAAGCGGTAAAGAAAAACTTAAAGAATGTTGAAATGATCACAGGTAATATCAACACATATGAGTTGAATGAGGAGTACACTAAATTCAATTGTATCATTAGCATTATGATGGTAAAACATTTAAAAATTATTAATGATTTTAAAGAAGATAGGTAGCTTATTAAAAGATGAACAAAGTTTATTGTTTTCACACTTCTTTTGTCATAAGTCAACCCCGTACCCTTTCTTGACAGAGGAGGGTGGCTTGTAGCTTGTGGACTGGACGTTTAATAATAATAATGTCTAAATATATGTGAATATTGTATTATTTACAAGATGAAATTTTAAATTTCAAACTTAAAATGTGAATCATTCGGAAATAAATAGAGACTATCAAGAGCAAAACCACAAACATTTCAATGAAAATAATATACTAATAGCTTTCAAAAACATAGTTTGATATTAAAAAGGATCATAGGTTTACAATATACTTATAGTAAAGGGGTAATGGATAGCTTTAAAAATGCAAATATTTAAGTATCAGTTCATTTTATTTAATCAATTTTAAGCAATTTAAAGCTTGGCAGTTTTTACTGAAGCTTTGCCAAAATTTCTACCTTCTAAAATATCAATGAAAGCAGCTGAAAGATTCTCAGTACTTTCAGTAATATGTTCTTTATATTTCATTTTACCTTTACTTAGATACTCCCTAAAAGTCTCAAATGATTTTGGATAAAGATCCATTCTATCACTTACAATAAAACTTTGTACATGAATTTTTTTGCCAGTGAGTTGTAATAAGTTGTGAATTATATCATTATTATTGCTTTTGTTGTATTATTTCATAATACAGCATGCTTCTATACCAGATTTATCATTTGCTACTTCTAAAACTGCTTTAAGAGTTTTACCCCTTACATTTACAAAGCAAATATCGATGTCATTTGGACAATTTTGTCTAAGTACCAGAATTAAATCATCGTGCTTCTTGTAGTTAAAAGCAGTATCAAAGTTCAGCTTCTTTATTAAATAGTCGACCTTATCATCGTTACAACCTGATCAGAATACTCTTAATTCTGATTGTTCATAGTATTGCCCTATTATTTGATCTACTGCTCCAGAAGTAGTAGAAACAAAATTGGTTTCTTTTTGTTTGATCGGGTTACAAATAATATGCAAGTCAATGTAAGCAGCGATATTAGACATACCAGTGTTATCTAGGTGATAAAAAAGTAGTAATTTTGACTCAAAAGCATCTGAAATTAAGCTAATACGAGTTTCTTTGGCTACATAATATTCAGCCCAATCGCCAAATGTAATTATGATATCACCCTTTATATATTTGCAACTTTCTGGCCTTATTATTTCCGATATTATATCTCTACCAATTGGCTCTCTGATATTATATACTGTAAAGCAGATTATAGCCTCACTTTGTCTCAATCTTGAGCGCATACATGGATTCACTGGTTTATAAAAATTACGTACTAATAACTCACCTTGGTCTAATTTTTTACAACCAAGGTCAATACCCTGTTCATTTATTTCAAAATGTTTATCAGAATGTGGTAAACCAGATGAATGTACTTTATAGAGTACTTTTGTGCTGCAATCTACAATAGTAGTTATATTCTTAAGTAAAACTGTAATCCTTTCTTTATTGTTTTATTAGAATTTATTTTATCCTTTCATACATTTGTTATTACCTATAAGTAAAAAACTAACTTTCTTCTTCTTCTTCTTCGATTGTATCTTGACACCCTTGGTTAATTGACCCCCTTTCACTCTTTCTTATCGCTATCTTTACGCCCTGTTTAGCAAATGCTTTGGATAAACTCGTGGAATCCGTCATCCCTGGGAACCTTTTAGGTGGAAACACATCAAACACATTGCTAAACAAAGATTGAGTAGCCGGCGTGGCTTCCATAGAATCATCGATACAAAATAAAGTAAATTTGAGCAAAAATTTACCCTCAGTACGTACTGATAAATCTAAAAATAAAAAAAAGATACCGTATTGATCATTTTCATCTAACAATAGCTGTGGCGAAGCTACTAAACTACCAACAAGGTTACGTACGTTTTGTTGGTTATTACCCTTGATATTACTACATTTGGTATCGGGATCAGAGTACAAATCGCAATGTACAATAAAGCTTTGTAATTTATTGAATTCTTTCTTAACATTCACTTCATCTGGTAAAACCAATTTGACAATCGGAGGTGGATCTATTGGCCTTCTATCTTTTTCACCAAATCCACACATGCGTGCACGTATTGGACCTTGGATCAATTCAATTTTATAAATCATTAGAGTTTTATTGTTTATTCTACATTTGCCTGCCTTTATATACCTTTTTTGCATGTTTTATGAGGCTTAATACGTTTCAGTTTTATTGTGGCATTAATAATAGTTTAATGAATTAATGTGTGGTTAAAGTTAATTCATCAATTTTTAATAAAATTATTATAGCTGTTTTATTTTGTCTATATAACTTTTTATTAACGAAATATGTAAAAACGGTGCTATATTCGTATAATATTGATTGATTTTAAATTAAATGTGACAATTAAATATGAAATTTATTTAGTTTGCCCTTTTTTTTAAAACACCAAAAGTTTGATGAAACAGGGATTGTCAATTTTTGTCTAAGAGGTATATCAATATTTTTCTACTAAACAGCGCTTAAAGAACGGAAAGAATGATGAAACAAAAAAAACACCCATAGTATTTTTAATAAATCAACTTATTAAAAGCTACACAGGGAAATAAAATAATAAAATAATAAGAAAGCTATAAAGTCTCAAGTACAAACTATTTTATTAAACTATCTTGAATATTTTAAAAGTCAGCAATTTTTACTGAAGCTTTACCAAAATTTCTACCTTCTAACATGTCAATAAAAGCACCTGGCAGATTTTCAATACCTTCAGTAATATGTTCTTTATATTTCATTTTACCTTCACTCAAATATTTTCCAAATGTCTCGAATGCTTTTGAATGAAGATCAAGTCGACTGTTAAAAGCAAATCCTTCAAGGCGTATTCTTTTACCAACAATTTGAGTCAAGTTGTGTATTCCATCACCTTGTTTACCTTTATTATATTGTGAAATCATACCGCATACTGGAATACGACATTTATCATTGGCTACTTCTAATACAGCTTCAAGTGTTTTGCCACCTACATTTTCAAAGTAAATATCGATACCATTTGGACAATGTTGTTTAAGGACTGGTACTAAATCGTCATACTTTTTATAATTGAAAGCAGCATCAAATTTTAACTCATTTAATAAGTATTTGACTTTATCATCGCTACCAGCTGATCCAACTACTCTTAATCCTAATTGTTTACAATACTGCCCAACCACTTGACCTACAGCTCCAGATGCAGCTGAGATAAAGATAGTCTCTCTTTGTTTGATAGGTTCACAGATAGTATGTAATCCAACATAAGCAGTAGCTCCTGGCATACCAGTGATACCTAAGTAGTAAGAGAGTGGAACCTTTGATCCACGAGCATTAGGAATTAAATTAGTCATGACTACATCAACAATAGCATATTGAGCCCAATCGCCAAATGAAGTTACAATATCACCTTTTTTAAACTTGTCATGTTGAGACTTTACTACTTCCGATACAATACCACCAGTCATTGGCTCATCAACATTAAAGGTAGCAAAGTAGCCTTTAACTTCACTTGGTTTCATTCTTAAACGCATATAAGGATCTACAGAGATATATAAATTACGAACTAATAACTTATCTTGAAGTAGTTCTACGTTATCAAGGTCAACTTTTTGTGTAACAATCTCAAAGTTCTCGTCAGCATTTGGTAATCCAGTTGGACTTGTTTTATAAATTACTCTTGTGTTGTTAATCATGTTTTTTTAAATAAATATAATTAGAAGTTGATGATTTGGCTTTGCTTATATACTCTTTTCTAGAACATTTGAAAATGTATTATTAATCTCATAATCCCTCGTCAATCTAGATCTAGATCATGATGAAATCTAATTTGAAACTACTAGCTTTGATTACACTAAAAATACAGTTACAGTTCTTCTGTAAAATTTTTAGTGGTGATTTTATAGCTTATTTTGTTAAATTATATTTAAAGCCATGCTCTTGTAATTTAGCGAATTTCGACAAAAACTTTACTCGCAAATAAACAGCTAAATACTTAAGAAAGGAACTACAATAATTGTATTTAATTACTTCAAGTAGGTAAGGGATCTACCTGACTTTAAATTTTTCTCATTAGTAATATGGGGCTTTTTATACTACTAATTAGGCTCATGCAAACAAATCTTTTGAATTACTAATAGATTTATATATTAAAACTTTCTATAATACTAATAGGTTTTAAAGAAATTAAAAATTTTGTATTATTAATAGTATTTTATGATTTCATTGTAAATCAACCAATTTAACATGATTGAACTAATCCTTTTTTTACTAATTAATTTATAGCATTATTACTCTGATTTAATAAAACTTTAATTAACAAACAAAAAGCTCATAAATTTCTTATAAATATAATTTATTAAACCCTACTATACTAATCATAATTGTATACTTGGGGTTCCTTTCTCCTGGTTTAATTCATCTTCTTTCTCCTTTTAATTCTTTTTATTCTCTTTTTTGTTTTTTTTCCCTTTTTTATTCTTTCCTTTAGTTTCAGAAACTTCTTTTTCTTCCACTTCATCTTCTTCTTTCATATCTTCCTCTTCTTCATCTTTTACTCCCTCTTCCTTTTTCTTTTCTTCTACACTTGGTTCTTTAATTTCTTGCTCCTTCTTTATATTGCTTTCAATAGCTTCTTTCTTTTCATCCTTTGTATCACTTTTAGCAGCTTCTTTCTTCTCATCCTTTATTTCTTTTTCAGTAATTTCTTTCTTTTCCTCCTTTGGTTCATTATCGATAACTTCCTTTTTTTCCTCATTTGCTTCCTTCTCAATAGGCTTCTCTTTTTCTTTAGTTACTTGATTTATAGTCGTATCCTCTTTATCATTTTTTAGTTCCTTCTCATCACCCTTTCCAACCCTGTTATGTTCTTCCCCTTTACTCATTTTATTATCTGAATAATATTTTGATTTAGCAAACACATCGTTTTTACCTGTTACATTTGTTTTTTCTTCCATTTCAGTACCACTTGTTCCAGTCTCAGGCTGTACAATTTCCCAAGATTCCTAATTAATTTAATATCATTTATTTAGAATATATAATAAATAAATAAAACTTACAATTTGAGCTGATACTTGTTTTTTGGCACTTTGAAACCAAGATGAAAACCCAGACATTAGTTTTTGAGCTTGTTGTGTCGTGTTTTTGAGGGTTTCATTAGTACCAGTGGTGGTAGGTGGTGGAGGGTTTCCAATTTCTTCTTTCTTTTCAATATCCCTTTGTGTTTTGTCCTCTGCTGATATCGCGGTTGTAGTTCCACCAACAGGATTTTGTAAGTCATGATAAAGCCCGGCTGGTAAATAAAAAAGGGTATTAATAAATATGAGTTGATTTAAATAATGTAATAAAACTCACAAAATACTTTTGATAGTCTTTCACCAGCTTGACCTAATTTCTGAACTACAGGAGTTAAATTTTCTTCTAATTTAATGTTTTTTATTTGACTAAAATAAGAAATTAATTGACCAATTATAATATTTCAAATGATAATTACCTAGCTAGTTTAATTTGAATACTATCAAAGATAGTTGCACCATGACCAGGATGACTAAACAAAAAGAATTAATATTAAACAAATAACTATAAAACGAATATCCAATAATGCTCATATAATACAAACTTACCCCAAAGTATCAATATCCAATTCAAACATAGAATCCTTTGTAATATATTGAATTAAAGATTTGAAATTGGGTGCTTTTGCCCATAAATTAACAAAATCTAAGTTAAACTCATCTAATATAGAAGTAACTATAATAATAAATATTAATACAAATAATCAAAACCCTCATTCTTATTCTCATTATAAAATATTGTTGTTGTTAATTATTAAATATCTTCTTACCTCTATCTTGGTATTCCTCTTTAAATTCGGTATCAACTTGAGCTTTTAATTTTAATTTTTGTGAATAAAGTACAGATGCTGCTAATGATTGATAATAAATAAAATACTTTTGTCTTAAATAAGTATCGGAACCAATAAAAGAAGATTCTATTAAAAAAACATTAATTAAGTTAATTTGAAAAAAACCCAAATTCTAATATGTAATAAAAAATAATTTACCATTTGATACCGAATTACTTGAATGTCGATTAGCAGCTAATAATAATTCATTCATAAATTTAGTGTCTGCCGAAGTTAAGTTTAATACACCTTCTAATTTATTGTCAAATAATTTAATTTCTCCTGTATCTACCTAAAAACATAATTAGTAAAATTAATGATAAAATTTTTAAGATAAATCAAATATAAAATAGTGTTATAATTGATTTAACTTACATCTACTCTGACATCATAAAAATCAGATTTTAATTCAAACAATTGGTTTGTTGTACCAACTAAAAAGGATTTTGTATTTGATTCACCAATACTTGAAGAAAATTCATCAAATTGTTGCAAAGTTAAACAAGGTTGAAATACACAATACTAATCAAATATTAAAAATATTAATTAAATCTCATTAAAATATTAAAATAATTCAAATTAAAATATAATACAGTTTAAATTAAATTAAACTTACTTCATCGAAAATAGGTGGATTAAAATTATTAATAATTTCTGATATCTCTTTGCTCTCTTTTAATTTTTCATTATTTTCTCTTAATTTTAAATCATAATATTCTACGGAAGCAGAACCAGCTAAATGTCTCATTGTATCTAATATAAAGTTTAAATTTAATTTCTTTAATATACTTTTTAATTAATTATTTTAACAACTTACCACCCAATAAAGATAATAAACAAAATTGATATAAACCCACTTTTTCCATCATAGTACCATAAAATAACACCTAAATAAATATAATTAAATAAACATATATAATAATATGTTATCAAATAATTTACTTTTTTCTGTAATAATAATAATTTTAATAGTTTCAAACTATTTTCACCAAATTTTTTAATAAATTCAGGAATCGGTAAACCTAATTATATTAACTATGTTTATAAAATCAATTATTATCATTATTATTATTTACCAGAATATAGGATATCATCATCTACATCTTCAAAATACTTAATATTTTTTAATGATGTAAAAAATTCCTATAATAAAAAGCATCAATAATAATTATTAATTAATTATCTTACTTTTATTTATAATAATTACTTACTTTAAATATGTCTAAATTAGCAAAATCCAATTGTTCAAAATAAGCCATAGTAACTTGACTTAATTTTTCATTAACAATACCAATTGTAGGCTAATTAATAACAACAATAATATTAATAAACACATTAAAGTTTACACTACTATTATTAAACATTTACATTTTTAGTAATAACAACAATTGCTTTTTGAACAAAGGAACGACTCATATCCGAAGTTCTATTGATAATTTTCTAACAATAAAACAATCAGCTTAGATTACTAAAATTAGTTATTTTGAATTACTTCCGTTTCAATTTGTTGGAATTTAGAAATAGCAAATAAAGTTTGTTGATATACTTTTTCTTGTACATCCAATGGCGGTAATGTAAAAAAACTACTACCTGTATTACTTTGATGCGAACCATCTAAAAATATTACATTTTAATTAATGAATTCACTTATTTATAAAACCCATCAGCTCCCAATTCACTCTTTTATAATACAAACAGCGAGCCAAATTTAATATAAAAAAACTTACCAGGTAAAGCAGCAAAGGGTAAAAAGGACCAGTTTTGGGGTAATTGAATATAAGTATTATCATTGGTATCCGATAAACTTTCTTCAGTTAATCTTTTATCTTCAATTGATTCTGATGGAGTAGTAGAATATGTTTTTACTTCAGAACCTGGTATTGAAGGATAGGCATATTCAATTACTGGACCTTTTAAATGGTGACTAAAGAGAAGAGATGGAGGTTAATATAAAATGGATGAGGAGGGGTATAATTTTTTTAATTATTGTTTTTTTTACTTACAATCCAACTACTAATATATGTAAAAAATTATCTTGACTTATAGCTGATTCTTGTTCTTTAATTTCTGTGCCCATTTCTTAATATTAAAAAGAAGATTTTTTATCTGACTGTTAAAATTATAAACTCCTAAAAATTTTAATTAAATTTAATGGAACGTCATTGATTTGATAGCTCAATTTAGAACCTATAACCCTTGACTAAAAAAGGCAATCATAAAGAGAAAAAATTTAAAACTCTTTTTATTATTATTATAGTTTATTATAAAAATGAGCGAAATTAGTGATATTCAACAAATGCAACAAGATGAACCAAAGAAGCCCCAATTCGAATTAAAAATGCATGAAAATTATTTTAAAAGATGTTTAGATTGTTTACCTAGTGCTTATAGTTCAGCAGATACTAATCGGTAATTTTGTTTTTATACTATAATAATACAAAACATCTTATACTATATTTCTTGTAAAATTTTAGTATGACTTTAATTTATTTCATTTTGTCGTCCTTAGATGTATTGAATAAGTTAGAAAATAATGTTGATGATAATAGGAAAAAACAAATTATCGATTGGGTTTATGAACAACAAATAATAGAGGTACAAGGAAAGGGTAAGTTTATTCTAGTTTAATAATATACAAATTAAACAGTATGTCAACCACATGTTTTTTTTACAACAGAAGACAGTATAAAATACTGTGGCTTTAGAGGTTCTAATTATACTGGTATTGAATTGAAAGAGAAAGTAAATAATTTAACTAAGTTTATATTAATATACATATGCTTAAATTAAAATAGCAAACTGAGTTAATTCCATACAATCAAGCAAATTTAGCTATGACATATACAGCATTAATAATCTTAATAATATTAAAAGATGATTTTACTAGAGTAGATAAAAAAAGTATTATTAATTCATTGAAATATTTACAACAAGAAGATGGAAGGTAACTTTATATTTACTTAAATTGATATAAATTTTTATTGATATCAATAATGTATGTTTAAATTAGTTTTGTTCCAATTTATGGTAGCAAAGAATCCGATTTAAGATTCACTTATTGTGCTTTTGTAGTTAGTTATCTATTAAATGATTTTACTGGCTTTGATGTGGAATTAGCATTAAGTTATATTAAAAATAGTCAGGTAAAGTTTATTTATTATAAAAATATCATCAGTTATATTCATTTATATTTTATAGACGTATGATTTTGCTATTTCACAAGGACCTAATTTAGAATCTCATGGTAATTTATTATTATTATTATTACATTATAATATGGATAATAACTAAATGCTATTAAGGTGGATCAACATACTGTGGATTAGCAGCATTACATTTAATTAATAAAATAGATGATATTATTAATAATAAAGAGAATTTAATTAAATGGTGTTTAAATCGACAAAATAATGGATTTCATGGTAGATTAAATAAACCAGATGATACTTGCTATTCTTTTTGGATTGGAGCTTCATTAAATGTAAAATTAAATTTATATTAATATAATTATATGTATATTGATATTCTATTTTTAATTTAGATACTTAAAGCGGATTTTTTGATAAATAAAAGATTGAATCAAAATTTTTTATTTAGTACTCAAACTAAAGTAGGTGGATTTTCAAAATATCCAGGTGGATTCCCAGGTAAATGTTATATTTGATAATTCATAATATACAATATATAATAGTCTATAATATAATATAATATTTTTTAACATTTTTTAATACTTTGTTTAGACTTACTTCATTCTTATATGGGATTAACTGGCTTATCATTAAATGAATTTGAAGGTTTAAAAAAAATTCATCCTTCTATTAATTTATCTTTAGATGCAGTCGAACATTGGAAGAATAATATATTACCAAATTTATAATATAAAAATAAAATAAAGTAAAAAAACATTATTCTACTATCATTCTAATATCATTCTAATATACTCTATCTTATTAAAATATAACATGATAAAAACATGAATAATTTATTATGTAATTTAATTTTCAAATATTAATGAAAATAGTTTTTTATCAAATAAATCGGAACGTATGGGCATTTCAGGAGTATAAAATGGATTTTTTAATACATAATCTGTATATAATTGATATATTCTTTTCATCATTATTTTTTCTCCTTTTTGTAAGGGGTCACTTATTAATAAGAATTTGGTACCTAATTTAAAATAACAATAAATAAATAATATTAGTTACTATAGATAGTAGAAGGGGGACGATGATACATAATATATTTTTAATTTTAATATTTGAATAATAATTCATTTAAATTATATATTAGATAAAAAATAAACAATAGATGAAATTAAAACTGCATTCTTAAATGATAACTACAAAAATAAAATAAACTATAGATTACCTGTTAAAGTCTGGAAACAAGCTAGTTTGAATTTGGAAGTTTCAATTGAATTGATTCCTGAATTACTAGGTATTGGTGATATTTTGGAAGATATGGCATGTACTCTAAAGCAATCAGTATTTATAAATCTATTTTAAATTTTGATTAAGCTAAATTTATTATCTTACCCATGAAAAGTACCAGCTAAAACAAGATATTCATTACTTGATAAATTATTTAGTTTTTTTTCAAAATCCTTTTGATAAGCTAAACCACCTGCTTTATTGATAATATATAAAGAGTAATACATTTGTTGAAGTTATAGATAAAAAATAAAAAATAGAAATTTTTTAGCTAATTTGAATGATACGATTCTATTATTTTCTAAGTTTTGTTCTATCAAATCAAATCGAGTTGAATTCTGAATTATTGAACTTTAATACTATTATTGATACTGTAATTTTCCATTTTTATTAAAACTCGAAAAAAATACAAGATGTTTAGATTTAGGACTATAATACAATCTCAACTTAAAAGTAAAAAAGTAATTCCTTTATTTATCATCACTAACTAAACATTAATACATTTATTATTCAACAGTATCTCCTCAATCCCTTATTACACAATGTAACTCCCAAACGTAACATTCTAAACATGAAAGAACGCATGCATCGCACAGCTGCTGAACAAAAACGAGGTATAACCGATTCCTTACTCTACGCCACTTCCGTGATTGTAGTTTTCATTGGTTTCACTTACGCTTCCGTTCCTTTATATCGAATGTTTTGTGCAGCCACCGGGATTGGAGGTACTCCCGTTACACATAAAGAAAAATTTGAACCTGAAAATATGAAACCAGTAAGAGATAGTAAAAAATTAAAAATCCGATTTACAAGTTCCATGTCGGATTCTTTAAATTGGGAATTTACGCCACAACAAAGGGAAATTACTGTTGTTCCTGGGGAATCCGCTTTAGCTTTTTATACGGCAAAAAATTTGGCGGATGAAGATGTTATTGGTGTGTCAACATATAATGTGGTGCCTCAACAAGCGGGTATTTATTTCAATAAAATCCAGTGCTTCTGTTTTGAAGAACAAAAGCTGCAGGCTGGAGAAGAGGTGGATATGCCCATCTTCTTCTTTATTGATCCTGACTTTTTGGATGATATTGTATTGAAGAATGTGGATACTATTTCGTTGAGTTATACTTTTTTCAAAGCTAGATAAAAAAGCGATTAAAAGGGAAATAGAAATAAATACTTAGAAATGGAATTTATTTTAAAAGATTTTACTTTACAAATTTTATTAATGAATTATCTTCGTTTTTTATTTATTCTAACTTTGCTCTTTTTTAGCATTCATTTTATTTTTAATATACTCAATACGTACTGCATCCACTGCATTTGGTTTTGTACTAAAAGTATATTAGTTTTGATTAATATTCAATGTTTAGTATTACTATGAAATAAAAGTAATGAGACTTACAATTTTTCAGTACATGAATTCATTATATTAAACTCTTTTCTACAAGTCCAGACAACAGAAAATGTACGTCCACGAGCACAATCAACGAATTCTATGTTTTGATTTTTTTAATATTAATAGCAGATCTGTTACTTTATATTAAAAGCTTACGTTCAATCTCTTTAAAACAATATTCTCTAGCTCTTTTCTTGACTTCATTTAATACTTCAGTTTCTTCATAGGCACTAAGAACTCTCATTATTTTACTTTATTTTATATAAAAATGTTAAAAATATTTAATTTTGATTTTTATAAAAAAGCGTAAGTTTTAAAGTTACAAATTTTAACATTTTCTCATCTTTTTAATTTTCTAATCTTAATTTCCAAATATTCAATTTCAATGATTAATTATTTAAAAAGAAAAGAAACGCCATCAGAAACTAGAATTTATAAAGAAATAATTAAAAACCCAGAAACTGATGAAGTATTATTTATATTGTGTATTCAATTAAAAGAAAGTTTATTTCTTTGGTTAAGCAATCATATTGATGCTAATTTTGATAACTTAGCTTTATCTATGAAGAACATTAAGGTAAGTTTTATTAAGAATTTATAAATTTAAAGGGACTAATTGTTTATATTTTATTCACTTTCAATTAGGACACCATCCCAATCTCCTCATTACTATTAGGTGAAATTGTACAAGATGAATATACTATACAGTTAAGTAAAAGATTAGGTAAGTGAAAGTTTCATTTATTTATATTTAAATATTTAACGATCCTTAATTAGCTAAAAAATATAACAAAATGTTTTTTGTATCTACCAATTTAATATCAAAATCAGATGAGATTTCTAGTTTTCATTCTACCGAGTTAGCATTGAAAAAGTATTTAGATACTATTATTGTTGATTAAAATTTAAAAAAATAAGGCTTTAAGATAGTTTATTTTTTAATAATTTGCTATGGCTGATAATAAAATGTAATATTTTTTTGTATGTTTATATTGAATGTTAATTTATTAGTGATAAAATGTCAACTAATGTATAGATGTAAAAGTAATTGTTTTAGCATTATCATTTAAAAAGAATCTAATAAATTGAATAAATTTTAGACTGTTTTACTCTAATATATTGTAGTTAGTATTTTTTGTATTAAAAAGCTTCTTATAATTACTTATACTATATGTTACATCCCTTATTTGCAATAATTTAAAATAGTTTATTATTAACGTCATTTATCTTTTATTATACAATCAAAAAAGTAATCTGGAATTGAGTTTTTTGTTTCAAACTCACTATAGCTGTATAATGTATGGTAATACTGGGAATAAGATAACTATTGATAGGAATATAACTTAATTTATAGATAATTATTGTTAAATTGACAACTTTTTAAAGAGTAATAGAATAAAACTAAAACAATGGAGTATAAAAACTCAGTTAAAAATAGCATTATTTATATATTTGATGGTTTAAAATTTGAAAAATTCAAGAATGTTTTTTCGTTTTGGTCGTTTTTTATGTAGTGTGAAAATTAAAAGTAACATTTAGTAAAAAATGATGTGGCTCTAATTTCTATTAGTTTAAAAAAGAATTCTTAACTTGATTAAAATGGTAAATTTCAAATTAAACTCATAATAATTAAGTTAAAATTGATTGAAGTAATTATCAATGCCGTCTTTATATATATTTATTGAAAAAGTATATGAATTAAAAATACAACTATTGTTTACTTTAAAGCTATTTAAAAATATAAAATGACCACGATCACTGTTAATAATACTAGAGTACTTTATAAAGCTCATCCAGATGGCTTACTAAATTCCGATAAACATTTTGAAATAATCAAAGAAAAAATTGATCTTGAAAAGATAGAACTAACTCAAGATAAACTGCTAGTCCATAATTTATATATCTCTATAGACCCCTATATGTGATTGAGAATGAAATCAAGAGAGATTAAAAGTTATTTCCCAGCTTTCAGTGTTGGAAAGCCATTTACTGATAGCATAATATAAGAAATAATAGAATCACAAAGCGATAAATATAAAAAAGGAGATTGTATAGTTACATTTGGTGATTGGGCTCAATATGCTATTGTTGATGTAGTCATGACTAATTTAATTCCTAATGCTCGTGGATCAAAGGTTCCACTCTCTTACTACTTAGGTATCACTGGTATGCCAGGAGCTACTGCTTATGTTGGATTACATACTATCTGTGAACCTATCAAACAAAGAGAGACTATCTTTATCTCAGCTGCATCTGGAGCTGTAGGTCAAGTGGTTGGGCAGTATTGTAAACAATTAGGATTAAGAGTAGTTGGATCAGCTGGTAGCGATGATAAAGTCAAATACTTATTAAATGAGTTAAAATTTGATGCTGCTTTCAATTATAAAAAGTATGACGATTTAGCACCAGTCCTTAAACAATATTGTCCAAATGGTATCGATATTTACTTTGAAAATGTAGATGATAAAATACTTGAAGCTGTATTAGAAGTAGCCAATGATAAATGTCGTATTCCAGTATGCGGTATGATTTCACAATATAATAAAGGTAAACAAGGTGATGGAATACACAACTTGACTCAAATTGTTGGTAAAAGAATACGCCTTGAAGGATTTGCTTTTAACAGTCGACTTGATCTTCATTCAAAAGCATTCGAGACATTTGGAAAATATTTGAGTGAAGGTAAAATGAAATATAAAGAACATATTACTGAAGGTATTGAAAATCTGCCAGGTGCTTTTATTGACATGTTAGAAGGTAGAAATTTTGGTAAAGCTTCAATAAAAATTATTGAGCTTTAAAATATTCAAGATAGCTTATTAAAATATTTTATGCATATACTTATATTTTATAAGTCTTATATTTATTACCTTGTTCTTCCATTGTAGTAAAAAAAAGCAATCTTATATAATTTCACTAACATTTGTAGCTTTGCTCTCAGTTGCTTCTATTTTTTCCAAATCATCCACTCTCAAATAACTTTATTTTTTAGAAATCGTTTTGTAAATAATATAATCTTAAGCTATACTAAAATGCTGTAGCTGCTAATATTCAATTTAATAACTCATTGTAAACTAAAGTGCTTCTAATAAATTATTTTTAAAATGCGATTACAAAGAAAAATATGACTTTAAAAAATTAAAATCATGGATAAAAAATCTGTAACTTCCACTGGATACCATTGTGAAAGTCGTGATCAAACCTTCAATTGAAATACAAGAGACCTATAGCTAGAACGCATAGACACCAAAATAAATACTCCACAATCACAAAACCAGTTCATTGGCAATAGAGTTTTAAAGCTATATGTAAACAATAAAGGTCTTATAATATTACTCTTTTACATCAGAGATCAAGGCCTATTTTTAGCAAACAGCCAATCAAATGATCACTTTTATTTTAACAAATAATTCACCCAACTCATCAACATAATTCATTTCATTATTCTTAAAAAGTACATAAAATGGAAACCAATTATCAAGTGAAATCCAAGCGAGATGTAGCGAGTGGTATTGAAGCTCAATTGGTCAAACTTACGAATAAATTCAGTTCAGTCAGATTGGATGGTTTGCAGCAACTATTTACCATCCTAATTCAAAAAAAATACAAAAGCGATGGCAAGTTAGCAAATCTAAAAAGCAGTGAAGAAAGCATAATTAAGACTGAGTTATTCAATCTATTACAAAAAGGAATCAATGAGAAATCGTATGACATATTATTGATCTCTTGTTATTTTGACCAGTTGATGATTGGGATTAAATATCAGGCTTTCGAATTAATAGATAGTATAAAAAAAGTGACAAGTATTATAGAGGTTTTGATTACTGAGGATTTGGAAGATAAGTATGAGTTATTGGAGATTATGGTACATGGTATACATAACTTGTTAAAATTAGTGGTCAATAACTTAACTAAAGTAAAACCAAGTTCGATTCAACCACTAACTTCTTATTTGCCACCAGACTGGGAAGAAATATTACCGTATGTTAAGTTATTAAAAACAGTCAAAGATGACGAGAAAAAGAAAAATTTGGTATTTAAAATGATCTTGAATCTATTTTCTACTGAGTTCCAGGTCGAATTAACACAAGAAAATGAGGATTATTTTCACTGTCACTTGGTCTGTTTTATACCACTGATGAACTATTTAACTAAGGAAGAGGAGTTTTCCATGTTGTTGTTATCTTTTTTGAATCTATACTTTGACTCGTTTCAATACAACATTAGTCTCCCAATAGCCACCAGCGATTACTTTCAACTATTAACAATCACTGTAGCGAATAGCATTATTCAACTACCATTAATGAAACTCTATTTACGTAGCATACTATTAGATACGTTGAAAAAATTTGTGGATAAGAATAAAATGTTATCGGACAGTGAATATTATTTGAAGTTAATTCAATTTGTTGCAGTACAGTACTTGAGCCTAATTGTTAATTCAAGGGAAGACCAAGCTTATTTTAAACAGTTAAATTGTTTAGCTGGGGTAAGAAATGGAATCCAATACATCACCAAACAGTGGGAACATTTGAATCAGCCTTTATTATTTGTTACTGTGTGCTATTTATTATTTAGTTCCAACTCAACAATTGAAGTTAAATTGCTATTACCATTTGTTAGCTTTGTGCTGAGTCAAGATTATAAATTAAAACTAAATTATAAACTGTACGGATATTATCCAACATTAAAGATATATTATAAGTATAAAGATAACCAGATTAAGCAACAATGTGAGAGTATTTTAAGCGTATTGGATAAAGAAAAGAACAAGTACAATCAATTAAAGATCAAAAACAAGTTAATAATTAATAACAACGTATTAATGATGGATAATAAATTTCAAAGCATCACTTATCTAGTGGATGGTAAAATTAATGAATTGTTATATTACATTAACTATTATAGCTTAGGGGAGACATTTGGCACTGAAATAGATAAGGATAATGATATTGTTTTGTTTTGCCACTTACCATTTACATTTACTGGTAGTATTGAAAAGCGTAAAGCATGGTTATCGCATTTAATGACGCGACACGATATCGAAACAGAAGCCATGGATTTATTTGGATTTGTCATGGTATTGATTAAAGAGGAAAAAGACGAACAATATAAAGAATATCTATTAATAGAAAGTATGATCCAACTGATTCAAAGTAAAGATGATTTGATAATATCCAAAGTATTAAAAATAGCTGCAACATTTAATAAAAGTGAAGACAGTAATAGAGATGCTTATTTATCAACTATAGGACTGAAAATACTATACAGAAGTTATTTAAAACATAATAAAATTTTCAAGTACCTTAGGAATAGTTTGTTAAATTATATTAAACAGTATAAGCAAGACTATCTATTAAAAAAGAGAACAATGTCACAGGTACCAAATGAATTGGAAACTGTTGTATTTGATATTATTGTGGACCTGAGTAAGGAGAAGCCCATGCAGTGCAGTGAAGCTATTTTCCCGGATCTGTTAAATTTAATCAAGTATCAAAAGATTAATTTGAACTCATTAACTAAGATTCTAACAGCCATTAATGTTATGTTAGAAGTGGATGGTATTGAAAATATTATTGAATTATGGAAAGATTATTATTATTCAATTTATAAAGTAGGTATCAATAATGAGTATTCAATTTATTTGCAGCTAATTCAATTCTTAAAATTCTTAATCAAAAAATACGATCAAAGTGAAGAGTATGAGGTTATTTTAACTGAAATTATCACGGAATTTATACAACCAATACTATTCCCGGTTAATGAAAATATATCATATTCGTATGAAATTTATGAACCCTGTTTGTCTTTGTATTCATCTTTCCCAATTCAGTTTATTAAGTTGATCTTACCAGAAGACACTAACGAATTTTTTTATAAGATCAACGAAAATAATATGGATTATCCATCATGGTCAGTATTGTTTTGTAAATTATATGAAGAAGAGATAAAGTCGATGGCACGTACCACATTCAAAGGTAGCAGTCACAACAGCCATAATAATGCAAACGCTCAACAGATGGACTATATCAAATCAATTCAACAGAAATTTAGTGGGTTGAAAGAAAGTGTTTTGAAAGAGCAATTGCATCCAGGGTTAAAATTGATTAATACAATTAAAACTTTAAATTTAAATTTTTGTAACTTAACGAGTGGAAGAAAGACACAAAGTAAACAACAGTTGATGGATGGGCTAAATACTATATTAATTGGTGAAGATATATTTTTATTTAATCAATGGTTTCAGGCGTATTTTCATTTCTTTTTAACTTGTTCAATTGAGTATAGTAGTACTGATAGTAATGGTGGTAGTATAATTTATGATTATGATATGTTAAATAATTTATTTCATGAATTATTTGATACCTTAGTAAATAGTATTAAACCTATCTTAATGTCAAATTCCATATTAGCTTTAAGTGGCTTAATATGTGCATTGCATAATCTAGGTAAAGAGGGTTTGGCGTTAAGTTATCTCAAAAAGATTGAGGAGTATTTATTGAAGGGAAATCAAAATAACATGGAAGTTAAACTAAGTCAAATTATTGGTTTAAGTCAACTTGTTAAATATTTGAAACTTCAAGATTATGCAACTATTAAGAGTATATTAAAATTATTCAAAGATTGGAAAGATCAAATAGCCGTATCTGATTGGATTCAATATGCAGTTAATTATCATTATTCAACTATCTATGATACCTTATTATGTAATTTAAATAATAGTAAGGAAGAAAAAGAAGAGGTTGTGGATCTATTATTGTTAATAGAAGAAGACTTGAATTTAGATTTTGATTTATTAGAGTTATTGGATGATGAAAACAATAGTAAAGATAGTAACAATAAATTTAGTATTATCAAATTGGCAGGATACACAAGTCAAATTAAAATCATGTTATCAAAGTATAGTAATGATAGGTTGAACAATGCAGCTGATACAATAGATTTATTAGCACAAGTCAATTTAAAGCATACAATCGAATTGATTATGGATTCCATTGAAAGTAATGACGATAGTATTAATAATTCATACAAGATGGCTGTATTGCCTTATTTAGCTAAATTTATACCTTTTTTTACTGAGGATAAGAAGGCGGAACTAGAAATTGATCAAAAGATCATTCATTATTTTGAATTGATGATAAATAATGAAGATATAAATAATAAGAATAGCTATTATTATAATAGCAATATAAGGAATCAATTACTAAATTATTATTATGGTGTTTATTTACATAATAGAGTAGTTGTTCAATGTCCAAGTGGCACCTTAATTCATTATAATAAATTAATCAATAAGGATTACCAAGCATTGCTAGATAAGAGTGAAAGTAATTGTGATTCATCTTATCTTCGCTTTATGGGACTATTAGGCTGTGATTATTTTAATGAAAATGGAAGCTACTATTTATTGAATAAGGACAATAATATAAAACATAATATTGAGAAATATAGTCAAAGACTTACAAGTATTAATGACAATTATCAAGATAGTAATTTAAATTTAGTTAAATTCAATATCTTAAGTACTACTTTGTTATTACATCAAATATATAATAGTGCTAAGGTTGAATATGATTATTTGTTCAATCAATTTATTTTAATTGAATTTAATTATAATAATTATTTTACTTTATCTAACAATGATAATAATCGTATTATTATTAATGAACCTGCTGATTATTCTAGATTTAATGTTAATTCATATTTGAGAAATGCTTTAGATTTATTAATAACAAGCAGCAAAAACAACAAATTAGATTTAAGTTTCATCTTATTAAACTCCTTCTATCAACTTAATTATCCCTTACCACCTTATTATTGGACAGACACTTTATATGTCTTATATAAGAAAAGTAATACGAATGAACATCACCTATTATTATTAATCCAATTTGCTCTCAAGTTTGTTCCTTATTCAAATTCATTAATGTCATTTTTGATCCTTATTTTACAACAAAATACATCCGCATTGGCTACTTATCCTACTAATATTCAAGAATTAATTATGAGCCAAGAATATATTGGAACCTTATGTAAATTAGTTGGTTATAATACTAATAGCAGTACAATCACAAATAATAATAATATGGGATCCTTTAATACCATCTTAACCAAAATTGAATTAGATATCAAATTATTTTCTAAATTAATCATTCAGTTATTAGCATATTTAATGAGTTTAATTGAAAATAATAATATTCAACTTGTGTTATTAAATTTAATACAAACTCTAAATAATAATTTATTTGCTGTTAGTGAAGACCATTCCATTAAATATGAGTTAATTAAAATTAGACAAGAGATTAGTGATTTAATGAAGGAGGTTATATGTAAGAAACAGTTTCAATTAGAGTTTAATAGGAAAAATACGAAATTAAATTTGGATTTAATACATTCTACTTGTGTATTGGCAGATTTCAATATAAATGATTATATTACTAGATTATCTGAAGAAGAGAATGTTTATTATAAGTTGGCTTATTTTAATTCATTTATCAAATCTAATAATAAGCTGGATTTATTTATTCAATATTTATTAGATGAGTTTATAATGGACTTTGAGGATATTAACGATGACAATTTAAATAATAATACGAAATTAATAATATTAGAAGATATCTTAACTAATACAATTTATAATAGTAATATAGAAAATCAGTTTAATTTTTTAATCAAATATTTTAACATTTGGTTATTAAATTTCAACTTAGATTTGGATTCAATATTTAATAATTTAATATTACTTTGTTTTATGATTTTACCACATACAACTAAAGACCAATTTATAGCAGTAAGTAAGAATGAATTAATTTTAAATAATATTCCAATACAATACCAGTTTTATACTTTTTTCAAGTCATTAATGAGTAATAATACCCATTTTAAAACTTCCTTTAAATCTCGATTCTCAGATTTAATGACCAAAGCAAAATCCATTGTCCCAAATACTCAACAGAGAATTAATACACTAAACTTAATTCATGTCATTATTAAACAATACATATTATTACTATCCTAATCTTTGTTTTATTTCTTTTTGAATAGGAAATGAGCTACACCCCAAGTTTCCCCTTGGTTATAATTAAATGTTTCGCTGCAAGCTAAATAGAACAAACGCCAACGTTGGAACCAAATAAAACTATCTTTACCATAATTTTTTTTGAACTCTTCTAAAATAAATGTTTTGTTTCCATCCATATTTTTAAGCCATTCTTCACATGTTTTTGCTATATTTACAATACTAATTAGCATTTCAGTTTAAAAATTTAATAAAAAACTTACAATAATGTTTTCCATTGACATACCAATGATCAACAACGTTGAGATCTTCTTGAAAGTATAAAAATAAGTCAAATGATGGCATCATCCCGCCAGTGAAAAAGTATTTTGCCATCCATGAGTGATCCTCCTCTGTTAAAAAAGGATATGGGATTGACTTATGACAGAAAAAGTGTAAAAACAACAAACTCTGTTCATCTTTTAATAGGTCGTTCATTTTCTTTAAAAGCATGCGATAATTTTTTAAATGTTCTACCATCTCAACGCTCAAGATACGATCAAATGCAGTATATTCTCCAGTAAACTCATATGTATTAATATCACCTGTGACCACTTTAATATTCTTCAAGCCTTTCTTTACTGCTTCAGATTCAATATGCTCTCTTTGAGTAGAGCTATTGGAAAACGAATAGATATTTGAGTTGGGGTATTTCTATTATATAAAATAAACTCTAGAAATAATACCAAAATTAGACAAAATTACCTCAGCTAAAAACAAACTCAAACTACCCCATCCGCATCCTAAATCCAGCATCTTCAAACCATCTCTAAGTTGGGCACGTTCACAGTACAACTCTAACATATTCTCTTCCGCCTGGCTTAAGGTCTCCCTATCTAAAACACGAAATTAATATCTCATCTCTAGCCCTATTCAAACTGATAACTTACCATTTTTGTAATAACAACTGGAATACTTTAATCTATTACCCAAACAAGCTTGAAAAAAAGAAGTAGGAATCTCATAATGTTGCTCATTGGCTTTGTCTGTAGCTTCTGCTATTGTTGCTTGCTGCTTTAATTCTTTGATTAAATCAATCTTGGTTTGGATCTGTTCTGTATAGTTAGGCATGGTAATCATCTTTACACGTATTTGAGTAAGCATACGGATACCTAAGCGTATAGCGTAATCGGGCACAATACCATAGTCAACAAGTTGTTCGTACCAGTTGGACATTTTCTTGATTAAAAATTAAAGATTGACTGAAGGAGGCGAGTCTGAGCCTTTTTATAGACGATTCGAAATCTACGTCATTTCTAAAATATTTTTCCTCCCTTTGTTTCCCCCTTGATTTTTGTTTTTTAGGAATTAACTGTCATTTGGATAAATTCAACGATCCGGTTGAAATGACGATAGATTTTCAAGTTTTATTTGATTTTAGAGTTGCACATTATACAACTGATTCCAAGTAAAGCAAAGATGTAGTTCCTTTTATTGGATTCATTCATAATCTTTGATATTCGCACCGATCGAGACCGGAAAAAGAATAATCTAAATATCCAATACCCGATTTATAAAAATTAAAACATGTGATTTTTATCCCTTAGATTTAAAATAATAATGTTACGAATATTGAGGAAAAGGCATCAATCTCCTCAGATTCTTACTCTAAACCAACAAATTATATTATTTAAATTAGCATAATCTGCACTTAATTGGAACATACTAATTATAGGATACATCACATCCAAAATGAATGTACATCTTTTGAAATAAACAGATTATTAGGTATACGTTTAAAACTTCATTGGTGAAAGCTTACCTTTAATTTAATCATACATCGTGTTCCAAACAAAATCACTAAGTCTCTACAAGATCATAATAAAGAATAAAACAGTATTATCTCATATTTTAATCATATTGATAAATACACAATAATAGACTAATCACATAAAAACTATATTATATATCTCAAAATTCTATTTTTTATTTAGTTAGCATACTTTTTCTTTAACTTCACCAGCAACTTTTTTACTCTCCCTCATAAACCTATCAAAGTGCACAATATCTGCTGTAAAATACGCCAGTTTGGTGAATCGATCGACTACCACATTAGCTGCGAACGAAGTGTGAGATCGGATCCACTCCAACTGAATCTCATGGATCTCTGGCATCTCAACTATTGCCTTAAAAAACTGTTTAACTTTGTAATCAATCTTAATCCACTGTTTGACATAAGGATGCTCTAAACCCTGCTTTATCAGCCCATCAATTACCTTTAATACATACAAGTTATCGCTACGGATACACATTGGCACCTTCATTTGTTTAACCACCAATAGAGCGAAAAGCAGTCCATATAACTCGGTACCATTCGAGTCCCGTACAATTCTTTCAATGCGGTACCTCCAACTCGTGATGATGTGCTGAGTACTACTAACTAAAGCTCCAGAAAATGTACCAGCGTCTCCTCCTTCTAAGTTCCGTTGGAATTTTTCATACTCTTTAGAGTTTGTATATTCCCATGCTGAACCGTCGGAATAGATAGTAAAATGAAGCATAGATTTAGGACATACGATTGAGATTGGGATATTTAAAGCTTTGAAACTGTCCAGGAATTCAACATAGTGTTGGTGTTTGATTAGGTAAGCTTTCGCGGATCGGTTCGATTGCTTTCTGTGGAAGAATAGGATAGGGGTTAATTGATAAATTAACATTTTGCTCATTTCTGTTTTATCATTTGGTGTGGTTGAGCTTCTTAATATTGATAGACTATCTCTTATAATCCCCTGTAAACTAACTATCATCTCTTTATCAGTTTGATTACTTGTAAGTTTAATAAATTGTAATATCAATTTGATAATATAATAGGGACATAATATTTTACTATAGTTTTGTTTTTTAAAATACTCCATTTCATAATACCTTATTATTCCTCTAAGTTTTTTCAACCATATCATTTTAATGCCATCTTCTATATATTTTTCCTTGTGGCCGTGTTGTCTATATTCTTTTTGATATAACTCAATCGCTTTATCTGGTTGATATTCAATTTTCTCATAGTTATTAATTAACTGATTAACTAATGGCGTACCATTTTTTTCATTATCATTATTGGGTAATATAACAATTACCGTCTCGTTTCTTGTTTCTAGTTGATGAATAAGCTTTATAAAACTTGGATTAGCACTCTAAAAAGACTATTAATAAAAAAACATTAATATCACAAAACTGAATTACCAAAATAGCCTCGCTATCCTCAACAACATACAAGCCCCTTAACATAGTGCTCTTGGAAGCATCTAAAATACTAGACGTATCCATGAGATGTTCAAACGCCCACGATGTAAATTCCAACCCATCAATATCATTTGCTTTTACTGGCACTTGATAAATCACATCTTTAACTTTCAGGTTATTCACTGGCAAGAACCCTTTAATATTCTCGTCCATAAAACACCTTTTTGTCGAGTTCCATACCTCCCCATTATAATACCCAAACCTGGTATAGTAATATCGGCTCCCCTTCATCTTGTAATATGCTTCAAATTCGGAGCTTCGGTTTTTAAGTGTCTGTAAGTCATCAACGTTACTTAAAAGATATAAGTTTTCAGGGTAATTCCCAGCGTGGGCTAATAAACTTTGATTAAAGTCGTAGAATCTATAATTTGTCAATGAGATCTGATATTGAGAGTAGTTGTAACGAGCGGCTAAAATTTTTTGTTCCATATTTACACGTTTCTTGTTGTATTTTTGCCTTTTGTGTTTAGGCTTGGTTTTGTCAGTTTTCTTTTTATGCGATTCTAATGCCTTTTTCTTGAGATTTTCATGTGCTCTTTTTTTGGCGCTTAATCTCTCTTCTGATAGCTGCGGTGTGGGTTTATTATTTTTTACTGTTTTATTATTAAAATTAGCATCTTTTTTAGTGCTTTTTTGATTGTTCTGATTGCTTTGATTATTTGATTTAGTGCTAATCGGATTCATCTCTACCTTATTTCCTTTTTGCTTCTTTTGATTATTTGATAGCTGCGCCATGGGTTTATTATTTCCTTTTGTTTTATTTTTGAAAGTAGCATTTGTTTTACCACCTTTTTGATTGTTTTGATTATTTTGATTATTTTGATTATTTTGATTGTTTTTATTCAATTTCATGCTATTGGGATTCGCCTTTACATTATTTCCATTTTGCTTCTTTTGATTATCTGGTTTCGCGCTGATGGGACTTGTTTTTGTTTTATTCACCTCCTTTTTAATCTTTTTAGCCTCTATTTTCATTTTACTGAACTCTATATATCCAAAATACTATGAAAAAATTTATAGCTCACACGGTATTTGATCTAATAAGGATAAAACGTTTCTCTAACTTAGTGTTTGATTTTTTATCATTTCTTTATTATAAAATTTGCAAATTGACAACAAAGGCTGCAAAAATAGTTTATTTTGTATAATTTAAAATTGGCTATAAACTTCACAAGATTATAACAACTATTATCGTAATAAGATTTTAATTTTAATTTTAATTAAAATAGTGAAGAAAATTTTTAATACTCTATCATGTTCTTTTGTTAGAAAATAATAATAAATAACTTTAATTTCAGCTTTTTAACTATTAAATCAATCTTTAAAATTTAATTCATTTAATTTCTTTAAACTTTTTATAGCTTTATAGTTTTTAGTATTTTAATAAGATAAAATTATTAAAAATGTTTTAATCAATAATTGAAGTTTAATTTAATTATTTTTTTATTGTTATTAATTTCATGATGTCTTTAATTGTTAAAAGCACTTGATAGTATTCTTAAATATTAAGTTTATGTCCAAATACTATTTACAAGAAGCTGTATTACATTTCTTATTAAACATATGGGGGTATTTTTTTTGGTTTCATCACTTTTTCCATTTTTTAAGCGCTATTTGAGTGGAAAGATTGTTAGTAAAATTCTTAAACATAAAAATACGACCTATATTAATTTGCTATATTATTACATGTTTAACATAAATAAAAAAAATAAGAGAATTGATAGTTAAGACTACACGTAAATTTACTCGATCAACTTATTTAAACGTTAATACGATATTTTAAAAAAGGAAACAAAAACAAAGGGATTTAAAATATTAAAGACTCAAAGTAAACAAACAAATAAAAGTAGAGGTCAACGTAACTTTTTAAGCTTCTCAAGGCAGTAAGATAGCCTTATAAGTATAAAAATATAAAACTAAAAATTAGTAAAAAATCTTAATGTAGCCAAGTTTGTTAAATAATCTAGCAAAAAACTCAATTTTTTATAGAAGCTATAAAGCGAACTCTTAAAAACTAAATGCAAATCCATGCCTCTTTGATCCTTGGCTCAAAAACTGATCATTAAAAGGTATGAAAATATTTTACCTGGCGGGCTGGTATCTTCAAAGACTCGATTAGTATCAATATTACTCTACATAATAGATAACATCCTATTGAAACTATGAGAGGATAACCAGCTAAGCTCAAAACCTAGTCAAAATTTAAGCTTTTTTGAATTAGAGTCTAAATTCGAACAAACCATTATTTTCATAATGCTAATGTTTTATTTGCAAAAATACAATTTTTGATTTTAAGTCTAAATAAACAAATCTCACTTCTAATTGCTTTTATTGCTTACTTTTATTATTTACACTATTACTATTACTAACTAAAATAACCAACAGTACTAAATTAAAAATGAATCGCATATTACATCAACTATTAAGAACAACAACCCGAATAAACATACCTAACAAAGCGCAAGTTAGAAAATACACAACAGTAGAAACTGTATTAAATAGCACAATAGCCATCAACCAACTATTGCTACAAAACATACAAAGTATAACCCACTTACCTTGGTGGCTAACGATAGGTGCATCAACCATATTATTACGTACCGCTATTACTTTACCGATAGCTATCTATCAACAAAAACAATATCAAAAATATAGACAGTTAAAGCCATTGTTAATAAGTTGGGGAAATACACTAAAAAAAGAATATCAGGGCGCTAAAGTGAATGAAATTGGTTATTTATTTAATATGCAAAAGTTTATTAAGAGTGAAGTGAGTGTTATCATTATATAAAATGCTATTATAAATATTAACGTTACTAAATATTTAGTACAAAACAAAAATCCAAAGTATTTATAAACAATATAACTATTCCCCAGCAAGCATATATTTATTACCAATAATACAGATTCCGTTTTTCGTAGTCATGTCCCTCTCGTTGCGTGCCATTTGTGGTTATCCCATATTTGACTTAGACTTAAATAACTTTCATTTACAAGAGTTTTCCACTGGGGGCTACTCTTGGTTTTCAAACTTAATAGTGCCAGATCCTACCAACATTTTGCCCATATTAATTGGTGCTACACATTTGTTAAATATTGAAGTAAGATTAATTGCGTACTTACATAATATTTTTTAATAGTTTTGCAATTAGGTTAATCAACTATTCTTAAAAGCAGTAGTAAATAAAAATGAAAAATATATTAACTATGTGTTGAGAGGGATGGCTTTAGTCATGATCCCAGTGGCTATGGTATCTCCTTCAGTAATATTACTTTACTTTAGTTTGTAGTTTTTAATAGTAATTTTTTATTAGGCCTTATCCGTTTATTGGTTGACATCAGCTAATTTTTCGTTAGTTCAAAATTTGTTATTCCGTAACACAAAAGTTCGTCAATTGTTGAAAATTAATTAAATAAAATAGAGCTAGAAATATTTATTATTGTATTATTGTATCGTGTTTCGCTATTGTTTTTCATGGTATAAAATTACAAAATTATATTCCAATTTCCATCCCAAGGACTCATTACGATTTTGCAACAAAACCTGCCAATCAAGTAGATTTTAATAGCAAATAACATGCTATTTTATCAAAAATAGAAAAACTCAGAGTAAACCTGAGTGGCTAAAAAGTAATCACTTAAATTTTTTTTAAATTTTATAAATTACAAAATTACATTTTAAAACATAAAAAAGAATAAAAACAATGACCAGCCTATGTCCAGTTTATGCCCCATTCTTTGGGTTCGCAGGTATTACTGCTGCTATGGTTTTAAGCTGTAAGTTTAAATTGCGATTTATTATTTAATTCCTTTAACCCTCTTCATCCTAATTATAGCCGTTGGAGCTGCTTATGGGACTGCCAAAGCGGGTATTGGAATTGCTGGTGTAGGTACTTTTAAACCAGACATCATCATGAAAGTAAGTGATAATTAAAGTAGTAATAAGAAACTTAAACTAACGACTTTAAACTAGAGTTTAATCCCAGTCGTAATGGCGGGTATCATTGCAGTTTATGGTTTAGTTGCTTCCGTTTTAATTGCTGGAGACAGTAAGTTATCTTTTGTATCATGTGATATTAGTTAAATCTTTATTTTAGTGGGCCCTAGTGTTGACTATTCTCTTTATGCGTAAATATTTCTTATTTTGAATTAGGCTTTAGTTATAACATTTTTATAGCGGATTAGTCCACTTAGCTTCCGGTTTATCCGTTGGTTTTACAGGCTTAGCAGCAGGTTATTGTATAGGAATTGTAGGAGATGCGGTAATAATATTTATTTTTAAAAAAAACAACTGCTTAAATATTTTAGTGTGTACGTGGATATTCCAAACAACCTAAATTATTTGTAACCATGGTTTTGATTTTAATTTTCGCTGAAGTTTTAGGTTTGTACGGGCTTATTGTAGCATTGATTTTGAATACGAAAACTGGGGGTGTAAAATGTAACGTGGAATAATATTTAGGATCTCAATTTATCTTCGTTAATTTAATAATAAAATTTATTCGTTTAAATTTTGATGAAGTTATTTTTAATCGATCAATATGCTTAAAACTTATTATTTTGTCTCTTTAAATATAATTATTATGTTCAAATAACTTATTAGTGATAAATTATTTGGATTTAATTAAAATAATTTAATTTATTTCACATAAAATGATGCTAAAATGATTCAAGCCTTTGCCAAGGTACTGTCTAAATTTGGTAATTAAAGCGGGAAAATGAAGCAAATAAACTCTTAGCTAGTAAGAGTTGAAAAGTATAAATAGTAGAAAATTGCACGAAACGGTTTTTAATTTTATATAATTTTATTAGAAAATGGGATTTAAAGTACCAGAATCACCCAAATGCTATAAGTGCAAAAAGAGTGTATACCATGTGGAGCAAGTTATTGGACCCGGAGGTTTAATTTATCATGAGCAGTGCTTCAAATGTTTTATATGTAAGAAAAAACTGGACTCAACCCTGCTAACCGAAAAAAACTCAGAAGTAAGTTATTTCTATTATAAAAAGCAAAGTGATATTTATTTTGTTAGATTTATTGTAAAGCATGTTATGCTAAAAATTTCGGACCAAAGGGTAATAACTTGCTTATTTATTATTTGGTTTATTTAATATTCATTAGGCTATGGATTTGCTAATGGAAGCTCATTTTTAACAACTGGAGTTTACAAAACAGATGATATAAGTAATACTAATACTAGCGATGATACTAATAATATTTCAAGGGGTATGAATAATAATATCGACTCAATTGAAAACTCACCTATGATTCAAACACCAAACAATTTTATACAAAGTGAAGAATTAGTAAATCAAGATGTATTACCTAGTTTGCCAGTTTCAAGTTTCAAGAAAGAAGAGTTTATTCCAGCACCAAAACCTTCTATTTTTGCTAGAAACCCATCACCAGTAGCCAAAAGATTTATTGTTAAGTCTGATATATGTGTAAAGTGCAATAAAAATGTTTATATAAATGAGATGGTAGGTTTATTTATTTAAAAACAAACAGAATATAATATAAATAAAATTAGTTAACAGTGGGCAATAAAAAATACCACTTAGATTGTAGTCTATGTTTCAAGTGCAATAAAAGAATCGAAAACAGCAATTTAAATGAGCATAATAATGAAATATTTTGTAAACAATGTTATTCAAGAGAGTTTGGGCCTAAAGTAAGTTTTGATTCGGTTTATTAAAATCATTTACTTATTTATTTTATCTAGGGTTACGGTTATGCTAATGGTATAGTTTAATTTTTGTTTTTGTTTTATTTTATTTATTATTTAGGGGCTGCTTTTCTAACTCCAAATGGAGCTGTATAAAGCTTATTCTAGTGTATTATTATCCAAATAAAAATTAAAACATGACCAAAACCTGTGATTGTTATTTATATTTAAGACGTTAACTATTAATATTGGTACGATTGTAATTGGAATACTACGTATTTATATTTGAACAAAGTGAAAACTACTTTCATTAATATGATCTGGAATCTTTACTTATTTAATCAATTTTGTAAACATTTATTTCAAAAAAATTAAAATAAGTTTGCCAATATAGTTTATTTTTTAGTATCTTATAATAAAATACCTTTATGATATTACTTTATCCTATTTAAAAAATGACTTATTAAACAAATTTCTTATATATCTAATTTTTTTCACTCTTACTATATTGATTTAAACTTATAATAGTGTTATTACTAAATTAAATATGATTTTTATTACCAATAAAAAGTAAAAAGTTTCTTTTGTTGAGCATTATTCAAAATTATTCAATTTATTACTAAGTCCTTTTACTTTTAACATATACTAATAATGATAAAAAATATTCAATATCATTTTTAATAATAGATACTATTAATAGACTTTTGTTCATTTTTACAAAGTATTAATTTTTATAAAAGAATAAGGTAAAAATAAACCTTTTATTTAGCCAATCAAATCACTACAATTTCTTCTAAAAGGGACAAAAACATGGAGAAATCGGAATAAATAAATGAAGAATGAACCAAGTTAAGTTCTACTATAAATTAAAACCAACTTTGAGAAATGAAAGATCGGTCTCGTAAGCCAATCAGCGTTTGCAATCTAAGAAACTAACTAACAGTGAATTACCAATTGATTGGTTTAAGTCTTAAATTGGCAACTCAATCTCAATGTTTCAATTGATTTGTAGAAATAAATTCTAATTGTCACCTATTTTCAAAAATATATATATAGTGAACAAGCTTTAACTCTAAAAAACTAATAGTACTCTCAACAAGAGATTTTATTAACATTGTAAATTAAAAATTAAAGTTGGTTTTTTAAAATAGAGGTATGATACTTAATGGACTTTAAATTTACGCTTAATTAATCTATCATATTATTTAGGTTTTTTATATATGTCTAATAATTCCGTATCTTTGGATGTCTATGTTAAAGTGAGTAAAAAATAGGATTGGATGGAATTTTAAATTTATAATTTGGTTTCATTTAGGATACCAAAGTTTGGTTAGAGGATAAAGAAATAGGCTGGAAGGCAGCAACCATTGAAAGTAAAGTAGTAGAGAATGACGTAGCAACTTTTACTTTAGTGGATGAGGAAGGAGAGACTATTTCACGTCAAGTAAGGATAGGAAAAGAGGACCTTCCGCATTTAAAAAATCCACCACTTTTAGAGGGGATTGATGATTTAACCAATTTGAGTTATCTACACGAACCAGCTGGTAAAAAGATTCTATTAAATATAACATTTAACTCATTTTTAAAGTTTTGCACAATATTGGTGTTCGCTATGCTCAAAATAACATTTATACCTATTCCGGTATTGTTTTAATTGCCACCAATCCGTTTCAAAAGGTCAATCTTTATTCGCCAGAAGTTATTAGAGCTTATTCTGGAAAAGATAGGGGTGATATGGAACCCCATCTGTTTGCTATTGCCGAAGATGCTTATCGTTGTATGATTAAAGACAATGTCAATCAAACCGTAATTGTTTCTGGAGAATCGTAATTTAATTATTTTTTCATTTAACTAAACTTTAAAAGCGGATTATTTTTATAGCGGAGCAGGTAAAACAGTTAGTGCCAAATTTATTATGAGGTATTTTGCTTCAGTTAATTTGGATGTTAATTCAGTCAAGTCAGGTAATAAAGGTTGAAACCAAAATAAAAATAAATTGACATTTGATTAGGTGACTCTGGGATGAGTGAAACTGAAAGACAAATATTAGCTACCAATCCCATTTTAGAATCTTTTGGTAACGCCAAAACAACCAGAAACGATAACTCATCTCGATTTGGTAAATACATTGAAGTAATTTTGTTGATTCATTTTATTATATCATAAGTTTATTCTTTTTATTATAGATCCAATTCGATAAAGATATCAATATTAGAGGTGCAAAGATAAGAACTTATCTTTTAGAAAGATCAAGGTTGATATTTCAACCAGAAACAGAAAGAAATTATCATATTTTTTATCAGGTAATTCATCCCGTTTATTTTGCATCAAATCATTTATCTTTAGCTTTGCTCGGGAGCGCCAGCAGATAAAAAAGAACAATTCCATTTAACCAATGCAGAAGATTACCATTACTTAAAACAAGGTGGTCAATTCACTATCAATGGGGTGGATGACAAAGAAGAGTTTAAAATTACTAGCGAAGCATTAGGTGTTGTAGGAATTGACGAAAATAGCCAATGGGAAATTTATCAACTTTGTGCAGCTTTATTACATATGGGTAACATTGTGATCGGAGGAAGTGATAAAAGTGGAGCTAACATATCAGATAGCGACCCAGCATTAAATATAGTGTGCGATTTGTTACAGATAGCAAAAGCTGAGTTCCGCAAGTGGTTAATGAAAAAACAAATTATTACAAGGAATGATAAAATTATTTCCAGCTTATCTCTATCTCAATCCACAGTTGTAAGAGATTCAACAGCAAAATTCCTTTATTCCAATCTTTTTGATTGGCTTATTAAACGCACTAATGAAAAACTTAGTCACACAGATGAGTCTCAAATCCGTTCTTTTATTGGAGTTTTAGATATTTATGGTTTTGAACATTTTCAAAAGAATTCCTTTGAGCAGTTCTGTATCAATTATGCTAATGAAAAATTACAACAACAATTCAACCAACATGTGTTTAAGCTTGAACAAGAAGAATATGTAAAAGAACAAATCAATTGGACTTTTATTGAATTCAGTGATAATAAGCCTTGTATTGAAATAATAGAAAGCAAACTTGGTGTGCTTTCTTTGTTGGATGAACAGAGTCGACTTCCATCTGGGTCTGATGAAGGCTTTGTTGGAAAGCTTTATGAGAATTTAGCTATCCCAGCAAATGAAAAATACTTTAGTAAACCTCGATTTGGAACTACTGCTTTCACTATTTCTCATTATGCCCATGATGTAACTTATGAATCAGAAGGTTTCTTAGAAAAGAACCGAGATACAGTACCAGACGAAATTTTGGCCGTTTTCCAAAATTCAAAGAGTGAGTTTATTAAGGACATCCTTCCTGAAACTACTTCACCAGTTCCTGAGCCAGTAAGTTTTGGCATCTCATTGATATGCTAACGATTAACCTTTGTTTAGAAAATCATCGGGAAGCCAACAGGGCCTAGACAGGCGACCTCTAAAAAACAAACCCTTGGTTCTGTATTTAAAGTAAATAATATATTTTCGCTAATTTTAATCAAGTTTAAATGATTTTTAGCTTTCTTTGAATAGTTTAATGGAAACAATTAGCAAAACGAATGTCCATTATATCCGTTGTATCAAACCAAATGAAGCCAAAGAGCCTTGGTTATTCGATAACAAAATGGTGCTTTCTCAACTTAGAGCTTGTGGTGTTTTAGAAACCATTAGAATCTCATGTAGCGGCTACCCTTCTAGAAGAGCTATCGAAGAATTTGTTCAAAGGTAATTTGTTATCATACAACCAAAATCAATGTTAATTTTTAAAGATATTATATAATATTACCATATCGTAAATGGAATGATGATGTGATGAAAACATGTAAATTGATTTTAGAAGATTTCCTTGTTGACCCAGACAAGTTCCAAATTGGTGCAACTAAAGTTTTCTTCAGAGCTGGACAAGTAATTTAAAAGCCACTATTTTTAAATTAGCTGACATTTTTATTAGCTTGCTTACCTTGAAAAAATGAGAAATGATAAGATCAACAATTGTGCTATATTCATTCAAAAGAATGTTCGAAGAATGCTTTGCCGTACCCATTATCTAAGATTGAGGTTCTCTTCAATTGTCAGCAAAGCAATCAATGTTTATAAAGTAGCCGATAAGCTTAAAATTTTATTCCAAAAATCCCAAGCTATTAAATCCATTCAAACCCTTTCTCGTGCCTACCTTGCAAAGAAGCAATATCAAGCTCGTCGATCATCTGTTATCTTACTTCAGAGCCGTAAGTTTTTGTATTGTTATAGCGAATTGTACTCATTGTTTAGGTATCCGTGGTCATATTTCAAGAGTTAGTTACAAAACGTTTAGAGAAAATACAATGGCTTCTAAAATTCAAGCTCTTTGTAAGCGATAGTAAGATTTCTTTCAACCTAAATTAATAGTAATCTAACCAACCTTTAGTATTTCACGTACCAAGTATAAGAGACAGATCCGACTTATTATACTTATCCAATCATGCTACAGACGTGTTTTGGCAAAGAAAGAGCTCAGGATACTTAAAGTTGAGGCTAAATCAGTTAAGCATCTTAAGGATACATCATCCAAATTAGAAAATAAGATCATAAGTATAAGCCAACAACTTACAGCCAAAGATTCAGACTTGAAAGAGATGACAAACAAAGCTAATATTTTAGAAGATGAAATTGATTCTTGGAAGAGTAAATACCAAAAGATCATTGAAAGCAATCAAGAGTTGATAACTAAGAGTGACATGCTTATTAAAAAGGATGAAGAATTGGCGCTTATAAAGCAAGAAAACCTAAGACTCCAACAGGAACAACAAGCGGCCCAAAAAGAACTTGAAGAGAAAGAAACTAAAATCAAAGAATTGAATACAGTTTTAGAACAAAATCAAGCTTCGATAGAAGAGTTGAAATCAACCCCTATAGTTAACGGAGATCCAGAAGAGGTTTTGAAACTTAAAAGGGAAATTAGTGAGCTCAAAGATGTGCTTGAAGAAACCCGTAGAGCCCGCCAAATTAGAGAGATGCCTACAAATGCTACACTTAGCAGTAAAAGTAGCACAGCTACAATGATTGAAGGTACTGGAGATTATTATAATATGACCAATCATCGAAGATCAGAGACTTTGGGATTTGGAAGTGGTCAAAGTCAAGTTCCTGAGCCTCTTTTGTCACCAACTAGTATGAAAAAGAGATTGAATCGCTCATCTGTAAGATCAATTGATTTAAGAGCTAATAGAAATTCTTGGAACCCCCTCACTTCCTTTTTCACACCACCACAAGAGCATATTGATATTAAACCAGAAAATGGAGAAACATTACAAACAGTTCTTGAGAGTGAAACACTTGTTGAAGAAATCGTTTCAGGACTTATTGATAAATTAAATATCCCACTTCCAAACTTTGAAAATCCACGTAGTTCTCAAGAAATATTATTCCCTGCTCATATGATAGGAATGTGTATTATACAAATGTATAAGTATGACTTGACAAATCAAATCAGTGGTTTAATTTCTGATGTAATGTTTTCAATTCGAGGCATAATAGAAAAGGGAGATGGGGATTTTATATTTGCCTTTTGGTTTTCAAACATGTCAGAATTGCTTACCATTTTACTTACTGCTAGTAATGATATGGAAGTCAGTTCAGAATCAGAAGCCATGGATAACGAAGATCGATTAGATCCACAGCAAGTGATTGGGGATGCTGTCAAAGGTTTAAATCTTTTACTTTCTGAAATTACAGCTGTTTGGCTCAAAGAGCTTCAAAAACGATTGGGCAAGATTACAATACCTGCGGTTGTAGAAAACCAATCGTTGCCTGGTTTTGTATCAAATGAAACTGGGTTCTTTAATAAACTTATTGGTCAAACACAGAGCTCCATCACTATTGATCATGCCATCAATTTTTTCTCTATCTTGACCAATACCCTGAACTATTATTTTGTTGATAAAATAGTCACTGAACATATCTTGGAGCATTTATTAAACTTTATAGGAGTTTTGTCTTTCAATCATATTATTATGAGGTAAAGTTTCATTATTTGTTAAAACAACAGCTACTAATAAATTTATTAGGAAAAATTTCTGCTCTTGGAAAAGAGGAATGCAAATACAATATAATGTAACAAGAATTGAAGAATGGTGTACTGGAAAGGGAATTGAGCAAGAAGCAACAAATTTAGAGCAATTGATGCAAGCCGCTAAACTCTTACAGCTTCAAAAGAATTCATTACAAGATTTGGATATCTTGTATGAAGTATGCCACCTATTAAATACAGGTCAAATTAAGAAATTGATTTCAATCTATTATTTGACTGAGTTTGAGAATCCAATTCCAATCGAAATTGTTAAAGAGGTAGCTAGGAGAGCAGCAATATCGGAAAAGAACGATACATTGTTTTTAGAAACATTGCCCTTCCGTATACCCATTGATTTTAGAGCTCACTTTTCTGGAAAGAATGTAGAGGTTGAAAAATTCTGCCCACCTCAAGTTAACCTCCCCCGTCTCAAATATGTCATACAAGCATCTAACTAATGAATCTAAAGTAATAGTTTAATTCAATCTCGAATTAAGGAATTTTTTGTCTAATACATTGAAGTGGTTTTGTATAATTTTATAATGAATTAAACTATCAAGTTTTTATAAAATTAACATTTTTGAATTGGAAATTAATATTTAAACTTGCCGATTTTCTATAACAAATTTTCCGCTAAATAGCGCTTAAAAATGGAAAAAATAATGAAACCAAAAAAACATCCCCATATCTAAAATATATAGTAAAAACCTGAGCAAAAAATATTTAAATAAGGAGCAATGTAGTTTTTGTTTAAATTTTTACTTAAACATATTTAAATATACTATGCTTTTAAATATGTGGTTAACTGGAGCAATGTGAAGCCAAAATTTTAATAGAATTAGTATACTATACAATAACAAATAATATAAGCAAAAAGATATAGAATAAAATTTTTTTTATTGATATCAAAAGAAGCTAAAAAATAGTGCTTTTTAATGAGCAGTTTTTCTGTTATAATATGTTTTACTATATTTTTTGTAATAGTATTTAACTGGCTGGTTTTGGTTTTTAATTTCAGTATCTATAGTAATTTTCTCTTTTTAGTAAGTATTAAAATGTTAAATTTTTTTAATGAGTTAATAATATTTTTTATAATAAAAGCTCTACTTTTATGAATCTGCTTTTTTGATACTCTATAATGCTTATTTAACAAATTATTTATATTTTTAATTTAATTAATATGATTTTTTTAAAGTAAATTAGAATATCAAGGATGTATTTTTTTGTTTAATAAATAATTTTACCAACAATTTTACCATTTAAATATTACTTAAAAAATGGAAAAAGTGATGAAATTAAAAAAAGTATCTATATGGGGATGTATTTTTGTGTTTAAGGATTTCACAAATAATTTTTCCGCTCAAATAGCGCTTAAAAGATGAAAAAAGTGATGAAGCTAAAAAACATCCCATATTAGCTTTTTCTTTTTTTTTTAACTCACTTATTTTTACATTTAATAAAATTAATAATTTGATACTGTTATTTAATATTTGTTTTATTTATATTTTTAGCCTGATTCATTATTATATCTAGTGCTTTTAATGTATTTAAGGTTTAATTTATACATAAATTATTTATATTTATTTTAAAAAAATAAAAATCTTAAATCTTAAATTTATTTTAATTAGCATTATATCAGGATTTAAAAAAATTAAACCTAACTTTTTTGAAGCTTAATTATATATTTTATATTATAATGGACAAAACTACTTGCTGCTGCAACCAGTAACGCTTGCTTTTTATATTTATAAAAATATGGGGATGTTTTTTACCAATTGTCTCTTTTTGTTACTTTCTTAAATTTAGAAAATAGTTAACCAGTACACTGTTCAAATTTGAATGAGTGCTAGTAACTGTTCATTTTAATAAAAATCAGATCAATAAGCCTCAAATTAACATAGTATAGCAAATAGTTGGTTATAAAATTCATCATTGCCAGCGCATATTCAAACTTAAACAGCTGCATTAATCAGTTAATTTTAGATTTTAAAATAATAGTAAATAAGGGTAATAGATAAAAAACATTCCCATGTGTCGAAACATAAAACCAAGTAGTAGAGCTAAAGTTTAGCTGCTGGTATCTAATTTTAAATTTAGAATAGAACTTTATTACTTTGTATTTATAAATACAAAAATCTAGAAAATCAAGGTAATCAAATTTGTAGATATTCAATATAAATACTCAACTTACATTTAAATTATATTAGCTATATTATGAAGTTTTGAAATTCCACATTTAGGACAAATTCTACTTTTTAAATTTATTAGAATTATATCATACAAGAATTTGAGATATGAATTGGGAAAAAAAGTACATATGGGGATGTATTTTTTTGTTTAAGAATTTTACTAATAATCTTTCCGCTCAAATAGCGCTTAAAAAATGGAAAAAGTAATGAAACTAAAAAAAACAGCCTCATATGTACAAATTAAAAAGGTTAAATGTAATTGTTATTTAGCATTTAGTTCTATCAATTTTATAAAAAAAACTTCAGCCAATAAAATCCCTTTTAAGCCAACATCGAATATGATTCCAAAAATTAGGAATTTTTAAAAAAGGATTGGCATCATTTATAGCCATTGTTTTTTTAAATTGAAAATAAAAGATGAAAAATTTAACCAGCATTGAGGAGGTTGATGTTCGCCTTATAAATTACATTCGTCAACACGAATTTGACTTAATCAATGAATTATTTACATCGACTGGTAGTATTAACGAGACTTATTTTACAGATCCCAAAAAATTCATTTATAACAAACCAATCATTGAGTTTACTTTTGAAGAAAGGAAGAAATTTCTTGAATTAGTGAACCAGACTTTAGAATATTTACCAGTGAATGAAAAGGAGGGTGAAAATGATATAAGTGAGTTTATGGAGGATAATAATAGTGCTGGAAAAAATTTGGGAGGGAAGAGTGAAGATAGAAGAAAGAAAATGGCTACTGAAGGGGTAAAAAGAAAAGATGATACCTTTTTTTATTTAGATTTAACTGAAGAAGAAAAACTCATAATGAAACAAAGGTTGGAAAGCGAGTTAAAAGCATATTCTAAATTAGAAATTAATGAAAGTTTTGGTCATGACAAAAAAGAGAACAAAATTAAAAAGAAAAAGGAGATATGGGAAGAAGTGGCGGATAGGTTAGATAAAGAAAGAAATAAAGAAGAATTATTGAAGAATTATATTATTGATGCAGTTAAGAATGATCATGTTTTAAGAGAAGAGCTTGAAAGAAGTAAAGACCCTGAACTGGAAAATATTAAAAAATTAATGGATACTAAAGGGTAAAAAAATATTTATTTTTTTAAAAAAAAATTTAATAATATTAATTTAATTCAGATTTAAAGAGATCTCTAAATCAGGTATTGATATTTATTCTTTATTACTTAAAAAACCAAAGATAAATGAAAGTGAATATGAACAAAATCCAATAACAAAAGGATTAAAGAAATTTAAATTTATTAAAGAAAATAAAATTGAAAGAAAAACATTTTATGACCAATATTATGTAAAACCAATAGATGATAAAGTTAAGAATGAAATACCAAAACATCAATTATTGAATTTAAGTGAAAAATTAAATGATTTAATAGCAAAGGAGGTAAGTTGAATTTTATTATATGTATATATTGAGTAATAAATTAATTGTTCATTTAGGATAATAATAATAATAATAATAACGTGAAAGAAGTAACTGTAAAGGAGAACAAAGAAAATATTAAAATGAGTAATAAATTAGCATTAAAAGAAATGAATACAAATATCAATAGTATAGATAATTTGTTATTTAATTTTGAAATGAACAGTAATATATTACCAATTAAAAATAAAACTATCAACAACGCCATAGCTCCATATTTAAATAGAATCAATCAATATTATTTAAATCAAGTAGGTTATTTATAATAAATATAAAATAATAATATTTATTTTTAATATTTTATTTTAATTAGAAAAAAGATAATAACTTATATCAATCTAACTATAATGGATTTAATGCTAACGAAAATAGACCAGATATGTATATTCCTAAAGAATTTTTTATTTATCGCAATGTAGTTAATAATATGTATGATAATAATCAACAATTTAAACACCAACCTAATTTAATAAAAGAATTTATTGATATAGTAGAGTTGAATTTTAATGAGGTAAAGAATTAAGAAGATAACAAATTGAAATAAAACATTAATATTAATATTAATGTTTGATATAGGATAATAATATTCAAAGTGTATGGAAATTATTTAGTATACTAATTAATAATTATATGAAATTACAACAAGAAACAAATCCGAGATATCAACCTAAACTTAATTTTGATGTCACTGATAAAAAAGATACTGTTATTTGTACCTATTTTTTAAGCGTAAGGAAATATTTGGAACAAGAGTAATTATTTTTAAAAGTTGTTTTTTAAATTATGCTTAATTTTTTAAATTAGATTTTTAAACACTTTAAAGAAGAATATAATATTAGACGATGTTATAGAAGATAATGAGGAAATCGATATCATTAAAAAATATGTGAAATTGAAATTTAACAATTCATTTTATATTAAGAATGAAGTAAGATATTATAACAACAATTATTAAAATTAATTTTATTTTAAGTATAATAACCCATATTATATTTGGACTGTAGTTTATTATCTTTTAAGAAGTGGATGTTATAAGCAAAGTTTGGAATATATTAAGAAAAGTAGCAATAACTTGGACATATTTGATATGGAAATTATTAAGACATTGGAAGCGTTTTTAAGAGAAAGAAACTTTAGGTGAGGGTATAATAATAATATTAATTAATATTTTTTTAATTTTAATTTTAGAATATCAAGTGAACAATGTGATAAATTTATAAAATATTATAATGAAACAATAAGAAAAGATATTAAAGGAGTGAATAAATATAAATTAATGATCTTACGTATAATGGGGTGTATTGATCCTAAAAGAATTAATAATAGTATATTAAATACATTTGAAGAATTATTATGGTTTCAAGTAATTTAATATAATATTATAAAAGTAAAATAAAAGTTTATTAATCTTAAACAACTTTATAGTTTATAATGTGTAAAAATAATGATACAGAAGGTATAAAAAGTTTATGGGAACCTTATGAAGCTTTTAAATTAATTCAAAGTATTGATTTAATTCAATGTTATCAAAATAAAAATCCACTTGGATTGATTAAAGCTTACATGTTATCTTATCAATTTTCAGAAGTAAGCGGATTGAGTTTTTTATTTATAAAGAAAAAACAATTGATCTTTTTATTCTAGGTTATTTATTCTTTAGCTTCATATCCAAATTATAAACTTCATGCTTTAAATCTAGCTTTATGTTGTTTTAATTATGAATTAATTAAATATACGGAGAGTAAAAATAATAGATTGTCAAAAGGTAAATAATATAAATAGCATATATATATATTTAACTAATATAACAATAATTAGAATTAAATAAGAATAAGATCAATGATAATGAAATTGATAATGGTTTAAATTTTGTAACAATTATAAAATCAATTATATTAAATTTTAATATTAATGATTTCGATTTACCAATAATTTATTTAAAATTCTTAGCATCATTTAATACTTTGTTGATAAAGAAATTTATTCAACAGTTATTATGGCAAAAGACATTAAGTATTAAAGAAAATGAATTAGAAATTTATTTTGGTAATTGGAATAATATTAATGAGGTAATTATAAATAAAATAATTTAGTACAATTAATATTTTATTATTAGGAAAATCAATTGATAAATTATTTTAATTATTTTAATATTGAAAATGTTAAAGAGGAATATATTAACCATTTAATATTAAAAATTGGTAATGAAATTCAATTAAAAAACGAAGAGAATGTATTTAGATTATTACCTTTGTTGGATGTTAAAGTAAATCAATGGAATTTAAATCATTCAATTTTAGAAAACAATCAAGTAAATGTAAGTTTATTATTGTAATATATTATATATATATTCTTATTATTTTATTTTTATTTTTCTATTTATAGCCAATAACAAGCAATTTACTTATTTATATAAATCAATTAAATGATTTAATTTATAAATTATCTAATCAAATGAATACTATAACAGAGTTTTCTTTAAACAAATTGAAATCAGAATATTATAATAAGCGTAATTTTATTGATCCTTTGATTAATAATTCTTGTTTTGAAAATCGAATTTCAATAGATATTAAACAACAAGTAATAGAAAATCAACAATTATTCGAGTTTATTATAGCTTATTTCGAAGGAGAATTGGAGAAGGCATTATTTGTAGGTTTTATTATAGTATATATTTTATTTTTTATTTTATTTTTTATTTTATTTTTTATTAGATAATCAAACAACATCCACTATTTCCAAAATTTCAATCTAATTTAGATTATAACTCATATAAATCAAAATTATATCAAAATTATAATCTCAATTTATTAAAATCTATGACTAATCTATTTTATATGGCAAAACAAGTTTTATTAAAAGTAACATCTCAATTGAATGAAAAATTTATAAATGAGGTAAATACTTTATTACTATTTTAACTTATTTTATTTACAAATGTTTTTTTAGCATAACAACTTCTGTTATCATTGTTTAAAATTAATTGATTTTATTCAATTAGATCCAATTTGGTCAACTTTAAATAATAATTGAAAAAAATAAAACTATTCTTTTTATAAATAAAATAAAAAAAAATGTTTTCTATTTCATATAACCTCCTTCTTTATTATAATTATTTTATTTTAAACCCAATTCCCTAACCCATGATCAATCAAATAATCATGTCCAACTTCATTATATTGCTCAATTGTAAGTATGGAATTATTAGTCGATTTTAATCCTCCATTTTTAACAAAATTAGCTGCTCCTTTCCAAGCATCTAAAGAGGGATCTTCAGCTAATTTTACTTTAATTTTACTACCACTTGGACTTAATTTTGTTAATAATAATTCCATTCTTTCGCTTAAATTAGATAATTTACTAAATCCTCCAGTTAATAAAACATTCTAAAATAAATTAAAGAATTTAATTAAATAAATAAAAACATTTCATACAATAAAACATACCTTAATCAACCCTTGTTGTTTTTCTTTTCCTACTCTTTGAAACATAGCTTGTAATGCTTGTTCTAATCCTGCTTGATCAATACCTAATATACTAGGTTGAAATAATACTTCTGGAATTTTAAATCTTTCAATATTCACATGTAATTGATGATGATATTTAATATCATCCATATCTTCCCAAGAATTAAATTTAGTACCGAATTGAAATCGATGTAAAAATGAATTTTTTGGATTAAAACCATGTGATTCATTTCTTGCTTCAAGTTCTGTTTGAAACGTAGGATCAAATTCTAAAAGTTGTGCTTCATAGTCAGCAAGTAAATTGGCATCTTCTTCTTCTTCACTATCTTCATCATTTTTCTATTAATATTTAAAGTTAAGACTTAAAAATTATTGCTTATTTTTTATTAAAATTTACTATTTCCCTATAAACATTCCAATCATTATCATCCGCACCAAAACCATCATCTAAAATTATTATAAATAAATCATACTATTATCACATATACTATAATTTATCTTACCATCCACCCCATTTCTATTTCTATTTCTTTTACTATTGTTTTTTTTATCTTCTCTAGCTAACATAGCAATAGATTTCATTCTTTGTTGACTAGCTTGAGATCGACGATCATTTAATTGATTTTTAATTTTCTTTTTACTTTGTATTTTATCATTTAATTCCTATTAAATAATTAATATTAAATAAACACTCTAGTTAACTAAATAATATTACATCATGTTTCATTCTTAAATTACTTAACCAACCTTTGAAATCTTTCAATCGATATTCTTCATCTTGACGCGCTAATTCAGCCTATTTTAAAAAAACAAAACTAGAGTTAACACAAACTCATTATAAACCTAAATTGAATTTACTTTTTGTTCTTCAGCTTCTTGTTTAGCTTTTCTCATTCTCTCTCTAGCTTCAAACCCTGCTTTTAATAACCTTTGTTTTTTCTTTTCTCTTTTACTATCTTCACTTAATTCATCATCGGGTATATCGACCAATGTAAATTCTGGTACAACCTACAAAAAATTATTAATCTTCATACTTTCCCTCTCTTTCTCTTATTATTCCCATTATAAATAAAAACCCACTCTTCATTACCTTTTCCTCCACGACTTCAATACCCATTGCCTTTTCTTGAGCTCTTTGTAATGCTTTTTCTGCATTTTTAATAGCAATTTCCAATTCATTTTCATTGTTTAAATCATAATCTTCCAATAATTTTAAAAAGGAAGATTTTGTAGTTACTTTTTTACTAGCTTTTAATTCCAATAAACTTTCTAATTCTTGTTCTCGTTGAATTACCTAAAAATAATTGAATATTATAAGTTTTGTTATGATAACGATTGTTATAGATGGTTCTTACTTTTTCTCTCTTCTTTTTGGCTATATGTTCCCTTAATCGTTCACTTTGTTCTTTACGTCTTAATGCTATACGTTCTAATTCTTCATGGGATTTTTCTTCTGCCGTCTATTATAACAATAATTAATAAACATTCACTCATTTCCATTTACTTATATAAAAATAAACTTACTGGTTCTGTATAAGGAAATTGTACCGTCACATCCACTGCATTAAAAAATTCCAAATCATTAATAGCCGATAATTTATTTAATGTTTTCAAATAATCACTAGCTACAAAGGTACAATTTTCCATTAAATACTATTTGAATTGTTAAAATGGAAATAGTATTAAGTATTGTCAATCTTACTCTAGCTTGTCCATTACTCATTTTTACTGGAAACGTGGGGTATTTTAATTGCATACTTTTTAACATATAATCTATAGCTGAATTACCACCATAAGAGATTCTTAAATTATAGAATAAAAGCCAACTTAACCTTAAAAATGAGAACAACAAAATTACTTACTTAGTGGCTTGATCTACCCTAGCTCTACCATCATAAATAGGAATAACATTCGTTGAGTGATGACCCAATGAAATCACCAATCCATCATTACTTAATGAGCTATTGTTATTTTGATAGTAACTAAATAAACTATCGATTCCATATGTTAATGAAGGCGCTTGATAGCATTCAAAGATTAATTCGGTGACCACTAAGAGAGGAAGAGTTTGATATTAATTGAACTAAAGAGTAATAAAAAAGAATAACTCACTATTTCTACTATAAATCAAATTCCCAGCAGGTTCTGTGAATACAATATTATGATTAATAGACTCAGTATCAATACCAAGGTTAAGAAATGAATAATCCATAATTGATTCCTAAATAATTTTCAAAAAGCATTAACAAAATATTGACTTTATATTCTAATATTAACTCATTTACCACATGTTCAATTGAGTTAATAATATCCAAATCAAATGGAGATCTTATATTGGCTTTTGATAATAATGTACTATGAACTGTATTTCCTACATTTAATTGACTTTTTCCTGCAATACCACCTTTGTTGGCACGCTCCTTATATTTCGATACCAAAGAATCAAAGTTATCTGTTTTATTTATTATTGTTATTAGTATTCAAAGATATAGACTCAGTTGTATATTTTTCTAAACCTACTGCTTGAACTTACATCGTGGTTTTTCCTCCCCACTCCACCCAACTCGGCAATTTTGAGAACCTAAATCGAATACTATAGATTGCTCACTATTGGCATATTTTTTTGTATAATCAGTGCTGATATAGATTTCAATATCGTTTTCTTCCTCAATATCTTCAATATTGATTGGAGATAATTTTAATCGTTCTTCAATTGTTTCTACCATTTTTTAATAAAAGTCAAAAATAAGGATAAAAATTAAAGGTTAGAAATAATCGAATTTTTTTGAAATATAGTTTAGTTTTTTGAATTCAAGCTATTACGTAGCTTAGAAGGATTTCACTAGAAAAATTGAAGTGATATATTGCTTTTATAAAAAGTTACAGAAATTTATTATATTATGAGGAGAATTCAAAAAGCTCATGGAATGAAAGGGCTAGAGAGGACTTGGATGCGAATTTTTTACATGAATCTATTGTATATTTTATAAATAGGACACATACAAAGTTTCAAGTTGATACAGGCACCCCATACCTGAGATATAGCAAAGCTTCAAGGGGTGTGTTTTAACAAAATACCATTTTTTGTAAGAAGCTAAAAAAAATTACTAACAAAAATTTTATTAGTGATAGCTACTTTTAGTTAATTTGTTTCATAAATAAAGGATTGTATTAATTTAAACTTTGTATATATTTTATAAAACATATAATACAAGGATAAGTCAAAAAGTTTAAAGAATAGCAAAGTTAGAAAAATGCTAAAAAGCTGATTTTTTGCAAGCATAGTCTACTAAGATATAATATATTTCTTGAAAAGCTTTAAAATGATTAGATTAGCAGTTTTTGTAAATTAACTATAAATATAAGGAAAAGTATTTAAAAATCACTAAAATTTTCAAAAAATAAATTTAATAATATTTGTGAAAGTTGATACTTAGTGGTCGAAGTTAAAAGCTACTCTTGCTTAATTAACTTGCCTTGAGTCGAACGGTCTTAGTTTATGTAACTAAGATAGACTTAACTTAATAGAAATAGTATGTAGTAAGCTACGAATTATGTAAAACAAATAGAATAGAAGATACTACTATAAAATCTATATAAGATGTTGTCAGAAAGACTTAGTGACTTTATTAATAATACGATATCAGGGAGTAACTCAATCAAAAAGCCTCGAGTTATCATGTTGAAGAATCTCTTTTATACTCCAACTGGGTGGCTATATATAAGGAACATTATAACAGTTATTCCTTATTATAGTTGCCAAGTATGGACATTAAAACGTGGGCAATAAGTTCTTCATGATCAGGTGGTAGCAATTCTCACAGCAAATCTATACAAGGAACTCTGAATTGATTATCATACTATAGTCAATCCTAGAGTTAATGAAGCGATATTTCACACTAATTTGAACATTATATTTTTAACTTTTCTAATAACTTAAATAGTTAAGTTTATTTTTTATTTTTTTATTTTGTTTTTAATTTTTAAAAATGTATAAAAAATTAAATATATATATATTATATTATATTATATTAAATAGCATAACAACAGTTTTAATTAACTTTTTTAAGTCAATTAGAACTAATCAAGTCAACTTTAAAAACCTTTATTAATAAACTAAATTTAAAAAATAATTATAACTGGGTTTTTTTAAATATTTTAATTAAGAAAATCAATTTAAAGTTTTATTTAAACAATACATTTATTTAGAAGTTAAATTAAACTCTAAAGCTATTACATTAACTATATAAATCTATCCTGAAACTTTTTATCCTATTTGTATATACTATACTAACTGATCAACATCTAAAAAACCTTCTTACAATAATATCATTATTATGGGATTTTTTTCTAAAGATAGCATTTGCATAAAAACTGGTTATTCTTTTCTAATTATTACTAAATATAGATATTCGAATAAAGTGAATCATTTAGACTAGTCAACTAAAATTACAATTGAAATTTGTTAATAAATTTAAGTTAACATTTATTATAATTGTAAAAAATGACATCCAACTCTCAACCAATTGGTAAATTTTAAATTAATATATAATAGATAATGAATTATTAATTATTAACTATCTATTAATTTTAGCTTTACTCTCTGTTTATAACAAAGATGGTTTAATTCCATTTGCTTCGGAACTTTCAAAACGTAATTATCGCATTTTAGCTTCAGGCGGTACTTCTAAAATGTTAAAAGAAGCTAATATTCCAGTTGAGTAAGTTTATGTACAATCATAGATAATTCAATTAATAAAAAAACCATTTTAGAGATGTATCTTCGATTACTAAAGCACCTGAAATGTTAGGTGGACGAGTTAAAACCCTTCACCCAGCTGTTCATGGGGGTAAATTTTTTATCTTATTTAATATATTGAATATAGTTTAATAAAATGAAATAAAATAAAATAGGTATTTTAGCTAGAGATATCCCATCCGATCTTAAAGATCTTGCTGAACAGCAAATTGATAAAATTGATATTGTGGCTTGTAACCTTTATCCATTTAAAGAAACTATTTCTAAACCAGATGTTACTATTGAACAAGCAGTTGAAGAAGTAGATATTGGTATGATTTTTATTATGATATTGATAATTTTAATAAGTAATTTTTTTAGGTGGTGTTACTTTATTAAGAGCAGCAGCCAAAAATCATTCTCGAGTTTCTATCTTATGTGATCCAAAAGATTATACATCATTTATTACATTATTAGATTGTAAAGATAATGAGAAACTCAATGAATTTAAAAAAACATTGGCTCTAAAAGCATTTAATCATACAGCTGATTATGATGAAGCTATTTCTGATTATTTTCGTAAACTTTATGGACCTTCAATTAATTCTCAAATGAATTTACGTTATGGTGCTAATCCTCATCAAAAACCAGCTCAAGTTTTTGTCAAAGAGGGTAGTTTACCTATCAAAGGTAATATAATTTAATTTAATTTAATTTAATTTAATTTAATCTTTATTTTATTTAGTTTTAAGTGGTTCACCAGGTTATATTAACTTATTAGATGCACTTAACTCTTGGCCTTTAGTTAAAGTAATATTTATAATTTAATTAATTAATTTTGTATTTTTATTATTAATATTGATATTAATTTATATAATAGGACTTATCAAAATCATTAAATTTACCAGCTGCTGCTTCTTTCAAACATGTATCACCAGCTGGTGCTGCTGTTGGTTTACCATTATCAGATGAAGAACGTATTGTTTATATGGTAGAAGATTTAAAATTGACACCTTTAGCTTGTGCTTATGCACGTGCTCGTGGGGCTGATCGTATGTCTTCTTTTGGTGATTGGGTAGCTTTATCTCATCCTTGTGATGTAGAAACAGCTAAAATTATATCTAGAGAAGTAATAATAATAAGATTTTATTTTAATAACTAATTTAATATTAATTTAATTTAGGTATCAGATGGTGTCATTGCCCCTGGTTACTCTTCAGAAGCATTAGAAATATTAGCTAAAAAGAAAGGTGGTAAATATACAGTACTTGAAATGGATCCAAATTATGAACCATCTTCAATTGAAACTCGACAAGTTTATGGATTATATCTTCAACAGCAAAGAAATGATAAATTAATTACTAAAGATTTATTTAATAATATTGTTACTCAAAATAAAAAAGTAAGTTTTAGTATTTTATCAATTATATTTTTGAATATTTAAATAATAATATTTTTATTTTATTTTTAGATCCCTGAACAAGCCATTATTGATATGTTAGTATCTACTATTACTGCTAAATATATTCAATCTAATTCAGTTTGTTATGCTAAAAATGGTATGGTTGTTGGACTTGGTGCAGGACAACAATCACGTATTCATTGTACTCGATTAGCTGGAGATAAAGTTGATAATTGGTGGACTCGTCATCATCCAAAAGTTTTAAATTTTAAATTTAAAAAGGTAAAAAAATATTATAAATAATACATATCAATTAATGTTTTTTATTTTTTATTTTTTATTTTTTAATTAAGGAAACTAAACGAGCTGAAAAATCAAATGCTATTGATCTTTATGTAATTGATCAAATTGGTGAAGGTGAAGAACGTGTTGCTTGGGAATCCGTATTTGAAGTAATTCCAGAGCCTTTAACCAAAGAAGAACGTATTGCTCATCAACAATTACTTGATGAAGTAGTGGTATCTTCCGATGCATTTTTCCCATTTGCTGATAATATTCATCGTGCTAAACAATCTGGAGTTAAATATGTTGTTTCTCCTTCTGGTTCAATTCGTGATGATGACATCATTTCAACTGCTAATAATTATAATATGGTAGTTGCTCATACTGATCTTAGACTCTTTCATCATTAAGGAAGGTATTATGTTATAGATTTACCTTTTAAACTTACTTTATATATATAAAGACGTAGTATTTTAAAATAGGAATTATTTTATTATTTTTTAAATTTAAACTATCTAATAACTTATAAAATATTAACATACATATATTCTATAATTAAAATAAATTTAAAAGTTTAAAAGTAAAATATAAAATATACATTTAAAAAAAAAGATTAAAGTTTACCAATTAAAAAAAAGAATAATAATAAATAATAAATAATAAATAATCTAAATAAAAATATTAATAGTTATGTTTAAACTACTTTTCATCCTTTTGAAAAAAACTCAATAACTTTAGTTTCTTCAAGACAAAGATCTAATTTATCTAACCAATAAATTAAATCTAAGGCCATTGATTCACATTCCAATTTCAATTCTTTTGGATTATTCATCAATTGATAAGGAACTACTTTAATATCTGGCAACTCTAATTCATTATTATTCTCCAAATTAATTAATTCCAATAGCCCTGGTGCACGTAAAGAAATTGAAGATAATGGAGAAGCAACAAATTCAGAATTAATAATACCTTTAGTTTCTAAAGATGAATTAGGTGTGGATAATTGACTATTGGAAGAAATTATTGAAAATGCAGAACTACTACTTGTATTATTAGTTTCTAGTTTGGAGATTGTTGAGCTTGGTTGACTATTATTAGATGCTATATGTAATAAACTACTTATGCTAGGTGTATCAGGAGTAGAAAATTTAGAAACTATTTCCTATAAAATATTAGAAATTATTATATATATTTAAAAATTAATAAATAAAATAAAATAAAATAAAATAATTACTTTTGTTTTTGGTGCAATTAATTTTAATCTTGGCTTAGGTTTGATAGATTCTATTGATGAACTAATAGGAGATAATGTATTTTCAATAGAATTGATATTATTAACTAATAAATTATCATCTTCTAATAAATGATTTATTGTTAATTTAGGAGGTGAATGGCCAACAAATAAAGCTGAAGAAGATTTTTGAATTAAAGATTTACTAGTAAAAAAGGATTGTTCTGATAATTTAGATTGATTAGATTTTGGTTTTAATAATATTGGACTTGAAGATAATGTTTTATTATTATCTAAATTATTAAAATAAGGTGAACTTGGATTATTTAAACTTCGATCTTTTAATATGTTTCTTAATGATTTAACAGAATTAGGTGGATTAAGTGATTTTATTGAATCTGTTTCATTATGTTGATTAGAATTGTTATTATTTCGAGCATGTGAAAAAGATTTAGATCTCCTTTTATATAAATTAGGTTTATTATTATTATTATTATTATTATCATTATTATCATTATTATTATTATTAATTGAATTATTGTTATTACTATTAACTGAATTACTTAAATTGGGATTTATAATTGATAATTTATTATTTTTAAATTTTAATTGTTTTAAATTAGATTGATTTAATTCATTTTGTGTAGTTAATGTTTCATGACTAGTAGTTGCTAATTTTTGTGAATAAATAACATGAGCATCAGCAGATATTTGTCTTGTCATTAAAATTGGCTTTGAATTATCTACTTGTTGTTGTTGAATAGGTAATTTAGTACGTTGACTTATTGGACGTAATGATGATTTTGGTTGATAACTTGGTGAATTTAAATTACTAATTTTTGGTGAAGATGTATTTGATTTATTTAAATTATTACTATTATTGTTTAAATTGTTATTGGATATTTCTAATGATTTATTGGATGCTTCGCTTTCAGTTTTACTTAAATTAGAATTACTTCTTTGAGAATGAATTGATGGTGTATTATTTTTTTTATTTTGAGTAATACTAATTGCTATTGGTAATGTATTAGATTCATTTACTGAATGAAATGTATTAAAATTTGTTGAGTTATCTATATTATTAATATTATTATTACTATTAATATTATTCTTACTATTATTATTATTATTATATTGTTGATTTTTAATATTAATATTTGATTTATTTGAATCATAGAATATTTTAACTAATGGATGATTATCAACTGATGATGAGTTATTAATATTATTAATATTATTATAATTTAATTTTGCTGGTATTCTTTCTCTAATTGTATTTCTAATAGTATCTGTTATACTAAATTTCATTGTATTTGAATAAGATCCATTGGATGTTCTTGAAATGGCAAAACTTTCCCCCATATTTTCATGTAAAATAGAAGAATTATCGTTATAATTTCTAGATTTAACAGTATCAAAATTCCAAAGAGATTCAACATCATCGTCATCCGAATCATCACTATAAAATCAATATTATTATTATCATTATTAATTAATAAAAATAAATTACTCTAAATCATTGGGTACTTCTATAGAAGCTATATAAGATGCTCTTGTACTTCGACTCATTTTGAATTTTTCATGTCGAGTTAAAAGATCTTTTAAATGGGAATAATGATATTTAGCGTAAGCTTTGATAAATTTACATTTAAGTAATTCTTCCGCTGTAGGTCTCTAAATAATTAATTAACCTCTTATTTTTTTATACAAAATTTCACTTCAACTTACTTCTTCTGGATTAAAAGTTAAACACAATGAAACAAAATCTTTAAGTTGGGATGAAAAAGGTCCAGTAAGTCTAGGAGGTTTACCTTGAGCCAACATCATCAATGCAGTTTTTGGATCATGTTCTGCATAAGGTGGATTTCCTAATGCAATTTCATAGACTGTTATACCTAAGGACCAAATATCCGCTTTCTGATTATAAGGTGAACCTTCCGTTATTACTTCAGGTGCCATCCAGTAAGGGGTTCCAACAAAACTATACCGTTTTACTGAATTAAAAGATATGGTTCTCGCTATCCCAAAATCACATAATTGTACTTGACCACTTTCAGTTAATAAAATATTGGCAGCTAATAAAGTAATTAGAATTAATTATCTAATTTGGATTAAAAATAAAATGATTACCTTTAATATCCCTATGAATAATACCTTGTTTATGAATATAATCTAAGGATAATAAAACTTCTCGAACAATAATTGATATACATTTTTCATCAATAACAGAAGATTTCATCTAAATAGTCAATTTAAATTTCTAATTTTCAATTAAATTAATTAATAACTATTTACCAACCCACGAATAGAACCACCAGCTGCATAATCCATAATGACCCATAATTTAGAACCTTCTAAAAAGGAGCCATGATATCTAGTGATATTACAACTTTCAGCCCCTTGTAATTGAGATAATAAACCAATTTCTCGTTGAGTATCAATTATCTCTTCTTGATCCGTATCCATATTTAAAATTTTTATAGCTACTACTTTGGCTGTTCTTCGATCCATTCTAGATGAGGTGAAAGGTGAATATTTCACTTGATATTACTTCAAAATTTAAAAACTTACCCTTTATATACTTCCCCATATGCTCCCCGACCTACACACTCTAATCGGGTGTACATATTGGAAGCGCCTATTTGACTATTTAGACCATTACTGCTAAGAGTGGAGGTGGATGTCGATGTCATAACTTGAGTTTTATTTTATTTACAAAAAAAAAGTAGAATTTCAATAATAAAAGAAAATCAATTTATAGAATTTAAATTTTCAAGTTCTTAGATTTCTTTTAAGTCAATTAATAGTGGCGCTTTAAATTTTATAGCTAAGTATTTTTAGGGTAAAGCTATTCAAATTCGATTACTAAAAATAGTCATTCTTATTGTTTGATTATATGGAGTGGTGTTTATTTAATTGAATTTTTTTCACCTGTCAAATATTGATAAATTACTTTTTTTTATTACATCATTAATAGACTATTGATTTATTGGAATTTTAATTTAATATTACTATTATAAAATAAATATTATAATAACTGTTCTTTAATCGATTATATGAATTTAAATCAAGTTTATTTTAATAATTCAAATGTATAAAAAAATGTATTTGAATATATTATTCTTAATATAGGTTAAAAAAAGAGAAGTTTTTTATTTTTATATTAATATAAGAACTTTTGTTTAATTTTAAAGTAGTAGATTTTAGTATGTTTAAAATAAAAGTAAATAAATAATACGAAATTTGGAAATTATTTAACAATTTAATAGATTCTATTTTAATTACACATATTTATTATTTTTACTAATAATTCTTTTTAAAAAGGATTGATTTCAAATACTTTTGATATGAAATTACTATTTTTTTAAATCAATTTTATTTAGATCTCATTTCATTAAATCTTTGATTAAAGTTTGTTTAATTAAAGTATTTTTGAATTATTTAATATTAGTATTTCATATTTAAAGATCAAAATAACGTAATATTTTTCAAATATTGATAATATATAAAATTAACATAGAAATTAATAATAAAATAATTCAATTCATTTTTAATATAATAAAACCATAAAAAATGTAAAGCATTTAAAATAAACATATCAAACTCAATTTTTATTTTTATTAAATTAAATTAGCTTTATAAATTCTAACAACTTAACAATCTTTGTTTAAATAAAAAGCAATGGTACTACAAATTGATTTGAAAATTTTTAGGGAAATTAGTTACTTTTTTTAAATTTTAAATATTATCTTCATTGAAAGTACTTGGGTTATAAACACCTGGATTATAATTACTTGGGTTATAAGTACCTTGATTGGAGGTATTTTCATTAGTATTATCTCTATTATAAACACCTGGATTATAAGTACCTTGATTATAATTATCTCCATTATAGATACCGCCATTATAAGTATTTCCATTATAAGTACTTCCATTATAAGTGCTTCCATTATAAGTACCTCCGTTATAAGTACCTTCATTGTTACTTGGATTAAATGCACTTGGATTATAACTGCCTTCATTTCCATTATTATCAACTATTGGTTTACCGTCTTTATCTACTTTCGGATAGAATTTAGCTTCAATTAAAGGTGCTTCCTCTGCAAGGCAATTTTGTAATAAATGTAATTTCGTCTCTAAAATATTAAAAGCACTAGATACGACCTCTTCAGCTTTTAAAACACCTGTAGTCTGACAAATTAATTTCAATTATTCTATTTAATAATTTAAAAGAATAAATTAACTTACTTCTACCTCCATATAAAATTTAGTTGGTTTTTTGAAATAATCATAAACTATAAAATATTAAATATAAACAAACAATTTGATATTTTTATATTACATTCATCGCGTTTCTCTTCTAATGCATTTTTACTTAATGGCCTATTCATTATTTTAATTAAAAAACTCATCGTTATTTTGATATTTAATTTACCATTCTTTTTCATCTTCTTCAACCCAATAAGAAAGATGCCTTAAATTGTTATATGGATCATATTCAAATCCAATAGCAGTTACAGGGCTCCATTTAGCATGCTCTTTGGAAATTCCCTGTATTTTAAAAAACAAATTAAACAAAAAGCACATTGTAAAATAAATATGTTTACTTTTTTAGCAATACAAGTCAATTTCACTTCTTGTCCTTTACGTAACTTTACTAAAGTTACTCCAGGATCAGTAGGACCTTAAAATAATTAATATAAGTTTTAATTTTAATTTTAATTTTAATTTTACCTGTTACAACGGGTAAAATTGAAGAATCGGAACTGGTCAAATGACGACTTGTAACAATTAAAGTATCTTTGGTATCACAACGTACATCTAATTTAAATACAACGGAACAACTTGGACAATATTGCGCACATGAACACTCCTTGATATTTTTTTAACACTATAAAATTAAAAATTAAAAATTAAATTCTTACTCTAGTATATTTAAGCCTATCTGCTTGAGTACTATCAATAGGCACCAATCCTAATCTATGTGCTAGAAACTCATCCACTAAAACTGAAGTATTGGATTCGATCTCTACCATATCAATAGCTATAATTCGTAAACAATTAATTATTTTTTTAGCTTAATATAAGCCAAAATAAATACCAAGTGTTGGAACATCGGATATAATAGTACGACGTAAGGCGTTTGCAAGACTAAAAAAATTAATATCAAAAAATAAACTAAAATCAAAATTAGTCACCTCAAATCACATTCTTTCATAAAAAATTCTATTTTATCTTCTTCAAATGTTTCATGCTCAATATACAACTTAGCATCTTCTTTATCTTTTTTTTCCTTTTCTTCTTTATTTTTTCCCACAAATTGACCCTGATTTTCCTCAATCTTTAGTCCATCATATCTATTTTTTTCAATAAAAGGGTCTATCGAAGTAGTATCATTTTGAAAACTTGGATCATAAGTGTGTTGATATGGTTTTGAATAGTCACTTATTTCATTAGTACCATAATAGTTTTTTTCATAATTAGCTGTACTTGATTCATTGTTTTGAGTTTCTGAATTTAATTCATTTTCCGGTTGATAGTTATTGGAATAATAAACGTTATTGTTATAATCCATTATATTGAGTGATAAAAGTAAAGGTTAAGTTAAGTTAACCCACACTTAAATCTAGCAAATTATCTTTTAGAAATTTTTTAATAATAACCCTTTCACATTTAACTAGTTTACATAGTTTAGTTATAATTAAGTGTAATTATTGGTAGATAATTAAAATCGATTCAATTTTAACCTATCAAATCAGTAATTTATGCTTGCATCATAAATTATGGGAATTAAATTATTTAAAAGGTTATTAAATTAATTTGTTAAAGTCAAATTTACTTATTAATATAATATTAAAGGAGCTATCATTAAATACCAATTAAAGTTAAAGTATGACACAACTAATCCAGGCTCAATTATAAAATTACATGAATATTCAAACTAATAAACGATCACTCTTACCATTGAAATTCTATGTTACTTTTAAATCATTTGATATTTAAACAAATGAAGATTTAACTTTGTTCAATTGTATGTAGCGAACATTTATTATAAAACAATCTTTTATTTTTATATAACAAATTGCACTTGTTGTCTATTTTTATTAATGTAAACTTAATTTATCAATCCTTGCTCTAGTAGCATCCATCTCATTTGTCGATTCCAAAAATAAAGGTTCAAAACCATGTTGAGATAAGTCTTGTCGAGTTTCAGCAGGATCTGATAGCGCTAGATTTAAGTAAAAAGCTTCAAATCCATCAATAGAAATGGCTGTATTCCTACCATTTCCTTCTGCAAAATTATAAAAAACATGCTCAACAAATTCTCTAGGTGGTGTTACCCCTTTATTTGTAGTGGCAATAAAATGTTGTAACCCATTGATATCCATTTTCCTTGTTCCGGGTTTTACATAGCGAAGAAATATCGTTCTTACTACGCTCTTCATTTTAACACTGAGTTCATTGTTTTCTAATAATGGAACTTGGCCTAAAGTAAAATTAATTAGTAAGTAATAAACTATTATAAAATACACACCTTCTCCTTCTAATCCATTCAATAAATCTTGTACTTCTTTCTTTAATTCTATAAAATTAAAATTTAAGGACAAAATAAAATGATTAAAAACTAATCATACCTAAAAGGGGCTCGAACATATCATCAAAAGTTAAACCCAATTCAATAATTTCAATTGAAGTTCTAGATATATTTAAAATAAAAGATATAAAAGCAATAAAATAGATAGAATGTATAGGATAGAACCATAATAAATCGAATGCTCTGCTTATAATTTTATAGATTAATTGAAAATCTTGTGTATTACGAAATTGATGAATCAAATTCTGAATTTCAATCATCTCTTTTGGTTCACTATTTCCATTACAAGTAATCTGTTGATTTTCTATCCTCAATTGTTCCATAACAATAAATTTAAAGTCGTCTCTTGGAGTTAAAACATGTTCTAACTCATTTAAATCTAATACTTTACTTTCGAATAAAAGATCCCATATTCTATATTGAGTTAAATCTATTACTTTTAAATTCCTAATTACTTTGTTAGTAATGTCTTGTATAAGTAATATATCATCTAATACCTTTTCCAGATCCGATTTTCTTTAAACAAATTAAAAAGATAGGAATTACTATGTGAAAGGTTAACAAGATCTTGTGCATCTAGATACTCGGCTATTTCTAATATATTGTCTGGAGTTAAATTCTCAAATTGAAACATTTTCAAAAATGAAATGATTTGAAAAAAATTAACAGTTTTGTAAAATTCGAATTTTAAAATTAGTAAATTATTAATATTTAGAAAAATTAAATTTTATTAGAAGGAATAATAAAATTCAAGCTAATTTTGACTGCGAGTAGAGAGATATGTATTCAAATATAGAGATATTAAAACAAAAAACAGGTATTGTTTTAACACCACTTTAATTGTTTGGATTATTTTGTACTTGATTACCAAATATATTTTCTTTAAGTTTAAGGTATTCAAGGTAAACTTGTAATTTTTGACGTTCAAGTTCTTGTCTTTCAGTTTCTAATAATGTTTCCAACTCCTCAAATTGAGTAAGTTTCAAATCCAATTTTTGAAGTTGAGCATCAACTACTTCATATACCAACCTTTGGATTTCCTTTTCTTCATAATCGGCTAATACTTTAGCTTTACCTGCTGCTGACCCTAACGCTGCTGAGGCTACTTTATTTAAATGCTCTTTAGAAAAGGCTCCGCTTTGTGGTGCATGATCGCCAGACCCATTTTCATTTTTTATCTCTTGATTATCTTCATTAGCTGGATGGCCCTCAGTTGTACCATTTACTTTAGCTAATTCTTTTAATGCAGTTTGTGCTGCAGCAGATGCAACACCAGGATTAACGGCAGATGCTAAGAAAGCTACAACGGACATAACTGGATTATCTGCTTGTGAAAATGGTAAGCGCTTAAATTTAAGTGGGTCATCATTTTTGCTATTTTCAAGGTATGGATCTTCAATAGGAAGTTGAAGGAATTTGAGTATGCACTGTTCACGATCTCTAGAACCAACATGCTCAGCAACCTTATCCCAATCTTCTTGGTGCATTTCAATACCTTCTAAAAGGAGTAAAGTTTCTTGTTCATTCCAGTCATCGTTTGCAAAAGGTTTAGGAATGTTTTCTTCCATTTTTAAGAAATCACCACTAAAATGATTGGTTGGGAATCGTCCTTCCAAATAGCAGTTTGGACATATACTAACATCTTTTGTTTTTATATTATAGTATCGGATTTTTGAACAATCTACGTTACACGTAGCACAATTGAAAGCTTTGACTTGAGGCGGGTCAACTCGTTCATAAATATCTCTACGAAGATCATGATTGGCTTCTATTTTTACTGCTGAGCTGACATCATTAAGTGCAGTTGGATTTGGATTGGTTGAAGTAGATGGTAGAAACGGTTGGAGTCCACGTGGTGTATCTGCTGTAACTCTGAAATGGCCAGTAAAAGGAGGTAATACTGCAGAAGGACGAGAAATAGGGTCGATTTGGTAATTAATTAAACCCCATTGCTCCAAGAAAGCATGTACCCTAATAACAGCACATACATCACCAGATAAATTTCTACGACAAGCAGTTACAGTTAAATATTCTACTGGATTTAATCTGTAAGTATTGATCATGAAATCTCTAAATTCTTTGTATACTGTTGGTGTTTTACTTGAGTTTCTAGAGTTGAAAAATTCTGGTAATGAACGTTCTTCTATTTCATTAATCTTATCCATATCAAACCAAGCAGAGTAACTTGGGATAATAATCTCATGAGCCTGTTCAGCTATTGGCTCTTCTCCCTCATCACCATCAACTGTTGGAGCCTTGTTCATTGACGCATCATCTGCAATTTGAGACGAAATATTAAGAATCTCTCCACCTTGAATTGGCTCAATCTCGGCTCTTTTTGCAGCGCCTTTATTGACCTTTACCAATTCATCGATTTCATTTACTTCAACTTGATCAGCTCCACTAATTAAAGTTGCTGTAGGGATATTATCATCTGCTCTATGCTTTTTGGGAGGATCGTCTGAATTTTCATTGCTTTCTGCCTCAGGTTTTCTTTTAGAGGCTTTAAGCTTTGGGTCATAAACGTATATCCCCTCATTATCAACTAGGAAATCCTCTTCATTCATCCACTCATTAAAATCTAAACTATCTTCAAGCCAACGGGCTGAAACATGGATGGGATTGTTTTTTTCAGCTGTGGTTTCATTTTCTATAATATAATCTGATGAATCATTTACCCAAGCGTCATGGGAATCTGGATAAAAGAACCAATGCAAAAGTGCTTTGTCGCCACGCTTATCAAGAACTCGATACCAATCACTATCTCTTGGAGGCTCATTTTGGTCTACTGAATGTATTATATGAGTAGGAGAGTCATTTAATTGAACGATTGTTGCTCTAAGCTTTGTAGCTTTTTCAGTCAAAATTCGAACTTTTTCCTGTGGTACATCATCTGAAAAAGCAATTTTTGGATCAGCAATTAAATTTTGGCTCTGTAGGGATATATGAACATGTTTTAGTAAACCTATAAAAAAATCCTTTTTACTAGAATCTGCAAAATCCCAATCAAAACATTTACGAAGGGCCAAATATTGAAATGAAGATTTCAATAAGGCAAAAAGTAAAATTGAATTTGGTTTTCTTGGTCTAAAAAATTTGGCGTTTATTCTTACCAAAGGATACCCAATGTTATCGTTAGAATGACGACCTAAATTATCTTCCTGAAATTGAAATAAAGAAGCTGTAAATTGTGATAAATCTTTAGCAGATAAAGTTGGAAATTCTGCTTCAGTTTTGTGTATAAAATTTATTAAAGGTACCGTAAGCTCTTGGAGTTCATTTAAGGTCTCAATAGAATCATAGTAATCCCAATCAACGTCACCAGATCTAAGATTAAGATTCATTTTTAATCTTATTTTTTTAAAAAAAATAAAATTAGCTTATTAATTCATTCAATTTAGTTGAAAAAATTTAATTGATTTTATTGGCTTGAAGGGTTTTTCTAAGTGCTTCAGTTCTAATTTGATTTAAATATCAAGACTAAATGCTCTAATATAAAATATCATATATTTTTAAATACTTTAGTCAACTATCTAACCAAGACAGAGTTATATTGATAGATAGATATTTTTGAATGCATATTCGTCCTACATTATATTTAAGTTATATAAAGAATGTTACCTTTATATGAACGATCAATTTGAGAATATTTCTTGTTTAAGAATTCCACTGACGGTTTTTCAACTTAATGATGGTTAAAAAATGGTCAAACAAATGAAACTAAGGATGTTCCCATTTTAAAAAAGCACTATTATATTAACTAAAATGTTGTTTTCAGTATAAAAATTAGCAGAAAAATATCAATTTTTGACTTTATTTAGTTAGTCAAAGAAATTTTGAGATAAAATATTCAGCTTGATAGCTTAATTAAAGCAGCCTTAATAAAAAATTTTATGCTTAAATATCAAATAATGATCAATACTTTCAAATCAAACATCAAAATTAACAAATTAAAGTTGTTTGAAGAATATCTACACTAAAAAAACAAATCAAATTAAATGGCGATATATGATTTGTTACATTTGCTAGTAGGAGATTTAGTTTTAAGCAAATCTTGATTTTTTAAACGAAATTAACTTTATAATTTTTAAAAATAAAATGCCACAAGAATATCCACATTTAAATGAACCTGATGTAAATGGTTCGTCGGTACCGGTGGTGCTCTTCATTCCCAATAGAGCTTCAGAGGATTTACCTGAATACATTATTCATTTGTCTCCTATAAATACTATCCTTGATCTTAAGAAAGTGCTTAAAAATAAATTGGCAACTAAACCAAAGACATTTGATATAAGAATAATTTACCTTGGAAAAATTAAGGAAAACCATGAGTTTATTAAAGATGTCTTGAAAAAAAAGGTACTTTGTCCATTTATAGTTGATTATAAAGTTTAACCTTTAATAGGATGAAAGCGGTAGCGATGACAAATCGAAAACAGAAGATGATAAAGATGAATCAAAAGGATACCCTCATTTCCATGTTATGATCAACAATGTACCTCCACCAACCATTAAAAAAGTAACAAAAGAAGAAAACACTAACAAAAGCTTAACTCCCAATTTTCCTACTACTAAACCTCAAACTCTTAATATATCAGACAATTCTCCTAATGGTCAAGATTACTGTAATAATTCTTCAACACTAATCAGTGGAAATATATTATCATCAAGCAATGCTCAGAGTTCATCAAAAGGAGCGGTAAGAGATCCTAATCCTTATCAAGTGCCTTCGCTCGGGTCAAGTGCATCAGGATTTAGGTCAAACAACAATTCAGAAAATACATCGATGTCTACATCAGGGAATATTTCTGCAAATAAGCCTGAGTTTGTAGCAAATTCCAACTCTGTAAATGTATCAGGACTCCTATCAAGTAGTAATCCAAGAAATGGACTAGGATCTGATTCAAATGATAGCTCAACAAATATAATGGCGTTTGGCTCAAGTAATAATTTAACTGGCACACCGATGTTTGGAGCAACCAGTAACTCAACAAACACACTCGCACTTGGATCTGGCATCAACTCAACAAATGCACCGGTGCTTGGATCAAGTGGTAGTCCAATAAATGCATCACCGTTTAGAACAACTAATAATCCCGAAACACCAGCTTTTGGATTAAACAATAGTTCTGTGACTTCCAGGTTTATAGCAACTAACAACCCTGACATACCAATGACTGGAATAAATAGCAATTCAACAAGTAGATCAATGCTTGGATCTCGTAATGACTCCAACTCATTCCGATTTAATACTGCTATGAATAATAGCCAAGATCCGAGATTAAATACTCCACATAATCCACCTGCTAGTGATGTATTAAGATCAGATGCAGATTTTATAGAAGCTTATATACAAAGAATAGAGCGAGGAGGTTTAATTGTTTCTGAAGCAGCGAAATTGCGCTTTGCAGAAATCATGAAAAAAACTTATACTGATAACTTACAAATTCAACTTCAACTTCAGCCTACCACTTATCAACATGTAAAAATTAAGTAAAGTTTTTAATATTATCATTTTATTTTTATTAATATTTTTTAGTGGGCGCAATTATTTGCTTAAAACTCCTGCTGGAACCGCTGGAACTGAAAACCCAGCTGCTCCTAGAGAAACAGCAACTTCAGATCCTAGCAGGACTAGACGAACTAGGCGTTATGTCATTAGAAGAGTTCGTAGAGAAAGAGCATCAGTACTTCGTACTATTTTTAGATATTTAAGAATCATATGGCCAGCTATAAAAATCGCATTCAAACTTGCACTTGTCTATTTTTTTACGCATATTGGAGGCGATATTTATAAGCAAATACTATTTGGCATTGTAGTTCTCATATTCTTTATCTTTAGTAATGGGATTATTGATGTTCAAATAGAGTTTGGGCGTGTTGATGAAGTTAACAACCAACAACAGGATCAACAACAGAATGGAAACGAAAATAATGATTTACACGAGGATGTAAATGAAGGAAACGAAGGTGAGCCAGCATCTGAAACACCACCAGCACCTCCCAGGGAACCAAGACACCCCTTAATTGAAGGTGCCATTACATTCTTCTCATCTATCCTTCCAGAGCGTCCACCACAAGCTAATAGGAACAATGAAGCTAATGCCAATGCTAACCCTAGATAGTTTAGTCATTTCCAATGCTATATATATTCTATTGCTGAAATATCATAAGTACTTTGTTTAGTTTTAATTGTTTCATTTGATTATTTTATGTTTTATTCCATTCATTGTAAACAAATAAACATACCCTTAATATATTATAAAAAAATTGATTAGGTTTACAATTGTACAATATTAAACATGAATATTAATTAGGGCGCACATCCTTTTACAAGTATAAATTGGTATTTTATCTTACTAAGTTCAAAGGCTGTAAAAATATTACTTATTTCCATAAAAAATTTAATAATAAAATTTAACAGAATTAAAGTGTATAAAAAGTATATAAAAAATTTATTGATAGAAAAGTAAAAATAAGCTACATTACAGAAAATCGAAGCATATGGAGATGTATTTTGTTTAGGAATTTTACTAACAACCTTCCCGCTCAAATAGCGCTTAAAAAATGGAAGTAATGAAGCTAAAAAAACACCCCCATATATATTTCTACTGAACTCTTTTTTTGGCTTTGCGATGGTATTTATAGATGAAATTATATTGAAATGAAAAGTTATGTTTATTCTGATGGGTGGCAGCATTGCCCTGAAGGAAACATCAAATTTACTTCATAAATCATTGCTCCTAAAGTCCATCCAACATCAATACCTTCTACTTCCTCATCAAAATAGATATCACGATCTAGAGCCAACCCATACCCTTCATTTAACATATTAACAATATAAGCTGCCATAAAACAATAGTGGTTAATATCCTTGTCATCACTCCACTTATCATACTTATTTAAATATTCATCATAATTCAAATTGCTACAAACTGAGTCTGCTTTTTCCATTAAGCATCGGATATTTGATTTCCCTTTGCATTTAAACCACTTCGCTACTTTAAACATGCCAGAAATGGCTATCAATTTCATATCTTTAGGAATATCTGGTTGATAAACTCCGTTTACAGCACATGACATGGTTGGGCAAAATGGGTCTTTTAACATTAACTTTCGAGTATTAATAACACAATTTGTAAAATCTCCAGAACCTTCAAAGTCTACCCCTTGGCTTGTTTTTCCTTGGTATCCTTTAACAAAGCACGGGTCCTTGAAAATCCCCCCTTTGTCTAAGGACTTTATTTCGTTAGCATGATATCTTAACCTTGCTTCATTTCTACCAAATCGAAGATAAGAATGAGTGTAAACTACCCTTGAAGTACCATTTAAATTAATTGGAAACGAATTTTCCATTGGCACCTGTGGTGTTTCAAAGGTGATTTGGCAAGAAGCACCGCCCATATCAAGCATACCATGGCTAAGATCAGGTTCATCATCAGAGCCTAAAATACCAGCCAAATAGTTAATAGCCAACCAACCAAAAACTCCTTCATATTCTCCAGGAATCACTTGAGCACCAAATTTCGGATCAAATTTAAATCCTGAGTTATTAAGTGTGTTGCGAACATTTTCCATCAATTGATGGGAGCGAGTCCTTGGTAATAATCGCATACCAGCGGTTGCTTTTAAAAATATAGGGGTCCTAGCATGTTTTGATTTTGGTATATATTCAGTAGCATTGCCTATAAAGTCTTTTAAATACTCATCTACTTGTTCTGGCTCTATCTCAGCTAAACCACCCAACTTTTTAATTTTAAATTGCTTGCCTTTTTTTGGACCAGAGTCATAAATACTTGGTACTATATAAGGTGAATCATGGCAATCTGTTGGTTTGTTCCATTCATATATAAAGATTCGACTATAATAGATAAATGTATGTAATATGAAGTATAAAGTTATCTTACGTTCCAGTTGAACCTGCATCCATAATTATACCATAATATAAATCTTTGTCTTCCTTGTTTTTGGTTCGAGTATGTTTTAGTGAGTGTCCTTTTTTTACCCATTCATAGTTGTTAGCTTTAGGTAAAAAGTCCTGGAGTTCATTAATGGTAGTAGGTATAGGTTTATAATGTTGTTCATTATGTCTAGTATGAGATAAGATGGGTAATTCAAAGTGTTGGTTTAGATTATTAAAATGAGCTTGCTGCATGTTCTATTCTAAATCAAATTTAATAAGTAAAAGTATATTATTTATTGTTATTTATAGTCTAAAATTTTGAAAATCAAATTATCATTGTTGATAAATTAAAAAACCCACTTTTAATCGAGTAAATATCCTTTTTTTTTCCTTTTTTTTTCTATCAACAAATGTTGATTCGAATTAAATAACTGAAATATTATTCTTAACTATTTAAGCTTTTTACTCATTAATTTTTCAAAAAAAAAAGTTATAAAATGAGATCATGACTTTTATTTTGGGTGGCTTTGTAATTAATTATTACATCTACCATTTGAAATTTTTAAAGGAAGTAGTAGTATCATTCAAACAACGCCTATATCTATTTACTAACAGCTTCTTTTAGAAATAATACTTTCATTTTTCGTTGTAATTTTAACTTAATTTATGTTAAATTTAATATAACTATAAATATTATTAAAGTAAATAAAGGAATTAATAAATTTAAACACATATACCAAGCATTGATAGATAGAAGATTAAATAACAAATTGAAAAAATGAATTAAAACTCTAATGAAAGTAAGATAAGAACCTTTGTTTTTAATATTACTTGATGGCTTTATGTTTAATTTATTAATGTCAGTAGTACCATAACAAACTTTTTAAGTTAAATATCAACTTGTAAATAGCTTAAAAAGTTTAAACTGAAAAACTTAAACTTTGACGGGATGGGTCCTTGATCATAATTAATTTATAAAGCGGTAAAACTTTTTGAAATAAACTCAATATTATAAGTATACAGCAAATAGATTCCATAGCTTTATAATATTTTATCAGTAGTAATAAACAGTGTATACAAATAACAATAAATATACAAAAAGCTCACTAACACAAAAAATAAGGTAATACAATAAAGAATTAATAATTCCCGAATGTGTTTTGATTGATTTAATGAATAAACTTAATAAAGTGATATTTAAACTAAAACTAAAATTACTATGATATTTTCACTTTGTTTGCAAGGTGCAATGTTTTTTTTACTACTCTGTATTTAAATGATAAGGTTTATTTGATATTGTTAAAACATGTAGTTTATTAAAATTTAGATAGTAATATCTTTGATATTTGAGAAAATTTATCGTGTATTTTACGGTTAATAAAATAACTATAGACACACTATATAATGTTAAATATTCTTATTTGCTTTGGGCTCATCTCAAAATAATATTAGCACAATCTATTTAGCAGCTTAAAAACCTGTTTACTAATTCAATGTTTAAATAAACTTGAAAATTTATTTACAGAATAAATTAGGTTTCAATTCTGTATAAAACAAACTTGCTTCTTTTTTCATAATAGATTTTTATTATTATTATAGTTTAAATCAGACGTTATGGTTTGTGATCATGATCTGAGGGCAAAAGGAGGGTCCTCCAACACGAAGTTGGTTCCTTCTACGATCCCAGACCCAGGCTTTCGCCTTCATGCTCATTAAACGTTCATCATTTTTAATGGAAACATGCACATAGTTCACAAGCTATTATCTAAAGTATAATTAATCCTTTGTGGGATTACAGAAAAATATAAAATTAATCATCAAATTATAAAATTGTTATGATTAATAATAATGATAATAATTTTATAAAAATAGGTTTTATAGAGTTTTAAAGACGTATAAATATACACATTTAAAAATATTAATTCATACTTCTTGAAATCTGGCTTTAAAATTTCCTTAGCTTAAATTTTGAAAAAACCAACTAACTTAGTTTTAAACTAAAACTTTTATTTTTATTTTCTATCATTTAAATTCATTTATCAAACTACTAAAAGATGTCTGAGCGTAAAGTATTGAACAAGGTAAGTAGTATAAATCTATTATTAGATTCCATATTAATAAGCTTATTTAGTATTATCCACCCAATTTCGATCCATCAATTATTCCCAAAGTAAAGAAGGTTAAAGATAGACAACATAAAGTTCGTCTAATGGCACCTTTTTCAATGCGATGTGAAAGTTGTGGAGAATATATTTATAAAGGGAAAAAGTTCAATGCAAGAAAAGAAACTGTAAAAGGAGAAACCTATTACTCAATTTTAATATTTAGATTCTTTATACGTTGTCCTAGATGTGCAGCAGAAATAACATTTAAAACGGATCCAAAAAACGCAGATTATGTTGCTGAGCATGGAGTTTCAAGAAATTTCGAACCTTGGAGAGATGAAGATCAGATTAATAGGGAGCTTTTGGAATTAAAAGAAAAGGAAGAGGAAAATAATCCGCTTAAAGCTTTAGAAAATAGAACCAAAGAAAGTAAAAGAGAAATGGAAATCATGGAAGGTTTGGATGAAATCCGTACAAGGAATGCTCGCTTTGAGCGTATGGATGCTAGTGAACTTCTAGATAAATTAATAGAAACAAATGATTCTGATGAAGATGAGAAGATCGCTAACGAAGTTTTTAAAGCTAAGAGAGAAAGAGAAGAAGGTGAAGAAATGGATCCTAAAGAGAAGGAAGCTAAAGTTGCACAGAATCATATCCAAGAGCTTCTAAAGAAATCTGGTATTCAACAAAACTGGGTTCAATCCGCTAAAAACAAAGAAGCTCATAAAGAACAACCTAAAGCTGCACCAGTAGTTAAAAAAAGTAATAATGCTCCATCAAATGGGATGAGTAAATTTGGTATTATTAAAAAGAAGGAAGAGCCAAAACTAGAAACAAGTAAACCGATTCTCTCTTTAGTAAATGATTACTCTGATTCTGATGAAGAATAACGATTAGGGTATTTTTATTAAATACTTTTTAAGAGTCAGCTATATAGGTATTACCCTGTATTATTATTACATGTTTTATTCTCTCCTACCCAACTATAAAAGATTCAGGCCTTTATTCAAATTAAATAAAGTGATTATATTATTTTTTTCATACCATAATGTTTTTGAGCAGCATATATAAATTTTGTAATATTTATACTAAATATTTTAAGCTCTAAGTCATGTTTTAATGGTTCATATTATTTACTATCTACAAACAATGATGTATACAGTAATTATTACCCCAAAGTTGAAACTCTATTACTATTTCATTATTATGATATTTTTTATCCAATCAAATTAAGCCAGTATTATAGACAAAATGATACGTCATGACATAAAAGTATATAAACATAATTGAAAGATATTATACTTTAATTAAAATGAAGTTTAGTATTTTAACTACTGCAGCTAGTTTATTATTTCAATTCACCCTTGCTTCTGAAAGTAGCAACGTAGTTGAATTGACTTCTGAAAACTTTGCTGATGTAAGACATTATATAATATAAAGAATACAACTAATAAATTTTATTAGAAAGTACCAAAGAAACGTACTGTTCCAGCTTTAGTAGAATTTTTTGCTCCATGGTGTGGTCACTGTAAAACTTTAGCTCCAGTAATTAATAGTATAAATTCCATAACATTTTTAATTTATAAAATTTGTTAGATCTATGAGAAGCTTGCTGACTCTTTTGCCAAACATCAAAATAAAGTCATTATTGCAAAAGTAGATGCTGATACCCATAAGGATTTAGGTGATAAATACGACATCAAAGGGTATCCAACTCTTAAATGGTTCCCTGTTGGTAGTGGTGAACCTGAAGATTACGAAGGGGCCCGTGAACTTGAAGCTTTACAAGATTTCGTAAAAGAAAGAACTGGTAATAGTACTGTAAATCTTACAATTCATGATTTAACATAAATAGGTATCAATGCTAAAAAAGACGCCTCCCATGTTGTCACCCTTACTGCAGCCAACTTTGATAAGATCGTTTTGGATAAAAAGAAGCATGTCCTTGTTGAATTTTATGCGCCATGGTGCGGGCATTGTAAACAATTAGGTAGCCAATATTTTTTTCTACAAATTTAATTCTTATGTTCGGTTTAGCTCCTATCTATGAGGAAGTTGGTCTTGATTTTGCTCATGAAGACGAAGTAACTTCACTAATATTGTTCCTTATATTGATATTTAATATATATTTAGGTTGTCATTGCTAAACTTAATGCTGATGCTGCTAAATCTATCGGCGAAAAGTAAGTGATTGGTTTGCTTTTGTTAACTTTCTAAATGCATTTTATAGATATGATATTTCTGGTTACCCTACCATCAAATTCTTCCCCAAAGATAACAAAGATAAGCCTGAAGCATATACTGAGAGTCGTACCAGAGAAGAGTTCCTTAAATATTTAAATGAAAAAGCTGGAACTTTCAGAGTTATTGGAGGTGGATTAAGTGAAAAAGTACTTTCATTTATTTCTATTTACTATTTGACTTATTTTGGTTATTTAGGCTGGAGTAGATGATAAATTTAAAGATATCCTTAAACGCTACTGGGAAGCCGGAAGTGACATTAAAGAACTCAAGAAAATATCCAAGGATGCTACTATCATTGCTGAAAAAGAAGGAACTAAGTAAGCTTTTCTTTTTAATTCCATTTTAGCATTACTTAAATACAAACTAGGAGTGCCAAATACTACGTTAAAGTCCTTAATAGCATTATTGAAAAAGGCAGTGATTATGTTAAGACTGAGTCTACTCGTCTTACTAAAATGATTAAAGGCGGCAACCTTGTTCCAAAATCATTAGATGAATTCACCATCCGTAACAACATTTTGGTACAATTCTTATCTAATTTAGCATCCGAATCTGGAGCCCCTATTGATAATTCTAAAGATGAACTTTAATCATACTTTATCAATTAACTTCAAGTATTAAATTTTATAAAAGCAATTTAAATTTATTTTTTAATATTTTCTTTTCCTATTTAATATTAACTTTATCTTTTAGCCAAGTTTATCTCAATTTTTAAAAAAAAAACAAGAAAGTTTTACATAAAAGCTGCGTATGTTTTTTTATCACATTAAGGTATTATCAAATAAGTGGCAAGTAGTGTATATTAAAAATGACAAGTTGTTTTTATAAAGCATAATTGATAAACAAACACTAATAAGACTAATAAAAATAGAAGAGATAAGAAAAAAAGCTAAATTCAGGGAGATCCTGTGATAACTAATTAGAAGAAAAGGGTGAAAGGAATTAAGGAGTTGTGAAAGGAAAAAAATAACAATCCTTAAAGTCATAGAAGTAGCTGATGATATAAGTAAAAGGTAAAAGGCAAAAGTTTAACAAGAGATTTGTGTAATTTAGCTGGAAACTGATAGAATGGGCTCTTTTTGGTGCAATAAAAATTTGAAAATGTTATAAAAGAGCATCAGATACAGGATTAAATATACCTTGTTAGTAAGTTAATTTACAGGAGAGATGTAGTCTAAGGGTAGAGTTATTAGAAAATTGTAATAAAAAACAAACTTTTGATAAAGCCTTTTAAAGAGACCTTATCTTTGAGTCCAACCGTAACATTAGCCCTAGTCTTGACACTAATATTAAATCCAGTCTAGCATCAACCTTAACTTTATTTTAACTCCACACTAGTATTAATACTAATGTTGATAATAATTAAGATTTTTGAAATAAAGTTTATAAAACCATTTAAATATTTTTTTTGGAAACAAACATTATAAATTTAATTAATTTAAATGCTACTTAATTTAAACAATATTTATTATTTTATATTCTAGCGCAATTATTTTACTTGCCTTATTTTTATGATATTATAACCATTATAAACTTACTTTTTATATACAGCTATAATAAAAGTTGATAGTTCTTTTAGAAGTCAAATTCTATAATTGTATTCAAACTAATAATTAAGGACGTTATTTTTGGTTTCATTACTTTTTCCATTTTTCAAGCGCTATTTGAGCGGAAAAATTGTTAGCAAAATCCTTAAACAAAAAATACATCCCCAATTGATTTAGCAGGATTATTTTACTAAAATTCATATTGTAAGAAATTATAGCTGATGATATAAACTATAAAGATTACATAATTTATAAAAAAAAAAATTGAGAACATTACTAATTTTAAGTAGATTAGTTTTTAGTAAACTTGTATATTAAAATTTATAGTAATTTTAATACAAATACCGATTTCTTTATGCTGAAGCTATGATAAAAACATAATTTATAGACTGAGAAAATAATAAATACTATGCAAATAAAGTACTAAAAGTGCTATACACAAATATAACTATATAAAACCATCGGGTATTCAATATAGGCTGATTAATTAAAAACTAACCTAATTTATTGAATTCAATATTTTGGTGTAAAAAATCCATTAATTCAGCTGTTCGCTATAAGCAACTTAAAAGAGGGGAAAAGGCTTAAATTCAGGGATAAACTATAATAAAAATTAATTTAAAGATTCTATAAAATAGTAAATGCTAAAAATTGGTATGGGTGTAAGTGTTTATCAAGTTTTTTTTGAAAATGTATAAGTTGAAAAATAACAAATAATAACAAATAAGTAATAAGGGAGATTCATATTTCTTATTCTTTTTTAATTAAACATTTAATTACTAATTTAATTAATAATAATTTTACTCAAAATTTTTCAACGTCATTCGTTTTATTATTTAAGAACCAAGAAAAGCTTATCCTACTTACTTCTTACAACAGTGTGTAGTTTTTAAATACACAAAAGAAGCTAAAGGTGGTTTTTTAATAATATAAATTTTTTTATTTCACTTTAAAAATAATATAATAAACTTAAATTTATCCGCTGAACACATAGCATAGCTGCTATTTATAGTAGCTGATTTGGATTACTAATGCTTAATTTTACTCAAAGCAATCTTTTAATTAAATTAATTACATGGAGGGAGTAAAAATAAAATTTTATTAATGGCCGGATTTGATGTTAACGTAATTAAAATAGTAAAGTCAATTAAAGAACGTAACGCTTTAAATTTCAATTGATACTAAAATATAATTAATAAACAAGGATTTTTCATTATTATTTTATCTTCAGATTTTTTTAATGTCCTTAAGTAATAAAATTTTATTTTAACTGTATTTATATAAAAATGCTGAAGTTTTCATTTATTATTATTATTATTATTATTATTATTATTATTATTATTATTATTATTATTAATGATTTAATAAGAAAATAATACTTGCTTATGATCTTAAAAATAAGCTGCTAATTTAGGGGTTATTAAAAACTTATCCCTTAAACCAGCATGATTTGACTCAATAATAGCGGATGAAAAGTTTTAGTTTATTAGCAAACCCAATACCAACAGTTACTGTAAATGAGATATAATAATAGGACAAAAAATAAATAGTATTCTTTATCTATTAAAAAACAAAACTAATCATTATTTTATTTTATCTTTAAACTTAACATAGTTTAAAAAGGTATAAGTTTACATAAAGTGGTAAACTAGAATGTTTAATTTATGCTTTAATAGGACAAATGGAACGGCAATGAGCACTCTTTTAAAGGTTAGCTAGACTTAATTGTTTTAGCAAAACTTTTAATTCAAATTTAAGTATATTTAACTTGATTTAGTTGCTACTTTGTTTTGGATTTTAAATTTTAGAAGCCCCTTATCTTATTACAGTCAAGGAAAATAGAAGATTTTTTAAAAATGTTAATGATAATTGTTATACTTTTCTAAATTGGCTTTAATCCCCTCCAATTTCCTTTTGTTTAAGGTACAATTTCTTACCTTAAATCCCTTAACTTGGGGAAATTGTTTAAATTATCCTTCAATAAAGTTTCTAGTAATCAGGACAATTCAAATATCAGCTCAAGTTGATTTGTTACCATTTTACATAATTTTTTAAAAAAGACCACTTAAACCATATCAAGCGATCTACTAGCCAATCAAGTGAAAATTATAGCTAAAATTAAGCAATTTAACTTACCCCATCTTAAACAATTTTACAAACTAAGTTAAATAAAATCATTATTCAACTATAAATAAATGATAAAGTATAAATAAAGATCATTGAAATTAAAAAGGTGATCTCTTCTTTATACTATAATATCTTTTATTTATCTTACGAATTTTATTCTATTATAAAATTTATTGTTATCTTTTGCTAATTTATTATAATATCCCAAACAATCACAAATTAAAGTATAATATAATACACTTATTAATTTGAATTATTATTATTATCAATCATATATAAACCTTACTTTATTCATTATAACAAGTTGATTTGTATTAAATGTATAGTATAAATTCTACCATACCAAATGACAATCGTAACGGATATCAATTAATGAACTCAACAAATCAACAACATATGATGATACCTAATAATATGAATCAATATGCTCATATGAATCAAGGGTATGAAAGAATATCAACTTCAAGTAATAATGGAACTGAACAAGGTAGTAGCTATAAGAATGATGTTAACTATTATCATCAATCTAGTGGGGATTATAATAATGAAGCTTATGGATATAATAAAATGAATCAAAATGAGTATATGATCGATAGCTTTGATAAGTCCAATTTATACAACTCAAAGCAATTTAATTTTCATCAAATGTATCCTCCAAATCCTTCAAATACTACTAACAATGATTTATCATTAAACTCCATGTATCAAAATGATAATAGAAATTTATCAAGCAGTATCTCTAATACAATTCATCCATCAAAACATATTCATGAGGAACTTGAACCTATTAAAAAAGAAGTTAAAATGGAAATGGTACCTTTTTCATTAGCTTCAATGGACTATCAAAAACATTTACCTCAAAGTGAGTTATCTCTTATGGATCGTTTCTATCATACAAATGAAAACATAATCGCTACTACTAATTCCATCCCAAATAATCCTATTGAACCTTCAACTCAATCCAATACAGAATTTTCTAATTATGCCAGGCTTGATAGTATGGACTTTAATTTAATGACAAGGCCCATCAGTTCTCATCAATATCCACCTATTATGTACTCTGATTCTAACCCAGCCATTCAAGATAGTATGATCTTAGCTAGTGATAATAATCATAATGCTATAATAGACGATGAATTAAATCAAACCCATCGTCGTCAACGGTATCAATTAGATCAAGTACTTCCTATGGTAATTAATGGCCCAAGGCCTTATTCACCTTCCAATTCTAACTCTGCTAACTCTACTTCTAATTTACCACCCAAAGGTAGCTTTTTGACCTTTACTCAACATGCGCCCAAACTTTTACAATTTGGAAACAATATGAGTATGGAAATGGATTTAAATAATACTGATAATAGAAATCCTATGGCTAGGATTAACAACCGGTTAGGGCCTTTAGTTTCTAGCCAATCCATTCGTATCCCTTCCCATCTCTTATTAACCCAAGACCAAAGGGAATGTCTTGAAAAGATTCAAGTAATAAAACGTGTATTCGATGCAGATGATATGGAATTATCGCACCAATTTTTAGTTCAGTTTGAGTTGACTTTAGAACAGCTTGGTCAACCTTTGAATAAATGGAAAACACGTAACACTAGACGTAGGAAAAACGCAGTCACACATCTGTACCAATGTTGCTGCGGATCGGATGTTAAACAGTTCCATGGCACTAAAGGCACTCGTAGATCTAAACAAAAATACCCATTTGTGGCTTGTTTAGCATTTGCTGAAGTTGCTAGAAGAACTTGTGATGGTGCTTTGCTTTGGGTAAGAGGTCTCTTGAATCATTCACCAGAATGTACTCGGGTTAAACCATTTAGCGCGCAGTGAAATGCTTTGTTTCGTTTTTTACAGCTTTTATAGCTTTTTTTCTCCTTATTATTTAGTGTATTTTAGTTTATCTATCATCAAATGATTATTTATTAAAATTTGAAGTCCAAGAATTAGATTTTGGTGGAAGTATTGAAATTTTAAAATAAAAAAAGTTTTTTTCTTCCTAAAAATTAAAGTTTATTAGTTGTTTATTTTTGAATTTGTTGCCACAGTTTGGAATAAAAATTGTTAGCTTAACAGGTGATTGTAATGTTGCATTTTTATTTGAAAATTCATTATTATGACTTAATAAAAATATGAAAAATGTCTTAATTATCTAAAATTAGAACTTATTCTATCTATTAAATATATATACTATTCTTTTAATAGTTAATTCAAAACATATTTCAAATAGCAATAAGAATAAACGGAGCTTTTATTTAAGAAATGCAAACACTTATTATAGCTGAAACTATTAAAAAAAATAATTTTAGATTGCGTATTATTATAATGAAATGTTTATAAATTTATATATTTAGCTATTGAGTACATTAGTATTCAAAGGTCGATAATCAAAGCTTAAATATGTCAGTTTGATTCATATGTATTATTTGTTCCATTATGTTAAATATACAGTTTTTAAAATCTTAGCAACTTTAAATTGTGCCACTACTCTATCAATAAAAATCAAATTTTTATTTTATAACACTTTCATAATAAAATATTTTGATATCAAATTAGCTCTAGTGAATAATACTTATAAGGTGATATATCTAAAAAAAACTAATAGAATAACTTATCAATTAGACTATTGCTATAATTTATCTATTGATTTCTTTAGATACCCTAATAAATAAACTGATAACTTTTAAATGTACGTTGAAATACTTTAACTATTTTAATTCATATACCTCTCTTTTATAAACTTTATAATTTTATCAAAGCTAAAGAAGTAAATAAATTTATATAGAGCTTACACATGTTAAAAAAGGACTAAGCGAGAAAACATCTCTAAAAAATTATAGACCAAAATTGGCATTGTTACATCGATTTTAATCAAGTACAAATGTTTTAATTATTCAATAAATTACTTAGTTCCAAATACTGTCACTAAATAGGTTGCAATTCGCTTGAGCTAGCTGTATTAAAAGAATAGTGTCTTTTCTTTAGAATTCAGTTAGAAAAAAAGGTCAAAAAATAATTTGAACTGATTTTAGAGCTGAACAACAAACGATTGGCATTTTTTTACACTCTTGAAAGAATCTATTACACAGCGCATAACTGAACTTAAACAGCTTTGGAACTCTCAAAGTAGTTTATTTGAGAGCTATTAATATTTTTACATTGAAAGTAAGTTATATTTATTAGAACTAGTTGAGTGATGTATTATTATTTTAAAAAGAATAGTTTATTAAGGGGTTATATCTCGCATAAAGACGATCTTTTTATACTAAATGTATTGCTTATTCGTTTAATTCATTATTATTTAACTTAATATAAAAGGTAAGGGCATCGTTAAAGTAAGTTAAGAATTTTAAAGGTAGTAAAACTACTAAAAAAAGCAAAGTAAGGAGAATAGTTTTAATTAAATTTTTTTACTTAAAATAAGATTATAATCTATTTTATATTTTAAAAACTAGTTAATTGTTATCCCTTGTTAAATAGAAAGGTTTATTTTTGAAATATACAATTATTGTAAAAAATAGGTTAAAGATAATAACAAATGATACATAATTTAAAAGCAACTGTTATCACATTAATGAGAGTTAAGGTATTGGTTGAATTATATACCTCATTTAAACTCACTTCAGCTCATAATTTTAGTGATAAACAATGACGTTAAACACAGTATAACCAATAGGATTAGTTGCTTATTGAAATCTATTGTAAAGAAAGTGTTTTTGAAAGAAATTAAAGATAAACCCCGTATTTAAACCCCAACATTTTAGAACTTAAGATTTTTGAGAGAAAAATAATGGTTGAAGTGCTAATAAGAAGTGTAAAGAAATGGATATTTATAATTGCTCAATACAAAAACATGTAGAGTTACTTTCAAATCATTTCTTGATTTACCCCTTTTAAGTTTGGTATTAGATACACCCTTTTTTAAAAAGTTTTAACAGCCATTTTCTAAAATCATTTTATTAAAAAAAGACCAATAAGTGTAAAAAAAAATTAAAGAGAATTGGAAGTTTTTAATCTTAGTATGCTTTCTAAATGTTAAGTAAGTTACTTTCTTTTTTTTAAAACTTATTTTTTATTTTATTTAGTAATTAATTTTTGTCAATAAAATTAAATAATGATAACTAACTATTATTTTATTACTAGATTAATACAATTATCCATTTGTCTTGTCTTAGCTTAGCTTTACTGCAACAAGAAAAAAAGTTTATATCAAAATAATCTAGCAACAATAGCATTACATTATCTTAATATGGGCGCCTGTTTATCAGTTGAGGAAAGAGGCGAAAGGGAGAGAAACCTTCAAATTGAGAGGATGATTGAAGAGGATAGTAAAAGATTTAGTAGAGAGTGTAAAATACTCTTATTAGGTAGGTTCAACATTTTCAATAATAAATGAAAGTAATAGTAACCGAATGTCATTTTTAGGAAGTGGAGAATCTGGGAAGTCAACAATAGTTAAACAAATGAAAATTATTCATCAGAATGGTTATGATTTAAATGAATTAAATATGCTACGGCCCATTATTTATAAGAATGTGGTAGACTGTGTTAGGGACCTTGTCAAAGGTTATGAGGTTTTGAAGTTAACTCCAAGCGAAGGCAAAAATAAAGTAAATTATAGTTGTAACTATAAATCAAAGAATAGGATACTAATTATTTTAAAAGTTATTTATTAAGGATTATCAACGACTTTTAGCAGATTTTGGGTTCTCTGGTACCCTTCCAATGGAATTTGTTCAAGGTGTTTATGACTTAGTTAAAGACCCTACTACTACAGAATGTCTCAATCATTCTGGAGGATTCTACATTTTGGACTCAGCACCTTAGTAATTTTAAGCAAATTTATTTTTGATAGCAGAAACTAACATTTTGATAGCTTTTTTGAGCATATTCAACGTATTGGATCCCCAGAATATGTACCTACGATTCAAGATGTTTTAAGGGCTCGTACTAAGACTACGGGTATCATTGAAACTCGATTTACAATGGGACAGTTGAATATACAGTAATTATTGGTTATGCAATATTAAATAACGATAGGCTTATGATTTTATTTAGTATGTTTGATGTGGGCGGTCAAAGGTCAGAACGTAAAAAATGGATCCATTGCTTTGAAGCAGTTACATCGATTATATTTTGTGTAGCATTAAGTGAATATGATCAAGTATTATTAGAAGAATCTGGACAAGTAAATTCTTTTTTTATTTTAAAGCTTTGAGTTTATTCATTTTAATTTTTACAGAATAGGATGACGGAGAGTTTAGTATTATTTGAATCCATCATTAATTCTCGATGGTTTTTAAGGACGTCCATCATTTTGTTTTTAAATAAAATTGATATATTCCGCCATAAAATTCCAATCTCGCCGCTAAATAAATACTTTCCAGATTACAATGGTAAGCTCAACTCAATATTAGAATTGACAATAGTAACATGTTTTTATTAGGTGGATCTGATATAAATAAAGCTGCTAAATATATTTTATGGAGGTTTTCACAAACAAATACAAAGAAATTGGTACTTTATCCACAGTAAGTAAATTGTCTAATCTACAGTTTTATATTAATTGTTCTTTTTAGCCTTACTCAAGCAACAGATACTTCGAATGTAAGTCCAATATATATTAACTATCCTACAATAACTAAACGTTATTTATATAGATTCGATTAGTATTTGCAGCAGTTAAAGAAACAATATTACAAAATGCCTTAAAAGATAGTGGGATATTATAAACGAGGTTCTAAACAAAGAATCATATTTAACTTTATTTAAAAAGAATATATATATATTATTCCAACCCTCTTTTAAGTTGTAAAAAAGGAACAAAATCATTATCAATTGAACTATTTGGTATCCTCAGCTATAAATCCACTTTAATCTTAAATTATACACTAATTGCTCTGGTAGTACCAATGTTTTTTATTCTATACCCATCTTTTCTTTATGTTTTTATCTTTTCTTTTTTTGTTAAAATCTTGACAATACGTGCTCTCCTATTCGATTTCCCCTCCTCCGATTCATATACCAAATATTTAATTTTAACTAATAATAAATTTCACTTTATTTTTTATTTGTAAAATCCCATCTTTAATTCTTAAATCAACACTTTTTTATAACTTTAAGTTACTGTTAATTATGCTTACGCATTTTAAACTTCAACTAAAACCAAGTTCAATAATAATAAAAACTACTCAACGTTGGTTGACAATTAATATATTTCAACAGAAGTTACAAGATGATACGGAACCAATAAACAGCAATTTTAGATCTTGTTCAATACCAGAAGAAATCAAAAATTTAGAACCTACCGAATTAAATCAACTAACATGTGGGGTGAGAGTTGTTTAACTAAACAATCAAAATGGAATACTGACTTTTTATTAGCTCCATCATTACGCTGCCATCATCAACAGCCAACTCTACACCTGGTAAATAACAAGTTATAAGCACTATAAAAAATAGTAAAATTAATAAGTTTAGGGGTTCGAATGAATATGGGCAAGTAAATTAAACACACCTTTGCTAAATTCAAATAATTAAACAACTTTAAAGTTAGGCCCAACCAACACTAGTTTTAGCCTAATGGATAGTGGCTCGGAATCCGAGGACTTAATAGAAAGCCCATTTTTATTACCCGGTGCTATTAATTTTAAAAAAGAAAAAAGTGGTAATGGACATCAATTAGTAGCCGGAGATTTCCATACTTTGTGTTTAGACCAAGATACTAACCAGATTTGGAGTTGGTAAGTATTCTTATGGCTGATAAAATAAGTTTATTAACTTAGTTAAAATTAAAGGGGAGCAGGTATTTTGGGACGAGGAGCTGAAGTTTATGACCCATTACCAAGTACTATTGATTTCTTTAATGAGGCTAAAGTTACTATAAGTAAAATTTTGGCTGCTGGGTAGGTATACTATTATTATTATTTATTTGTGTTTTATCTTTTTGAAAAAACAGAGATTACTCCATAGCCATTGGCAATCCAAACAATCTGGAATACAGCTCTAGGGATTTAGTCTATGTATGGGGTTATTTGCCAAATACCGATAATTGTAAGTCCTATTATCCAGTATTGGTACAAAACTTACTTGATGAAGAGATCAAGTTTATAACATCTGATAGACATGGGTTTTTAGCAGTAAGTAAAAATAAAGATGAGAAATATTATTTAAAATGGTTTGGAAATGAAAATAAAGATGAGTTTGAGCAAGTTCCTTATTATCCAAATTACAGCGAGAATGCTAAAGTTCTGACTGGATATAATAGTAAGCCAGCATTTTCAATGGAAATCACAAAGGAGCTTATCAATGAAGACGATGCTATTTCTAAAGTCATACTTGGTGGAAATGGAATTGCTGGCATTTTATTAAAGAATAAGGAGTTGGTTATGATTGATTTGAAGAACAAATCGGAACTAAAGATAGTAAAGTTTAAAGATGTAAATGAAGCGCAGTTAACATTCAATTTTTTGATATTAAATAATAAGGAAAAAGAGTTGAAAGTAGTCGATTTAAATACGCTAAACTTTAGGTATTGGGATAAAAGTGGAAATGAAGAGCCTTATCATAATCAAATAGAGTCTAGTGTTGAAAAGTTAGAATCAATTGCTAATAATGTTACATTTTCGGGGGACAAGCTTATCTGTTTGTAAAAGTTTTAGTTTACACAGTAGTTTTATACAACTTAATAGAAACTAGAATATAATATAGTGGTAGTTGTGTTTTTATAATAAATAAAAATAGAAAGTAAATATGAGTTTATATCTTTAATAAATAATCATGATTTTTTATCTCCTACTGTAATCTAGCCCTAATCTGGCCCAAACACTATCACTAGATTAGCATCCTTAAATTAAATTTATTACAGCAACTATTTGAAGAGTGTAGTAAAATTGCCAGTCCTTTGAAATTAACTTTAGCTACTTTTTAACACAATTGGCGTTTTTTGGTTGGAATTTATTTCTTTTTAAAATTGTAAAAAAACTATTTACCTGTGTAGAAAGATACCCCACCAGAGACTTGTTTAATTTTTTGGGCTTATGAAATGGGAAAACAATTGCAAAAAGTGTTCTGCGATAAAATTCAATCAATTTATAATTCTTAAAGCAGGGGTAAAAGATAAACTTTCAAACAATAATTGTTCCTATTGTCGTTTAGCCTTAATGTTAACATTTTAATAAAAAGAGCAAACAGGAATTAGTTGACATTTATAGTTAGACTTATGATTTAATATAGGAAAAAAGTAGTATTTAGCCTTGAATTTATTTTTAAGTTTATTAAAATGAGAGAGTGGATTTGAGTGCCACAAGTTGTGAGCAAAAATGGCGTTTTAGGATGATTATTTAATAAGCAAAATTTAAAATATAATTCTATTTAAAACAATTTTAAAAAATGGCAAAAGTAATTTAATAAACACTAAAATTTAAAAAAATCCAACCAATCAAATATTAAGTAATATTATTTCTATCATATCGTATTACTATAGTTAATTACAAACTAAATATATTTAGTTTTCCATTATAAAATAACCGAAATAATTAGAATGATCAAAGATAAATCCTTGTTGACCTAGACTCTTTTTAAGAGGCATCTTTTTTATCATTGTAATGTTATGGCTAATTTTAAAAATTAAAAGGGTAAGCCAAGAAATATATAATGACTTTGAAATCCTATAATACCGGTAATAAAAACCACTTTCTTTTAATGCTATATAAGTAATAATGAGCAGTTCTCGATTTTAATCATGATAAAAATGTTTTTCGAGTAAATTATTAAACAAGCTTTTGCTCAAGTTTAAAATGTCATAAATGATCGACATTCACTATTCATTTAAAATTCTAGATGAGAATTATACTGTAATCAATTAATTTGATGTTATATATTAAAATATCTAGTTGCTGTTATTACACTTTAGGCATATTATTTATAAATGGTATGTATTATGTTGTCTATTCTTCTTTAATTCTCCTAATTATAAATGTTATAAATAAATAAATCAATTGAGCCTAAGATTTTCTAATCAAGTATAATAAATTGTCATTTTGTAATGATTTCTTCCATCCCAAAACTGGTTTCAATGTAGGCTAAGCTTAAGTAAAAATTAAGCGCCAAAAAGTCGGGTCACAAAGTGAGATTGAAGTACTATAAAAGGCTCAAAGTAATAAACTCAGCCTAAAATAAATCAAAAAGATTATAAATATCACTTTAAATACTTCAAACTTTATAATTTTTTAATACTTTATTGTCAATTAAATAATTAGTAATTTTATTAAGGCCGGATACTTAAGTAGTTATCATTTTAATTATAGTGGGATGGAAAATTTTAATAAATTAAGACAATGCAAGAGCTACAACTCTCTAAATAAAACCAAAATAATCACTAGAAAATTGTCGATTGGGGAAAGGTTAAACTCAATTAAACACTCAATAGGTAGCTTGAAGCTAGACTCTAGAAAATTGGTTATAACTGAAGAAGATTCTATGGAAATATATTTAACACCTAGCTTCAAGGACTCTTCACATACTATATCAAATAAATTTTTAATCGACAGTTCTAAAAATATAGTATTAAATGTAATGCATCGAGGTTTATCAGTGCCCTCTTTAAGAAGAACAAGGACAAGGGAAGACAATACTCTATCAAACAAATCCTCATTATCATCAATCAGTTCCTCATATTCATCAAGTAACGTCAGCAGTTGTAGTACTGCTTCGAAAGTAGCCAAACCATTACCTAAACATGCGATATATGCCCCATTTCAAAAAGGATTTAATTTAAGGCAGCTGGATTCTGAAGAAGAGTTTGGTGAAATTTTAAGTCAAGGTTTTCAAAAACAAGGCGATCTTCAACTGGATATACCCACCCTATATTTAACACTAACACCCTCTTGTGTTCAAGTGTAAACTTTATATTTAAATCAATAAATTAATAGATTAAAGCATATTAGTTTACTGGAGTTTTATATTTTTATTTTTGTTGTTATTTTTACTTTTTATCACAAGAATCAGTATTATTTTATATACAACAGTATTTTTCCCTATCGTAAAAGGTGCCACTACTTAAAAACAAGCTACTCTTTTCATAGGCGAAGTAAGCCGTACTATTATTTTTTAAGCCTTAAATTTAAATAAATGGGGCTGTTTTTTTTGATTTCATTGCTTTTTCCATTTTTTAAGCGCTATTTGAGCGGAAAGGTTGTTAGTAGAATTCTCAAACAAAAAAATATATCATATCAAAATAGCTGTAATTCATACTTATAAAAAAGTTATTTTTCTCCAAAAATGAAAAAAAACTATAGTACAAAGTCTAGTTATATTTTATTTTATAAAGTAGACGAGTTGAACTTCCCAGGAAATATAATATCGAAAGATAAACGTGTTGTCCCTAAGTTGAGCTCCACCATTTGGCGGGCCTCACTTGATGGCTACATTAAACTTGTCCAAGTGTATATTTCTAAACCTTTGGTTGAGTACTCATGTCTCTATGGTTATAATAATGCGTATGATAAAATTTCTCATCAGTTGTTTGATTGCCCTAACAGCAACGTTTCTGGATTTCCTATCCTTTGGCCTTTATCAAGGATTTAATCTCCAACTTCAGCTCCTGGACTAACAAATTTACTTATTTAGGAGATGTTCATTCATAGTTTAGTAGATATATTTAATTCCTCTTTACTGATTCTGTAGTGTGGATTCTTTACTATACATTTTATCACCTCAACTTCAAAGCGATTTCCGCTCCTCTGCCTATTCACTCTCTTTATTAAAATGTGAGTCTCTCATTAAAAGAGAGACCAAACGCTCCCTGGCCATTACTAATAGAGCCTTTAAAGGTCCAAAGTGGCTGGCTTCCCTAAAGTTTCCGTACACATTCTAAAACTTTCCTCCTCTATTGAATTGATTTAATTTACTCATTTTTTTTGAAATAAAATCGTTGTTATTCTTTTTTATTTTAATATAATACACAAAAATCATTATTATTATTAGTTAATAATTACCAAAAATTTATGTTCTATATAGACACAACTCTAAATACTATAATTTAGTAAAATAAGATTTAACAATTAATAGCATATTGACCCTAGCTTATTTGTTTTTAAAATTACAAAATAAATTCTTGAGTTTTTGCTGTCCAAAACGTAATAATTAATTAAAAATCCATAATGATACATGGGGATGTTTTTGGCTTCATTATTTTTTCCATTTTTTAAGCGCTATCTGAGTGGAAAGATTGTTAGTAAATTCTTCAAAAAAATACATCCCCACATATTGAATTTTTACTTTAAGTAAATAGCTTTATAGTGCTTTATTGTTACATTAAACAATAACAACAAAGTAGTATGGGTTTTTTATATTAATAATGGATAATAAAGAAATACATACCATAGAGAAATATAATTTTATAAGCTTGAAAAATAAAATATTTTTAAATTCCGTCTATGTAAAATAAAATAAATACAAAGGTAAGCTAAATCCAACAAATAAGGTTTATTTTATTTATTTTCAAATATTCACTAAATATTATCATTAATAATTTTAAAAAGTAATTATTGCTTTCATCCTCTTTCATTTAATATTTGGAGAAGTATTTTTTTGTTTAATAATTTTACTAACAATCTTTCCGCTGAAATAGCGCTTAAAAAATGGAAAAAATAATGAAGCCAAAAAAAACACCCTCATTATATTCATTAAAAAATGTAAATAAAATAAATTATGACCAATATGGTAAGCATGTAGACTGAGTTAACTATTATCAAGAAATAATGAATAAAGATTGACTGTAAAAATTAAATGTTTTTATTTGACTATTACTCTTTTCATGGCGACTTCTAATTATTTTTTCGATTTGATTAATTGCATGTCGGAAAAAGCAAACTAAGAATAACTGATAAGGGATCATATTCTTTGTTGTAGATAGTACTTAATATACGGAACAATAACCAAAGTACTAAAAAAAAGAGGTAACATATAACTTAGTAAAGAAAAAGAGAGGACAAATGTAATCATAAACCTTATTTTTAAAAATTATTATCAATTTTGATTGAATATACTATAAATGGCATAATGATAATGTTCTAACTTATTCTCTGTAAATTAGAATTATAACATACTTTTTACCATTACCAAGTCGAACAGTATTTTATATATTTAAAAAGTGATATAAAGCCCATAGTAATTCAGGTGCAATGTGAGAGGCGAAGGAGAGAGAGTAACAGGTAAGGGGCTGTAGCATCAATTTTCTAATTATCCTTTAGATAATCTGGGAAAGTATCGAGGAGGAAAGCTTATCCTAGAATAATTAGAAGTATAACATCTTATTTATTATAAGTTATACTTAATCGAGGACACAAAATAAGATCAACAAAATCGATATGGGAAATAATCAAATAAGCTTTGATAATAGGAAATAAAATTACTCCTAATATTGTTTTTATAAATGCATTAGGTATAATTGTGGAGTTGATAAAGGGATTTGATTTAAAACTATTTAGAAGTTATTTTTTTTCAAATATAAAAGTATAGGATAAAGTAGAAAATCATTGATAATAGAAGTATAACCGAGATTTGTTTGCTTGCTATATGATAATATTTTTTTAAATATACAAAAATAGATAATTTTATTATTTTTAGTAATTGGTATACTAAAGATAAAAACAAATGAAATAGAATATGGTATTAACATTTAAGGCGCTCAAAGTTTGCACTTACAATTTCTTTACTGAGAATCATTAATAATAGTTGAATCCCACATTGCTTTATTAATTCAATTTTTCTATATTAATCAAAACCCGAATTTAATAAATAACTTTCAAATCTGATTTATAAAAATATTATATCCACACTTTTAAAATTTTCTCTCACCATGTGGGAAATTTATTTATTTACTAATTATCGTAATATTAGTTACTAGTATGATTTTCTTATATATGCGATAGGGCCATAGATAGTTTCTATAATAAGCCACTGCTTATATTTCTAATACCAAGTCTAGAGGAAAAATAAGATAAAATCTACCCCAAAAGATTGATTATTTATTTTATATCTTTATTATTTTCCGCCATCCTTAGTTTTTTGAATTTCAATTTTCAATCTCCTAAATAAAAAATCTTGTTTATTATTAGAATTCTACCACTTTGCAGATGGGAAATAGCTTGAGCCAATCTCAAGTTTACGAAATCATTTATAAATCTTGAAATTGTTATAAGTTAGCTTTATTTTATGGAATCTATAAGTAAGATAAGATATTCTTAATATTTATATGTGAAATGATAAAATCTTTGCCATACTATGATGCATTTTTTATTTATAATACAATACGGTAGGTCAACATGTATTACTCAAATAGATAAAAAATTCTAAAAGTTTAAAAATAAAACTTGATTATAAATAGTATAATGTTTATTTCCCATAGTCGATAAGCTGAGAATAATAAGTCTATTTTGAAAAAAATAGTATATAAAGGGTCGATTCGATATCAAATTACCTTACCAATCTTCTGAGATCCTCACATATATACTATGAAATTCTTTGCTTTATCTTTCTTACCTTGCTTAGCATTAGCTCAACTCCATGGTGTTTACCAATTACCTTCCAACCAAGCTGGTTGTGCTTCCGCTCTTGATTTAGTCTTAAAATCAGACAATACTTTAGTTAAAAGACATTGTGTCCAAGATAACGCTAAAAAAATTACCTTTGGCGTCTATTTCCAAAACAATGATAAAATTGATGAATTTTATTCTACTGGTGGTTCCAGAACTGTTTCTGTAAAGTCAAGTATTAACAGTATCAATTACGATGGTGTCAACCTCGAAAAGAAAACTGATGACAGTGAATTTGCTAAAGTGGCTTCAATCTTTGGTAATTTTGAAGCTGCCCCAGGAAATGAAGCTAATTGTGCCATTGCTTCTAAATTAGAAATCTTTAATAGTGGTCGAATTGTTAAAACCTATTGTCAAAATAATCAATCTTTTTATACTCGTGGATTCTTTGAAATCGTTTCTTTTGCTGATTCTAAAGTCGTTATTGACGTTAAATATAATGGTACTGAAGTTAAAAGCACTTTAAATGTCATCGATGCTAACTCTTTCGAATTTGAGGGTAAAGTTTTATTAAAAAGAATCAATTAAATAAATTTATATATAGTTATATGAGTTGCTGTTATTTTATACTGCTTTTTTTCGACTTTTATCATGTTTTTTATAAATCTAAAATGTGACTTAACTAATTTAAAACTAGAGAAATTTACAAATCTATACAAATCGTTGTAAGTTCATGACTATTGCCTTAAAACAATTTTCAATCATTCTTATTTAATTAATTCCTCTTTTTATAATAAAATATGTATGATTACTTTAGTAATACTAATACCAATAAATCGAAGTAATTAATATATAAAGTTTTGATTTTATTATTTATATAAGAGTATTGTTTTTCTTTTCAACATTATTATTTTTAAGCTTGAAATTTACACAAATTAGTCACTAAATCAATTAAAGCAAGGTTAAAAAGATAGTAAGAAATTTTATATCATTTCAATCCACCACCTTCTTACCAATTTATATTGAGTCGTTTGAAATGTTTCAGTGATAATTCATCCATATTAAAATGATAGATCATTGGTTGCAACACCACTAAAAAATTTTACATTAAAAAATTTTTATTTTTATATTTAAGAAAACTTACTGTTGCAGCCAAAAACTAATAATTTTTTATGAACATGAATTTGTACTGGAACATTTCGAACAACCTGATAATTATTCTCAGTTCCTAGTTTTTACTGCTGAAGTTACCGATTCCTTGTCAAGTCCGCCAATGTTAATATGTAATTAAATTATTATGTATATGGGGGTGTATTTTTGTTTAAGAATTTTACTAACAATCTTTTCGCTCAAATAGTGCTTAAAAAATGGAGAAAATAATGAAACCAAAAAAAACACCCCCATATAGAGTAAAATTTCGGTCAGTCTGTAGATAATATGAATTAGACCATTTGATGATCAAATTCGGGATGAGATCAGTGTAATAGTTATTAATTTTTTAATATGATACTATTTTACATTTGTCCATTTTTTTGTCGATTTTTAACGAAATAATTTCGAAAAAATTGATTAGCTAAATAGAGATAAAAAAAACATGGTCCCATTTTTATAGGCTTTAATTCAATTTGCTCCAATATAAAATTTTCTATAGAAAGGTATAAAAATGCCAAATTATTAGCTTAATATAAACATGAATTTTAATATTTAATTTTTTTTATAAACTATTGAGAACATTTTACACCGAAAAAACCACTTAAATAATTCCATCAGCTCTAACATTTCTACTTCATTCTACTTTTCTATTTCAATCATTAGTACAAAACATATACCAACAAAATTATATCAAGAAAAGAGAATAACTTTATTCTAACAAAAACTTTTTAATCAAGTGTATTGAAACTAATTTTAACATTATGGGTTTATTGATTACATTTGATACTTTAATTTAATGTAATTAAAACAAAACTGATGGAACTTTTCTATCCACAGATTAGTATACAAACAAATAATAACAGAAAAACAAAAATGTTGTATTCTCTAGTCATGAATTTTTCTTAATAGTAATTTAAAATTATGGGGTTTATTGATTGCATCTGACACTCGTTAAATTCTATAGAAATTAAAAACTAATCTCATAATTTAACAAGTTCTAAATGCAATCTGTTTACTCTATTGTACGGGAATATCAGTTTAGCATTGGAATGTCTGGCTGAACTGTAGTACAAAATGTAGATAAAAATTGAATAAATTAAAGTTGATTTAATTTTATTGAAATTCGAGAAGATTTATTCACTTTAAGCGTTGTGGGATTAAATCATAAGGGCTTTAAAGTGAAATAAAAAAAATTATTTGAATCGTTATACTAGAATTTTATTTTCTATATTATATTATATAGCCTTTATATGATTCTATTATTTTATTTTTACTTTTATTTTATTTTTAATTTTTAATTTTTAATTTTCTAATTTTCTAACTCAATCCCTTCAACTCTTAAAAACTAAGCTTAAATAAAAAAAAGTTGGTAGCTTAAAAACTTGGAAGTTTTTTTCGAGGTTCAAAATTTTGCCCCAAAACTAAATTTTGAAATTTTAAAATTAAACTTTTTGAAATTTTTTAACAAAGAAATAGAATATGGGTTTTAAAAAGAAGACTGGTAAAGGACGTTTAGATAAATACTATCATTATGCCAAAGAACAAGGTTATCGTGCACGTTCTGCTTTCAAATTAATTCAATTAAATAAAAAATATGATTTTTTATCTTCTGCTCGTTGTCTTATTGATCTGTGTGCTGCTCCTGGTGGTTGGTAAGTTTTTTATACGAGATTTGATTTATCGAATATGATATTAATGAATAACAATTCTATAGGCTTCAAGTAGCTACTAAATACATGCCAGTTGAAAGTTTAATTGTTGGTAAGTTTATATTAAAATTAGATAAAATTAAAAGAGATAGAATTAATTTATCTTTAATTTAGGTGTTGATTTGGCTCCCATTAAGCCTATTCCTCAATGTATTACTTTTCAAGAAGATATTACAACTTCTCAATGTCGTAATCAATTAAGAGGTCATTTAAAAACTTGGAAAGCAGATGTGTAAGTAGCTTAATTTTTTTACTTAGGATTGTTTTTTGACTAAATTTTAACTAGTGTACTTCATGATGGTGCTCCTAATGTGGGTTCTGCTTGGATACAAGATGCTTTCTCTCAGTCTGAATTAGTATTAGAGTCATTGAAATTAGCTGTTGAATTTTTGAGAAAAGGAGGTAAGTTTAGGATATGAATTTAATAATTGATTGATATTTAATTTTATTTTTATAGGTGTGTTTGTTACTAAAGTTTTCAGATCTAAAGATTATAATAAATTAATGTGGGTATTTAATCAACTGTTTAGAAAAGTAGAAGCTACCAAACCACCATCTTCAAGGTAAATGAAAATTATGTTCTTAAATTGTTATTTTAAATTACTTACAATTTCAACTAGAAATGTGTCTGCAGAAATTTTCGTTGTTTGTCAAGACTATTTAGCACCCAAAAAAATTGATCCTAAATTTTTAGATATTAGATATGTATTTGGAGAATTAGATGCTGATACTAAAGAAGGAAAAGTATCAGGTTCTTTAAACATTTTAAATCCAGCTAAACATAAAAGACAACGTGATGGTTACGCTGATGGTGCCACAACCCTTTTTAAATCAGAAGATATTATGGGTTTTATTAATTCTGATGATCCTATTCAATTTTTAGCTACTATTAATAGACTAGAGTTTAAATCCGATGAATCTAAAGAGTAAGGAGTTTTAATATTACTTATAATATGTAACAGTTTCTTATTGCTTTTTTATTTAAATAGCTTATTGAAATTAAAAACCACTACCTCAGATATTCAATCCTCTGTTGAAGATTTGAAAGTACTGGGTAAAGGTGAATTTAGAGATTTGTTAAAATGGAGAACTAGTGTTTTAGATATTATTAGAGTAAATTTTAATTTAATTATTATAATATAAGTATTAATAAAGTTGGATAGCCTAAACCAGAGAAAAAAGAAACAACTGTTGAAGTTGTTGAAGAAAGTTTAGAGGATGAGGTAATTTAGTTAATAGAAAATGAACAGAGTAGAATTTAACTGACATTTTATTTTATTAGTTGGCTCGTTTAGCAGAAGAAGAAAAAAGTAAATTAAAGAAAGCTAAACGCAAAGTTTTAGAAAAGAGACAAAAAGAATTAATGAAATTACAATTAAAAATGACAACTCCAGTTGAAATTGGTAATGAACAATTTGGTATATCTCCTTTTGTTTCGGCTAACGAAAATGTAATTATCATTTTATTGACTATAATTAATTTATTAATTTTTATTTTATTTTATTTAGAAAAATTCTAAAATATTAAATGGTAACATGGATAGAGAAATAATGGTTGAAGATTCAGATGATGATATTGTTGTTTATGGTAATGAAGAAGAAGAAGGATCAGATGAAGAAGTAATTGAAAAAGATTCAGATGAAGATTCAGATATTGAACAGTTAGAAGCTAATCTTGATGAAATGTAAGTTTAAAAATATATATATATATAAATATATAATTAATCAATTAATTAATTAATTAGGTATCAACAATATAAAGATAAAAAGAAAACACAAAAAGAAGCTTTAAAAGAAAAGAAAGAACATGAAGAATGGTATGGATTTACTGAAAAACAATCAGAAGACGAATCAGATTCTGATGATTCTGATAATGAAAATACAACAACTCATTTTAAAGGTGAAAATTTTGATGATGATACAGATAGTGAAAGTGATGATAACAGTGACGGTGATGACGAAGGAATAAGTAAAAGTAAAAGTAAAAAGAAAGGGTTATCTGGCAATGCTGCTTTATTCTTTGATCAACCTATTTTTAAAGAAATTGATGATATTAATTTAAATGAGAAGGATTCAAATGTATGTTTGTTTATTACGTAATATTACATTTATATTAATATGTTATTTTATAGAATTTAAAAAAGAGAAAATTAATTGAAAAAGAAGATGAGGACAATTTAATAAGTGATGAAGATATTGAAGAAGATAATGAAAGTTCGGATGATGAAACAATGTCCGAAGAAGATCCAGAAGCTAAAATAAAAGAAGCAAAATCCAAAGGTAATTTATTTGTAAATTTAAACTCAATAATAATATAAATTAATTATAGAACTTGATTTAATGACCGCTCAAGCAATGACTTTAGCTATGAAATTAGTTAATAGAGAGGTTACAAAAGAGGAATTGATATCTTCTAGTTTTGGTAGATACACTTTTAACGATGTGGATGATCTTCCTGCTTGGTAAAGAATATCAATTGAACTCTAAAAAAGTAATATATTAAACAGAATATTCTAGGTTTAAAGAAGATGAAAAGAAATATTATAAACCAAATATCCCAATAACTAAAGAAGCAGCCACTGCTATTAAAGAGAAGATTAAAGCCTTAAATGCCCGACCAATCAAAAAAGTAGCTGAAGCTAAAGCAAGAAAGAAGTATAAGGTAATTTTATGTCTATCTATTCATTACAACTTCATAACTAACCTCCCTCCTCATTTCATAGGCTGCTCAAAAATTAGTTAAATTACAAAAGAAAGCATCTGTAATTGCTGAATCTACTGATATGACCGAACAAGAAAAAGCAAGATCCATTGAAAAAGTCATGGCTAGAAAAGGAGCTAAAAAACAAGAGAAGGTTCAATTAGTTGTTGCTAGAGGTGCTAATCGTGGTAACCGTGGTAGACCTAAGGGGGTTAAAGGAAGGTATAAGATGGTCGATCCTCGTATGAAGAAAGAATTAAAGGCTACTAAAAGAATAGCTAAAAAACAAGCCAAGAAACGTAGATAAATGGTAAGAGACGGGGTATAGAGTGGAATTAATCAGTGGATAGATAGTGTATATTGCTGCTCTGTTTATTATGAATTATTTTATTAAATTTATAGATTAATATACTAGTTTTTTTTGTTGTTTGCTTTTTCAATGCACCTTTTAAGTATACAATACTCTTTTTATGACTTAATTTTAATACTTCAAAAGATAATTGTTATTTATATATATATTGGATTTGAAATTAATTTAGCTTTTAATAGTCAAATATTTATAATGAATTTAGTTATTTAAATATAACTATATTTATTTTTAAAAATAACTTGCGTTATCTTGAAAGGATTTGAAGATAAAGTTTTATTTTTTTTATAAATTTCCCACCTACTCAGTAAGGATAATAACAATAATGTAGAAAAAATTATGCTTATTAGCCCATATTCTATAAAAGAAATTAAAAATAAATCTAAAATTCTTTAATTGGACCATTCAAAACCCCAAGATTAAAAAAATAGACCAATAAATTTCATTTATGATGACAATGCCATTTTAAAAAATAAATTCTCGGACATGAAAATAATGATAGCTAATTGGTAAAGGCCATATAATCCGAACTTACAAACTTCAAATCGGAGCTTAGTACCGTCTATCCTTTACAAAAAAGCAAGGATTATAAATAAGAACACACTTTAACTTTTATTTCAAATAAAACTTTAAATTGTAATAATGACTACCGATAACTTGAAAGTAGAATCCGCAAAAATAAGTAAAAGTAATTCTTTTACCAACTTACCCAAAATGGAGTTTGCACCTTTGGATGTACCCTTAACTAGACGTCGTCAAACCTTTGCTACCTTTATCTATTCCTTTATGATGTTATTAAGTCAAAGCTTTTTTTTAATTTTATGTTTCTTTCCCATGTTATGGCCTTTAATATTTACTTATTTTATTTTCATGTATTTTGATAGTGCAGCTGAAAAGGGAGGACGCATCAATCATTGGGTTAAAAATTGGACAATATGGACTTGGTTAGCTGAATTTTTCCCCTCCAAATTAATTGTTGAAGAAGAATTGGACCCTAAAGAAACTTATATTTTTGGTTATCATCCACATGGTATTATAAGTACTGGAGCATTTATTAATTTTGCTACTAATGGTACTAAATTAAGTGAAAAATTACCTGGACTTAATATTAGATTATGTACCTTAGCTAGTAATTTCTTTATGCCAATATATAGAGAGTTGTTACTCGCTTTAGGTATTATTTCTGTTTCTAAAAAAGCCATTTTAAATGTTTTGAAACTTGGAAAAGGTAAGTTTATTTTTATTTATTTAATGATATTAATTTATTTAACCTATTAATTACTAGGCAACTCCTGTGTCATAGTCGTTGGAGGAGCACAAGAATCATTATCAGCCAATGAAAACAATTTAGATTTAGTATTAAAAAAACGTTTTGGATTTGTATCATTAGCCATAAAAACAGGCTCAAACTTAGTACCAGTGTTTGGCTTTGGAGAAAATCAAATCTTAGACACCGTTATTCCAGAACCAGATTCCTATATTCATAAACTTCAAATTAAAATGAAACAGGCGTTAGGTTTTACTATGCCTATCTTTCATGGCCGTGGTATCTTTACTTACAATTATGGCATTATGCCAAAGAGAGTACCATTGACGATTGTTGGTAAGTTGGTTACCATTATATGCTGTATTTTTATTAATTTTTTTCTTTTAGTTGGTAAAGCTATTAAAGTCAAACAAGTCGATAATCCAAGTAATGAATTAGTAGCTGAAGTTCATCAACAATATATGAATGCTTTATTAGATTTATATAATCGTAACAAGGCATTGTATTCTCCAATTCCTAGTCCACCTGAGATGTGTTTTATTTAAATTTCGTTGGATATGTTATAAAACTAAATAGCTAATTAGTTTAAAGACAATAGTAACAAATCCCTTTTTTCTATTCTTGTTTTAACAACGTTGTTATCATTATAGTATAATAATAAAAATAATTTTTCTTTTTTTATTTGCTTTAGTTTATTAGTTATTTTATCTGTTTTTCTTGGTTTATAACACTATAAGGTAAAAGTTACAAGATATATATATATTGTATCGAATAATTAAATAAGGTTATTCTAAAATTAATATTTAGGGGATGTTTTCTTGGTTTCATCACTTTTTCAGTTTTTTAAGCGCTATTTAAGTGGAAAAATTGTTAGTAAAGTTCTTAAACAAAAAATACATCCCTATTTACTTATTTTTAAACAATATCATAATATAAGGCAATATGAGGGTGTTTTTTTTGGCTTCATTATTTTTTCCATTTTTAAGCGCTATTCCAGTGGAAAGATTGTTAGTAAAATTCTTAAACAAAAAAATACATCTCCATATACATAGTTATAAATCTTACATTGATTACTTCTTGATAAATAGTTTAGAAATCTTAAACAATTAGTTATTAACAGTTCATGAATAGTATTATAAAAATTAAAACTACGAAATTATCTACTATAATACATCGTAATGCTTTATGAATATATTTAATAATTACATAGTTTCTACAATTAATTCCTTGTTGAGCGTTAATTCTCAATGAAAATTAAAACTAATATTGTTTTACATTTGGTAAAAATAAGACTATAGTTGATTCTATTTAAATAGAAGTTAAAGGTTGGATTTGCCATTGCTTTCATTTGAAATTTGTAATAATGCTAATAAAATTATCTTTATCAAAACATTAAAATGAAAAATATAATAAATTGAAACTTTAGTTACAATTAAATTGAACCAGTAATAAACAGTTGGCAAGTTCTAGAGTCAAATAAAATGAAGACTATTTTGCCTAACTAATTGATAAAAATTGACTCTATTTTTAAAATAGCAAATATGGATATTAAACAGTCTATGTAATAATGCTTTGATTACTAATTTAGCCCCAGTTAATTGATGATCATTACAAACTTTTTGAAAAAGATTCAATTTTTTCTAATTAAATAAATAATAAATCCTTGATTTTTTCAACTCTAGAATTCGATTAACTTAAATTAATACTTAGCCAATAAAACAACAAAATCTAACCAAAAAAAAGACTACTTAACCCACAATTAGAATAACTAAAAAATATTTGGTTATATAAAAAATTACCAAGTTTTTTATAAATGTTTTATATAAATCATATAGTTATATTTTTTATTTTATTAGTTTTATATAATTTATAGCATATTGCATATTATTTATAAAATAAATTTATTTCAGTTATAAATTAAAAATTATCAATTTATAGTTAGTTAATTAAACTAAAACAAAAAAATACATCCCCATATAAAGTTAGAAATCCTCGCAGCAAATCAAAATAAGGGACTCTGACTTGATTGTGTTTGAACTTGAGAATACAACAACTTAAGTGATTGTTGTGTTATAATCAATCTGAGAGCTAAATAGAGCAATGTTTCACACTGGATAACTTAATATTTATTAATTGTTAATTTTATTTAAAGTTATAATATTGCTTTCTATAATTGCTTTTACTTAAAAACATAGTGTTTTATTATGCAATTATATTTTAAACTTTATATATATTTTCAGCTTTTTATTTTTTTTAGTTGTATTAAATAGTATTTTAATATAAATTTTTATATTTTATTATTACTAATATTAATTTATTTTTATTTTTATCAAATAACTTTTTTGAATATTTTATACACTTTTTCAATAAATATATGGGGATGTGTTTTTTTGTTTAAGAATTTTACTAACAACTTTTCCACCCAAATAGCGCTTAAAAAATGGAGAAAGTAATGAAATCAAAAAAAACATCCTCATAGGATTATTAGAAATAAATTATTAATATTAAATTTTTTTATATTTAAATCTGTATTATTAAATTAATATTATAATACTAAAAGCTGTAACATATATAAATAATCTTAAAGTTTATATATTTTTAAAAAAGCTACTAACTGATATATAAAAAGCTGTTTTATTTAATTTTATGCAAAAACATTTAAGGATATATTTTTATGTTTAAAAATTTTATTAAAGTTTTTTTTTACTTGAATAGTGCTTAAAGATGGAAAAAATGATAAAGCTAGAAAAATACCTTTATTTGTTTTCTATTTTTATTAAAGTATATTTTCTATTAAATTGGATTATGTATTAAATAGTATAATAATATGATTTTTTGGTTTTAACTTTATTTAATATTTTATTTTTGTGATTTTAATCAATTATCTTAAATTAAATTGTAATTTTTAACTTTTATCTTATTTGTATCCTATCTCTTTTAAACATTTGATATTAATTAAATTTCAATTTTAATTGCAAACAATTACTAATAATCATTAATATTAGTATAGCAATTCTTAGTATTTTTCACTATGTCAAAATTACTTTACATCTTAACAGTCAAAAGTAATTCTGACATTTATTAAAGATATACTAGGAATTGTCATATAAGTAAGATTTCTCTTTAAAACCTTAGCTTATTCCATTAATAAAAAATTTACCACTTATTAAAATTAGGTTTAAAAATCACATGTACTCTATCCCTTAAGTTTAAATCATAAATAGGAATCAAACAGTAAAATGAACAGTAAACGATAGTAAAAAATGAGCATTTATAGAAAAACTATAAATAATTAAAAAAAGAAAATAAAAAATAGAAAGTTATTCTTTTAAACCTAATATAAATCATCTAATCTAAACAAAATGGGTAGCAAAAGTAAAAAACAAAATCAACAAACGAATGGTAAGAATAAGCAGAAGGGGAATAACAGCAATGCTACCACTATCAAAAAACAAGTACAGAATAAAGAGCCTGTTGTTGTAAAACAACAAGATAATGCGGATAGGGAAGTAGAGCAAGTTGTCCAAAAGGATAGCGTTGCTATTGAAGGTGGCTCGGATCTTAAAGAGGAGCCAAAGCACGATAATGACTTGAACAAATCAAGTACCAACCCTGAAGAAAAGAAAGAGAGTGGTGAACCAGTTGAAGATAAAGATGACAAAAGTAATGATGATTCGAAATCTACTGCTAAAGGAGGTGACGCTACTCAAGGGGATAAAGATCAGAAGAATCGAGAGGAGACTAAAGTTAATGGGAAAGTTGAACAGAAAAATAATAAAGATGAAGATACACGAGAAAATAAGGCTCAAATTAAAGAGGATGTAGAAGATAATGAAGTGCAAGTTCAAGAAGCCCCCAAAGAAAATAAAGCTCAAGAAAAGGAAACAACCGAGAAAAACAAAGTCCAAGAGAAGGAAACTCCTGAGAAAAGCAAAGTTCAAGTTGAAAAAGGTTCCGAAGAACTTGGAACTCAAATTAAAGAGGATTCTGAAGAAAGTAAAGTCCAAGAAGAACAAGGATTTGAAGAAAGCAGAGCTCAAGAAAAGGAAGCACCTGAGGAAGATAAAGTTCAAACTGAAAGATCAAATGAACAATCTATTGGACACAAAGATAGCGAGGATGACAATAAGATTGGGAGTATGACCATCGAATCAAATGATCAAAAAGAAGGAAAAGCTACTATCCAAGAGTCCAATCAACTATCTGAGGACGTAAATAGTAATGAAACTCAACATAATAAAAGTGAAGATCCTAGTGATAAAACTCAAACCAATGGAACCATAGAAAAAGATACCATTCAAAAGCCTCAGTTTTACAAGAAACAATATCAACCTCAATTAAAGCGTCAATCTTTGACTCAAATCATTGTAAGATTAGTAGTGATAGTTTATGCTCTCTTTAACAAATTTTTTTTCTTGCTACCAATATTATGGCCCTTTTATTTCTTTATTAAGATCAGTTTGGATTTTCAAAAATTATTAGGCTTTTCTTTACTCACTCATTTTTTGAATTATTACCCAGTACGTAACGCAGTGTTAGGAGATATTAATAAAAAGGATAAGGTAGTGTTTTTATATTCTGGGGAAAAAGAAATAGCTTTTTGGATTAATTTTATGAATGATGGTAGTGGTTTAAGTAAAAATTTGGATAAAAAAGTGAATTTATACCAAGGAGGGGAGGTAAGATGTGATGATTTGATGATTGTAGAAGAAAAGAATCAAATAGAAATGTTCCAAAAGGTGGTAAAAGGCGGGTAGGTTTATACACTTAACTATGCCAATAACTATACTAATATTTTATATAGTTACGATATTATACCAGTTATTCAACAAAATTCTAAAACTCATAAACTTAACTTTATACAATCTTGGATTCAAAGTTCAACTAATATTCAATTGTTTGAGCCCACCATTTACAGCTGGGACGTATTAGGTTTATTACCTAAAAGAAAGGAGCTTGTTTATATTAGTAAGTTTTGTTTATTGAATTGTTAAATATAATATTTATTTTATATTTATAGTCGGTGAGCCCATCCAAGTATGTAACTATTCTAATGAAAATGAAAAAGAGATCCAACAACTGATCCATTTATATATTCAAAAGTGTCATTCTTTAAAATCTGAAATTGAACATGAAAAATTGGAATAAAAAATAAAAATAAAAATAAATACATTTGCAAAAAAATATTAAACTAATATTTATTTTATTCTTTCTTATTACTAAATAAAACTTAGTTGTTTTAAAATAAATTTATTCCTCATCTGAAGAGGTTAAATCATCATTTAAAACACCAGCAGCAGCACCACCTTCTGATTTGCTAGCTTGCATTTGAGCAGCTAAAGAATTATCTTCTGGTTCCGAAATATCATCTTCTACTTCAGATTCTTCAGGGAAAATAGAAGCTGGTTCAACAACAAACTAAAAGAAAAAATTATTTAATTAGTTAATTTATCTTAAAAAGGAATCTTAAATAAAATTAAACTTACTGCCATTTCTTTACGTAAATCACAACCTAAATAAGAATCACTTTTGACCATTAAATTAAAAGAATAATTTCCAGGTTCAGGTGGTCCTTGGAAATTAAATTTAAGTGTAGTTTCATCTACTAAATCGGTCACCTTAGTTGGATTAATTAACATACGTCCTGTATTTAAATCTCCAATAACAATCCACCAATCACTACGTTTATCCTAATAAATAAAATAAAATATAAATAAAATAGTCAAACTTTACTGTTTCAATATTTAAAACTTACCGCTGGGAAATAAGGTGCATGAACAGGAGGAACTAAATGAGATTGTGATGCTTTACTTAAAAAGGAACGTACATGAGAATCTTCATCATCAACTAAACTATCATCATTGTCTACGGTATTATTTTCATGATGGGCATTTAATTCAGAAATTTCTTCTTCTACAGTGGATAATTTTAATTTAATAACACAAGTTAATATGGCACTAGGTGTTATAACATCATCCCCTAATACTTTAATATATCCAGCTTGTAATTTTAAAACTGGAAATTTTAAACCAGCTGAAATAGTTTCTTTATATTCACTATCACTTAATGAGGATAATAGGGATCTATTTGGATTGAATATTAGTAAAAGGGTTGTAATAAAATAATAAGTTATTAAATTACCTGCGTAAAGTATCATCTAATTTAATAAATTCTAATACATTTTTTAAATTACGCTATAAAAAATATTATTGTTTTATTTACTATTATAAATTGATTTAAAAACTTACTTGTTTTCCTTTTAAAGAACGAATCATCTCATTGGATAAATTAGGTAATTGAAGTAATGGTGAGGCTTTATAAGGTACAGCTTGAATAATCATCTAAATTAGAAAATGTTAAGTAAATTTGTTTTAATATTATTTTAATGTTGTTTTCTTACTTGTGATAATTCCATACATAATAAAGTAGCATGAATCCAATTTTGTGCTAATGCAATTTGAGTCATACCATAAACTAATGAATAAGCTCGTTTTACAATCATTTGTTGATCTAATTAAATAAATATTATATTATACTATATTAAATAACTATTCTGTATTTACCTTTTTGGAATTCAGGATTTGAAACTTTAACACGATTTAAATGAGCTTGAATAAGACCAGCTGCTTTAATATTTTCTTTAGAAGTATACTAATCATAATAATGATTAAACTATTTAATTAGAATAAATAATAATATCTTTACTTTTCTTGATTCTTCTACAATAATACCATTTTTTTCAGCTTCTTCTTTGATAAATTTCCACAAAAGTTGAGTTTCTTCAGTATCATCTCCTTTATATTCAATTTCATCAATAAATTCTTTACTAGCTGACATAAGATCAATTAAATCTAAATTTAAGATTAAAAATTGTTATTAATTATGTTATATTGATTATTATTTCATTACCTTTCATTGGAATATTATCTTTTAATTCTCTAAAATAAATGGCCATGGTACCATTTAAGATACGATCACGCGTATATTTATTAGATTTATACCACCAATTACCCTAATAAATAATAAATAATATTAATTAAGTATATTTAATATAATAACCAATATATTAATAATCTATTATTCTTATAATACTTACCACATAATAAGGTAAAAATAAACCAAGAATCAAGCCATAAATACTTAATACATAAATATTATTATGAGCTTCAACTAACCAGGCTGGTAAAGCAATACCAACGGACATTGCTATATAAAAAAAGAATTAATATTTTAATAACAGTAAAATTTTTAAATTTAGTTAGAAACTTACGTTGACGACCATCTGGATGTCCATACTCTTCAAAATTACGACGAATATCATCATCAGTAAGACTAAATAAAGAATGAAATTAGAATCGTTAATTTAAAGTATCAATATTATTATTATTAATTCAACTTACGCTTTATAAGCCTTTGTAATTTCTACATATTTAGAATTTAAAGCTACTGCTTCTTCTTCAGTAACACCACGTACTTTATCTGGATGACTATACAACTTCATTAATAAAAGTATCTTTTTTTGAATAATATAAAATAACTAACAATTTTAAAGATAATTTTCTATACTTATTTTTAATCTGTTTTAATGTAGAGCCCTAGAATGAAATAATATTAATATTCATTATTCATTATTAATTATTGAAATTCTTACTTCTCCAATATCTAGTAAAGTATAAGGATTCCATAAGTTATTTTCTTGTACTTCTGTGTTCATCACCTGATGTACTAAATAAGATAAATACAACCAACCAATGGTAATTAACAACCATCTATTATTAAATAAAGAATATTAGTTTTTGTTACTACATTATTGTATGAGTTAGAACGAAAAGGTTTTAACTTACTTTATATAACCAGTCATGTTTTCCGATTTAACAACTTTGACTTTCTTTTTAGTACGTACATCATTTTTAAATGCATCTATATAATTAAATGGGATATTTAGTACTCTTGTCGAATAAACATAAAACTAGTAGTAGAAATTATTACTCTTTTGAGAAAACAAGGGACTTAATGTATATGGAACTAATATAATTGCTAATACTGATATTAAAAAATAATAAAAATTCACTCCGCTCTCATCATAATGGCTGGCCATTTTGATGCAATTTTTTTTGATTTTTATTAAAACTTAGTTTGTTGGTGAATTTATTTCAACTTTTTAATTGAAAAAATCAGCTTGTGTTATTAACCAATGAATAGAAGCCATTTCATTTAATTTTATCAATTTGGAGATTGTTAATGTAATCGTTTTTCATTGGTTCAATTCCATTGCGTCTCAATGAATCCAATTGTTATTATTCAAATTAAACATGGATTGGGCACTATTTATTTTTGTAGCTATTGAATATAAAACTAATAACCATTATTATTAAATTCAGTAAGTACAAAAAAATAATGCTCAATTTACGCTTAATTCAAATTAATAATGGAATGTTGAATGAATTTAATTAGTTATAATGGAATTTGATTATTGACCGAGAATAAATTTTGTATTAATATTAATTAAATTTAGGAACGTTAATATTTATTAATTATATGAAAACAAAGCTTTGAAACTGTTACTTTTTGTTAATTATTTGCCAATTATTATTCATTTACTTTGATTCTCTTATAAAATAAAACAAATACTCAAATAATAAATCAACTATTAAAAAACTATTTCTAATCACTCATAAAATTCGAAAATAAAAATAAAAAATAAACATTAATAATAATAATTATATATAGATATAGATATTTAAATTTAAATTTTATTTAATCTTAGCTTTTGAATCAGTAATTTATTGAATATAAGAATAGCAACTATTTATTATTATTATCATGATTCTCATTTTAATTTACCTACTATAAGGATGATAATGCTGATTTTGACGATGAGTTTGTTGATGATAATGAGGTCTATTAGAATAACGAGGTCTTTGAGAATAACCTGCAGTAGGTTGAGCATATACATTATTAATATCACTATTGTAGTCACTATAACTTTGTTGTTGATAAGTTTGATTATAAGTATCATAATTATTACTAGTTTGAGCTACTGATGCATTTTGTTCATATGGATTAGGATGAACATACTCATGAGCCTGTGGTTGACTTGGTACTTGTCTACCATAACTATTATAAGCTGAATGAGTAGAATGAGTTGTTGATGCAGCTGCAGCTGGTTGTCCATAACCATAACTTCCTGTATAAGTTTGTTGACTATATCCATAATTATAAGCTTGAGGCGGTCTAGGAACAGAAGCTAAACCATATTTAGAATGCCCATGCCCATGTCCATGATTATTATAACTACGATGTCCTCCATGACTTGAATAACTTCCATAACTACTGGATCCATATTTACTATAACCCCCTCGATGGCTTGGTCTAGACCTTGGATAACTCGAATAATGGTTGGGTTCACCACCATATTTACCATATGAGCTACTATTATACCTTGGTTGAGCTGGTTTAATATCAACCTATAAAAAAATTAATATATTATACATATTATATATTATAACTTACAGTTTTACCCCCTAACATTAAACCTTTATCATTTAATGAATTTGTCACAGCTTCATAATCTTCAAATTGTACAAATGCAAAACCTCTAGATCTACCTGATGGTTTATCTAACATAACATTAACTGAAATTACATTACCATGTTTGGAAAATGCTTCAATAATTTCTTGTTCAGTTACTTCAATTGGTATACCACCAACAAATACTTTAGTTGTTGTTCTATCGACTCTCGCTTCTTGATTTCCTTTAGGTACTGCTTTTTTAACATCAATCTATTTTATTATTATTATTCTATTTTATTACTATTCTATTATTTTTTAAACTTACTTTCTTTCCTTTAATTACGTGTTGTTGAGTTAATGTAGAATCAGCAATTTCAGAAGTACTAAAACTAACAAATCCAAAGCCTCTAGATCTACCAGTACTTGGTTCTCTCATAATAACAATATCAATTAATTCACCAAATGATTGGAAATAAGTACTTAAATCATCTAATAAAATAAAATAAGATAGACTGATATTAAATCATAATTATCTAATTATTGTTAACTAATTTAATTATTGTTTACCTTCATTTAAATCCCAACCTAAACCACCAACAAATATTTTACTAATTTAAAATAAATATTAATATTTGATAATAATTAAATTTGAATCAAATCTTACGAATCATCAGTATTTCTACTTTTATAATTATTATTTTGATTATAGTTATCATTATTTTGATTATAGTTATCATTATTTTGATTATAATTATCATTGTTTTGATTATAACTATCATTGTTTTGATTATAATTATTTTGATAATTTTCGTTATTTCCTGAATCTTGGTAATTTTCATTATTGTTATTGTTACTTCCATACCATTTATTTTCAGCCTCTTGTTGTCCTTCATCTTGATATTTATAGTCTTCAACTCTTTCATCTTGATTATATTGTTGGTCATCCATTTTATATTTATTTTCTTGATTAGTTTGGTCCACATGAGTTTGTTCATCTCTATTTTCTTGGGCAATACTCTCATATTCTTGATATGCGTCCTGTTTATAATCATTCTCAACACCAGTATCTTGAAGCTCATGTTCTTCATCAACTTCTACTTTTTTTATCAATTCTTCCTGCTCATATTGATCTCCTTCATTACTAATCCCTTGGTTATATTCTGGGTTTTCAGTTAAATGATAGCCTTGATCCACATCTAAACCAAGTCCAGTTTCCTTGATTTCTCCATACCCTTCTTTGTCTCCCGTACGGTTACTTTGGTCACTAGCTTGGTTATTATCTACAACATTATATTTAGCTTCCTCTTCCGAATAATTAACACTTCCATTATTCATTTGTTGATCGTTATTATTAAATTCCATTTTCTATTAATTTAATTTGTGTACTTTAAAACTACTATTTGTTTAACTATTAAAAATTTAAATAAACTAAAAAAAACTGTACTATACTATACTATACTATACTATACTACAAAGTTTTATATCTAACTATTATTTCTAACTATGTTATTCCAAGGTAACTACTATTTATTCGATATCTAGCTGAGTTAACTATTAGTTTTAAGCCTATAATAGGCCATCTTTAATTTATTCTGTATTATATTAACAAACCTTGTTTTTTATAACTAATTTTATACTATTACAATAAACTTATATAAAATCGAGTAAACTAAATTTATCAATTCTTTCAAATGTACTTTAAGTTAATCTATCTATTTTTTTATCAAATTTAACTTTGAGTTAATTAACTATATTTAATTATCACTAAATTTCAATAAAAATATCTTGATAATAAATTCAATCTTAATAATTAATAAAATTGAATAAATACATAAAATTAATAAAATACTTACTTTTAAAAGAGACTATTTGATATAGTTTTTTATTTATTGAAACAAGAGACAGATTCTATCCTTTTATTTTCAAATACCCAAATACGAATTTGAAGGCTACCAATCAAATTAAAAGTTCCTGGCAAAATCTGAAAGGGCGAATCAAAGATAAACAAAAAGATAGAAAAATTTTCATTGGCTTGGATCATTCTGATCGTTTTAAACCACCACCACTAAGTATTCAATTTTATATAGTTTTAAGGCTATTTCAAGTATTATTATCTTACTATAATAACATGTTTGGTTGGGGTCAAAGTAATGAGACAATAGTAGATAACAATGAGTATGGTGGGTTTACAGAAGAAGAGTTTAATGGTATTGAATTAAATCATAATGCACATATTCGAATGTTTCGCTCGTAAGTTCATTTTCAATTTATAATCCATGTTCAAATTTTATTACTCTTCCAATAAAGCATATCAATTATTAAAATAAGTCAAAATTAATTAATTTTCTTTTCGTTTTTAGTGCTTTAGATTTGTGCAAATCAAGTTGTTTAGATAAAGAGAATGAGTTAGAACAAACCTATCTTAATCGTAGAGAAGCACGGTGTGTAGATAAATGCGTTGGAAAGTTTTTTAGGTTTGCTAATAAGATTAAAGAACTTGGTGATGAACATGTGAAATCAAAAATGGATTTTCAAAATATGCAATAGTTTGGATAACGATAAGAAAGTGAATAGTTAATATTAGTTTTAAAATGTGATGAGAAGTTGTGTAATTGATTTGAAATGGAGTTAATAGAAAAGATTTAAAAAGGCATATTAAGTTTAGTTAATAAATTTTTATTATTGATGTTATTGTTTCAACTTGTTCGTTTTATATTTCTTTAAATTAAAATAGATTTAATCTATTTTTAAGCCATAGAAATTATATTCAACACTTAAAAGCTATTTTTATTATTTACTAATGAAATTGAATCTCTGGAGCTTCTTCATTTAACATGTTGTAATATTCTACTTTATACTTATTGTAAATTCTCGTTAGTTCTACCTTATATATATCAAGTAATTGTTCAACTTTTTCATGGGATGGATTTTCATCTTTTTCAACATAAATAGGGTTACCGACTTTTAAAAAGAATAAGGATAAATAAATAAATTATTATTAGTCAACTTACTTATACTAACAATAGGTACTTTCTTTGGCAATAGACCAACAGAATTTTGAAAGAAACCTCGACCATAAATGATAGGTGTTGAAAAAGATAATGCCTTTTTTAATGTCTTTTGAATTGAATCCAGCCAACTCCCTTTACTTGGCTGCAATTGAGTATATAATTTATTTTCACCAAAACTAAATATTGGCACCAGTGGCTTTCTGTAATAATGATAAAAAATTAGATCAATTAAACTCATTGATTCTTCATAATTGTCTCAAAACTTACCCCGTTTTCAATGCCAATTTGATAAACCCAAATCGATTTTTTAACAACACATCGGTGGACTTTGGATTAGCTAACAAAGCTTCACTGGCACCGCCAACGACCACCAGACACGATTGCCCCTTTTCCAAAGCGGTTTTCAAGCTTTCTTTATTCGCTGAAATAAATCCCAATTTTAACAATACTTCCCTATGAAATGGTAAATAAAAATTTAAATTTAATGTAGCAATATTTAATCGAAATTGGGGTAACTGTTGATAAAAATTGGAATGCATGGAAGCAAAGTTTGCAAAGACTCCGAAACCAGCTACACCATGTGGATGATAACCAAAGATATACGTCTCATCATAAGAAATGGTATTATCAAAAATCACTTTAGAAGAAAAGTATTCGTTGAACCATTTCCATATAAACAAGGACTTGAAATAAGTGGAAGGAGAACCTCCATTTACATAAGTTTGGTCATAGAATACATGGACGTAATAAAGGATTGTGAATGGGAAGGTTAAAGGATTTAAGAAAAGTAGAATGGTTAGTATCAAAGAAGTTAATGTAACATGTGTAAAGAAGATGATAGATATTAAACCTTTTAATTTATTGAGGTTGCTGGAAATCATTTCTTGATATTTTGATATTTTTCGATAAAATTGAAATTAAAAAACCCGTTTATTCTTGAAAATTGAAGTTTGGATTTTTACTTGTTTAATTAGCGGTTTCAATAATTTTAGTTATTTATGTGACTGTTAAAATATTCCAATCTTCATTATTGTTATGGAAAATAATAAGACTGTTAGATATTAAAAGTTAATAACAATAAAATCTTTTGGGTTTAAAAAGGAATCGAAATATTATAGACAAATACTGATATTTTGAAATTAGTCAAATCAAAAATATTCTAATATAATATGCTTTACTAAACAAGTGATAATTATCAGTTATGGCTTATTGAAGATTACATAATAGCATACTGCTTAGACCATAATGTGAGCATAAATTGAAAAGCCTGGAAAAAGTAGAATCCTATAATTCTATAGAAAAAAACATTTGGGGCTGTCCTAATTGGTTTCAGAATCTACTTAGAAATTAATCCAAATTTAAAATTCCAAGTTTGTGTTCAATATAACGGTTAAATCTAAAAAGCCTAAAATTAAATGTCTCTATTTAAAACTTATTTTAATTGTTTCCTTTTCTTAAATAGCTAATTTTCCTAACTATATATTTTATGTTAGTTCTGTTAGATATTTAACAGATATATAATATATAACTATATGATTATATAATTATATAAATACATAATTATATAAACACAGTTATTTGACTTTATTTTTTGTTGAAATAAAAATAAAATGCAAACTTTCATAACTAAACTTCGAAATGGAATTTTTGAAAACTTCAATACAATAGGGAGGAGTACACAATATAAACATTGTAATTCATTTACATCAATTTTAAGAGCTACTTATAACAACCCAAGGTTCATGGAATTTTATAATAAAACAAAACAAAGAAAAGATATATTATCAAAGTTTACTATCGATAATAATAAACTTAATCAAGTAATGTATAAAATTAGTGCTTTAAGGGAAACAGGAAACAAAAGTCAGCAAGTAGCGTTATTATCAACTATAGCTTCAGTATATTCTTTTGATGAATGTAAGAGTTTTGGGTTTAATATAAATAGAAATCAATATGATTATTCAAAAACAAGTAATAATAATAAAATATCAACATTAAAACCTATTATTAAAAATACAAAAAAAATTAAAGATGACCAAATTGAAACTATCATACAATATTTACTAAATGATTCAACTATTTCATCAAGATTTAATAAAAAAAATAACGATAGTAAATATTCATCAGATAATATATATATATTAAATAAAAGTAGAAGAATGATATATAGTAAATATTTGAATGATCTAAGAGATAAAGCAGTAGCCAGGTCAACGTTCTTTAAATATATACCAACTAATTTCAAAAATCCAGCAAGAAAAACGGATCTATGTAATATATGTACCCAGTATACAGTTAGAAAAAAGTTATTTGAAAATAAAATAAATACAGCAAAAAACAAAGCAGAGATACAAGAAATTTTCAACGAAGAAGAAAAATTATACAAATTACATAAATTCTGTGTTGATACTCAAAAAAACACATTTAATGAAACTATCAAAAAATTAAATAACAAAAGTTGTATAATAGTTTTAGATTTTAAACAAAATATGGAAATAGGGACAAGACCAGATTCAATAAATTTAGATCATTATAATAAACAAGCTATATCAGTATTAGGCTTTGGTGTATTATATTTAAAAGATGATAAAACAATAGGCAAAGTTTACTTTGATTATTTATCTGAAATATTGAATCATGATTCAGCATATGCAGGAGATTGTTTAATCGATTTAATCTCTACAGAGCTTCTATTTAAAAAGTTTACAAAAATTAATATATGGGCAGATACAGGAAATCATTTTAGATCCCAAGAGTTCTTACATTATATGTTTAAAGAAATTCATAAAATAAATAGTAGTTTGAATGTTAATCTTAATTTTTTTGCTGAGCATCATGGAAAAAGTATAGTTGATGGACATTTTGGAAACCTTTCAAAATGGAAAAGTAGTTTTGAAGCGTTAGGTAAAATAGAAGATATCGATCAATTAATTTCAAGATTTGAGGCTTTTATTTGCGAGCATAATAAAATTAATAACTCGACTGTTAATAATGGGAAAACAGATATAATTTTTAAAAAGTATAAAAGAAACAAAAATACAAAAAGAATAATAGAGATGCAGGGCATTAAGAAGTATTTACACTTTATTAAACATAACAATAAACTACATTGTTATCCAGTATCTGATACATCAAAAAAAAGCGATATAGTCCCAATTAAAGTTATAGAGTCTATAGAAAACAGAAAAATTAAAAGATCGATCCCAGCTTACCTTACGAAGATAACAGAGAATTTGAAAATTTCGATATTTACTAAGCAAGTAAGTAGTTTGTTGAATGATAGAAATAGATTGTTAAATGTTAGGATTACTTAAGTTATTAATAGCTAAGTTAATAAATAGTCAAAGAACAAGTAACTGTAATAATATGTAAAAACTATTATTACTTGTACTATATAGGGATGGTTAATTATAGTTTTGGGGCTGACCACTCCCTCCCATGCAGCTATTTATTAACTTGGCAATATATTAATAATGTAATTATAACATTAAAGTAGTTTATTTATTTGATAATAAATCTACGATGTTGGTTATAAAGCAGTTGATAATAAATATTTCTCAATTAAGCTTTATAAGAACATGTATTTAAGATCTAGTAGAAATTCAACTAACTTACAGTATGAGCTATAATAGAATGATTTAGAACTGTGTTTGGGTACTTTTGTTTTAATAAAAGATGTGATTTTATAGAATTTTAAGCGAAGTTTTTAAAATACAAAATTTTTCAAAAATTGGATAAAATAATGAAACTAATTCAGACAACCCCATTTGTTGAAAAATGGCTTTTGTTTTAATATTTGGTTAAAAATTTTTAATTTTATGCTGCTTAATAAATGAGCAAAAATGAAACAAATACTATTTTTGAAAACAATAACTTATTAAAATAAAATGTTACAAAATGTGTTTATTTATTAAATTTGATTTATAGTTACAAAAATCATTATTATTTGTACTTATTTAGTACTTTTTTTATATCATTAAAATTTATTTCATTAGAATATTGTTTATAAATTATAGTAAAGATTATTTTTTAATTTATTTTAATTAAATAAATACCAATTAGATGAATATAATTATCAAATGTATTAAAAAAAGACAATCGCCTTTTTTTCTGGTTTTATATGGGGATGTATTTTTGTGTTTAAGAATTTTACTAACAATTTTTCCACTCAAATAGCGCTTAAAAAATGGAAAAAATAATGAAGCTAAAAAAAACACCCCCATATATTCTTATCCTATTCCGTTATATTCATTTCACTGGTTACAGATTCAGTTGTTGAGTTATTCACGCTAATAAGGTAAAACGATATTTTGGTATCAATCGGGTCCAACTTCAACTCAGGCTTATATGTTTGAACAAAAATACCTCCTATCTGAGAAGTTTTTCCTCCCCTTCTTCAAATTAAAATAACCTAAAGTAGGTTATAAGCTTTTGCAAAATAGATTTTTATTTTCACTATCACTTGCCATGATTCTAGTTTAATTTTTCTTTAGTCTATTACTTTTTGTTTAATACATTAAGAAATATTGTCTAAGATCCGTAACTTTAAAAAAATGTAACAAATATCAAAATATTCTAAATTAACTTTTTAATTTTATACCCTTGAAATATTAATATTCAATAAAACTACAAAATGAGCATACACAAATGATGTTTATTTAATACTTTTTGTAAATTTTAAACCTAAAAATATTGTTTAAAAAGTTAATTTTTTACTTGAATAAGAGAGGTACTTTTAATTAAATTTCTACATCAATTCTAATTTAGAAAAATGTGACATTTATTTGAATGGAAGCAAATGACACTCGGAAATAATGTGCGCTTTTTTAGTTCAATTGGGCATTCTTTTTGATTAAAATTCAATTCCATAAAAATTGAAAAAAACTTAACGGTACACTTGTGGAGCCCCATAATAAATTCATATAAAATTATATCAGTTTAATTTAAACTGTAAATATATTAAACACATATTAAAGTGCTTTATAGCATATTGTTTAATTTATTAAATTTTAAGTTAATAAAAATTGTCGTTAAAACTTAAATATTAAATGTAGTAATAATATAAAAATGTTGATAAAACATCTGGAAATTTGATTGGTTATCAGGGATTTTAAAAAAAGTAGTAACATTTCTTGGAAGACTTTAATTGGTCGATTTCAATTTCCCCAAAACTAAAAATTGAAATGTTTCAGATTTTATCATAAAAAACTCCATTTTTATTATTATGTAAAAATAGATGTTTATAAATAAAAATAATAGTGATATGAGCTTTATTTTTATCTTATTTTGGGTTGAAATAATTCCTATTAGTAATTATATGGTTTTAAAGTGGCTGTTTTATACTTAGATAGATGAGGATTCAGTGGAGTTATATGTTTTTTACTAGATCATGTGTTATCAGTTTGCTTTGAAGCTCCAATTAAATTGAAAATTGATACTACCACTAATTATTTTTTGGATTAACTACTAATGTCTCTCAAAATTTAATTCAAAACTTAAATGAGGGTTGAGTATGAATAATAAGGCTAGGGACTTGAATACCAAAGTATTAAACACTGGTAAATTTAAATGGTTACAATCTTATTCCTAGTATGGAAATTAATCGAATGTATTAAACATATAATAGTATTAATATGATAAACATACATTAATACTTTATTTTAACTATATCTGAAGCTATTTGCGATGTTTGTATACATTTAAACAAAAGATAAGGTTATTTCATAAATTAAGTTCTTTATTTTGTTATCTATGATTTCAGCCTCTAAAGAAAATAACTCTATAGGTAAAAAGTTGGTGCGTTTAACCTATAAAACATATTGGTGAAAATGTTGATTTAAATCATATTCACAGTAATAATCTTAAAGCAAACATTATTAAGTAATAGTGAATTTGTGATAATTCCTTTATCTAATTTGAAATAATAGTAATAAATTTATATTCTAATAAACGGACAAATAATTTGCCTATATATGCTAGAATAAATGCTTACTCATAATAAGAACAAATGATGAATAAACAAATAGACAAGGCTAAGTAAGTGATTGGTTGACACCTTAGACATCCTTCATCAGCTGCTATATATCAGCATTTATTATATATAAAGCAGGATTAATTCGATTAAATATCAATATTAAATGATAAATATCCTTTGTATCAATTTTATACATCAATAAAATAAGCATACTTAGCCAAATTTATAAATAACTGAACAAATTGCCACCATCAATTTAATAGTGGATGAAACAAAACAGAGGAATAATCCTAATGAATGAAAGTAATTGGCTATTTCCAAAAATTAAACCTTAAACTTTGTGATTGGAAGTTTAAGTTAGGTTCCAGGTTTAGTAACCCACATTAAATTACTTAACAATTAAAAATATAGTTATCTCTTTTTTTAATTCAAAAAGATTTTCATTTTTACAACCTATTTAACTTAAAGGCCAATCTTAAACAGCATCTTGTTTTAATATTTCTACTTGTTCAATATTTCAATACCTCTTTCTAACTTAATTTAAGGTATATACTTATTCTAATTGATTTTAGAGGTTTAATTTATATTCAACGGTGTACTAATATTTTTTAAAGCTACAATATGACTGTGGCTGTATTTTCAGAATCTACTGTATCTGCATCTTTAACTCTTGGAACAGTTCCTCTGGCCAGGGTTGGGCCAAGTTTAACAACATTTAAGGATAGATTATATGCTTTTGGTGGTCGCACAATCAATCCTCCTAAAGTTACTAATGATCTATATCTCTTTGATTTACATCATATGGCATGCGAATTAGTTCAACCAAATGAAGGATCCCCTTTACCTTCACCCCGTTATTTTCATTCTGCAACTATGCACGAAGATAAATATTTAATTATTAGTGGAGGACAAGGAGAGCAGACTAATCCTGATACGCCTAATGTTCTCAATGACATTTGTATTTACAATATTCAAACAAATGAATGGGAAATTTTTGAGCTTAATACCACAACTTTTCCCTCACGATACGCTCATCTTACAATAACAAAAAACAATCATTTATTTATTATTGGTGGTCAAGATGCAGATAATCAATATCTCAATGACATTTATACTTTTGATTTAAAATCAAAAGAGCTTGAGAAAAGATGTTCTATTTCTGCAGGTATTGGATCGTATCGCTCTACATTAAGTGTTTGCCCTGGTTCCAATGAACTTTTTGTTTTTTCAAATACGCGCTTTAATAATCCTATTCGCGAACTTATTACTTTTGATGACAATCTTAATATGAACAGCTTTCAATTTCCACAAAATCGCTCTGATCTTCCTCCTGCCCTTCGCTTTCCAGAAGGTTACATTATAGGAGATAGACTTGTTATTAGTGGTACATATATTAGCAACAATGTTCAATCATACAGTTTATGGACCCTTGATCTTAAAGAGCTTACTTGGAGTCGAATTGATACTGGCTCTTGCTTTGCTCGTGGATCGTGGAATCGTGGTGTTCTCCATCCAATGAACAATCAGTTCCTTATTTTTGGACATCGTGATAGAGAAATCGTAGAAGATTATCAGCATCGTCGTATTAATTTCAACCATATCAGTGTCGTGAATCTTGAAGCATTTGATATTTATAGAAAACCAATTACTTGTGAAGATCAGTATTCTGTTGACCTTGGGCTATTAATGATGTATGAGCCAAGGTATTCTAATTTTGCTCTTTTAACTAAGGATGGTTTTCGTATACATATCAACTCTGGATTTTTAAGATCTCGTTGGAGAAATTTTGATACCTACCTTACCAAAAGACAAGATAAAGATCATGCTTTGGGAATTTTTTCATCAAATACTTTGGAATTACAAGAAACATATTCAACAATTCAGGCTTTTGTTAGGTACCTTTATACTGATAATCTTGATTTTGATCAAGCCAAAAATTTAAAAGTATTAGGAAAGTTATTGATATTTGCCAGAAATTACTCAGTTCATAACTTATATGATCAAGCAGCTTCACATTTACATAGTATGTTAGATGTCGATAATGCACTTGAGATATTTGAAGTTTCATGTACAGGAAAAAGAGATGGTTTAAGGCTTAGATCGCTTTCCCTTATTCTCAAAGAAAGGCTAAAATTATTGGATAATACTTATTTTTGGGATGAGTATCCTAGCGCTTTAAGAACCGAGATTCTTAGATTTATGCCTCCAAACTTCCGACCTCCAACAGCTAAAGTTGATGTACCTGAATCTGTACCTGTGTCTCAATCTTTAGAAAATCAACAGTCGCAATCTAATCCAGTTTCCCGTAGACCATCAGTTGCACCTAGAAGTAATCGTGATTCAATTGGTTCTCAACTTTCAAATACTAATATTAATGGCTCAGGCGCATATGATACAAATATATCAATGACTTCAACTATTAATAGTACTATGACTTCAAAAAGCGATTCTTCTGCAAATAGCAAAGAGAGGCCTTCTTCTACTTCAACACTACCGAAAAAGAAAAATTCAGGATCATCATTTTTGAAATTTGGGAATAGGAGACCTTCTCTAGCCAATTTATTTAACTTTTCAAGTGCGGCTTCAAGTACTTTAATTCCACCTAGTGGTAGTACTCCGCCATCTAATAGAGATTCAGTAAATTCTAATATTTCAAGTCATACACCTTCTCCACGTAGTCCAGATCCACAGGGTGATGCTAAACTCATACGTTCACTTTATGAGTTAGGTTTATCTTAAAATAGTTTTTATATATCCCAGAGTATGCTTAGGTGAGCTGAGTGCTGGGTAATTTATTTAATTCGTGTTATTTTAATATGATATCTTAGCATTTCTCTAAAAAATCAATATTATAAATTTTAATTTAAACTTACCTCTCGATCGCTCTATTAATAAGCTTTTGGTACGCCTGACGCTAACCATCATTAAAACATTTGAACTTTAATATAAAATTTTTAATATAAAATCTATTTTGATTTTGATTTTGATTTTGATTTTTTTATTATGATTAAATTTGGTAAATTGTTGCTAATTAGATGTTTAAGTATATAACTTCTATTCGATATATTTCATGTGTACATATTATGTAATAGACAACCATTATAAATAGTAATAAGCCATTAAAATTAGTTTTGACTTGAATCTAAGGCTGTCGTCATAAAACAATATACAATTTCAATGTTACAAAAGGTACCTTAAGCTAGCAACTCATGTAATTATTTAATAGTACATTTATTGGTATATGATATAATAAATAAATAAAATTCAAATATCCTAATAAGAAAGTAGAATTTATTTAGTCTAAATAGTAAATGGGGATGTATTTTTTTGTTTAAGAATTCTACTAGCAATCTTTTCGCTCAAACAACGCTTAAAAATGGAAAAAGTGGTGAAATCAAAAAAAACATCCCAAAATTTTTTATTATTTTCAAAAAAAAATAATGTTGCACAAGGATTTAAACTTAAATTAGGCTAAATGTTTAAAAAATACTTCTTTACTTGTTATTATTTTAAAAGTCAAGGTGGGATTTAGATAACAAGATTAATATATTAAATTCTTTAAAAAAAAACAGAACAGAACAGAACAAAGGCGTTATCTTTAATGTCATTTGTCTTGGGTTGGTGCATACACGTCAACCCTTTACATCCATAAATCCTTGATCTAATTTTAGCAAGTCTAATATTTTTTAACTATCCGTTTTTTTACTTAAAAGACTTTTTGTTTTTATTTTATTTAACTATTTATTTTAATTTGAGATAAATGGTAAAAGTTCCAAGTTAGATATAGTAATAAATTCATTAGAGAATAATAATGAGCCTCAGCAATATCTTAAAATCTGTTTCGAAAAAACTTCAATATTATTCAATTCATTAGTAAAATCCAAATATATACCTAGTTTAAGTGAAGTTGCCTTTTATAACACTCAATAATATCCAATCTATTAAACTTGTAGTCGGGTATTGTTGAATTGATGTTTTGACTATTTGAAGTTATAGATGCTTATGGATTTTGGTTTTAATATAATACCATATCACAAAATGAGAAGTTGTGAATTTAGAGGACTTGTATCTGTTTCAGCAATAGTGGAGTTATAATGATAGTAGATAGAAGTTCTCTAAATCCAAAACATTATTCAATACTGTGAGGTTTATGCCAAATTGAGAGTAAATTTTATACATAAATTAAGTATTACTTAATTTACACACACAGTTTTTTTAAAGATTTTTCCAGTCGAACCGTACGCTAAATAATTACCCTAGCTCGCGCACACTTCGAGAATATTTCTTATATAATGGCCACCCAGGAATTAGCGTAAAAGTATATCCCTATTTCTTTAATTGGAATCTACTACTTTAATGCTTAAATAAAGTGTTGTGACAACTTTGAATAGATTTTATACTCATTTAAGTACTATACCTTCACCATAACACTTACATTCTATTTTGGATCTGCACTAGAAAACTATTTGAAGACAAAATAAATTTACTTATAATTTTTGCCCATTTTTGCGCGTCAATTTCAAGTGAGCACCATAACCTTTATAATTTGTATAAAATAAAAATGGGAGACGTATCTTACTATAATAGCATATATATCAACATTACATCCTCTCAATTACACTAAGTAAAGTATTAAAGCATTAAACCTTTTATATAAAGTTAAAAGATAATTTAAAATAAACAATAGTTAGCAATCTAGATCTTTTGTCTTACATTTTGAACCTAAATGTTACACTTGGAAAACCCAAGATTTTAATTTAGTATGCCTTTGACTTAAGGTTTTTAAGATATGTAAATTGTCTTTTGTATTTAACTTTTATATGCAATTTGTCTTTATATATATCTTATTTTTCTATCTATATGTCTTTTGTTATATACAATTTATCTTTACATATGTTATATATATTAGTAACTTACCCTTAATATTTTAAGGTAAAAAGTTTAGCTATTAAAATGTCTAGTCATTTCTAAGCCTTGTATAAGGAATAAATTGAAATAAAGTAAGATCGATATTACAACTTTAAAATTAAATGATAAAATAATTAGCATGTAATTTTATATTTATTTTTATATATGATATAACTTATAAATAAAATAAACAAAAGGGTCAAAAAATTAGATAATGAGGATATTTAGGCACTTATTCTTAGATTAGCATAAAGAATAAACCCTACATTAACAATAAATTATCGCCTAATTTCTATAATATTGCTTATTTAATTCCTCAATTTATTAGTTTCACTCTGAGCTCAAGAATAATGCTTCTGCGAATGAAAAGAGCTATACTCCTCAGCTATTCGATTATAATCTATTTAAAAGGATAATTGTAACATCTTATCCTGAAAGTGGCGAAGTATCTTTAAAAGGTACTTTCTATTTATAAGTACACTATATACTTTTTCATATTTTTATTTTTACTATGTTTTATTTTTATTTTTAAATTAATTATGAGAAATTCTGGATATCTTTTAAAACTTACTTAAAGTAACACTAGAAGTTAAAAAAATACCTCTACTTAGGGTACTAATGTATTCGTTTTAAAACCAAAGGTGTAGTACCTAGAATTTAGGGATTCACGATACAACATAAAATAAAAAACCCATTATTATGCAAGTGTAGTTTAAATTTAGTATTGAAATAATATACGAACAAGCGGGTAGAATGTCTTGGATTTTATTTAAACCTATCTTATTTTTTGTTTCATTTTTACAGTATAACAAAAATGTTTTTAATTTAATTAATTTAAAAATAGTTAAAGTTTTTTTAAAATTAATTTATTTAATATTTTTTTCATTTTGAAATAAACTTAATATCAAATCCTTTTTTTAATTTTTTTGAGATTCTGGGTGATCCAAATATTAATATGGAGAAACATTTTTATCCTTTATTCACCCATTTGGTCTAGTTTCATTAACAATCGAGGAGACAGGTATGATAATGAAATCATCTGGTGATTATTGTGTACAAATTTAAAAATTAAATGAAAGGTGAATGTCTAAGCCAATTACTTGCACTATCTAATCTATTTTTACTAGTTCTATCTAAAACATCTTAAAATTTTAGCTATTCAACTACCCTGAATGGATAATTTCATATTATAAATAAAAGCCTGTTAATCAAACATTAAATAATAGTTTAACTTCAATGAGATAGAAAGTAAGCCTTGTTCAATATCATTAGTTACTATATTGTCGTTTTCATTTGATAGTTAGCTTGAACTAGTCTTACAAAGTATGAATGAGTAGTGTTAGCGAAACAAATTCAAAAGGAAGTTAATAATATTGAATACTATAACTTGATTTCAATGTCTGTTTAAATAATTTTTTTAAAAGGTGCTTTTATGTTTTAAAATAAGTTTTATAAAATACTTGTAGAAACAACAATATAGTTCTAAAAGTAAAGTAAATTACTATATTTAAAGCTATAACCCTTAGAATAAATACAAAAACTCGGTTTTAAAATACTTCCTATTTTATAGTACCATTATTATTGTCACCAATAGAATGTTAAATAATAAGATCAAATTCAATAGTTCTGCTCAAATGACACATTCGTACTCTATCGCAAAAAAAATTATGTACACAGTATATGTCCTATTTTTATCTGAAACTTACAAAACAGGTTTAAGGATAAATAAGTCGAGCAGAATATTATAATAATATTAATAAAATTTATTTTACAGGCAATATTAGCCATTAAATTAAACGTTTGAAAAGGAACGAAATTTATTAAATATGGCGAAGTATAGAAATAAAGTATATATCTTACGACTTGAGTGAATAAATTGTGTCATTAGAAAATAAGCTCATCAATGCGCTTGTTTTTTGCTCTGCCTCCTCAAAGTTTCCTGTGATAGGTTCGAGAACATCTTTTAAAAAATCCGAATCATCATTATCATTCTCTTGAAGGGGGGCTAAGCTAGGCCTACGAGAAACATTCAATGAAGGAATACGTGGGTTTGTACTATTTCTTACTCTTGTAGTTGAATTAACTTTTCCAAATATTGGTGATGAGCTTGAGCTTGCTGTTTCTGGAACATAAATTTGTTTTTGGGCTTGAAGTGGGCTTGGTGCTGTACTATATCTTCCTGTATTTGTTAATGAAGGGAAAGTTTGTATTACCGGCTGAGAGTTGGCCCTTGAAATACGAGTTGATTGAATCATAAAGTGATCAGTATCCATGTTATGAAAAGTGATTGGTAAAGTCTGTGAAGATGAACGTCTTGATTCTAAACGTGATTGGAACTCGGGTTCTTCTGGAGAGGGCGGTAAAATTTCATTCTCGAATCTAGCCCTGGCAATTGCTTCTTTAAATGCGTTTAACCAATGGGATAAATCATCTGAATTGTCAGCTAAAAGATATACTGTATTATTGCTTTGAGCTTCACTAAGTTGAATCACAAATTTTTTTCCTGGAAAGCTTTCGTTTACACAAACAGAGCAAGTAGAAGTAAGAGTAAAAACTTCACTGCATGTAATGGTTTCAGTGTCTGATTTAAAACGAAATAGATTGGCTCCATTTAAAACAAAATATCTTCTTTTCCACGATTTGCGAGCCAAAAATGAAGGGTTGGTTACAAAAAGTTTGGTTAAAAATCCCTTTGAAGTGGCACCTTGTATAACTTCAGAAATTGTGACATTTGATGAAGTATTAAGAGAACTTGAACGTGGACTAGAGCCAGAAGCAGAGTTTAATGTGGATGCAGTAGCTATAGAAGCAAGTGAGCCTTGTCTATCTCTAGTAGGCAAAACAAAGTTTGAGCGACGTCTACCAAAAGTTGAATTAAAGAATCCTTTTTCTTCGTGGTATTGATTGAGTTCTAGGTTACGAGATAAAGCTGATTGATTTGTTTTTGAGTTATCAGCAGTTGAGCCAGCTTCATTTGACACAGGTGTATCTAACTTTAAGATACAGGCATCTAAATGATCTAACAGTGTCTGGATACTTGGAGAAACATCTGATTCTTGACTTATATCATCTTCGAAACTTGAACTTGAACCTTGAGATGATCCTTTTGAGCCACGACGACTGGTATGGCGCCTTTCTGGTAACATTTTATCCAAAGATACACGAATTGAATCCAAAATATCTGAATACTCTCCTTGTGATAAGGAGTAAGGGTAAAACCTTTCAGCAGTGGGCGTCCTTTTGTGAGTTGACTTCATTGTTAATCCAAAATTATCCATACCCTGAATGTTGGTTGATATATAATTTGCGATCATAAGTTGTATAAATATATTTAAAAAATGTACAAGATAAAAGGTTGGAATAAATTAAAATACAAATGAACAGTTATAAGCTAGATGTAATGATAATTTTGTTGGCAAATTATTTTCCTTTTATGAAAAAAGTATGTTGCCTGTGCTTAACAAAAATTTACAATTTGGTTGGAGTTAAAATATTTTTAATTTTCTTCAACGGTCGAGTATTTATACTTGATCAAATTCTAATACTATGATAAATTGTACAGTGGTTTTTAATTTTGTGAACGTATTTGGAATAATGTTTCAGTATTTAAAGTCATAAATAAACACTAGATCATTTATCAACGAATTATATCACCTAATTTAATTATAAACTAAGCGCCATTGGCTTCCTCCTTTCCAAATAGAGGTTAAGGTTTGTTTTGCCATAAAAAAACACTGTCAATAAATACAGTTGCTCAATTAAAATTGGGTAAAACATAAATGGTAATAAGGCCACGACCAATTAGATAGTGAAGATTTAATTATTGAAAAAGAATTATGCTTTGGCATAATAAACATTAAGCATATAATTAAGCAGAATAAAAAAAGACATGAACAAATCAGCTCTTTTGAATTTAGTTTCCATTTTAGAGCATTACTTCGCTAAAACCATTTCCCACTTAAAAGTGATTAAGCTTTTTATAATACCACTCTTTTGTACTCAAACTATTATACTTTGTTAACTATTTTGAATTAGAAAGTATACCGTTGAAATAAATACATTTTATGTGTTGTATTTCATATAGCTTATCCTCTACTGATACAGAAAATTAGAGATATTTTAAAACATCCGCAACTTAAGCTATTACAGAGGTGTTAGGGTATAGTTGTAATTTATACTAATTCTTTATTTATCTAGTATTTTGTAATATTTATTAAATAGCATAAAATAATTTAATAAGTCTAAAATGTTTTCTGAAATGTATTGAATTTCGGAAAGCGAAAATGAACAAGTTTACTTTAATTTTTTCTTAATTAAGGAAATTTTGTTATCGTCTTATTTAATTACAGACAATGGAATTTGAGGTAAAGCTTAAAATCAAGGGTAATACAATATGCATGTATCTTATTTAATTAAATATTAAATTTAAATTAATTTAAATCCTGAGAATCTAAACACTTCGCTATTATTTTGCATATTCTATTGTGCTTTATTGATCTAAAAGCTTAATTCATTTTGAAAAATAAATTAGAATATAACTTTAAATATAAAAATGTGATAGAAATTAAACTTTAGAATATATCTAAAACTGCCATATTTTAAAGAATTTGCGTTTTTATTTTCGTAATTATATATTTACGTACTGTTACATAATAAGTGTTCTATAAAAAATAATAATAACTTTAATGGATAATGCTGATATTCCATTAGTATCGTTGAGTGATTGAATTTACTATAAGTGCTTAAATCGATATCCAATACTATAGCTTATAGTATCCTACGGGTACTACTAATTATATTTATAATCGGTCAATTTATGTACGCCTATAAGGTCAGAAACAACTTAATTGAGCAATACATCAGAAGGTCCCCCTTTTCATTTGTTTACATGCAATTATAAGTGGAATTCGCTATAATATACCATTTAATTAGTACGATCCCTATAAAAGGGTATAAAACATTCCAAAAGTAGGACCTACTATAATTGTATTTTTTTACTAATTGAGCTTTAAAATATTTTCATGCAAATTATATTTAATTTAATATTTTTATTTTATTCTTCAAATTAAACTTTATTTGATTTAATGAGCCAACTTTCATGCTATAAAATTTTAAAATTAGAAACGATATCAAAAGTATAATAAAACTGTTATAAGATTTTACATAATAGCACAATAAATTATACCTGGTTCATTATGAGCAAAAACCTTTTAATTCAATAGCTTTATTGGCATTTAACTAAAGAAATTGCTTAATTTTAAAAATTTATCAAAACATAAACATGATAGCTACTTTCCTTTGGTCAGGAATCAACTATTAGAAATTACAAATGGGGGTGTTTTTTTTGATTTCATTATTTTTTCCATTTTTTAAGCGTTATTTGAGTGGAGAGATTGTTAGTAAAATCCTTAAATAAAAAAATACATCCCCAAATAGCATTACCAAATTCTTTTTGAAGAGTAAAATATATTCAAATTTAATAAAGTCAAATTAAATTTATCGCTTTATCATGCTTATAGAAATGATATATTAATTAGCCTTTAATCCTTTATTTTTATGATACTGAATAGTACTATTTGTTATATTCATTTTAATACAATAGCTTAAAAATATGATTTATAGCCAAAGGGGGGGGAATTACTAAATATATATAATTATAAGTTCTATAAAAAACAGATAACATGCTCAATACTTTAAGTATTTATTTATTAATAACTAAGTACTTTCGCAAAAATATAACTGTAACATTAAACCGTTCCTAAAACAATGTATTTTAATATATTGTTTATTACTTCATATCGAAATATTACTATCAAAAACCCACTTGTTGTTTGTATTATATTCGAAAGTAAATTATCGATTTGATATTCTATAGCTTTAGAATAAGTAGCATAAAAATCCTGCATTTAATAATTTTTTATTAATAAATTACATAAACTTTATAAAATGTACTGTTTGGAATTATTGTCTTATTAACAAGCATTATCCCGGAAAATCGACCCAAACGGTCGATAGTAAAAGCAAGAAAAGTATACTAAAAAGTAATTGTACAAATTCGAGCTTTTAATACAGTAAAATTCAAGTCTCCAAATATCACCTAAGCCTTCTGTAGCTAACATTGTAAATAGACATTTTATAATATTAGGTCACAAACATAGGTGGTATTAGATAAAAAAATAAATAGCCATTTAGGTTGATCTTTCAAATGTGTATTAAAAGCCTAAATAATATATATTTTAAAAAAATAGCTGTTTATAAAATCTTCATGACATAAATTTTATTAATACGTGTATTTTTTTAGAATAAACATTATTTAAACCTTTAATATAAGTGTGTATTTAAAAATTAAATATAAATTTCTTTAAAAAAAGACGCCAACTAAAATTTGAGCTTTTTAAAATTAGGTGTAGAATAATTCAAATAGTCAAATAAAATTTAGCTAAATTTTGAATTTAAGTTAAAAAAAATAGTTTTTAATAATATTTAAACAAATTTTTTAAAAACCACCCTAGGGTAATATTTGAGGGCTACTCTACCAATCTTTTTCATTTAAAGTTGTATGGTTGAGAACTGATAGAGTATTAATTAAAACAAAATTGACCCAAATGGGTCGATTTGGGATAGTACTTGCTAATAAATCTAAAATAGTCAACAATTCAAAATTGAATATAATAAACTTAATGTTATTTGAAATCAAATAAAAAATAATAACTGCAGTTAGTAGTTTATAATGGCTCATATCAGTTTTGTTTTTGAAATTTTTATTACTATAAATGGTTTTACGTTTAATTCTTTATTTTCTTTATCCTTAGTATATTATTTATAATACTATTGCCAAAGTTTTATCTATCATTGACATTTACAAGATGCTGTTCCTGATAGCCATCCCTAATATTAAAATCCCAAAAGTCTTCAAATTTAGTCTTTTTTTATAAGCTACATGATATTGTTTAGTTAATTTTAGTATTTAAAATAAGGATTACTAGGAGGGCTTACCACAGATTACTGTGATATTATACGCTGTACTTAGTGTTAATTTATATTTATTGATCTTTATGAATTTATTTCCAAGTTAAATTAATGACAGAAAAGCTCGATTCCAAAACAGTCCATAAATATTCATCGTACGTGTTATATAAGGGCTAATAAAAAGGATATTTGGCCAACTACTACAGTTCCATATATTTTTATGCCTATAATGAATTTTGTATTAGCTTAAGCTATTATGAATGCCTATTTGTTATTTTGTCTCCGTATCAAAATGCTAGTATCTCAATTTATATATACATTTATAATTAATTATTTGAGTATAAATGCTGCACAGTATATGGGGGTGTTTTTTTTGGCTTCATCACTTTTTCCATCTTTTAAGCGCTATTTGAGCGGAAAGATTGCTAGTAAAATTCTTAAACACAAAAATACATCCCCATATGTATTCTGAATAACGTTTCCTCATTTTTATATACATCTTAACCCACATAAATTTCACAAAAAATATTAATGAGAAGGGGGATATTAATGAACCTCTATTTTAATATTCTATTGTATATTTCTACTCTGATGATTTATCTTAACAGCTTTGTTTTTTCAAACATTTATTTATATAATAAAAAGTTGAGCTTATCAAAAGTTAATTAAAATAATACTGATAAATTAATCAAAACAATCAATAAAACCATTAAAATAAAAGACAAATAAGTAGATTGGTTGATTATATTCAATAGGTATAAATTATTTCAATTATTTAAAAGTGCTTGATGAATCAAATGTAGGTTGTTAAAAACTGATATTGTGTAGAAATTGGCTTTGCTAATATATGAGAATACATATTCAATTTTATAATTTATTTTGCTTGTTTTATATTTAAAAATAAACAACTCAATACCGTATAATTCACTTTTTTTAAATATAAATTTAATAACTTAGAAAATTAATTTTTTAATATAAATTAAAAATGGTCGATATTAAATTCTTATTAAATTTAAAACTAATAAAGTTATATGATAAAGTGTATTTTAAAATCAAATTTGAATAATGTCTAAAAACATTTATCTATACTCTTATATTTCTACTTACAAAAAATCATATAATTAGACCTTGAATTTTAATTTATTTGGAATAGATTTCTCAGAATATCAAATAAGTTAATAAAATGAGATAAATAGAGAGTACAAGCAATATTAAAAAAACATCATTATCTAACATAGATTTTTGTTGTATCATATATATTGTTATTATGGTTCAAAGATATGATTCACTGTTAATTATTCTCACTTTGATATTAGTAGTGTATAACAAAATAACGTAAGTTCACATATTGGGTTACTAGCAATTCCAATATGTGAAACTCACGATTGAACTAATCAAATTTTAGTTTTAATCTTTGAGTCAAAATTTAATTTAAGTCTTTATTGATGGCAATAATGGGCTAAGTCTATACTAATAATTGTTATATTTATAGATGTAGCCCAAAGTTTTGTGTATATTCATATATAGCTTTTAGGCTACATTCAAAATAAAAATATAATACTTTAAAATAGATCAAAGCTAAACCAAAAATATTATCCTTTAATGAGTTTTGAAAATAGATTTGTTTAAGATAAAATAAAGTAAACTTTAGTTAATAAAGAAGCAGCTTAAAATAGTGTACTATAGTGTTGTTAATCATCGTCATCCCAGTCATCATCATCATCTTCATCATCTAAAAATTAGTATATTAAAATGATATGACTTCTGTTTACTTATAATATTACCTGAAACCAAATCCTTTTGCCTTGTACTTAAAATATTTTTTAATGCAGATGCAATGTCATCTCCTCCAGGAGGTGGTAATGCACTGGCCGAAGTTGGTGGCGACAATGTAGACGCCTTTGGAACTGAATCCACCTAGATAATATAAGTTATATGTAAAATTTATATCAAGCTATTACCTTTTTCAACGTGGCACCTGCGCGTATACTCTCAAGTAATAAATTACGACCCCCTTGTGGAGGTGGTAAGCTGGTAGTTACATTGCCGTTGCTTGGAGCTGGAGGAGGAGGACCGCCCATTCCTGACATTGGAGGAGGAGGAGGAGGAGGAGGAGGAGGAGGAGGAGGAGGACCACCCATTCCTGACATTGGAGGAGGAGGAGGTATATTAGTATTAGATGCTGGATTCGTGATTGGTAATGGTGGTGGTGGTGGTGGGGTTGGGGAAGAGGATCCTTGCAATGGAGGAGGCGGTGGTGGCAGGGTATTAATATTATTTATTGGCCTATCGGATGCGGCACTGTTGGGTGGTGAGCGGAAACTCTTAGCCATTGGTGGTTTTTGGTTAGGTAAAGAGGGTCTCTGACTATTTGGTTTTGGTGGTGGTTTACTTGATGGTAATGGAGGCTTTTGGCCTGGGAGTGATGGGCGTTGAGACGTTGGTAATGGAGGTGGCTTATTAGAGGGAACTGAAGGAGGAATTCGTGATGGTGTTGTTGAGCGATTTGGTAATGCTGGTGATGATTGCTTAGGAATTAGTGGAGGTAAATGATTTTGCTGTACTGGTGGTGGTGGCGGTGGTAAGTGATTTTGTTGTACTGGTGGTGGTGGCCCTTTTGGAGGTTGTGTAATAACAGGCTCAGATGATAAATTTATGGCTGCTTTTGGCTTTGGTTTATTCGAAGCAGGAGGTGGGGGCGGAGGAGGTCTCCCTAGTAATTATTTAAATCAATAAGGCTATAAAATAAAATAAAATAAAATAAAAGTACTTTGCTTGTTACTGTTCATTGAAGAAACTGGGGCAGGGGTAGGCGTTGGGGTAGTATTGCTTGGTTTCTTTTTATTTTCTAATGATTTATTCACATTTGATATGCCTCCATTTGCTTGGACGAAATCAACCATTTTTTGCATAGTAGCGGTATCTTTCAATGCTTCTTGCTATAGTTAAATTTAGATATAATTCATATTAACAATAAAATTGTGGATTACTTGAGCTGCACCATCATAACCCAACTCCTTGAAAAGTTTTTTCCATTCTGGATCTTGATGATAACCCTGGAAGTGATAAGATTAAATTTAGATTTTTGTAGTAAATACTTACAGAAAACCCAGCATTGGCATCATAACCAAGGTGTCCTAAATGCCTTTAATTTTATTGTCATTATCAAATTTGCAAAATTTAGTAATGAATTTACTTGAAGTCCATTGGTTTACCAATTAACGTTTTATCGATTCTTCCTTTAGTTTTGGATTTTGATGAGCCACCAAAAAATGAGAATCCTTTGTCATTTGAACTCTCTTAATAAATATAAGTATTGTTCCATTACATTTAATTGATTTTTACTTGATTTTTTCTTTTTCTTAGCGTTTTCTTCACGTGAATGCACCTTTTTATAAAAAGTTGAAGCTTCATTTTCATCAGCAAATGATAATCCAATCACGTAATTCTATAATAATTAACTCAATAAGCAAAAACTTTATATCACTATTAACTTACTTGGTTACTAAAAGTATGGAAAAAGGGCTTATCGTCGTTATAAACAAATCTATCAGGTATTTCGTATTCCCAAATAATACCTTTATTGGACTAAAAATAAGTTATACTTTTAAATATATTTTTGATTATTTTTACCTGTAAATCAACGACCCTAAAAAAGAAACTAGACTTCGTTTTATCTAACACCAGTGCGATTGCACCGAAAATATTAGTATAACTCCAATTGTTAGGTTCGGGATGGGCTTGATATAATCGTACTACAGTTGCAGCAAGTATTTTCTAAAATAAAAAAATAAAAATCATATAAAAACACTGGGTCCTCTTAGTTACATTATTGGATGAAGGGACATGCTTTTTAATCAGTGCCTTATCCTCAGCACTAGCCAAGGTGATTGAAGGCATTTATTTTTATGTTCCACTTTAGTCAAAATATTTAAAGATGAATTTTTTTGCTAAGCTTTTATTTTTTATGACCATATTTTTTGCTATTGGCTCTTTTCCTTGGCAAATTTCAGAATGTGTTTTTAAATCGAAAAATAAATTTGACATTTCAGAGTGCTCTCTAGTGATATCATATTAAGAGATTCTATAAATTGCACTATCGTTCCACAGCAAAAAAATATTAAAAGTAACCACCTATAAATAGGTGAAATATATTGCTCCCTGTGGGGATCGAACCCACGACCTTGAGATTATGAGACTCACGCGCTGCCAGCTGCGCCAAAGAAGCTTGAACTTAGTACTTTTTAATAATTATAATTTACTACAACAATTTGCAACTTTTTTTCGAAATTTAAGATCAAACTTCTTCGATTTTGGATTTAAAGAAAAATTTGTTATTTAAAAAATGGGTAAAAGAGTAATAAGTACTTTAATTATTTATTTTAATATCTTTAACTTTACTACTAGAAAGGAAAGAAAACTAGAACTCATGTTGCTCCAGATGCTGAAGAAGTTAAGAAAATTCCTAAGAGTTTTGTTATAAAATCAGGAAATGTCGGTAATACTGTAGCAGCCTTAGTAAAGGATGTTCGGAAAGTGATGGAACCTAATACAGCAACAAATCTCAAAGTAAGATATATAAAATAAACTAGAATCAATATTAACGCTACTAAAGGAGCAAAAAAGAAATAAATTAAAAGATTATCTACAAGTTGCTGGTCAATATGGAGTTTCACATATGATGATTTTTACTAGAACAGATATGGGAACCTATTTGAAAGTAGGACGTATACCTCGTGGACCAACTTTAAACTTTAGAGTCATGAATTATTCATTAACCAAGGATATAGTTAAATTCTTAAAAAAGCCAAAAACTTTGCCCTCTGATTATTTGACACCACCATTGGTAATTTTATTCAAAAAATTAAGACTTTTAATTTATTGTTTTTAGCTAGTGTTGAATAACTTTGGTGAAAAGCTCCCAAATGTAAAATTAGTTACAACTATGTTTCAAAACATGTTCCCAGCTTTAAATGTCCAAAAGATGCAGTTGAATGAAGCAAAGCGTGTTTTGCTTTTAAATTATAACCAAGATACTGGTTATATTGACTTCAGGCATTATTCCATTTCTGTAAAAGTAACTGGTATTTCAAAGGGGATAAAAAAAATTATTCAAGCCGAAATTCCATCCTTAGGGAAGTTTGAAGATATTTCTGAATATGTTGTTCGGTACTTATATATTTGATTATCTTACTTTATTTTAACATGTTTAAGCGAATCGATTGCTGCAGAATCAGATTTAGAAGATGGCCCAGAAAATCAAATTACTTTGGACCAAGGTCATACGGGACGTAATAACCAAAAATCTCAAAAAAGGGTCATCAAACTTACTGAACTTGGTCCAAGAATGGAGCTTGATTTGGTAAAAATACAAGCAGGCTTACTTACTGGACAAGTTTTATACCACAAATATAGTAAGAAACATTTAATTTCGTTTAAGAAAATTATTTATCAATTTTTAAGTTAAAAAGACAACGTGTGAAGTCGAAAAACAGGAAAAAGAATTCAAAACTAAGCAAGAAAGTTTAGAAGCTCGTAAGAAGGAGCAAGAACTTAATATTAAGAAGAAAAAAGAAGCAGCAGAAGCCCATCGTATTGCTTGCGGTGCTCCTTTGAATGAAGATGAAGGTATTCTTATAATTTTAATTTATAATCAGTTAATTAACAAATTGGCTTTAGTTAAAGATGAATCAAATGGCGAAGATGATGCTTTGGACCAAGATGATATAGTAGATGATGGAGATTTAAATGAAGATGATTTATTTGATGAAGATAATGAAAGTATAAAATCAGAAAATGAAAGTGTTAAATCTGAAGATGACGAGGTTTATATTAAAACAGAAGATGAAGATGAAAATTTATCCAATGGAAATGGTGCTGTTCAAGATGATGATTCAGACATTGAGATCAAAGAAGAAGAGCCAGGTATTTATATTTATTGAAAATCAAAATCAATCTAACAGTACTTTTAGAACCCGTGTTAAAAAAGAAGAGAAGCAAATAGTTTATCAAATCTTCATGCTACTACGACGTTGAGTAGGGATGGGTTATAAGATAGAGTTAAATTAAACAAATAGAATTAATAATTGACTTTTAATTTTATATCTTATTGTACTATGTATTTTTTGAATATTTTTAAAACCTAGACATATTGTATTCAATAGTAGTGGTGTTGATTTAAATCATACTGTTTATCGTAAAATATCTATTTGATGTAAAAAATAAAGTAAACCGTATTGAATAGTAACTACTGGTTTTTGATTCTTGAAATATAAAAAATAATTTTGTTCATAATACTGAATTTTTATAAAAGTTGAATTATTAAAAATACCATATTCATTTGGTATAATTTAACAGCTTAAGCCATATACAACTATTAATACTTCTTTATTTAATACTTTGGATTTAAAGTGGCAGTTTATTAAAGCTGAATAACTAAACTTATTCGGATTATTGGTTATTTAAATAGTTTCCTCTTCGTCTGAGACACTTGCAGTCTTTTTTAAAACATTTTTCATATTATAATGCGAGCGACGCATTTTTTCAAAGCGTTCATGTGCTTCTAAATCGACTTTAATAAAATTTAAAATTTACATTAATAACTGACCTTTGTCTTCAACACTTTCTTCTTCCTCATCAGTGTCCCATTCGTCTTCAGCCAATACTTTTACTTTACTTTCTTTTGGTAGTATTGATTCATGAAAATATGTCTCTTCTAATGCTGGTGGTTGTATACTTAACTCAGGCATATCTTAAAATAAAAATTTAGAACTCAAGCCCTTTATAGATTAATTTACCATCATCCGAATCAGGCGGCATAGTTCTAACGAAAGGTGTTTTTGGCTCATCAATTTTCATTGTTGAGTCACGTTGATCTTCATTTAGTTTTAAATTAGCTTCATCCCAGGTAAGCCTAAAATCCTTTAGATTAAGGCTTAGATAAAAGTTTTTTTACCTTGAAGTAGCTTCATCGTTTACATTTACCTCTTTTGGGATAACTCTACTTTGTTTTAATATTCCTTTTGGTTTATTTTGTCTTTCTGACATTTCAATTTTATTAATAGATGTAAACTAAAAATTAGCTTTATGATATAGCTTTGCCCAATCAAAATGCAGAAAGTGCAAAAAATGATACTTTAGTAAAATAAAACGTGCCCCAGAGTGGCTAAAATTGTATTATCTCTTTTTCAAACATTTTAACTAGTAGTCTGACTATAACAATTTAAAATGGTTGAATCCTCTTTGTTTCGTTCAGAGGTGATGTCTCTCATCCAGATTTACATCCCTTTTGAACTTGCGCATACTACTGTGTCCCGTCTTGGAGAACAAGGTGAAATTGAATTTATCGATGTAAGCCATTATAAAAAAGTCATTTTCTTAACTAATTATATATAAGTTAAATCCAGAAGTAAACGCTTTCCAAAGAGCTTTCATTTCTGAAATTCGTCGTTTAGATGAACTTGACAGAAAACTTAGTAAGTTTTTATCATTAAAAAGCGGAACTTTATTAAAATAGAATAGGATTCTTTGCTTCTCGTGTTGAAAAAACCGATACCCCTATTGCGCCTTTACCTGAATTTGGATTACATACAAAAATTCGTTCAGCACATGACATAGAAGAACTCGAATCTATAATCAACACACATGATTCAAGATTAACTGATTTGATTGCCAGTTATGAAGATCTCCAAAGAACCTCTTCAATCCATCATGAACGTAGACATGTATTAATTGAAAGCGCCAAATTCTTCCGTGACGTATTAATTATTAATATAAAAAAATCTAAGCTAAATATTTATAGGCCATTTCTAACCAAAGCAGAATTAGAAGATCTTTTGATGAAAGCTCTGCTCCACTTTTAGATGATAGTCATGACACTGAGAACCTTTTAGGTGGGAACGAATCAAAGTAAAACTATTGTACTTTATTCAATTTTATCTAACATTGTATTAGTTCATCTCGCCCAAGTGCCATTAATCTAAAGTATACTTCTATACCTAACAATTTTGAAAAAACTAACAATATATAGTTTTGTAAGTGGTGTTATCCCACGCGCAAGAATGGCTACTTTTGAACGTATCCTTTGGCGCTCTTTACGGGGTAATCTCTACCTCAACTATGCTGAAATCGAAGAACCAGTTATTGATCCAGCTACTGACGAGCCAGTTAGCAAAAACGTTTTCATCATTTTTGCCCACGGTACTGAAACTACAAACAAGATTCGTAAGATCTCTGAGTCATTAGGTGCCACTCTTTATTCTATTTCCGACCATCCAGATGCTCGTCAACAGCAACTTCAAGAAGTTGAAACAAAAATCGAGGATTTAGATCGTGTTTTGTTTAATACTTCACATGCTCGTAAATTGGAATTAGCTAACATTGCTGAAGATTTAAGCATATGGCAAACAGTTGTTAAAAAGGAGAAAGCTATTTACCATACTCTCAATTTCTTTAATTATGACAATAATCGCCGATGCTTGATTGCCGAGGGTTGGTGTGCTACAAATGATATTGATTCTATTCAATATAACCTAAAAGCTTCTGGTGTATTTGTTTTATTTTTTATTTTGTTTTCGTTATACTAACATTGTTATTAGGATTCCGAGTCTTCTCTTTCCCCTATTTTACATGAAGTTTCTACTACAAAAGAGCCACCTACCTACCATCGTACCAATCGTTTTACTTCAGGATTCCAAGAAATTGTTGATTCCTATGGTATGGCAGATTATGGTGAGGTAAATCCAGGTCTCTTTACTGTTATTTCTTTCCCTTTCCTCTTCGCTGTCATGTTTGGTGATCTTGGTCATGCTTTAATCATGACTGCTGTTGCGTTATATATTGTTCTAAATGAAAAAACCCTTGCCAAACTTAAAAGTGAAGAAGTAAGCTTTATTTATAATTTATCTTTATATATTTATTTACGTAATAGTTTTCAATGTTCTTTGGTGGTCGTTATATAATTTTACTTATGGGTATATTTTCCATCTTTACTGGGTTAATCTATAACGATATTTTCTCTGTTTCAATGACGTTATTTAAATCCGGTTGGGAGTATCCTGGGCATAAAGAAGCTGTCATGGTAGTTGCTGAAAAAATCGGTGTTTATCCTTTTGGTTTAGATCCTGCTTGGCATGGAGCTGAAAATGCTTTAATTTTTACCAATTCGTATAAAATGAAAATGTCGGTAATTTTCGGTGTTGTTCAAATGACTTTTGGTGTATGTTTAACTGTTTTCAATTATCGTCATTTTAAACATAACTATGGTATTTATCTTGAATTTATTCCACAAGTCCTCTTTATGCTTAGTATTTTCGGTTACCTTACTTTTACTATTATATATAAATGGACAATTGATTGGTATGCTACAGACGCTAGTGGAAATGGCATTTACAACTCCCCACCTTCTCTATTGAATATGTTGATTGGAATGTTTTTGAATCCTGGTTACATCAAACCTGGTGAAGAGCTTTATCCTGGACAAGGTACTGTTCAATTCCTTTTACTTATCATTGCACTTACCTGCGTTCCTGTAATGTTATTGGGTAAACCTTTATACCTCAATCATTTACACAAGAAACGTGAAGGACAAGGATACTCGACTCTATCTACTAGTAATGATCCAGATCAAGATAATAGCCATGGTGTTTCCGATCACGCTGAATTTGATTTTAGTGATGTTATGATTAACCAAACTATCCATACCATTGAGTATTGCTTAAATTGTATTTCAAACACAGCCTCTTATCTTCGTTTATGGGCTTTATCACTTGCCCATGCACAACTTTCAACTGTTTTATGGGATATGACCATTGGCGGGTTACTTAAGATGACATCTAATACCTATCGTCCTATTGCGCTTGTGTTTGGGTTCTACTTCTGGTTTATTCTCACTGTTGGTATCTTAATCTTTATGGAAGGTCTTTCTGCATTCCTCCATGCACTTCGTCTTCATTGGGTTGAGTTCAATGGAAAGTTCTACTCTGGTAAAGGTAGAAAGTTTATTCCTTTCCATTTCGAAACTATTTTAAAGGAATCTGAAGCCTAATAACAATAAAGGTTTATTTAAAATAAGGAAAATTTTCTAAATTAAATAAATATGGAAATCTAAACATTTGTTGTTTAATTTTAATATTGATTTTTTTTAAACCCAAAAAGACAAAGCATCAAGGTAGTTTATTAGTGTAAGTAAGAAAATTTAACTGAAAGATTGAATGATAAAGGAATAAGAGTTGAGAGGGGACATTAAGCAAAGGCAGGAGACTAATATTGAGTTTTTAGCATTAAAAAATGTGTGTTAGCTATCATCTTTGAAATTGTTAGCACATAGCACTGTCTTAACTTTATTTTTTTAATAGAGCCATTAAAATATAATACTGAGATTACAATGACCTAAGAGACTTAAACCAAGAGATATTGTTGAAAATTATTGAAATAAAGAAACAACAACTCAAAATAATTAAGCTGTGCTACTTAATTACATTTTTAAAAAATAGACTATAATATGTTTAAAAAGAAATTGATTGAGTATTGAAATAGGGAAATAAGGTGTTATCTATAATAATATGAAGGGATAATCAACTGAAGATACTATAAAGTTAAAAAGGACAACCTTTAGCAATTATGAATTGTAGTTGGAAAAGGCTACAGTAAGGGTGATATCGAAAAAATTATTAAAATTAAATAAATCTATTAAAATATGGAACCGTTATTTAAAGGAATACGATTTTAATATTAAACGTTCAAAAAGAATAAGTAGCGTCCAAAGCCTATAATTCATATCAAATTGATAAAACCTGATGCTAAATAAAAGCGAATAAAACATATAGTTATATCATTGAATTTTTTAATGTTAATCTAAAAAATTTAGATAATAATAAAAGGAGAGTGGTACAAGTAATCGTTTAAGATTATTTTTTGCAACATATTAATATATAAAACTATAAGTTTATATTTAAGATGATAAAGTACATGGGGATGTATTTTTGTGTTTAAGAATTTTATTAAAAAGTTTTCCGCTCAAATAGCGCTTAAAAATGGAAAAAGTGTCGAAACCAAAAAAACACCCCCATATACTTGTTACTATTTTATAAACTATTACTAGATTGTAAAATCAATAAAGATCATTTTAATTGATATCTTTATTGTTTATGACGTAGTACCATAACATTCAAACAAAGTATTAGATAATATAGTTAAATTATTAATTATTAATTATTAATAAAATTTATTATAAAAACATGAGCAATGTTCACTTTTCAAAACTGTTATGTAAATTCAAAATTGCTTTATTTATTATATAAATTATTTAAATAAAAAAATGTTATAAAAAAATTTAAGTGACTTCTTTTAGAGTATCAAATAAGTCTAAAATTTTTTTAAACTAAAAGTAAAGTACAAATTAATTTATGTTAATGATACTAATAAATATATAAATCCAGAATTTTAAAAGTTATAAGTATAATCATATAGCTATTTTTTTTGCCTGCCGGGTAAATTTAATCGCCCAAATAAATTTATTATTATTGCTATTTATACTATAAGTACTCAAATTTTTTGCTGAGTTTATTTTAATTTATTCAGGAACTAAATATACTTTAAAATAATGTTTTTTATTTTAATATTATTTTAAAAAATAGGTTTTAACACTTTCCTTCCTAATTAATATTTTTAATAAAATATAATACACTTTAAAAATTTTATTAACAATTTCATTCAAATATTAAAAATGTCATAATCCCAAACATATCATTATATTTAGCTAATAGTTATTAAATAATGGTAAGTATGTACTCTATTTTATAATAGGTATATTTATGGCATTGATTTTTGTTTTTTTAATTATTTTTTTAATTTTTTAGATTGAATTATTAAAAAAATCAAAAGCTACCCATTTACAATATTTTCATATAGTATTCTTTCAATCTGATATGAATTACTACCAACGTGTTATGTATTATTCTTTCGATGCTGAACATTTAAATCTATTACTTTGTATAGCAGTTTAGTACTTGGATAAACATGTGTAGTATTTAATAAATTTATAGGATTAATCTTTATTATAATATAAACCCTTCAAAATACAGTAGTTCCATATTATCAAAGACCTTATCCTTTTTGGCTTAAAGTATATATTTATTACTGTTAATAATAAATAAATGAATAATTTTTTTTTTTGGTTTGTTTAACTGTTTGATTTTTTTTTAGCGTCCAGTTTGAACAAAATTATAAATTATTTAATAAAAAATACTATACATTTCTTGTTTATTAATCTACTAACATTATATTCTTTATATAGATAAGTTTAAAAACAGTTAAAATTGAAAATAAAATTTTGCAATTTCACTTTTTTATCCCTTTATTATTTGACGTAAAATTTTTAAAACTATCAAGTAAAATTAGACAAAAAACGTCTCAATATGGGGATGTATTTTTTGTTTAAGAATTTTACTAACAATCTCTCCACTCAAATAGCGCTTAAAAAATGAAAAAAATAATGAAACCAAAAAAAACATCCCCATATGGGGAAATATTTTTATGTTTAAAAATTTTACTAACGATTTTTCCACTCAAATAGCGCTTAAAAGATAGAAAAAATAATGAAACCAAAAAAAACATCCTCATATGTTAATTTTGAAATCAAGAAAAAGTAGAACTTTGTAGTACTTGGTGTTTAATTTACGATTTTTGTTAAAAATCGGAATTGTATAAAATTCTAACTGAGCTTTTAAACTAACCCGTGTTTAATATAATTTTTAATTAGAACTGGTTGCATTTAGATGCCTTTGGTTCTCTTTAAGTTGCTAATAGTCTCATTTATAACGAGTTTATTTATCATATACATCGCCTTAAACCATATACTCATTATAAAAGAAATCAACAAATTAAAAAAAGTTGAGATCATTTAAATGCAACTAGCTCTACTTCAATTCAATCAAAATATTTAAATTTATTTAACTTCTCTATTTACAGTTATTAATGTAACTAACCTTTTTTAGTTTGTTAAAAGCGATTATAGATTTTTATACTGAATTTTAATTTTTTATAATTATTTGTCTATAAAAAATGTAAACCTTTTAAAAATTGTACAAGTATCATGGAAACGTTCTAAATGACTTGGTAAAATATCATATAATAAACTATTTTCATAAAAAAGAAAGTACTCAAAATTTAAAAACAAACAAGCTGCTAAATAATTGAGACAAAAGCATTTGGTATTTTAGTAGCGTTTACTTTATTAAACTATATGCAATTAAAACTTATCCAATAAATTTAAAATAATAGTTATTAACCTTAATAACTAGTTTTTTGTCATAATATAGAATAATATTAGTGTAGTCTCTTTCAATTTCAGCTGATATTATTATTCTCTGTTCATGTATCAAACTTTTATTTATTACTGATTACATATTTTAAAAATAGAGCAAAACAGAGATTTGAAGTTAACATTCTGACATAAAGTTTACAAAAACTTGCTAGCATATTTTTCATTAATGCTATTTAAATTGAGAATAATTCTCAATCCAGAATATTGATCATAACTCAGACAAGCCAGTTTTAATGGATTAAGTAATTTTTCTCAACAAATGAAACTAATATGATTGGCTTCTATTTAAAAATTGGGAAGTAGGGATTGTTTTTAATATCATGTTTATGAGAATCTGAAATGAGTAATTCGATGAAAAGAAGCTTTTGAAACAAAAGTCTAACAGTGAGGTAAATTATATGCTTGATAGTTTATTCTAGTTAAAAAATAACTAATTATTTGAAAAATGATTAATAAGATAATGTCAATTTGATTATTTTAATCAAATGTGCTTTTTTCCACCACTTTAAAGTGACCACGAAAGCTCAACTCAGCTTACCACAATTGATATTTATGATATCATAATGAAAAAATAGGCAGAAAAATAGCAAATTAAGCTACAGTAATTTTTTCGCACAATTCGTTTCTAAATTATTCTTAAATTAGATATCTTTTTGACTTATGCTTGTGTTCTAAGATCCCAACTTTTAAGCTGAATTTATTGTAAAAAAAGTTCTATAATTCAGCCAATTAAGGAGGTATTGCCAAATCTGTCTCAGGTAAAATTTTGTTTACCCCTCTCCTTTACAATGTAACAGTTCAATTTAAACTATCCTATTTCTAATAGTTCTTATTTAGGCAACCTTAAATCGTCCAGTTGATGTTTAAAATTCAATTCTATGTTTACAATGAAAATATAGGGTGGTGGTGAAATAACGACATATTTAATCCCGTTTAACATGGGAGGTCCTATGCGATAAATATAAACTTGTATTAAAAAAACAAAAGGTTTTATTTATAATTATCACGATTTTTAAAATTTAATCAAAAAAAGGTATGATTTTCCAGCGTTTTTGGGGAATATAAGTTACGGTTGGGAGGGGGGAGTATAAAGTTGTTTGACCTCGTATAATGTTCACTATCTGAAAACCTTCGATACTCACCATATGATATTTTACTTGATCTTGATGAGTCATAACTTTCATTTAGTTCATCCGCACTGTTCAGCAGTGATTTTATCGATGGTATTTTATCGTCATTAACAGAGCTATGTGAATAATACAGTGTGTGTGTTGAAGCTGTAGAAGATGGAGAAGCAAAAAAGTTAGATGAAGGTTCAACAAATTGATTTACAGGGTTAATTATAGGAGATAATGTAGTCATAAGGTTTGAGATAGAAGGAAGCTTTGTGCATGATTCGAATGACCTCATGATCGTTTTCTTATATGGACCACGACGAGTTCCTTTCTTTCTTGGTTTACGAATTGAATCAACACAAGTATCTCCAATCCCTTTTGATACACAACGCTCACAAGGTCTACTTTCATTACACTTCTTGCATGAAGCTTTACAGTTTGAGCAAGCAATTTTCACTTGCTTCCTTTTAGGTTTTAGATTATCATTAAAGGCAAAATTATTAGATAGAGTATTGCTATTCATTAAATTTTGAGAAGCCATCTTTTAATAAAAGAAAAAGTAATTGTTTTTTTGAATAGAATTAAGTGAGCTTTTATACTTTCTCAATCAAAGTAATTTTAAATGATTGGCAAAAATTTAATCAAATTTTAAACTAAATCGAGATTTAAGTCTCCATTTAAGATAAAAAAAACCCATTGTCTATTGGCTGAAACAGAAAGTAGTTAATGATACAACCCTACCCAATAGTCATAGGAAACTCGATAAACCAATCATACTATATTTACTAGGTAAAGTTGAGAAATAAGCTTAATTATGACGTAGTTGATGGAATATTTTTTCAAAGGAAATCAGCATCGTAAAATGACAACCAAATTTAATCTCAGATTACGAAGTAAATTTCTTTTCGATCCAATTAAATTTAAAGCCAAAATCAAAAAATACAAAGTTTCTGGGGGTCTTATTATTCCAATCGGAATCGGCGCTTTTTTCAGCAACAAATTTTGGTAATTGAGGTTCAAAAGTAAAATTAGTTGAAATTCAAAGCAAAAGTTCAATAACCAAAAAATATTACATTGATTTAAAATTTTATTTAAAATAATACTAAACTGATAGTAAAATAATAATAATACAATAATATAATTTTAATACATTAGTAGTATATCAATAGGGGATTCTTTTGATATAGTTTAATAAACGAAATGACAGAATATTTATCATTTTTTTATTTTAAAATACAAGTTATGATTTAAGAATTAGTCACTTTATGCTTTTTAATTGGCTTTTTTTGGATAGATGCCGAAATATACATATGAGTAAATAATTCGGGTTTTTTAAAAAAAGGTTTAATTGAAATGAAAAAGACCTATGAGAAACTTGTCAAGTTTGAAAAAAATCAAATTATTAAATAATTTTCTAATATTAGAAGTTATTGGATTCATATTTTAGTTTCAATTATTATATCTAGTTAATAATTTATTAAATTATTTAATTATTAAATAGTTATGCTAAACATTTATCGATTATATTTTAATTGTCAACGTAATTATATTCTATATTAAAGTCTAATTACATTTTTAAAACAATTTTGTAATTAATACGAAAATTAATTCAAAGGTTGCAGATGAATTCAAATCAGTTGAAATGTAATAATATCAAAATCTGAATTACTTTTATTAATTGTGACTATCTTTGTTTCCAGTATAAAGTTTAAATCAATATGACTTCTCTACTTCTCTACTTCTCTACTTCTCTACTTCTCTACTTCTCTACTTCTCTACTTCTCTACTTCTCTACTTCTCTACTTCTCTACTTCTCTACTTCTCTACTTCTCTACTTCTCTACTTCTCTACTTCTCTACTTCTCTACTTCTCTACTTCTCTACTTCTCTACTTCTCTACTTCTCTACTTCTCTAAAACGGGGATGTACTTTTTTGTTTAAGAATTTTATTAACAATCTTTCTACTAAAATAACGCTTAAAAGATGGAAAAAGTAATGAAATCAAAAAGAACATCCTCAAAACACTTTTTAAGTATAAGCATTTTAATCCCTAATATAACTATCTATTAAATTTAAGATTTAAATCACATTAAATCTCATGTCTCTATTCGAATAATCTGAGTTTGATGTAAACTTCATTTCATCAAACGTCGCTCCCCTCTTATTTATTTAATCTTTTACTAAAATAAAGTTTATCACTAGCTTGCTTGACCTACTAAGTAGATAAAAAAATATTGAAATCATAGAGGAATAAATTGATGGTATATAGAGCTAATAAGGATTTAATTATTTGACATTGGAAATTGATCCTTGGAATAATATATTAACTAGAAACATTATTTAAAATTATGTTTTTATCTTGAGGTCATAAAGTAAATGCTTAGTCAATATTGATTTAATCTAGTTACAATAGCATTAACTTTGGACCAACGATTGTTGATTTTATACGATAAATATTACAGTACTTTCAAATACAATCAAATTTTACTAGAACAGCTTTCAATTAGATGTCTTTTGTATTCTTTAACTTGTAAGTAATTTTTTTATATGAATTCAAGGGTTACATCCTCTATTAGATCTTTAATTTCATATTAAACTAATTTGACTTCAAATTAAAGACAATGAAACATATGGGGGTGTTTTTTTGGCTTCATTACTTTTTCCATCTTTTAAGCGCTATTGAGTGGAAAAATTAGTAGTAAAATTATTAAACACAAAAATACACCCCCATATCCAATTGTAAGCTACTCTAGTCATTTATTACAAAATAAAAGCTAATCTAAAGCAAACATACTAATATTTCTGTTGCACCAATATAAATAAAGTTTCTAAAAATTCATTTTAACCTTGGTTTTAGTAAATTTTTAAACAAATACCTTTAGACTTTTAAAACGAGCAAAAGCAACTTTTATTAAGTTTTATTAAATGAAATTAACCAGTAATTCAAACGTTTAAGAGTAAATAAGGTATGACTAAACGTTTGAGATGTTTGAAACATAAATATAATATATTAACCTTCTAATAATAAAATGAAAATATTAATAAATTTATTTACTCTAATAGCATAACAATTTCAAGTCTAAGAGTGAATCAATTTTTTTAAAGTATAAAATATTTATGCAAGATTACTTCAATCATTACATTTTGATGGTTAATGTGATTGTACTTATTTCAAAGTTCTAATTACTTTATTATTATGCGTTTATAAGTAATTGAATACTTATTCATATGATCGAAAAAAGTTAGAATATAGAAAATAATGTAGAGATAGAGATACAAATATGTTTATTAATTATGCATCTAGTTATTTCCAGTATAGAATAAATCAATATGACTCAAATTTTCACTTTTAATTAAAAAAAAATACTTATGTTTAATTCTCAGCTTATCGTAAAATTTAAATCGAAAGTAAATCATTTTTCAACCTCAATTTTGCATTAGAATAATGTGTTTAATATAACTTATTTTCCTATTATGTTTTATTTCTTTCTCAATTTAGTTTTTATCAAAATAAAAACCTTAGATTACCTTTCTTAACTACCAATTAATTGAAAAATATGCTTAGTTCATAAAACTAAGTTAAATAATATATTTAACTAGAATGCTTGAATGATCTAATTTACTGTCAATCTTTGAACTTTGAATTTTAACTACAACCAGCATTTGAATTTAATTTGACAACCCTTAACTGCTTTTATTATCTGTCTCATTCGTCTCACTTGTCTCACTTACCTGTTCTAAATCGAAACATTACAAATCAATCTTTGCTTTCTTTAAGTCTATCTATCTAATTAAAAAGTTTACTCACTAGTTTTTTTTTGGTTTACTGTAAATTCAATCAACTTAAAGTAAAAATAGAACATTTGTTTGAAGATTCCATTATTTTCCACCTCTCCCTCCCTTATTATTAACCGCCACTTCTCATTTTTTATTCATATTGTGTCTACTTTTTTATATATTTAATCGTAACCTAAATTAATAGTTTGATGTAGTATACTCTGCCTTAAGTCTATAGTTTTCAATAAAAGTATTTTCATATTTTGAATTTTATAAGGTCAAAAGTTTATTTGTTTGTATTTGGTTGATTCAACTTAATATTAATTTTATAATTCAATACATGTATTATCCCAAAAATAAGACTTTAGTCAACTTTTTATTGCTTCACTGATCTTATCCACTTTTTATGCCACAGAAATGGACCATTTGGGGAAGTATTTTTGTGTTTAATAATTTTACTACTAATTTTTCCACTCAAATAGCGCTTAAAAGATGGAAAAAGTAATGAAACCAAAAAAAACACCCCCATTTATTATCTCCTATTTTTCAATCAAAAAGACATACTTAAGAGTAGATACTGGGCAAATAAAAATTGTTATTATTGAGTTTCAAATTTAGAAAAGTTAAAAATTTCTATAAATATTAATAAAGTAATAAATCAACATGGGGCTTATTGGAGTTAGATGAAAGTGCTTACAATGGAATTTAAAAATTAAAGTATTGAGTTGATTTAGTTAATATGATATGTTAAATTTAATTTTTATTAATTTTTATTAATGTAATAAATATAGTAAAGATAGTCAATAATTGATTTATATCATTAATTTGGTTATTTAGAGATAATTTTTAACTGTTAAGCAGAATTAGTCTAGCATTTCTTTATCAAAAATTCGGATCTATGAATACATAGATAGATATTGTTATAACAGCCTAGATTCATAAGCAATTTATAATACTTCACGTTTTAACAAGGATATGCTCAACCTTAGCTATATATTAATTCATTTTATATAGGTTAATTTAAAAGCTCAGTTTAAATTTAAAGTAAATTCTAATTTAAAATTGGCTAGTTTTTACTATTACCTAACTTTATTAAAGAGTTAAAGGTTTCAATCTCCAAATAATTATTATTTAAAGTATAAATTAATTTTTTTTTTCATTTTTATATAATATTAATAATAATATTACTTTTATATCTTGTTATTATAATAAACTTGTTATATAAAGGTGTTTTTTTTGGCTTCATTACTTTTTCCATCTTTTAAGCGCTATTTGAGTGGAAAAATTAGTAGTAAAATTCTTAACACAAAAATACTTCCCCATATAATAAATCAAGCTTTTAAAAGTTATGTACAAATCACTTTTTGCATAAATTTACATAAATTTTCAAATAAAAAATTTTATTTTATAAAAAAAGTGCTTAAATAAAAATTATATAAAATTAAAAAGTTATTAAATAAATACATGTAATTAAACTATTTATTCAATTTAGTTTAAATAATAAGGGTGATATAAATAGTATAAATAATAATAATAATAATAATAAAAATAATAATAAAATAAATAATTTAACTAATAAAGTTTATAAAATTATAAAAATCATAAAAGATAAAATCAAACTAATTGAAAAAATAAATTGATAAAAAATCATATTATCAAATTTAATGATAATAAGATTTATAAAAAATTTATTAATTAATTGATTGATTAGTAAAAACATTTATAGTTATTTAAAAAACTAATATAAAATTAAAATTAAAATACTTATTATACTTTAAAGTTTTATTATTATTTTTAACACTTATTTTTATTTTATAATATTAATATTAAATAATTAGAAGTTAATATTGTAAACTAGTATAATTATTAATTAATTTTAATTATTTAATATAGTATAATTATAACTATAGTATTAAATATAATGTTATAATTTATGGGTTGTGAAAGTTGATACTCAGTGATTGGAGTTAAAAGCTACTCTTGGTTAATTAACTTGCCTTGAGTCGAAGGGTCTTAGTTTATGTAACTAAGATAGACTTAACTTAATAGAAATGTTACGTAATAAGCTACAAATTATGTAAAACAAATATAATAGAAGATACTACTATAAAATCTATGTAAGATGTTGTCAGAAAGACTTAGTGACTTTATTAATGATACATTATCAGGGAATAATTCAATTAAAAAAGCCTCGAGTTAGTATATTGAAGAATCTCTTTTATACTCCAACTGGGTGGCTATATATAAGGAACGTTATAACAGTTATCCCTTATTATAGTTGCCAAGTATGGACATTAAAACGTGGACAATAAGTTCTTCGTGATCAGGTGGTAGCAATTCTCACAGTAAATCTATATAAGGAACTCTGAATTGATTGATTATATGGAGGTGTTTTTTTTGGTTTCATTATTTTTTCCATTTTTTAAGCGTTATTTGAGCGGAAAGATTGCTAGTAAAATTCTTAAACAAAAAAATACATCCCCATATTATAATCAATCCTAGAGCTAATGAAGCGATATTTCACGATAGTATACCAATTTAATAAATAGGGATGTATTTTTATGTTTAAGAATTTTACAAACAATTTTTCCACTCAAACAGCGCTTAAAAGATAGAAAAAGTGATGAAACCAAAAAAAACACCCTCATATTATTATAATTTATGTACAAAAGTGAACACCGATCGAAATTAGCCTACCTCTAAGCAGTAACTAGTTAATTTCTTATAATACTAAATCAAACCATATCAATAAATAATACCCTGTGAAATATTGCTTTATTTAGCTCTCGGATTGATTATAACACAACAATCATTTAAGTTGTTGTATTCTCAAGTTCAAACATAATCAAGTCAGAGTCCCTTATTTTGATTTGCTGCGAGAATTTATAACTTCATATTGCAAAGAATATAATCCTCTCGTTTTGATATTCATACTTGTTGGAGTATAAAAGAGATTCTTCAATATGATAACTCAAGGCTTTTTTTAATTGGATTACTCCCTGATAATGTATCATTAATAAAGTCACTAAGTCTTTCTGACAACATCTTACATAGATTTTATAGTAGTATCTTCTATTATATTTGTTTTACATAATTTGTAGCTTATTACGTAACATTTCTATTAAGTTAAGTCTATCTTAGTTACATAAACTAAGACCCTTCGACTCAAGGCAAGTTAATTAACCAAGAGTAGCTTTTAACTCCAACCACTGAGTATCAACTTTCACACTTTAACTTAAAATTTAAAATAAATTATTATAAGTTTTGAATAATATAAAATGATATTTTATATAGAACTAATACATTGAATTATATAATATCCATTTAACTTATATTTATTTATATTAACTCATTAACTATATTATAAATAAATTTAATATAAAAATTTCATTAATTTTTTAAATTTATATTATCATAATACTTTATAAACTCTTAAAATTTTTAATTTTTAATTTTTAATTTTTAATAGACGCTTTTATTTAAAATATAATTTTAATAGTTATAATAGTATTACTGACTCTTCACTCAATTTTGTAGTAAATTCATTTGATTTCCTCACTTTTTCCATTTTTCAAGCGTTATTTAAGTAGAATGATTATTAGTAAAATCCTTAAGCAAAAAAATACATCTCATATGTAATTTATAATTTTTCATAAAATTTAAATTGGATAGAATTTGAACCAAGCTTTTAAACTAACCTTATAGCAATACTTTTTTTTATCAAATTTTATAAAAAGTTAAGAAATTAATTCATTTTATTTTTTAAGATATGAAAATTTTCATTGCTTTGAACTTTAAAAGGTGGTTTTACCTAGTGGGGATACACTAAAAATATTAATAAAGTAGAAATAAAACCAAGTAGATAATGGAACTGATAGTCAAATGTCATTATATCTTTTTTGAATTATTAATATCATAAAAAAAATCTAATTTTTAATATTTGGAAAATTAGACATGAAAAAACCGATTTTTAAAGTTTAATTTATATTTTTAATTAATAGTTAATAGCTAAAGTTTTAATTATTTTATTAATAATCTTTTATTATAATTATAAGCTTATATACCATCCATTTTTATCATTAAAAATAAATGCTTAAATAAAATTTTGCTTATATACACATATTTATATATCTACTTATATAATAAATATTAACACTTATAAAAAACTTCCAAATTGGTTTATAAACTTTTGTTTTATTTATAAATATTTCTTATAACTAATCACTGTTTGATTTTATTATTATTAATATATAATGTTATCAGAAAATAAGGTGTTTATACTTTTACCTTAATAATTAATCCTTTGTTTTATATTTCAAATAAATTAAATATGATTTTTAAGATGTTTATTTATATAAAAATTTATCTAAATTTAAAAAATAATATAAATTATTTGATTTTATAATTCCAATTTCTATTAGTTCTATTTTTTTAAATATATATAAATATAAATTATTTTAAATTATAAGACTTAATTTTATTCAGTTTATCCAGTATTATATAAAGCTGTATTTTTTTGTTTAAAAACTTTACTGATAGCTTTTTTGTTTTAACAATGCTTAAAAATAGAAAAAGTGATGAAACCAAAAAAAACACCCTTATATGGGGATGTATTTTTTTGTTTAAGAATTTTACTAACAATCTTTCCGCTGAAATAGTGCTTAAAAGATGGAAAAAATAATGAAACCAAAAAAAACACCCCCCATATATTTATTTTAATATTTAGTTATTTTGGTAATTTTTATTTTTTAATTCAATTTAATTTTAATAAAATCTTTAGTAATACCTAATTGCTTTAAAAGATCAATATGTGATTTAAATGCAGTTGTAAAATCCTCCTAAAAAAATAAAAAATAAAAAATAAAAAATATAAATAAAAATAAAAATTTCAATCTTACTTGAATAATATATTCTACTCCATGTTTTTTACAAATACTTTGAATTAATGCTGATAATTGTGGATAATAAGCTTGATGAATATTAGGAAAGATATGATGAATTGTTTGATAATTTAAACCACCAGTAAAAGTAGTCCAAAAATTTGATTCATGAGAATAATCTTGAGTTGTTTTAAATTGCATCTCAGCCCAATCCATTTGAATTAATTTATCATTATTTTCCATTTCAATATATTCTAAAGTACTAGTCACATGATTCACTTGAAAAGTAATAGCTAACCAATAACTAGCTACCATATCACTTAGAATTAAATTAATTATCATTTGATTCATACCAACAATGAAATAAGGTAAAATAATACGATAAAATATGAAAAACAATTTACCAAACCAGAAAGTCAAATGTTGAGTCAATGTTAATGGGTTAATACGTATAGATGAATTCTTTTTTTCAAAATAAACAATTAAAATATCTTGAAATCTTGTTTTTACTGCTAAAAAACCGTATAACAAAGGTACATATCTTTCTTGTCCAATGTATTTTTCTAAATATTCTTGTTGCGGTAAAATACGTCTTACATCAGGATCATTGACTGAAATATCAGGATCAGCATTAGGAATATTTGTGTAAGGATGATGTCCTAACATATGTTGATAAATCCATACTAAATTAGAACATCCGTTAAATAAATCATGTGTTAAACCTAATATTCTCCATACTATTGGATTATGAGTAATAGCAAAATGAGAGCTATCATGTAATGGATGTAATCCAACTTGAGCACAAAAGAAACCAAGGGATAAACTAAATAACATTGAAATATAAATATTATTTGCATTACTTAATGAATAATAATAACTGAATAATAAACCCGCATAAATCCAGCCATATCTTATTAATAAATTGACTGTCTTTTCATCTTTCTTATTTTGTTGAAAATAATTATAAACTTTATCTTTTAATTCCATTTGAAATTCATTAGGTTTTGGAAATGTTGGTAATTCATTATTAATTAATGTGCCAATCTCATATTTTTGTAATACTTTCACTAATTGTTCATATTGATGATAGGTTTCAAATACAATGGTGCAATCCCTACCACCACCAACTAATAAGGTTTCATAACCTCCTGGATGATATTTGATAAATTTAGTTACATCATAAACCTAAATATTAAAAGGACTATTAGTATTAGTATTAATATTAGTATTTTTATTTTTATTTTTATTTTTATTTATAATTGAAATTTGATTTTTATTACTTTTCCTCTAACAGCGATATAAAGTGATTCTTGAGTATTATGTTTGGCCAACTCTTCCCAACTAAATTCCAGTGACATTTTATATATTGAATTTAATAAAAGAAACCTAAATTTTTGAAATATTATTTATATTGATTATCTTTTTATACTTATTGATTTGATCTCTCCTATATCACTTGTCCCTTATTTTCCAGCCATTTTTTAAAAACTTAACAATTATTAATATTTTTCAATATTCGGAACCTATTTTTAAGGTAGTTCGATTGGATTTATTTTCTCCGATAATTTTGAATTTTTGTTGAAACAAGTATGCTTTTAAGCAAAATTGACTATATACAGAATTAAGAATAAGATGCTGAAATTAATATTGTTTGAAAGTTACTCTACTTCATTATTATAATATAGTTGCTTATCATGTAGGTTTTTTTTCATAATAGTGACCCCGTGTTTATACTCCTTTGAATAGTTTAAAGCCCTTAAAATGCCTTCCTTTTTTAGTAAATTAAAACCAATTTTAATTAATTTTTAATAAAAATTGGGATCGTATTTTTATTATTATATGGGGATGTATTTTTCTGTTTAAGAATTTTACTAATAATCTTTCTGCTTAAATAGTGCTTAAAAAACGGAAAAAATAATGAAACCAAAAAAAACATCCCTATATTTTTAAGTGTTTAAAGTGTAAAATAAATCCAACTAAAATAGATAAAATAAGTATCGCAATATTTAATTATGAAAAATCATTTTATTTACTTATTACAATTCTTTTTTGAATGGTTTGATTGTCTAAATAATTAAATTATAATAAATGAATATAAAAATATAATAGAAATAAATATTTTTTTTCAATTTAATTGAAGTTTAAATCAACTCATATAATAAATTACGATATATATTTTTTATAAACTCACATATACAAATTAACTATCTTTATTAAAAATACGTTAGATTTAACTAATCCTATATTTTTAATATCTAATTGAAAATACAAACCATTTTAATCTAAAAACAAAATTATTATATGCATTTACCATGTTGATTTTAATAACTATATCTTTAAATTTATACCCAAAATTACAATGATAAAAATATAATACCATTTATTGTAAATATTACAAATGATATATAAAAATTTATATTTACTGATGCAAATCTTGATTATCCTTGGTTATTTTCTTTTAAATAAATAATATATGGGGGTGTTTTTTTTGGGTTCATTGCTTTTTTCATTTTTTAAGCGTTATTTCAGTGGAAAGATTGTTAGTAAAATTCTTAAACAAAAAATACATCCTCATATAACTTATTAAAAAAATAAATCAATACATTCAACTATCCAACTATTAATACAATTGAATAAATTTCTCAATTTGGGGGTGTTTTTTTTGGTTTCACTATTTTTTCCGTTTTTTAAGCACTATTTAAGCAGAAAGATTATTAGTAAAATTCTTAAACAGAAAAATACATCCCCGTATTATAATTATATAAAAAAATAGGCTTTATTTTGTTCTATTTTTTAAAAAAAAGTCATTATTATTATTACTTTTTAATATAATCTGTTTACAATAAAACAAGGGCTTTAAATTTTTTTTTATAATAAAATCTAAGTTAAAAGATTATAATTTAAAAGATGTGAAAGTTGGTACTCAATGGTAGGAGTTAAAAGCAGTTCTTGGTTGATTAACTTGCCTTGAGTCGAACGATCTTAGTTTATATAACTAAGATAGACTTAAATGAATAAGAATAATACGTAATAAGTTACGAACTATGTAAAACAAATAGGATAGAAGATACTACTATAAAATCTATGTAAGATGTTGTCAGAAAGACTTAGTGACTTTATTAATAGTAGGATATCAAAGAGTAATTCAGTTAAAAAGCCTCGAGTTATCATGTTAAAGAATCTTTTTTATACTCCAACTGGGTGGCTATATGTGAGGGGGATAATATTGTTTGCAATATGAAGTTAGAAATTCTCGCAGCAAATCAAAATAAGGGACTCTGACTTGATTGTGTTTGAACTTGAGAATACAACAACTTAAGTGATTGTTGTGTTATAATCAATCCGAGAGCTAATAAACCAATACTTCACAATGCCCAGCAAAAAGATTTAAATTAAAATTTTTTTAAATATATGATATAAAAACTTTTAAAATTTAAAATAATTTCCTGTATTTGCTTATATATTAATTTTTATGAACTTTTTAAATATTAAATTAATTAAACAGTTTCCTGAATATCTTAAATCAGAATTTAATATTTTAAATAAATAGTTAAAATAAACTTTGCTTATTGCTTTATTATTATTCAAATATAAAATACTAAATTTTAATACTAATATAGTTTGTTTATTATAATAATCTAAATTTATTAAATCTAGTCTTACTTTTATTTTTATATTTTACTTAAAATCTAAATTCATTATTTAATGCTTATTTTAAAAAATATGCTGCTTTTTTTCTAATATTAACTAATAATAAAATAAAAAAGCTGCTGAAACCATTTAATAATCTAAAAATGAAACAGTATTAAAAATAAAAAAATCTAATAAAAAGGGTAAAGCAATAATATAAAAAAATCTATCCATTTTAGATCTAACCTTAAAGTTTTATTTTATTTTATTTTATGATATAAGCTAAGCCTGAAAGATACTTAAGTAAAGATTTTTTAAAAATTTATATTTACTAAACACAATCTTTTACATATTTTTAAGATTATATTTAAATCAAATAAAATAGGTATTAAGTTTAGGATATACTTTATAAGTACAAAAAACTTTAACTTTAACTTTAACTTTAACTTTATTTTATTCATAAAGATATTCGTTTATTATTAATACATTTTTGAAACCTTTTGTTTTTCTTTTATTAATTTTTTCTGCTATTTTTTAACACTAAAATTGTAATAATTAGGATCATCAAAATAACACAAGCTATTTTTAATATAGATATCTTGTATTTGTAATTATTAGAAGATTAGATTCTATCTTTTATTTTTTGGTTTTTGATTCATTGAATTTTTTTGTAAGTAAAAAGTATAATCGCCATACATGCTAAGTAATTAATTTTCTTATTTTCAATACCTTCCAGTTTTCAACCAGCTTGAAAAGTCCCAAAAATTCACTGCTTAATTTGCTTAATAAAAAACATCTCACTTTATTCAACTTTCAATAATTTAAGTTAATTTGAAAAGCATCAAAATCACATGTAAATTATAGAACCAATGTTTTCGATATTAACGGAGTTTAAGATTCAATAATATAAATTTGATTGGTATCGATTTATGATCACTCAAGCTTGAAAATAGGACATGCATTAATCCTGGCTTTGATTGGTTAATTAAATTAAAAGAATAGATGAAATTTTAGTAAATAAACTATAAATAAAGATTATCTTTTATCAACCTATTCATCAATAAATATTAGAATTCAAGGTGAGTTAAATGAAATATTATAGATTTTGTATAAGGATAAAACAGTTAATATTAAATTTCAAACTTTAGATGTATAAATTCCCTGAAAAATATATACCTGTTAAAAAAGATATCATTGATTTTTTAACTAACAATACAGATTATGAAGGTAAGCATCAGCTATTTATATCACATAAAATAACCTATAATTCAATATATTGAAAATTATAGATGGTAGTTATGGTCCTTTATTTGTACGTTTAGGTAAATATATCATTTACTATCATTATAATAAAATATTAATAAAACTTATTCAGCTTGGCATGTAAGTGGTACTTATTTCCAAAGCGATAAAATACCTGGTGGTTCATGTACTGGTATGATGAGTATGACTACTAATGACCCTGCTAATGCTGGTTTACATATTGCTATTGAAGTAAGTAGTGATTCAATAATATATAAAATAAAATAACAGATATTAATCTATATAAAATTATATAGAAATTAGAGCCTATTTATCAAAAACATAATTGGATAACAAAAGCGGATTTATGGACGTAAGTATTCTATCGGTTTTATTAATACGTAATTTTCTTAATTTTCTTAATTATTTAGTTTAGCTGGTGCTGTTTCCATTGAACATATGAAAGGTCCAATTATTCCATGGAGATCAGGTTAGTTTTATTGACTCATAATTAGCCTAATCAATATACTAATCTTTTCTTCTTCATTAATTTAGGTCGTCCAGATCTTAAAAGTAAAGATCTATGTCCAATGCATGGACGTTTACCTGATGCTGCTCAAGGTACTGAACATATTAAAGATGTATTTTGTAAAGCTATGCCATTTTCAATTCAAGAGACAGTGGCTCTTATCGGTTGTCACGTGTTGTAAGTTGAAATTCAAGTTAATTTACTGTGTAATATATTTATTTTATTTATAGAGGTCGTTGTCATACGGATCGTTCAGGTTATGATGGTAAATGGGTAGTTAATCCAATTCGATTTTCTAATCAATAGTAGGTTCCTCTTTATAATATGTGATATATAAATTCTTGTTATAGTATAATTAACAAACATAATTTTTTATTTAATTAGTTTCATCCAATTATTACGTCAAAAATGGACCAAGAGAGAATGGAATGGACCTGAACAATTTGAAAATGAAGATAAAGAATTAATGATGTTACCTACTGATATGGCTTTATTAGAACAGCCTTGGAGAGAATGGGTTGAATTATATGCTAATGATAAAGAAAGATTCTTTAAAGATTTTGCTGTTGCATTTAATAAGTTGATTGAGTTGGGCATGCCAAATCAAAAACATTCACTTTAAAACTTTTTTGAGATAATAAATTTGAAAGTTTTTTTTATATAATTTAAATGAATTGCTTTTTTTGAATGGAATTTTTGAATTAGGTCTTTTTTTGGCTTAGTTTTTTTTCAAATAATTCAAGTTGATTAACTGACAGCTCAAATGCAATTGATTGGTGGAATTATTTGTTAACGTAAATCCTAAAAACAGTCACGGATAAAAATAAAATAAAAAATTCAATTAAACTTTTAGATTAATTTTCAATTAGATACTATTTTTATTAAAAGAAAAATGGTAAAACAATATTAATCAAAATAATAAATAATAAAACTAAGTTCTATTTTCACTTATTTAGTTTGAAGAATCCAAAAGCTTTACCAAAAACATTGATCCTGAAGAATATTTTATTAAACAGAATAGGATAGGTGAATTTCAGTTCATCTTCTCACCTTTTCATCTCTTTTACTAACCTTGTTATTTTAGGCAAAGGTTCCTTTGGTGAAGTATTTAAAGGGTAAGAACAAAATTCAATTTTTAATAATTATAAAACATGGCATACTAACTGTAAAATGATTTTATTAGCTTCGATCGTCGTAGTAAAATACCAGTAGCAATTAAGGTGATTGATTTAGAATCTGCTGAAGATGAAATTGAAGATATACAACAAGAGATAGCTATCTTATCTCAATTGGATTCCAACTATGTTACTAGGTAAGTCAAAATAAAAATAGAATAGAAAATAGAAAAAATCAAACCATTTTAATATTAAATGATAAAGTATGAAATATTAAATAATATTATTAATATATACAAATTGTTTAGATATTATGGCTCCTATTTAAAAAGTTCTTCATTATGGATCGTTATGGAATATTGTTTAGGTGGTTCTTGTGCTGATTTGGTACAACCTATTTCTTCTATTAAATAATAATATATTAATTTCAATAGATGAAACCAGGACGTATAACCGAACCTTATATAGCTATTATATTAAGAGAAATATTAAAAGGATTAGATTACCTTCATGGGGAAAATAAATTACATAGGGGTAAAATTAGTTTATTAGCTATTACTACTATTTGTTTATTAATTGAATTTTATTTTTATTTAGATATTAAAGGTAAAATAACTCTTTTTTAAAATTTGAATTTTATTCTAAATAGAATTCAATTTAGCGGCTAATGTTTTATTGAGTGCTAATGGGGACAGTAAGTTTATTTTGGTATTCTAAACTAAAAAATATTAATAATTTTTCTTAATTTTTTATAGTTAAATTAGCTGATTTTGGTGTATCTGGACAAGTAAGATAATAGTATAAATAATATTCCAATTATTTCAATTTTAAACTATAGATCACAGCCACATTAACAAAAAAGAATACCTTTGTAGGTACACCAGTAAGTCCAAGTTTAAAATTTTAAAAAATTACATTAAAATTAACTTGTATAACTAGTTTTGGATGGCACCTGAAGTGATTAAACAATCCGGTTATAATAATAAAGTAAATTTTGTTATTACATTCAGATCAATTTTCAAATAGATTAACTTTTCTCGTTAATATTAGGCCGATATCTGGTCCTTAGGTATTACTGCTATTGAATTAGCTAAGGGTTTACCTCCATATGCTGATTTACATCCTATGAAAGTGTTATTTTTAATACCAAAGAGTGAACCACCCACTTTAGAAGGACCCTTTTCAAAAGCTTATAAAGACTTTGTAAATTGTTGCTTACAAAAGAATCCAGAAAAGGTAAGTATTGGATGGATGGAAGACGGAAATGGAGATGAGGAGAAAGGGAGTTTATTGAATAGAATATTAATAAAAGGAATTGTTTTTTTAGAGATTATCAGCGAAGGAATTGTTAAAACATAAATTTATTCGTAGCGCTAAAAAGAGTTCCTATTTAGTTGATTTAATTGAAAGATATCAAAGATGGACAGCACAGGGTAATGGTAGCGAAGATGATGATTTATTTGAAGATGGGGAAGAGTAAGCTTTTATTTTTGTTAATTTTAATTTAATTATTAATCTTAAAATAGAGATCAAGAATCTTCAACATTAAATTGGGATTTTGATACGGTTAAACCAAATAAAAAAGAAGCGAACCCAATTCAATTACAAAAAAGTAAACAGTTAAGGAAAGTACCGGAGTTACCAACAAAATCAAATAAAGTTATTATTAATCATGAAGAACCAAAAATTTGTGATCCTATAATTGATGATGTAAGTATTAGTAATTTATTATTATTATTATTATTATTATTATTATACTATTTGATATTAAAATGTTATTTTTTTATAGTCTTTATCCTCTCAACCTAGTATATTTAAAGCAGTGATAGAGCCTTTGATTTTAGAAGTAAGTTAATATATATTATCAACTATTAACTAAATTAATATATTACTTTTTTATTACTTTTTCTCTTGTATAGATGATCAACGACAGTAAGAGTAATAATGAAGTAGATGTGTTACGAAAAGTAGGTACAGCTTTAGATGAAGCGGAATTAAAATTACCTGGATTTTCTCAAAAACTATTATTATTAGCTTACAATCGATTGGATATCAAGTTTTAGATATTTATTTCTTCCATCTTATTCTTTATTCTTTATTTTAATTGGAACTCAGCTTCTCTTTTTAACTTAATAATCATTTTATTTATTTTTATATTTAATAAATTGAAATTTTCATTTTATAAACTAATATTAAAAAATTGAACATTTAAAATCTTAGCATGTACTTTATTATTCTCATCAATTTCATTATATTTCCACTCTCTCTTTCTTTCTCCCTTCAATTCTACAACAAACCCAATTGGCTTCCAATTTTTTTTAAACAAATAGCTACTCTATCTACAATAGCTGCATCTTTACAATTTAGTATATCAATTAAACAAGGATAAAATAAAAATAAATGAGGTGTTTTTGAATTAAAATATTGTAAATTGGTAGCATTATCATTTGTTGATATAAATTTTAAATTATTAAAATTTTCAAATGTATTCATTGGTAATTCTAATTCACTTAAATGACGTAATAAAAATAAAATTTCATCTCTTTGTAATCTATTAATATTAATAAAAAGTTATATAATTAGTTATTAATTAGAATAAATAAAATAAATAAAATAAATACCTAGGTAAAGGTCTTTTTCCAAATGTTGGAATAGAAGTTGAAAATCGATTTAATATAATATAACATCTTTCTAATAAAATTGGAGCAGCTAATTTTTTCAAATTATTGGGTATTTTCATTTCAAAAATTAATTTAAAATTTAAACTAAAATTAAATTCTTCTTCTTCTTCTTCATCTGAATCTTCCGTTTTATTAATATTATTCACTTGCTTTTCTTCTTTAGCATGAATTAATAAGGTTCCTATTGTTAATAGTTAATATTATTACATATTATTATATATTATTGATTATTATATACTCACTCTTTTCTTCATCCATACAAATTGAAATTAAACATCTTAATGCTAAAAAAGATAATTGTTCTTTAATTAAAATAGAAAGAGGTAAAGGTAACTCTCCTTGACTAGTCGAATTCAAATCCATAATAGAAATCTCAAAAAACAAATTAATAAATTTCAATAATAATTTATCCTCCTTAATCTTGTTTTCTTTTTTTTGAAATAATTTAATATAATTTTTAAATAATAAAATTAATGTTTCCATTTCTAATTTCTCATCCAATTCTAATTGTTGAATTGATAATTGAGTTTGTATAAATTGACCCTTTTTAAAAAATTCATTTGCAATATTTAATATTTTAATTAATAATTGAAATTCATTATCTTCATTAATGGAATTTTTAATTATGAAATTAAATATTTCTTCATTTAATTGATTATATAATTTATTACTTAATTTCCACCGAATTAATTGATTATTATTATTAGTATTGATTTCATCCATTAATTGATATTTTTGTTTTAATACAATTTCTATTATATTATAGACATTATTTAATATATTAATATCTTCATATAATTTGTCTTGATCTGAGACATCTGGGAAAATATTACCAATTATTTCTAATATTAAACAGCTTAATTTAACATAATTATTTCCTTTATTATTATTTCCTTTATTATTACTATTATTATTATTCTCTATCAATTGATTTTCATTAATTGATAATAAACCAAATTTCGGTAAATGTTGTAATAAAAATAATTTCAACTGTAAATTACCATCTTTTTGTAATCTTTCAATAATTTTAATAAATTGAATTTGTAATTGAGAACAATTATTAATATCATTAATAAATTCATCATAGAAATTATAACTAATAATATTATAAAATATTAAAAATAATTCATTAAAATCATTCTTATTAAAATCATTTAATTGTAATTGATTTAACAATAATGAATATATTTCTATATAACATACAAATACATTTTGTTGAATTCGTTGTACTTTAGGTAATAATATGGGTTCTGATAATGCTGTTATTACTTCCCCTTCTTTTTGTAATGCTATTGGGGTACATAATGGTGTTATTTTAACATTTATTTCATCTTTATTACATATTTCAATACCTAATTGTTTCCATATTATCCAACCTGATAACCACATTTCTTTTATAATCTCCTTATTTAACTGATTGAAGTTTTCGTTTTTCATAAATAATTTATTAAATGCTTTAACAGAACATAAAGAAACTTCATAAGAATCCATTAAAATAGCTTCTTTTAAATAAATCAACATTAATTTCCATCCTTCTAAAAACTGATAACTATTAATTAAACAAGTTAAAAATTCTTTATACAAATTAGTTAACCCGTGAATTATTAATACTCTTGTTTCATCCCATTGTTTTTGTGCTGTATTTCTAGAATGATGAAACATCATATCCGAAAATTCAGGCATTTTATCTGCTGTTGTTGAACATGCTTTAGAATAATACAAATTAACTTTATCAATAAATGAATATAATATTTTCCATATTATTGTATTCCATATAATTAATGGTATATTTTGCCCATTATTATTAATTGTTCGAAATAATGTTTGTATAGCTCCGTTTCTTACTTCTGGTCGTGAATCTAATCCCATTTTAGTTAATTGATTTAATGTTAATAAATACAATTGACTTAATATTATGCCTATATTATTATTGCTATTATTATTATTAAAATCAATAATTTCAAATTCTAAAAAATCTAATTTTTTATCTTGTAATTGTAATTCGAACCTATTATTATCCAATGATTTTTGAATAAAATCTAAAACATTCCATAACATAGAAATACTAGTTAAACTTGTATTTAAATCTTCTAATTGTAATCCAAATCTAGAAACAGTAATAATACAATTAAATAAACAATCTAAGGGTAAAGGAGGTAAAAAATCAGTACAAATTAATTGTAAACAAGGGAAAGCAATTCGAACTAATTTAATGGACGGTATATTTCGATTACTAGAATTAATACTCGAATGATCTGTTTCTTCCATAATAGAATATGGATTATTGATTAAAATACCTGAATTGAAATTTTCTGGACAAGCAAATAAAAGTATATCAAATACAATATTCCAACAATAAGTAAATGAATGACCTGAATTATGTAATAATTTATCTAAAATTTCTAAAGCACATTTTTGCAAAATAGCATGAATTGGTGTTGATTCTTTAATTAATTGATATTTTTCAATCCCCATTAATTGAGCTAAAGGTAATACCATTTGAAATTGTAATCTTTTATTAGTATCTAATCTTAAAGAAGCAGCACAATTCATACCAGTCAATATTAAATCAGAGATTGTTTCACATATTTGTGTACGAATACCAAAATTAGTACTATCTTTATTAGCCATATTAATTAAATTATTTAAAACTAAATCCCATAGTTGATGATCTTCTTGATTAATTAACCGAGGCATTGAAGATAAACATACTGATCTTAATTGTTCTACTGAAAATAAAGATTCTTCGGATCTTAAATTCGTTTTTATTGATATTGATGATGAAGATGAAGATAATGATTGTTTTTCTTCATTTAATTCCTTTCCTTTTTTGATATATTCTAAATCAGTAAATTTATTACCATTCGATTCAGCTGCTAATTTAATTAAACAAGTAATAAAATAATTGTAACTTTCTTCATTCAAATATTTAACATTTTCAAAAAACAATTTGATATCCGATTGTAATAAATTAATTTCTATTTCATTTAATTTATCTTTACCAAAAAACAAATGTTCTTCTTTAGTTGAATATGAATTTGCTTTATGTCCTCCACTTTTAAAAGATATTTGTAATAAATGTTGAATTGTTTGTAATGTCTCCAAAATAGTTAACCAGGATTGCTCTAATACATCACTTAATTTACTCGCAATATATAGAATGGATTTTAAAAACATTACATGTCTTTCTGTAATAACAGGAATAGAAGCATTACTCATAGAAGGACTGTAAATATTAGATAAGTAATTATTATTATCACTACTATTAAAAGATGATTTATCTAACAAAATAGTATTTGAATAAGGATAAGAATGTTGAGATAAACACGATAAAAAAGCATCTCTTGCATCATTTAATTGAAATAAAGCTGTAATTAAAGTAAAGTTTTTTAAACAATCAACTACTAATAAAGTTAATACTTTATCCATGGGTAATTTAGCTAAAAAACTTAACCCGGCTAACATACCAGTCCAAGATAATTTGACCATTTCTTTAATTAACATATTATCATTCTTAGTTTCAATTACAAATAAAGATTTATCATATGGTTCCATACTTTCGTTACTGTCAGTTGTTATATTAATATTGTTATTATTATTATTAGCATTATTATTATTATTATTATTATCTGTTCTTCTAAAATTGGGTAATATATCCATACATAATCCATTAATTATGGATTCTATCGAATTTAAAGCTATAAATAACATATAACCAGAGGGTATATTAGGAGCATCTGCTTTATCTAATAAATCAATACTAATAATAAAAATGATAAGTAAAAATAATTAACTTAAACATAAATAAAGTAGATTACCATTGTATTTTCATAGCCGAATTATTAACTGAAAACACATTCTGGTCGATTGAATTTGATTGAGAATTAGCCTGGTTTAATTCTAAAGATAATGAATTTGAATTCATTAAATTTCTAAATTGCATTGGATTTTCATTAATTAACTTATTTAATATACTGATTATATCTCGAAATAAATTAGAACTTCCATCGGATGAAGTGTCTCTGTCGTAACCTTTATAAATGGATTTTAATAATCTAAAATCATTACATATACCCTTAATAACTTCGGCTGCTAATACTCGATGCCATAATATATTATCACTCTCTAACGCTTTTAATAACATAGAGATAAAGATTTCACATTCCATTACCTAATTAGACGAAAATTCAAAACTTAGTTTATTATAGTTGTTAATTGAAAATACACAAATATTACCAAAACATGATTAAACAATCGAATTATTAAAAACACTAATCTCATTATACGTGTTGTTTGTGGAAAATCTCCTTTTTCGGAAAAGGAACGAATTATTAAGGGACATAATTTTTCTCTTAATAAAGCAGTAAATTCTGGGTACTATATTATTATTATTATTATTATTAAATTATTATGTTAATATTTAAATTGACTTACCACTTGAAATACTTTGATTTGATTGGTAAGTACTGATTCAATTAATTCCAATCCAAAAGTACGATTTAAAGAATTCAATTTTAATAATAAAGGTGCTTCTCCATTTGTCATATAACATAAATCCTAAATATTCAATATGAAAATAAATAAATAAATAGAATATATTATAATAATATAAAACTTACTTGAAACAAAAAATAAGCATCTTTAGCATCAGGTGATAAACACGATACTAAAGTTTGTATATCTTCAATATAAAAAATATTAATTATAAATAATAAATAATATAATAAATTAGTTTACCATGTTCAATACTTTTATCTAATATATCTTTATCATAGTTTAAATGATCTAAATCAGAAAATTTGATTTTTTTATCAAAGATAATAATTAATAATTGTCTTAAAGTAGCTGCTGCTGTATTATTAACGACAGATACTTTGGATTCTTGTAAGCGAAAACAAATTAATAAGGCCTGTTATTAAAGTGAAATAAAAGAAGTAATATTAATATAAAATATAATAGTTAGTGATTAATAAATTTACTGAATTCAATAATTCCCCTTGGATATTATCATAATTTGTTAGTAAAGGTAATACTGTTTGTAATACTCTTAATTGTACTTCAATATTATGGTTCAATATTTCAGATAATACTTTTAATATATTGCCAATGGATTTCTATCATTTTAATGTAAAAAAGAATAAAACTGATTAGTTTTTCATCATTTGGGATTGAAATTAAGTGATGATATTACCTCTGGTACCGCTTTATGTAGTATTAATTTTTGTAAACAAGCAATAGCTATTGAAATCAATTTTGGCATCTTACTATTACATGCTAAATAAATGGGCTTTAAGGTTTCTTCTGTTTTAGCTAAGTCTATAGAATATTATATTTATTCAATTCTTTTTTTTTGATATTTCAATTTATTCTTTCTTACCTTCAGCTATTTCATTCGCTGTTCTATCCTTTGTTATCCTCATTATCATAATCACTTTTTCACATGCCTAAAAAAAGGTAATGAAAGCTTTAAATTGAGGCCATTTATTGGAAAAATGAAATTTACTTCTTTTATTTCAGGAAATTTACGTCTCGCTTCATTGGATAAAGTGGATAATTCCGCTTGTAAATAGACTGGTAAACTACTCATTTTCTTTTATTTAGATAAGAAAAAATTAATGAATATTTTTAAAAAAAATAAGTAATGCTATGATGTTTGAAGTTTTTTATTTTGAAATTTCAATTAATTTCTCAAATTAGGCTTTTTTTTATTGGATCAATAAAATGATTGATGTGACTAGAAATTGGAAATTTTAATATGCCACGTAAATTCAACAAAAATTAAAATTAAAAATTACAATTTTATAATTATAAATATACTACACTACAAATTAAAATAAAATAAAATAAAACAACAAAATAAAAAAGCACTCAAAATTTACTACTTTTTAATAATTTTTAATAATTCAATTCTTTTATAATAACAAACTATCCTTCATTTCTTTCATCTATGAAAAAAAATCAATGATTTTTATTTAATTAATTTATTAATCTTCCATTTCATTTTTATTGCTCACTGCTTTCTCATCATTTTCGTTGTCAGATTCCATTTTTTCTTCGTCCTTCCCATTCTCTTCATTCTCTTCATTCTCTTTCTCATCCCCACTATCTTCTCTTTGTCTTTTTCTATTTTCTTTGTTATTATTATCTCCCTCTTCCTCTTCCAAATTATAAACATTTCTTCCCTATAAAAAATAAAACAAAAAATAAACTACTATTCAAATACACAATTTTCATTTTATAGTAATTAACTTACCACTTCCCAAATTTGACACACATTGTCTTCAGCCACTGAACACATTGTCCATGGACGATTTGGATTCCAAGCAATATCCGATATTAAATCGGTATGTCCTCCATGTAAAAACTGTTGATATTAAAATAAAATAAAATATTCATTTCTATTACAATAAAATGTTAAAATTTACCAATAATTCAGGTGGACCATCAGCCGCATCTTCTTCATTTTGGAATTCACCAATTTTGGAGATATCCCATAATAACACTCGACGATCTAAACCAGAAGATGCTAGTATAGAGGGTTCTGTGGGTGACCATGCTAAGGAGCGTACTTCATCTTCATGAGATACTAAAGAGTGCAATTTACGACTCAAATTACGCATATCCCATAAGGCTATGGTCTATATCATTATTATTATTAATTTTATTATTTATATTAATATAGAAACTAATTTACTTTATCAGCACTACCAGTAACAAAAGTAGTTTCATTAAATGGATTAAAGGCTATACAATTTACATTACTTCCATGGGCTTTTACAGAGGCTACAATTGGATTATCTTTACGTACATCCCAACTAATTAATAGTTAATAATTAATAATATTGATTATTATTTATAATAAATTTTCAACTTACATAATTAATTTGTTATCATCCCCAACACTACCAAAGATTTTTTCTTCAAATGGATGCCAAGCAACATCCTAAAAAAAAATAAAATAAAACTCTACTTTTAAATCATGAAGATAAATTCAATATTCTTACAGCTACATAATCAGTATGTCCTTTATAAGTAGTAACTGGTTCCATTTTATTTTGTCCTTTTGTCCATCCAGAGATATCCCTTAATAAAAAATATATTATTAAAAGCATTATGTTAAATTTATTTAATAACCTTACCATAAACAAACGGTTTTATCTCCAGAACCTGTAATTAATTGACCTTCTTTTTTGGTATTCCAAGACATAGCAAACCTATTTACCATCAACATTAATCAAACAAAGCCCAATCTCTTTTTTTTTTAAAAAACTCACCCTTCTTGTGTATGCCCACTTAACTCAATCTCTGGTCTACAAATCCCATCTTCTGGTGGGCTTAAAGGATGTCTAGTTCTATCAAAGATAAACACTTTACCAGTTGAAGAAAATGAAGCAATTATGTCCAATTTTTGTGGCATATATCTAGCTCGATTAACCTCTCCTTCATGATTAATTCGATGTGCTATAGAGACCCTCGGTTTTGCTCCGCCATAGCCTCCTTTTTGGTGAAAAAATAATTAAAATTAGTTTAATTTTGGCTATTATTTTTTAATAAAAAAAACAAAAGATTGAAATTACCTTCTTTTGAACCATCTTGCTCTACATCCAAATTTTTTGGTAATAATACATTGGCTATTTGGACATAATCTTTATCCGAATTCGAAGTATTTGTACCAGTTAATAACCTTTGAACAGTATAATCTTTACCCTCTGGACTGTAAAATAGTAATTAATATAAGTCAATAATTTCTTCTTTTATATGATAATAAAGATGAACAAATAAATAATCAACTTACACTTCAACATCTGGAAACCATTGGCAAGTTAAACTTGGCCATTCAAATGAAGTAGTTATAACTAAATCATAAAGAAAAGGAGCATTTTTTTTCCATAATTTGTATTCTTCATTAATTTCCATTTGTTTTTTAGATTCTAAATCATCCGTTTGAGCATACGTTGGTAATACCCCTGGTTGACTATTAATTGCTTCACTCATTTTTTAAAAATTGAAGTTCAAGTTGAATTGAGTTTTGAGTTTTTGAAATATTTTGAGTTTTTGAAGTGGATGCGATTTTTTGAAGTAAGTTGCAAAATGATGAGATTTATGCATTGGAAGATGACGGAAAGTTTGATAGAAATGAAGTAGAATTTGAAAAAGTTAAATTTAAACAAAAAATTTATTATAATAATAAAATTGTATATTTAATAAAATAGTTGTAATCTAAAGTACTTTTTTAATTAACGGGTATCATTTCTTAATCGAAGACTATTTAATTACCATGGTTTAATATCATTTATTTTGATTTTAATTTTTAAAATACTTATAATAATATTAAGTAGAGGCTATTTAAATAAATTAAAAGGAATAAAAAATTAATAAAATTATCTCATACATTACAATCACATATAAAAAAAATCATGTTTATCAAATTTAAGTAGTAGGAGTATCATCAAAGCTTGTCTATTTGTACTGATAACTATTGGAAATATTATCTGATAATGGTATAAATAATCATTAAAAATATATTAGATTTTCTATATTTGAATTTTTTTATACAAATTATTGAATATTAAGTTGTTTTTTATTTTTTAAAATGTCAACGTAAAATTTCAAAACCCATTTTCAACCAATCAATCATCATTCCATAATCCACTTTCGTCGCCTAGTTTTATTTTATTTTATTTTATTTAAATGGATTGCATTTATATATTACGATTCTTAACCTTACTCTTACCAATATTATATCTAATATTAGCTCCTTATACTAAAGTAGAAGAAAGTTTTAATATACAAGCAATACATGATTTAATTACTTATGGATATAAAGAACTTGATAAAGTAAATTTATTCATATTTCTATTTCTTTTATTAATTAAAATTGATAATTAAGTTTGATCACATCCAATTTCCCGGTGTTGTTCCACGTACATTTTTAGGTAGTATTGTTATAGCTCACATTGTTAAACTACTATCCTTTTTTATAAATTTATTTTTTAATACATTTGATATCAAAGTGGATTTAAATGTTAAATTATTGAATTTATATTTAGGTAATTAAATATAATAATATAAAACTTATAAAATAAATTAATATTACTTAGCAAGAGGTGTATTAGGTATTATATCTTCAATATCTATTTTAAGCATTGGAACACAATTAAAGCAAATAGCTAAAAAATATGAATATTGGTATTTATTATATTCAATAATACCATTTCATTATAATTTTTGGTGTACAAGAACATTACCAAATATGTTTGCTTTAATATTAGTTAATTTTTCAATTGCGTACTGGTTGAAATTAATAATTTTAAAAATTGATGAACCTAAATTAGAACCTTATAAAAAATATCAAAGTAAAGATAAAGAGGAGAATATTAAACTCATCTTGATTATTAAGTTTATTGTAATTTTATTACCCGCTGCTTTGATATTTCGTTCTGAAGTTTTCTTTTTATTGGGCTTTTTAGGGTTATCCGATATTATTACCAATCTATCATTTTATTTTAAATTATCTAGATTTTTAAAACTTTTATTTATCACAATGCTTATTACTATGATAAGTTTAGGTAAATTTAATTATATTTATATTATTATATCAATAATTGATTAATTAATTAATTAGTTACTACAATAACAATTGATAGTCATTTTTGGAAGAATAGCATATTTATAAAAAATACATGGCTATGGCCTGAAGGCTACGTATTTTATTTTAATGCTATCTTAAATAAGAGTCAAGAGTGGGGAATATCTCCTTTTAATTATTATTTTATCAATTCATTACCCAAAATCAATGGAATATCATATATGATGACAATAATTGGTTTATTGTTAATAAGTATAATATCAATAACTAAAAATCAATTAACTCGAAATTTAAAAGAAGCAAGAATCTTTTTATTAGTTAACAGTAAAATCACATTACCACTATTAGCTTATATTACATTTATGAGTGTTCATGAACATAAAGAATGGCGTTTTATAATTTATATTGTACCTTTATTGAATATATCAGCTACTTGTACTACTATATTTTTGTTATCTTATATTAACAAAAAAAATTGGAAACTGATATCATTTACAATTCAATTTTTATTGAATTGGTGTTTATTAATTTGTTTTTGTATTACTATATTATTAGTATTTATATCTTCATTAAATTATCCTGGTGGTGAAGCATTATATATGACTCATCAAATTAATATTAAATATAATAATAACTTAAACAAAACAATTAATATTCATATGGATGTTGCTACTGCTATGAATGGTGCTTCTAGATTTTTAGAAATTGGTAATAAAGAACAATGGAATTATGATAAGCTGGAAAATTTAAATCAACCAAATGAGTATTTAAACTATACTTATTTACTCACATATAATCCAAAATTTCATCTTAATGATAATAATGAACAATTGAATATAAATAACAATATCAATTGGAAAGTAATTGGCATAAGTTATGGGTTTAATAAAGTAATTATTACTTCACCAAAATTATGGCTAAATAGAGTAACGAGTATTCATCCGTTGTCGTTGCTTATTAAAAGTAGAAATGAAGATAACAATAACAATAATCAGAATTCAAATATTAAAGATAATCGTTATTATTATAGAAAATTAGGATTAATCTTTTTAGAACATTTTACACCATTGAAAATTGAGTTTATTCCCAAATGTTATATTTTAAAAAACCAATTGATATAAATATTGAGTTATTTAGTTCATTAAAATAAATTTAATCAGAGTTTAGAACTTTTATTTATTATCTATTAGTTTCAATATTATATTATATTATAGTCAATTCATCAATTTTTTATTATAAGTATTATAATCAATACTTTTAAATTTTATTTTCTTCTAGCTAAGTTATTAAATAATAAAATGATTTACAAAATATTAAAACTAACAACTAAATATCTAGATTTAATTGTTCTTGATACTGATAGTTTGTTGCTGAATCTTTTCTATTTTCTAATTCTTCTTGTAATGTAGCTCGAGTCAATAAAATAAAGGCTAAAAATATAATACTTCCACCTAACCAAGAATTCCAAGGAATAACTAAGCCTAAAAGAGCTGAATCGACCAAGGATACTAGCGGAATAGTTATCATTACTCCGACGGATGCAAATACAGGTGAAGTAAGGGTTATAACTGCCATTAAACCAGCGTTATATAATACTCCCATTAAAGCATTGGTCATTAATAAAGGTAAAGCTGCTAGTGAAGGTAAGGCAAACTTTTCCAAACCAATGATATGTAAGATAGGAATTGGAATCCATAACAAAGTAAAGGTAATAAAGCCAATATAACTAGTAATATAATTAGAAAGTGAAGTAGTTGGGTTTCTTACTGAAACAGCATAAAATTTATATAAAACTTCAAAAAGACCAATTAATATAGCTGATATAATAGCTATCGAGTTACCAATTATACTTGATTGTCTTTCATTACTATCTGGTTCCGAATTAAATATAGAGATAATAATTACTCCTAAAATACTTAAACCTACTGATATAGATTTTAATATATGTAAACTTTCTAACTTAAATAACACCGAAAATAAATAAGCAAAAAAACAAGAAGTATTATAAATAGCTGTTAAACTCGACATTGAAGTTAAGCCAACTGCTACATACCACAAATAAGCCCCTAAAGTTAATACACATGCAATTAATATTACTGCTTTTAATAATGTAAAGCTTCTATTAAAAAATCGATTACTACTATCAAAATGCTCCCTTTCAAGTCCTTCAACTTCAGACTTTATCTTATTATGACTATCTTTTATATTTGTTGATTTAACTATTTTTTTAAATAAAAGATCTAAGGGGTATACTAACATATAAAAAGAATGACTAAACCAACTAATGTAATAAAAGAGTAATAGATAAGTTGCTATTCTATATAAAATGAATAATAATTTAAAAACTTACAGTATAAAATAGGGGTTTTTAAAATCAAATTCCTTTTGTAAAGCTTGAGTAACTTCCTAACTAAAAGGTTAACTAAATTTTTAATAAAAATAGTTTAAAATCTACCGTTTGAACTAAGAAAGCAATTAAGCAAAAACCTAAGAGTAATAACCCTATGAAGAATCGTCGATTGGATGGGTTGGTTTTATTTTCTTCCATGATAATTTTATTATTGAATTGTATTTTATTTAATGTTAAATCAAGTGGAAGAAAGAAGTCTGAAACTTTTTTTTAATAAAAATTGCAATTAATGATATGTTTCAGAAGATATTCTATTAGTTGTTTTAAACTAACTTGGATTTTTCGGAAGTTAGTTTATGATGTAATAATCCATTTAAAAATTCATTATTTTAAGCCACTAGGAAGAACAGTGTGATTCTGAAATGCTGTTATAGTTATTAACAGACCATTACTTAATATATATTATTAACTTTAGTTTTGTTTAAACTATTTTATAACAGTTAGAACTAGTTTAAATAGTTTATAATAGTTTATATACAAATAGAATTTTATTTCTACGATAATAGATGAATTTGAAACTTTAACTATAATTTTGGAAATTTCTTAATTCATTGAAGTTGAAAATGAGGTTACAATTCATAATAAATTCTACTAAGCATGGAGTAATTGATTGTTATACTTCTCCATTAAAACACTATCCTCATATTTATGAATTTAAATTAGATTCTTATAATGTTAACATGCTGAATAAATATTTATAAAGCTATTATTTAATCTACTATTTTATTTTCAATTTGTATATTTGCCCATTGGCCAAATAAAATGAAATATGGAAATGCCTTTTATTTTTAGTTTTTCCATTTTTCATCCAGCGTAAAATTTAAAAAAACTATTAGTAAAATATAAACCAAATAAACGTATTCTATTCTATTACTTTTACGATAAGATGTCCATTATGAGCGGTCGCATCTGACTTATATTGATTACGGTTACAGTTACGAATAAGTAAAACTACAGTCACTGTTTTTAATATTTTATTGACTTAAATTGTCTAAACAATTATATCCACCCATAAAGCATATACAACCAAAAGGGTTTAAACTCAAGTTCAACAGTGTAAAAACAGATAACAGAATAAAGAACGTTAAAAGCACTTTATGATTAATATTTCTAATTTTTAAAAGCTTGAGCTATTCTTTAGCTTAGCCTTATATATGAAAACTGAACTAAACTTAAACAGTCTAAAATTTCGAATATTTATAGAAAGTAGTATTAAAACAAATTTAAAGTTAATGGTGTTATAAACATTACTTAAATAAAATCCAAAAAATTATTTTTTATTAGTAACATGAAGATTAATACGTTGATGTTTATGTAAATGATGTTTGACTCTATGATCTAATAAGAAGGATGATTCTTTTAATTTATTATAAAATTGAGCAGCTAAACTATGATTAAAGTCATAATAAGACCCTTTAAATAATTCCATAAAAGTAATTTGATCCATTGGGATTTGATTCTCTGTCATTTCATTAATTAAACTCCTTACCAAATAATAATCTTTTTGATTGATTCCTCCTTTCAATAAAATATTATAAGTACATGTATCAGCTACGAACCCAGATTTGACAATTTCTTTAAACATTGAAATGGCCATTTTTAATTTATCTTCTTTTATCAATTGATTTAATTGTGAATTGACCATCCTTCTAGTAGGAATATAACCAAGTTGTGTTATATTGACTATAAATTCATTCGCTTGTTTAATAAAACCTCCTTTATACATACCAATCACTATCTGTTGAACCATTAATTTAGAAGGTGAGTACCCAAATTTGACCATTTGTAAAAGTTTTTCCGCTGCTTTTTCAACCATATTTTCCGATAAATAATTGTGTGTAAAACAAGTTAATATTTGTATGGTTGGTGTATTCTGTTTTTTAATCATTGCTTCTAATATCAACTCTGCTCTTTCATACTCCCCTTGACGTATTAATTCCACTATCATTATTCCATATTTATAACATTCGCTTCTCATCTCTATATTTAATAACTCATTAAGTATTGTTTCAAACTCTTGTTCTGTAGGTTTTGAATTTCTTAATTGATCCTTAAATAAAGATATCTGTACCGATTTTAAGCCGGTATCAAGTTTTGGAATTACTTTATCGTCTAAAAATGAAATAAAATTTGTATCATTGATTTTGTTTTTAAGCGGTAAAACAATTGAACTTGTTAACTCATTAGGTTCAAACTTATGTTCTTCAAATACCTTCATAATAGTGGGATAAAGGAGTGGGGAGGAAAATTTATTTAATGAACTAAGCAGCGTATTACATGTCACTGTATCTGGTTTAATTTTTGAATCCAATAATTTATTTAGGTGATTGATGAAACCTTTAAAGTTAATCGTCTTTATTGAATAATGTAAAAATATGTTGTAAGTCCTTAAGTCTTTAGGTATCTCTAACTGATCTATCATCTTTATCCATTTTGAAGCGCTCTTATAATCCTCATACGAAACAAATGTACTTAGTATTTTATTTGATAAGTTAGTGGAAACCGTTGCTTGCTTATTTTCCGTATTTATTTGTGTAAATAATTTATAAATATGACTTGAATTGATATTTAAAAACTTATCTAAACTATTACCTTTGAATTCTCCTTCTTGATCCAACGTATTAACTAATTTCCATATATCATTTAATTCCTTTATTAATCGTTTTGAATCATACCTTGTATTATTAATTTCCGTCAGCAAAATTTGATATTCTTTTGATAAATCAGACTTTTCACAAAACTTAGCATTCTCGAGTAAAGATATATAAATACAAATAGCAAATGGTATATTATCATGCTTCAATAAAATTTTAATTAATTCCTTAGCAAGCCCAGAATTAATAACTAAAGTATGTGATAACTTTTTACCTGGAAACATGAGCTTTTTTTTAAAGTGTTGAACAGAGTGATAAAAACTAATAAACAAATTGGCAACCCTTTCATCAGAATAAACTAATTCCTCTTTTTTTAAACATATCCTACTTAAATTCACTTTTACATTGTCTGGCTTTAAAACTTGATCCATTTCAAAATTTAACGTTTCCTCATAAATTAACCATGGGTTGTATATCTCTTTCGAATATTTCACTCCGAAAACGGCATCTTTGTTTTCTAATTTTTCTAACAAATGGCCATTTTGTTCTTTGTTCAATGGTTCATCGAGGATTGCTAGATTGCTATAACTTCTAATGATACAACCACGGTTTGGATGATTAAAACCCAAATTAGTTACCAACAGTGTGCTTGATCTTAAATAAACCTTATGGTAAGTTTGGAAGAAAACATGAGATACCTTTGATGTTATAATATGCTGGATCCCATTATATTTTGCTTTCATCTCTGATTATATTAAAATCTGTCTATTTTTTGAGTTTGTAAGTTTAGACCTAAGATTTATTATGGGAAATATACAAAATCATTGGATTGGCTAATCCATGAAAGGATCAGATAAGACCATTGCAAAAATAACTGAGAAAAGTAAATAGCCTTTTCTAAATGCAATTTTTGGACTAAATGTGTATTATAAAAGTAAGTTATTGAGTACTAATTTTATATCGTTGACCATGATTATTTTAAAATTAAAATATCTATTTTGAGTATTTCTTAAAATACACTAGCTATGAAAACAGGTTTTTAAATACCTGAAGATTTTGGTAAGACTGTTTATATATATTACCCGAAAAGTATAAATTTATTATTAATATACCTTTACTACCTTCTTGTACAACTATAGTTTTGTAAGATTCTTTGAATGTTCTTTAATTGTTACATATGTTTCCTACCTATGTATGTTTGGAAAATATTTTATTATTCTCACGCTTTTTTAATTATATAAAACAAGATGGTATAATTAAACCATTCTTGTGTATCATTTTATATACGCTAAAACTAGTATTTTTAATAGAAATTAAAAAATTGTATCAACACATGAACTTATCAATATTCTGATATGGCTACTTTTATTATGCTTTATCAATAAAAATGGATAGTGTTTTAGTAATTGATGATTCAATAATCAACTTAAGTTTCTGTCTTAAAATGCCATCATATTATAGTATATCAATAAACTAATATATGAGGATGTATTTTTGTGTTTAAGAATTTTACTAACAATTTTTCCGCTCAAATAGTGCTTAAAAGATAGAAAAAGTGATGAAGCCAAAAAAAACACCACTATATTATTTTAAAATAAATTTATTTTGATAGATTTGATTAAAGTAGACTAAAATTTACTTAAAATAGCAATTTTTTAGCTAATTAAATTGTTACTTGATATATAAACGTCATTACTTACATATCAAACTCCAAGGAGCTAAAGAATAATAAACATATCTCAGAATATAACTATGAAATATGCTTTATATTCAACTACTTTTATATATTTATGCTTGTCATTTGGAATACCTATCTTATCTACACTTACCTAACCAGCAACGAGTAATCCTGATTATGATCTAAGAAACCCCAAAAAAATCGTAGTTCAAATTTGCTATCAAAAATTCACAAACTGTGATTGGCTCCATTCAAAAGAAAAGAAAGAGTTTAACTATCATCAATATAAAAGGAAAATAAATTCCAAAGTTTCTTATAATTTCAGCTCAGATAAGATGGGAGGATCGAAAGGTACTCTAAGCTTATGCTTTTTACTCTTTTATATACTGATAGAATAATAGTAGATAAAGAGAACGGTACTAATAAACAAGAAGAAGATAATAATACTTTACGTGAAGGTATAATTTTTGTTTAACTATAAAATTTAATTTAATACTTATAGTAGCTCAAAAAGAACAAAATACTCATGTAAATCCAACAAACGAATCACCAGCCGTAATTTTATATTTTTAATATGATCGGAAGCTAATTAGTCATAGGGGTATGAGGAGGCAGAGTCATCTAAAGATGAAAAAACAGTAAATGGAGGCGAGGCAGCAAAGAATTCCAAAAGAAGATTATCAGTTGATGCATCACCTAAAAATATCGAAGGAGAGTCACCTGATAATCCAAAGAAAAAGTTTGTTTATTTTCCTTTCTTTAAATGATTTACTCATTTCTTTTAGAAATGTTACTGAGAAAGTAATTGAAAATAATAACTCTTCCAATACCATAGTTAGTGTAAGTGTTTTAAATTATATCTAGTACTTGCTAATTTGATTTCAGAAGGAAGAAGCTACAGCCTCAAGCACAACAACTCCTTCTTTTGGAAGAACTTTTGGTGCAACATATCATAGCTTAAACGAGAAATATGGTACCTCTTCGAAATTCGCTAATTTACAATCTATGTACACCAAACTAAATGTAACTATTTTACTTTCAATAAATGTTTTCTAAAATACCTCATAGGCAACTCCTGCAGATGAAATAACTAAAAAAGATGAAAACAGTGCTCTTTTTGGCGAGAGCGCACCTCTATTTGGTAGTGGTACTACATTAGGAAGAGATGTTAAGCTCCCTAAAATTGATATGTTTGCAAAATCGCCAGTTGTTAATAAAGATGACCCATCTGGTACTACACCCTTTGGTGAGAACTCACGTTTATTTGGTAGTGGAACATCGCTAGGAGGAGAAGTTAAACTTCCTACCGTCGATATTTTTGCAAAGTCATTAACTGATAATAAAAAAAGTCTACCCTTTGGTGGAAGCTCAAGCTTATTTGGCAGTGGTACTTCATTAGGTAGCGATATTAATTTCCCTAAAGTTGATCTTTTTGCAAGATCATCAGATGATGCAGAAAAAAAAGAAGAACCCACCAATGATGATGTACCTGAAACTTCAACTAGCGTTGCTATTACTGAAAAAAAAGAAACCATAACTGCTAAGGACAGTAATGATTCCAATGGAAAAAGTGGACTTAGTACTCTTTTTGAGCCTTACAAAAGTAAACATATATATTAAATACAACCATTCATCGTATTAATGTAATTAGGTGTGAGTGGGGAAGAAGATGAAGCCACTCTTTATGAGGTAATTATTTTAATAACTGAAAGTTTTATGTTGATTTGAATAGATTGATGGGAAATTGTTTGTATATAATAGAGACGATAGGGCATGGGCAGAACGTGGATTCGGAGCTCTTAAACTACTTAAAAGTAAAGCTAATGAAGGAGATTATCGATTAGGTAATTAGTTTTATTTAAAATAGATTGTTTATTTATAGTATTCTAGTTATGCGACATGGAAAGACCAAGAAAGTGATTTTAAATTCTAAGGTTTTTAGAGATATGAACCCCCAGGGGGCTGAATTCAGATTGGACTTTTTGGCTGCAGATGATAGTAAAGTTTCCTCATATGCTTTTAAGGTAAAACTAATATTTTTTTTGAATTCATTGTGCTTATTCTTTTTTAGACAAAGGCCAATGAAAAGCTCAATGTGTTAATTGGGAAATTAAAAGATGCTATTGCTTCTCTTCAGAAAGAATAAAAATAAGTTATTGGCATCTCTTACCTACAGTATGTTTTTAAGCTTGGTTTGAATAGTTTAATTAAGGCTAGATGCTAATTTCAGCTAGGTTTTAATTATTATTTTCAAACAAAATAAACTGTTAGTTTTTGATAGTCTATCTGTTGGTGCTTTACTATGCTAATTGAATCATATGATTTAACTTTTAGTTTTTATGCTGTGTAAGGTTTTGGAGATAAAGGTACCATGTAAAATGGTTGTGTTTTATAATTTAAGCCTTTTTATAATTCAAATTACCCAGTAATATAAGAGATGCCTTTTTCATTTTGGTGTTTTGTCCACTTTTTAAGTAATTTAATTCAAAAAATTATTAGTCAAATTCTTAAACAAAAAAACATCTCCGCAATGTCTTTGCCTTCAAAGAATTATCTAAGCGTTAGCATTTTATTTTCTTTATTTATATTTGATATGATGTTTCAGGTTTGCTTGCACCAAATATCAGAGTTTTTTTTAATATGAAACACTAACTAATATATAAAGGCTTTTAACAATTATGTTCTCATTGTAATTTGTTTTTTTATAAATTAAAATTAGCTTTTAATATTAACTTATAATAATTTAAAAACCAATACGGGGATAGCTATTTTTTTTTAAAACAATCAAACAATATTAACAATATAATGGGTTTTATCTTGCTTGATAAAAACTGATTCAAATTAATGAAAGTACAAAAATATATGGAACAATTATTAAAAAAATACAAATGTCATAAATTATTATTTAGTAAAAATAACCCATAAATAACTATAAGATATGGGGATGTATTTTTTTGTTTAAAAACTTTACTAACAATCTTTCCGTTCAAATGGCGCTTAAAAGATAGAAAAAGTAATAAAACCAAAAAAACATCCCCATATGGAAAATGTTATAAAGACTTAGGAATACTATAATGGAATTTAGAAGACAATTATCACGTTACTAGTTAATCTTTTCACCGAATTTAATATTATGAAACGGAAATATAGTAATTAAGTTGTTAGATGAGTTAAATTTTCAAAGAATGATATTTCATAAGATATCCTAATTTAAACTTGTTGTTAGTTAATGTAATGAAGTTACAACTTTTAAAAAATACAAATAAGCTAATTTAAACTCTGAATATTCTAGAATTTAAATGTTCTTATTTAAATATTGGGCTTTAAGGTGAGGACTCATTCTAATAAATTTGATTAAAAAACCTACGATACCTGTGTTTTATTAGCAATAAGCTAGTAAGTCAATATATCTAAAGTCAATATATTCATTTTTATTGTATTATTATGCTGTAAACCATATTAAATTGATATTTTTTCAACTTTTAAAATAAATAAAATAACAAATTTCGAAATCTAAAATAATAAAACAGAATATTGGGATACTATATTGGCAAATAGAATTTAAAAATAGAAGATATTATTCTTTGATTACATATTTAGTTTTCGAGCTTACTTTATCAAAATATAGAGTTAATATAGAAATGGATTCATCCTTTAATTGAAAGGCAATGATAATAAAAGGAGCTTGATTCCTTAACTTTATCAAAGATCAGGTACTTTAAAGTTTACCCAAGCAGCAGGTGACACCCTCTTAATGGTAATTACATGTGATCGAAACAGTCTTCTTAGATATTGTCATAAGGTTTGATTGTTTATTAAAGAACTGTTGATAATTTTTCGTAATTATAAATGAAAATGATTATTAATATAAATAGAAAAGTTAAACACATGACAGAAAACCGGACCATCAACTCGTATACATTAACAAGTTAAGGATTTTAATCTAGTTGATACCTTTTCCTTAATATATTGATTTTTTTTCTAATTTCGACATTTCGCTTTAATATATTTAGTTTTATTTCTATTTCTTATATAATTTGTATATCCTTGTTTTCATTCGATATTGAATTATTAAGTTTATTGAAATTGCAAGATTACACAGTATTTCTTTGTACTGAGAACAAAACTTATGTTGATAAAATGCTCTATTTAATTAATCTGAGTTATTAATATATTACAATAAGTAATAGTATTTTAATATAGCTATTTTTCACAAAAATATAAAAGTCAATAAATAAAATTAACAAATAAAAAAGTAATATAAAAATCAATAAATGTAATTTTTATTCATTTATGGCCAAAATAACAAATTGTTTATTTTTAATTAAATAGTTACAAAAGTTACCATAACAATTATATGAACAAACAAACAATATTTATAGAATTTTTAACTATTAAAAACAAGGAAAATGATAAAGCCTTTAACACATAACTTGAAAATTACAATATTTTAAGGAATAAACCTCCTTTTTAAAATAATATAAAAAAATCATCACGGTGGTATAAGATTAGTTATTCTTAGATAGTGAATACAATGTATTTAGATCATAGCGTCATTATTTTTTTTTAGTAAACGCGACAGAATTACATAAATTATGATATACCGATAAAACAAAAAAGGTAGTGTTTAAATAACTTGTACTTTAGAATTACAAGTAATGTTAAAAGGGTGATGAATGGGTTTAATGACCGTATTTATTTATCAAATTTTAGTAAAAATTTTGTCATTTAAGTTTGGAATAGACTAACTATAAACAATACTACGACAATAATACGACCATGTATTCCCAATGAACTTTATTTCATTTTTTATCTTTAATAGCTGTTCTGTTTAGCCTCGTTAATTCTAAATAAGTCAAAAAGCTTTACTATGGTTTATATCATAAGTAATAAAAGTTGTGTTTATTTTATTTTATAGTGATTTGGATTTTTTTTAAAAGTTGCGCTATATGATTTAACAATACATTAAATTATAAAAATGTAGGAATAAAATTTAATTATGTGTTTAATTTATTACTATTATAAAAACAATTAAATACATTATCTACTTATACCGCATATAATTACAAATAAAACGGATCATAATATTATTTGAATTAAAAACTTGTTTACATGATGATGCTTTCATATTGAAGTTTCCCAAAAGATTTTATTTATAAAATTTGCTTGCAATCAAATTGAAACCCCCTCTTACACAATAATTGTAATGTATTTATAGCTGTGTCGAGTTTTTAAAATATAATTTAACATTTATATTTCTTTTATGAATATAGCTTGTTCAAGCTAATGCCCTATTTTCGATAAATGAGTGTCTAGTTTTATTTTTGACCATTTTTATATAATCTGAAATTTAAAAAAACTATAAGCTAAATACTAAAACAAAAAGACATATCTATAAATAGATCTTTATTTTTATTTTCATTTTTGTATAATTTAGTTAAATAAAAATACCAAACTAAACTCAATCACATTATTAAGCAGAATTAAAGAAAATATCAACTTCCTCAATTTAGCATCAGTATTATCTTTTTTAGAAAGATCTTCTAATTAAAAAATGAGTTAATGTAATCATTTGGAATTAAATAACATATAATCTAAATTTACCATTTACGTTTATTAAATATGAAGTCACGAAGTTAACTTTATGTGTCAACATAATACTAATCTTTTAATAAATATTTAAAAATACTTTCAGAATAGTATATTAACACTAACTGTAAACTCAACTCGGTAAAACATACACTATAATTTACCCTGACCATAGCAACGGAGCAAAACTCCAACTAGTAAATAATACAAAGTGGTTGTAAACCCTTAAGCTATAAAATCGTATGGACGAAGATGTAAGTTGATTTGCTAACATTGGGAGAAAATAAACTACCGTATATAGTAATTTCCAAAACTTACCTAATTTAAAAAGGAAATCCTGCCACAAAAGACAATGTCAATAATTTTAAATCAACGAGGTTGGCTTTCATAATTTTATGCTAATAATATTAAATCAAATTTAATAAAGTATCTAATTTAATTAACACTTCGATTTGGGCTGCCTGAAATAAGTTTAAGTAACACTAATCTTAAAATTAACTATATGCTTTACTTATATAGTTTCGAATATTGAAAGTTTATTTATTGTTACATTATACTTTAACTCAATTTTGTAAGCAATCTTTAGTATCAATGTATGAAACAATCTATCATTATTTATTAAAAAATAGACTCAATACATTGGTTTTTTTAAGATTATTTAATGAAATCATATCAACTGTTTATAAAAAGATAAATTTAACCAATTTTATCATTAAAATATAAGTTTTTAGAAATTAAATAAAAATGTATTAATAACCTGTGTTTACCTCAAGTCAATAACTTTTATACCTGTGCTTAAATATTGAAATTATAATAAAACAGGAAATTGCATAAACCCTCCTTTAAAATCTGTATGGGTTGTCTTTTTTGTTTTGGTATTTTGTTCACTTTATAAGCAGCTTAAAACTTTAAAAACTTTAAGCTAATTTTTAATGCAAAAAACATTTTGAAAAGTAATTTTAATTTATTCTCTTTATTGAATTAATTGAAATTATCACTATTAAAGATATAATAATCACGCTTCTATGTAAGCTATGGGTGAAATAAAAACAAGATTCGAAAGATACATTAACCCATCAACCAAAATAATGAAGCATTAATCCCTACATAAATTATTATATTATTAATCAATTAAAAGTATTAACCCATGTTATCCCTCATTTTTTATTATTCTTGAATCTATAAATTTAATGTCATTTAATAAATTTGCTTAATTTAGAGAATTGCCGTCGATAATATTGACACCATATTTAATTAAAAATTTGCTTGTGATGTATCTATTCCTATTATAACAATGTAGTAGATTTACTTTACACCCAACCCTTGTAAGTGGGTATTAAATTTTTTATAAATGTCACGCAAACACCAAGACGAACAAGTTAATTTTCTTCGCATTAATGAATACATTCTATCTTTTTATTTTAAATTTATTTTATTTATCTCAATTTATTGAATATTAAACTTTAGATTTTTAACAGGAATACCGATTAAACTTTTAGCATTGAGTAAAAGTAATAGATTAAGAATTCTAATCGAATTTTGTTTAGTAAATAGTGAAATACCCGTAACTTACTACAAGCGGTATTATCATTTTTAAATAAAAATGGCTACTCTGATCATACTAATTTCAATTATTCAGGGAAAGCGAATAGAAATTTCCTTTTAAAATAAATAAAACGATTATTGCTATTTATGGGATGCGATATAAATTTGCCATACTTGGAGGATCATTGGATTCTTGAATTAAATTGGAAACCTTTACTACTTTTAATAGTAATCGTTATTCTTCTAAGACCTTTTTGCGCGCGCATAAAATTCAATTTGTATTCTATTTAATCATAGCACTAAGGAGGTGGGGAGATTTCTAAAAAAAGTATGAGCAATAATTGAATAGAAGAGTAAAAGTATATAAATAGTGGTCGAATTCCCTTTGATACAATAGTTTGATATTCATCAATATGTGCAAAGACTTCATTTCAGTTAACTTTGACTTTAAAAATGATTTTAAAATGGAATACCTTGATGAAGCTCTCGTAACACATCCCTACAAATGCATGTACTGCCAAGCAAATCGTCTAAAATGTAATAAAGTTAAAGGCTGTTGTGATAAATGCCTACGTCGTAATCTAGTTTGTAAATATGATAGTAAACCCCCTAGATCTCATCGTCCTAAAGATATCAAGTTAGCATCTCACCTTAACCGCTTTTCTATAGTTCCTAAAACTAAGAAGTCAAGTAAAAAATCAAAAAGTAGTACTAGTGCATCGACACCAGAAAAAGAAATAAGTTCCTCAGAAACAATGCCAAGTGAAACGTATGAATCAAATGGCGAACAGAATTCAAATAGGCACTCAATTAGTTTTCTATTATGTTAATCACATCCTAATTTCTTATTAATTTATTTTCGTTTTAATAAAATTTATTTACTAACTATTTCGCGTCTTAGTAAATTTATTTGAACTTTATCATGTTATTTTTTTAACATTTAGAACCATTAATGATAGCACAATAGTAAGATTTTGACCTTGGGATAAGGTATTAATTAGCCTGATTTGTAGTAGTGTTTATACCAGGAAAGGCGTATGTAAAAATGTAAGTATGCTAAAATAATTTTTTGAATTTTAATCCAGAGTCTATTGCTATTTTAGTTAAACTTCTAATTAATAATCCATTCATCTTGTTTAAAAAATAATGATTATTTGGAATCAAAACTCTAAAAATATAAATACAATTTTTGTTTTATGTTCATTTGTTTTTAAGGTTTTAAGCCTTCAATAGAAAGCAGGTTATAATTTATTATTCTCTTAAAATTAACAAAATAGTTAATATTTCTTTATATAATCTTACGTTAAAGCAAGAAATTGGAATTCATAAATATTTCAATGAGATGCAACGTGGATTTGGTGATGAGGAAAAGTATGACGGCGCGGAATACCTGCCCAGCTACTAGCAATTTTTTTTATCTTTGTAGCAACTGGGTAAATATTTACGCACCATCACGTTTTTCCACCTTAGCAAATCCACGTTAATAGATTTTAAAAAGGATCAATAAAAATTGGAAACGAGACTACAAATATATTATAACACTGTTCTAATACATTTACATAAGTTACAAAGTACTTGATTTATGTTTTATAATAAATAAATATTATTTCATACTTTTACGAGATTTAGGGTATTAATATGTGTTAATGTTTTGCATTTAAACTGTTAATAAAACTACTGCTGTTGAGGATCAAGATATATTGGGTTTTAAAAGGATGGAACTGTTTTTTATCCATATCCTTTATAGATGCTCAAGTAGTTCTAAGACACATTGGTTTTTTTTCAAAACACGTAAACCATTAATATTAAGTAACATAATAAAATATTACTATTAAAGCCTAGAATTTGACTTTACCTTATCTCAGTTAATAAAAACTGATCATTCAAACATCGAGTTATCTTGTGATTTCTCTAGGATAACTCATTTTTACCACAATAATTTATTGAATGTTTTGGATAATGTGACTCCTTTTACCTTGACTGTTACTCGGATTAAGCCTTACATTTAAAACTAAATTTCCACCAAACCCATGTTTTGATTTGTTTTTAATATTCCGCAAAATAGTTTCATATAATATAATCTTTTAATGCTCTATACATTAATATAGATGTGGGTTTTTTCTAAATGTGACCAGTTGTTCGTTATGGTTCCTAGGTATCTAGATGTAATCTGGCAGATTAGTTGTTGAAATCAAATCTTAGGTCATTATAATAATTATTGATTATCTTAAATTCAGATTGAATATGAGGGTGGGTCAAAAAGTTAAAGATAAAGCAAAAATAAAAAAATAAAAATTTGATGTTTTTTTATATAAACGGGTTAGTTTAAAAGCTCAGTTCAATTTTTGTCCAATTTAGGTTTTAGCAAAAATTGCGAATTAAGCACAAGGTATTGAAATTTTTTACTTTTTTGCTTAATTTTAAATTACTCATAAAGGAGCGTTTTTTTATCCAGTATTTATTAAAAATTTGAGAATTTATGCTACATAGAAAATGGACAAAAGTAAATTGGAAAACTTTTATTTTTAATTTTAACTGAGCTTAAACTTACCTAAATATAATTTACAGGTTTTATTTAACATATGGGGATGTATTTTTTTGTTTGAGAATTTTACTAACAATTTTCCCGCTCAAATAGCGCTTAAAAAACGGAAAAAATAATGAAACCAAAAAAAACATCCTCATATAGGGATGTCTTTTTTGTTTAAGGATTTTAGTGATAGCCTTTTCACTTAATAGCGTTTAAAAAATGTAAAAAGTGGTGAAACCAAAAAGAACACCCCTATATACTAAGTTTGATATTAAGTAAATAATTATATTTATATATATAAATTTTATACTATAGTATTAGTTACTTTATTATATTTTAATTCTGTTCATTTTTATAATAATTAATAAAATGGTTTTATTTTATTCACTTAATTTAAAACTTAGGGTATGTATTAAATAAAAATTATATTTATTTAAAAATTTATACATCAAATTTTTATTTCTTTATTTTTTTATTTTTGTTATTGTCTTTAAACTTTTTAACCTACTTTTATACTGTATTTGACTTTCATAAAAAATAGTGCATACGGAAGCCGAGCTAATAGTTTATGAAATTTTATTTTTATTATGCACCCTAATAATTTAGCTTATTTATAACTTTAACTTCAAGTTCAATATATTAAAAAGACTTGTTTTTGTGATTTTATTTAGTTTGATTACTTAATAAATATGATTATGCTCATTGCTTGAAGTTATAAAAAAGCTTTAGTTTATTTTTATTTTTACTTTGTAGTCGATTTTTTTAGTATGAGTTTAAAGATTATATTTTTTGTATATCCTTAAATTATATTGAAATGCTTTAACTT